>CM076577.1:254448862-255175724 GCA_034641835.2 Pinus albicaulis | reverse complement strand
GATCAAACAGAAATTTCAACCTTGACTTAACTTTAGCATCTCAAAGAAAAAATATTTCAAACTAAATTTCAAGGGACGTCTCAAAGAAAAAATTTCATCATTGTCATAATCTTTGAGATTAAGAATATGACAATGATGAAATTTATTATGACAATGAGGAAATTTTTTCTTTGAGATTGAAAATTTCCTTGAAAATGATTAAACCGAAGAAATTTCTAAAAATTTATATTTTTTCAAATTTTTTTGGTTTATATTTTGAGGATTTTTTTGGGGCAATTTTTACTGATTTTATCCTATTTTTTTTGTTCGAGACCCTCCCAAATTTGATTCTGCAGTTAAGGGCATCTGTTTAGTAGTAGTCCTGCTATAATACTAAGACAATAATCCATCAGTCCTGGGCATGCAATCAAGTTGTAATAAAGCCTTGATCACAAGAGACCCAACGACGTTGTAAAATGCGCTGATAAGGAATCCTGATTTTAGGTGTGACTAGTACCACGTACATGACAATACCATTTACTGGTGGCATTTCAGATAAAGATTGAAGTTGTTATATTATATAACAACGTAGATTCAGGCCCTGATTTATCATGCATTGTTGGAGAGCATAATAATAGATTATAAATTATACACCAGCTTAGGGTAGGGTAGGGTAGGGTAGGGTTCATGTAATTGTGGATTTATCATTTGATTATTTTTATAGGGTGGGAAACCTATAATAACTTAGTTGTTAAACTAGCAGCGAGGACAACAGTCTCTGGTTGTTATTCGCATTTCTGTTATCTGCTAATGCGGACTGACTCATCACATTTATTCAAGGAAAACCATGCCACCTTGAATAACCAGTTGGTGGTCCCCTGGTGGTCAGTGAGGGTACAAAATTCCCGCTGGTGGTCCCTTGGTGGTCAGTAAGGGGACAAAATTTCACTTCTGCCAGATGCCTCCGAGTCTTGGGCCATTAACCTGTTTCCTTATCACTTAGCGAAACAAAAACAATTTTAAAACATACTCCAAACCCCTTATCATTTTATTATTATTTTCTCTAAATAAAATATTATTAGTTAATTAATAATTTATTATAATTAATAAATTAAATTATTTATAATATATCATTAAATTATTATAAATTAATTAATAGTTAATAATAATTAATTTTCTCAATTAATATTATTAATAATGATTTAACTTGAATTATTAATGATAATGTTATTTGATTAATATTAACATGATTGGATCATATTCCTCGTAATAATTTTGGATATTAGATATTTATGAAAAATAGAAAACAAAAATAATCTTATTTTTAGAGAATTAAAATTATGTAAATTTCAAATGATTAATTATGGAAAATAATTATTAAAAATTAAATAATTATTTTAAATTTTATTTTCATAACTTAAAATCACTAAATCTTTTTTTTTTTCAAATGGTAAATAATTGATTTAAAATGCAATTGTTTTTTTATTAGTTTTTTGTTTTTTAGTTTCTTTTTTTCTAAATTTTAAAATGACAGATGTCAACTATAAGTTGAACATGAACAAAATCACACATCATCCTCTTACTGTGTTGTAAAATAACAAGCAAAGAAACAGGTCGACATTTTTTTCCCTATGTCCATTTCAAAATAGAGGAGAACAACCCCCAAAGTCAACTCACGAGTGAGTTTGGGCCAAGAAGAAGAAGCTTACTCCAAGAATATCTTCTAGAAGATGGAGAAGCCTTCAACGATGGGGAAGCCTTCAACAAAAAAATTGTTTGGAAGAAAGGATTTGTGTTTGGGGACTCTAATGAAGGCGAAGGTGTCAACATTTAAAATTTTTTGACTAGCACGATTGGTGATGATACAATGACATGAGTACTTCTCTATTCACAAGGAATAAGTTTCATGGCAGCGGAATAGAATATATGAGAATTCGCAGAAGAAATATGTCGATGTAATGTGTTTCCTTTCTAACGAATTCACGTTTATTCTCTATTTCTGTTTTGCTTCCCAACAATGGAATGTTGGCAATGGCTTTGATAGATACCCAAATATAAGGCAGCTCTAATTGAAACCCAAAACAACTTTTATGTTGAAGTATAGCATGCCAAGTTTCTCAACAATGTTCATTTGGATTCAATACCTATGTGATGGGAATTAATGTTTTGTAGACAACTCAAGAAAACATTGCACATGCCCTTTGGCATATTAGAGATGTTAGATTTTCTCGAACCCAACACTTGATATTTAACTCTTAGCAAGAACTTATTAAATAAACACACAATACGTTCCTAACAACAATATTTTGTTGTCCCTTGACAATTACCCCTATCTAGTGCATGTGGAAAGAGCTAAATATTGCTATTTCATTTTCAAAATAATATGGAAAGAGCTAAATGTTGCTATTTCATTTTCAAAATAATATGGAGGAGAAACAAATAGCTAAAAACAATTGAAAAAACTATATGAAGTTACAAATTTATGATGTTTGCTTCCATTGTTGAATAAATTATGTTTATGATTTTACCCTCAAAACCCTCCCATTTCCTTTTCAAGTTCTTAACAACATGTTCCTTCACTTCCACATGCTCTTACTAACTATGTGTGTGGAGTTCTCTTCCATTCTAGGCATAATAGCCATGGTTTCACACATATTCCATTGTAATTAAGGGAATATTCTAATGGAAGAGGAATGCTTCGTGGAGTGTGTAAGAATGATTATGAGAGGAAAGAAGGGGCCTTTTCTCTACATAAGGCTTCCTTGTTTGTCAAGGACGTGATATTTTGTACTTAGATACACATAAGTCAAATATTGGTTTAACAACTTTGTCAAGAAGTATGTAGAAGAAAGGTTGTACTTTCTAAAGGATAGATGTTAAGTCAAATCACTAATACATTTCTTTTCTCTTGTGGTATTGTGCTCCCTGTCATTTTTCAAGCAAACCTCAGTGTGGATATTGCAATCTCATGTAATTCCTTTTATTCACATTTTCTGCACACATATAAACAAAAAAAAAATGAAAAAAACATAACATCTACACCATAATCACAACCCATCATGGTCATTCATATGCATTTTCTAGTTACATTTCAACCTTGAGTTTTGCACTATGAATATTTACAATGCATTTACATGATATAAAAACAAAGATTACTTTACAGAAATGAATTGAATTATATCACATAACCACACTATATAGATAATACATGATTTATTGCATTATAATTCATGGGTTAAAACTAAGGTATTACATTCCCCTCCCATTTGGAGTAACACCATCGTCAATGAACATGTTGTTGCATTAATGGGTGTAACACACCCAACCCCCTAATTCCTTATTAGGGATATAGGGAATCCCAACCCAACCTTAATGGTTAGTTTATGGATATGGGACTACAAAAATTCCTTTCTCCAAATGCTCAAAAATCATTTATGATATCACCGTCATTTCCCCCTTGTCAAGAGCTTTCCAATGATACAAATTTTGTTCAAAATTGAGCTCAAGAAGTTGCATCCATTTAAATATTTTTCCTTTAGGACCACCTCAACTTACATACTACCATGTGGCACTACTTCAACAGACCACATGACCATTCTATCCAGCACAAACATATTGGTCATCGAGTCGCTAAACTAAACTTTTATTAGTAAAACATATTTATTTTCACCTCACCTGACTTGATAATGGGTTGTCTACCAATGAATCCTGACTCCCATCAACTATCATATGTTTTCCATATCCCTTTGCCCTTAGCCATGGCCATACCTTGCTACAACAATTCTTTAATCGACCGATATCCTGACTCGTAATAGGCCAATAAGTCGACAAAATGACCCTGGATAGGTAGATAAGCAAGCCTCCCTTGGGCTACTAGACTGTCGAGAAAACCAAAAGGGCTTACCAACTATTGATACTCGACAAATTAACATCCATGCTAGTGCAACATGGGTGCCATCTGGTCGCCACATTGGTACTCCAATCTACGCAATCTTGCCACATGCACAGGCCACATCAATCCCATTTCAACATGCCACGTCAGTACCATGTTAGCATGCCAGATCAACAAGGACTTGCTTGGTGCCATGTCATCATGACACATCAACTCCTAGATCAACTACCATGTGGTAGCCCTGGGTCCACCTCGATTCTCCTCGTTAGCATCTGCGGGGTTCCAAAGCACCATCGTGACCAACATTATGCTCAAAGGTTACTATTGCACAAAATTTTGTCACCGCACTTGCAATCCCCATATTGCACATTGGAGGACCGTTTTTGTGACTTATATGTAGTGTCATGCCTTGCAAAAAGTGTCATTGCATCCCTTGCCATGAGAAGAACATTTCCTGTGTTGACTATTCCTGGAACAGACCATCAAAAACACATGATTTTGGGTTGGCGCTGGTAGGCAGTTATGGCCTCGTGTCGATAAGGGAAATTAGCACTGGGCCCCGCTCCCATTAGCGCTGTCTCAGTGGGCTGCCCACGCTGAGCCATTTTTGGAAATTTTTTTAAATATAGAAGCGAAGTTTCCATTTCCAACCACTTCGTGAGCGAGTCAGCATGGGTGGTTTGATTGAATAACGTCGAGCACCCTCCTTTGGCTTCTTGTTCCCTACTTTTGGTCAAAACTTCCAAAGAATAAGGCCTCCCTTCCACCATTTGAGGGATCCCAACCTACTCCTGTCCTTCTATAAATACATCTCTCTCACATAGATGCAACTCGCTGAATGGTTTGGATAGCTAAACATTTTGGAGAATAGCTGAAATAGTTTGACATAGTTGGTGTGAGATAGAGCAGAGAGAGACCCTTGTTGAGAGAGAGTCTAGGTTGATTGCCTCGCCAAGTCCAAATTCCCCGACGAATGCTCGAGACGCGTTTTGGCTGAACCCGCTGAAGGAGGCTGTGACGTCAAGGCTCATTTGGTTGTAATCTCTTTCTTTCTCTTAATATATACATGACTGATGTTTTGGCTCCCGTCTTGTGTTGATGTGATTGATCTTACACAATATGTTTAATTCTCCTTCACCAATTAGATAGTTATGAATGCAAACATTGTTTCATATGCTTCTTTCGTTCTCTGATATTTGTGCAGGCACCTGAGTACCATAGTTGAAGGACCGCGACGTGTCCGGATGAAGATCAAGAGACTGCCGCCATAGCTACGACAACTGCATTGGATCAAAGGTAGGACAATCTATCCTGACTCAGTTTCATTCATTAGCTAGGAATCGACGCATTAGCATGTCCTCTTGCTGCTAGACCCACCCTAGGGCTAGAGGGATCGCCTCTATCCACAAAGGGTATTTACCTACACAACAGTTACTACTACATCTTTTGGGATCACCGACACACTGAGAGATACACGCCAATAATGAATCCCTGCTCTAAAAGGCTTACCCTTAATCCAATTTGAATTTCAAATGATAGGGATAGTCTCATCATCTAACATACTATAACATACTATTTTGGTCTTTCAGTATGGGGAAATCCATTTCTTATTAGTTCCTATCTTTTTTAACACTCGACATCACGATACTTTGATAATTTGATATCTTGATAGTAGGCTTCATCGACTAACAACTTTCACAAGTTTTTCCATCATTAGGCATTCTCAATGGGGATTCTCACTAGTTAAGTATTATGCTCGATACTTGATAACTCAAGAATCCAATAGTTTTCCTTCCCAGGGGTTAAGCCCCCTTCTGACATAGGATCCTAGCCATAGCCCCATGTTTTCCATGTTACCAGGTGTAGGGGCTAAGACTTCCAACCCAAAAATTCAAAATCTCTTGAGGAACCTCCTAGGGGCAGCTCCAAGGCCCAAAACTAATTTCCAACAATGCAAATATCTACCTAATCTACTTCTGAAGACTCAAAATTATTCAACAACCTCAAGGACATTCTCAAACACTACTTCCATCTTGATAACTCCCAAGAAAGAAATATCAGAAGAGCCAGAGGAAAAATCTTTCCATCTTAATAAGGAAGGCAGGGAGATGGCCATGGGCCAAATGATAACCCCTCCTAGTTGCACATGGGCTTCACTGGGGGATCAATAACGTAACACGTGCGTTCATATTGGGGGATATATATTGAAGAAAAAATGACAATATATTAAACATATAATAAGGGGTAAATGATTTTTATATTGGGAGGTATAAAAATTGGAGCTCAAAGTTAATGGAAAAATATAAAGGGGTATCAAAAATGTTAATGAAAAAATGAATACCTAAAATATCTAGGGAAAGTATGGGTTTCTTAAATTGGGAAGGTTTATTGGGTTCATATTGGTAGGGGGTTAAATAATGTGCTTTTTAGAGGTATTTTCCAATATGTAGTCATATTAATGGTATTGTTTAGTATCCCACGAACAAATGTGATATGTCAGAGCTTCGTTCAGTGAAGCCCATGTGCCTAGTTGGATGAGTTTTTTCCTCCTTCAATCACTTGCAAAAAAAGGAGGTCGGTGTGCTAACTTATCTTATGAGGGAAAGGGTCCCCTTGTAAAAATTACAACTACGAGTTTTCTCAATCATAACATGAGACAATCATAGTTCTAATCTCACAATTGCCCTGATAAGGGTTGTTCACATGATAGAATACGCGAAGCGCATTATGCTCAGATACAGATGCACGTTCCCTTCACACATAATTGTTGGAAAAAATACTGAGAGGGGGGGGGGGGTGAATCAGTATTTAGGGAAAACTGAAACTTTTTACTTTTTTCATGCTCTAAAACCCATACGCTACTTTGCTAAAGCCAACTAGCGTATACACGCGGATATCCTTCATAAAACTCGCGTATACACAGAGATCTAATTATGCCATTAGTTCTTCACTTATATCATTCCATCATTCATTCATTAGATGTTCTATAAACAGTAAACATGTGCAGTAAGAACAGAATAAACCATCACACAAAGCATCACACATGAACACCGGGATTTTTAGGTGGAAACCCAAGTCGGGAGAAAACCACCGCTGCAGTTGCTCGGCCTTCAATATTTTATTATAGAGAAAACATCTTACAACATATGTGCTGGCGCAGACTTGACCAGCACGCAGGCACCCACCTGCGCTCGTTTACCAGCCTCTCCTGGAAGGGAGCTCCAACCCCCTGACTCGTTTACCAGCCTCTCCTGGAAGGGAGCTACGACCCCCGATCTCGTTTACCAGCCTCACCTGGAAGGGAGCTATGACCCCCTGACTGAAGGCTACAACCCTCAGCACCACCTTGGACCACGTTTCATCAATTTTCACACTGGATCCAACAACTTCAATAGAACACAACTTGCAGGCCACGTTTCATCATATTTTCAGACTGGACCCTTTCCATACTTTTAAGCACAATCAACCATGAAACAGATACATATAACTTACTGACAGATATCAGTAAACCAGCAGAACAGATCAGACATTTCTTACCACAGACTTCAGCAAACCCTAGTTTGCATACACGCTTTCCTTTCTCTGATGTCGCGTATATACTCGCTTCCGTTCACATAAACCCACGTATATTTCAGTACAAATTACAGAGCTGATTTTGTTGCGCATACGCGCTTTCTCTTCAGCGAAGCAGCGTATATACGCGCTTCTTATGCGGAAAAGTAGCGTATAGATCTTCAACCATTACAGAGCTGCATACTTCTTCAGATCAATCATTCAGTTCAGATTCAACCCTTTACTTCAGACAGATGTTCGCCTTATCTCGGATCTAATCAGTCCATAAACAGATCTAGCAAATACAAGTGCATTTCAGATCTAGATCCCCTTCTTCATCACTCCTTCATCGGTGCATCATACATTCAGATCTTTCATTCAACTGTAACCCTTTCCATTCAGATATACTCCAGAGAGAAGTATTCATTCAAGCTCAGACATCTTGCACCCACACTCATCATTTGCACAATGAATTTCTTCTCTTTATATAGGTTCTCCCTTTTTCAATACCATGAGCCCCTTTTTCAATACCATGAGCCAAAACAATACCATGAGCCCAAAACTACATTACTTTCGATGGTATTCCTGGACGGGGTCATTTAGACGAATCATTACCCAATACAATGGGTCAATACCATGGTGGTTACCCCTGGTTTTGCACTTTTTGAGCGCTTTTGCCCATACGCGACTTGGCACGTTCTTTCCCGCGTGCATACGTGACTTCCCTTAGGCAAATCCGCGTATGCCTAGAGACATACTCTTTTCATCATAGATCTATCACATACTGAATTCCTTTCTTCATTGCCTTCTGTACTCACTATAGATACATCAGATTTAGTTCATCAAGACATATTCAAGCACAACTTCATCAAGAAGTTTCCATCTTCTTCATCAAGTGGGTTGCCATTCAATGACAACACTCAGCATCATGTTGCTAACTAACATCATTTCATATCAGATTTACATCATTTACCAAGTCCATCAAGTCAAGAATAACTTCATCAGGTGTATTGCCATCAAGGACAACACATGCCAATAATCTCATGTCTTCATCTTCATTCAGTGGGTTGCCATCAAGGACAACACTCTGCATCATATTGCCAACAATCTCCCCCTTTGGACTTGATGGCAACCACGATGGTGTTTGGTTACCACAACAAATAGGTACATTAAGAATACAATGACACCATGTCACTCTCTCCATTTTGACACCATTCTTTCTCTTCATTCAAACACCATGTCACTCTCCCCCTTTGACATCAAGGGCAAAGGGCGGATCAAAAACCAACATACTCTCCCCCTTTTCTCCTCATGTGGAAGAAGCGTTCTGCAGATCTATTATATACTGAAGTGACCAAGCTCCCCCTGAGTTCATGCTGAATCTTCAAACATATTTTCCAATGGAGTACATGACTCTATGAATTTCCTATCACCAATGACTCATACTTACATCAAATATCCAACCAAGTGGATTTACATATGAGACTCAACTACCCAACCAAGTGGGTTTACAAACTTGACTCAGCTACCCATCCAAGTGGGTTTACAAAATTTGACAAGTCCTTTACATGACTGAAATTTACAATTTTTCATCATGGGTCTCAACATGACCTTTTCATCAAAATACAAATATGACTTTTCATAACCAACACCTAGAAAGTCCTCAAGAAAGAGAACATTTTTCAGAATCAACATAATGCCAACAATGCATTATACTCAGCAACGCTAATGCTCCCCCTGAATCTGTGCATCCAAGCATCCTTTTCATATGACTAAGGCTCCCCCTTAGTTTGTGCATCCTGAACACTTTCACCAACAAATCATCAAGGCATCTTTATCAAAACATTAGAAAGAGAATTATGAGAACTGGAACACCACCAGAGATACCAAACAGTATCAGTGATACCAAATAGCACTGCAGTTGTGCTGAAGAGAGCTGACCCCAAACAGAAATTTGTCAGCAATCAGACATACGTGGTTTTATGTGCATGAACTTGCGTATATACGCGACTGTGTTTCAGGAAACCCGCGTATCCAATACCATCTTCTAAATTTTAACCAGATCTGATCCTCTGTGAGAAAAAGGAAGTGTTCAGATTATTTCTGAGATATTTGAATGCTTCCCTGGAGTGCAGATAGATAGAGGCAGTGTAGTTTGTGTCTTCAAGTGTCATTCACTAGTTGTAGCATAAGCCCATTAGTAACCAAGCTTTCAGATTCTTTGCAGCATCAATACAATCTTTCCAAGAGAGATTATCATACCAGAACAACATTTTCAACTATGTGTCAATCATCCATGTGGTCCAATATCACCATGATCTTCAAGATTTAACATGAAGTAACATATGTAGGCAAAAGATCTCAACCATAGTAACAAACTCTGCATGATCTATTCTTATTTCTGAATCAAACGACATCCAAATCATCCATGTGTGAGCACAAAAGATACTTATCAGCAACCAGGGCTCAAAATCTCATCATAATAAACCATGTACCAAGTCATCATCATTTGAGCATGAGTATCACAAAAACCAAAGAATAAGTAGTCATATTGCCAACAATGCAATCATTAGAATTCAACCTGCTACTCCCCCTGGACCAGTGCTCCTTCTTAACTTGTGCAACCTGAAAATGTTCATCAGCAAGTCATCAGCAACAATCTCTGCATGGGCTGCCCTTATCTCCGAATTATAGGACTTTCATCTCAACAATGAATACTCTTCATCAACAAGCAAACAAGACTCATCCACACTCTTCAACACAAGAAACCATGTATCGTTTCCTCATTATTTGGAACTGAGAAACTAAGCTGAAATTGAGTCAATAATACAGTTATTAACAGTCAGACTGATGCTCCCCCTGAACCTCTGCTCCATATCTTCAGCTATCATATAAATTCTCTTATCATCAATGCATACGCGACTGTGTCTGCTGGAACTCGCGTGTATACGCGACTTGTGTTCATCGAACCTGCGTATGGAAAGTGAAGCATAGAAATTTTTCACATTCCTTCATCTCCCCCTGAACTTGTACTTCCTGTACCTGTCTTCTTCATATCAGATGTTCTGTCAGAAATACATATAACCAGAATAATCAAATCAAACATGAGAGACATCATACATTGCTCCCCTTGTGACGATACATTACTAAATCTCATAATGTATCCCACATCATTCCTGCAGCCAATAAGAGAAGTAAGCTTCAGAAGCGGATGACTGCAGTAGGGTCAGAATTCCCTACGTTTCTGATTGGTCCTCCTTCTTTTTCCAAATTTGCTTGAACTTCCTAACTGTGTGCTGAAAATTGTCCACTTTCTCAGATCTGTTCAACCTGCATTCCTTTCCTACATGTCCATACTTGTTACAAGAATAACATCTCATGTGTCCAGAGAAATAAGCATAAGAATCATAATGAGTATTTCTAATCTTCCTCCTTTTACAATCAGTTGCTTTATGTCCATACTTGTTACATGAAAAACAATATCCTTTGAAGAAACCAGAGTACCTTTCTATGTAGGAATTGTTTGATTGAGGCTGAAATGATCTGCTCCTGCAATTTGCTGCAACATGCCCATAATTATGACATTTAAAGCATTCAACTTTATTGACTGATTTCCTTTGAGATTTCATCATTGTTAGTTGACCTTTTGTTTCTTTCAACACTTCAGGTTTTGCATTGACATCCTCTGAATTTTTAGCACTTCCTTGTGAGCTAGATTCTCCTTTAACAGTTTCATGGAAACCAAGACCAAGTTTGATAGCAGGAGACCTTTGATTACTCAGAATATTGTCCAAAATATTATTACTATCTTGAAACCTCAAAAGTTTAACCTTTTCTTCTAATTTACCTTTGAGAATGTTTACCTCAACCTCCAAGGCTTGACATTGCTTTGTCATACTTTCTTCTTTCCTTCTTCCATCTTCTACTTGATCCTTCAGATTTAGAATCTCTTCTTTCAACCAATTTTCGTTTTCTTCACATGTTTGTTGCAGCTCTTCATTCTTCTTATTTGATTTTTCCAGATCTTCTTTGAGAGAGATGATTTCTACTTCAAGGCCTTCCTTTTCAAATGTTTGTAGAGGTTCCTCAATCTTCTTACTTGATGCTTCAAGATCTGTTTGTAGAGAGATGATTGCAACTTCAAGTCCTTCATTCTTCTTGCTTGATTTTCCGAGATCTGCATTTAGATCGTTGATTTCTTCTTCTAGTTCTTTAATTCGATTGGATGCATAAGTATGAAACCTTTGATACTTGTCCACCTGTCCATTCAGCATTTCTATTTGTTTTTCCATTTGAGAGATCATCTCTTTGTTGATAGATTCTTGCGTCTTAGATGAACTTTGTAGTTCTTCAACTTTAACCTTGAGAGCTTCTTCTAGATCCACAACTTTATTTTCACTATCTTCACTATTGTTTACAGAACGAAAATCATTCAAAGGACCCCAATCACTATCTGATTCATCTTCTTCAATTTCTGCTATACATGTTTTCTGAGATATCTTCTTGTTTCGAGTAGCCTTCTTCTTTTGCTTCTTTGCCATGAGCACTTTCAGATCATGGTCAGAATCTTCTTCATCTTCACTGGATACTTCATCATCATCTTCATTTGCATAAAAACTCTTCCTCTTTTCAAATTGTTTCCCTTTACCATGTTTTTCTCTATAAGGACATTTAGCAGCATAGTGACCAACTTTTCCACACTCAAAACATTTGAAGGGAAGCTTACCTTTGAATCTTCCAGTGCCTAGTTGGAGTTTTCTCACAAAATTCGCTTCTTCTTCTTCGGATATATAGTTGGTTTCTTTGACAACTTCCTTTTCCTTTCCTTTTGCAGACACCTTAAAAGCAGCTTCCCTGATTTGAGAAGGACCTCCTTGTCTCATTTCAAAAGCAGTCAAAATACCATGTAATTGAACAATAGTAAGAGTTTGCAGATCTTGCCTTTCTTCAATAGCTGAAACTTTAGAGTCAAATCTTGAAGTCAAGGATCTTAAGACTTTTTCTACCAGAGTAGTATCAGTTATGGTTTCACCCAAATTTCTCATCCGATTTACAATATCATCCAGACGAAGAAAGAAACTGGCAACACTCTCATCACTATGCATCTTCAAATTTTCATATTCAATTCTAAGAGTTTGGAGTTTTGCACTTTTTTACCTTTGTGTCTCCTTCATAGCTTAGAATGATTTTGTCCCATATTTCTTTTGCTGAATGTAGCTGCATCACTTTAGCAAATTCTGATTCAGACATGCTTCCCAATAAGACATTCATTGCTTTGGCATTGATTTCATACTTCTTTCTTTCTGCTGCATCAGTAGGAATACTTGTTGGGTATTGATAACCTTCTTCCACGATTGCCCATACATCTGCACCAAGACTTTGCAGATATGCTTTTGTTCATACCTTCTAGAATATCAAATTGCTTCCATTGAATAGAGGTGGCTTTATAGACATCACTCCTTCTTGACTTCCCATTGCGACGGATCTCCTTCAAGCGATCAAGCTTCTGCAGAAGAACCTGCTCCGATACCAGTTGTTGGGAAAAATACTGAGAGGGGGGGGGGTGAATCAGTATTTACTGCATATTCAAAATTTTACTTTTTCATTCCTTTAAAACCCATACGCTACTTTGCTGAAGCCAACTAGCGTATACACGCGAATATCCTTCATAAAACTCGCGTATACACAGAGATCTAATTATGCCATTAATTCTTCACTTATATCATTCCATCATTCATTCATTAGATGTTCAACAAACAGTAAACATGTGCAATAAAAATAGTATAAACCATCACACATAAGCATCACACATGAACACCAGGATTTTAGGTGGAAACCCAAGTCGGGAGAAAACCACCGCTACAGTTGCTCGGCCTTCAATATTTTATTATAGAGAAAACATCTTACAACATATGTGCTGGCGCAGACTCCTACCAGCACGCAGGCACCCACCTGCGCTTGTTTACCAGCCTCTCCTGGAAGGGAGCTCCAACCCCCTGACTCGTTTACCAGCCTCTCCTGGAAGGGAGCTACGACCCCCCGATCTCATTTACCAGCCTCACCTGGAAGGGAGCTACAACCCCCTGACTGAAGGCTACAACCCTCAGCACCTCTATGGACCACGTTTCATCAATTTTCACACTGGATCCAAAACTTCCTTTAGGACACCACTTGCAGGCCACGTTTCATCATATTTTCAGACTGGACCCACTCCATACTTTTAAGCACAGTCAACCATGAAACATATACATATAACTCACTGACAGATATCAGTAAACCAGCAGAACAGATCAGACATTTCTTACCACAGACTTCAGCAAACCCTAGTTTGCATACGCGCTTTCCTTTCTCTTATGTCGCGTATATACGCGCTTCCGTTCACATAAACCAGCGTATACTTCTGTACAAATTACAGAGCCAATTTCATTGCGCATACGCGCTTTCTCTTCAGCGAAGCCGTGTATATACGCGCTTCCTCTGCGGCGAACTAGCGTATAGATCTTCAACTATTATAGAGCAGCATACTTCTTCAGATCAGATATTCAGTTCAGATTTACCCTTTTGCTTCAGACAGATGTTCGTCTCATCTCAGATCTAAGCCTTCCATGAATAGATCTAGCAGATACAAGTTCAATGCAGATCTGGATCCCCTTCTTCATCACTCCTTCATCGGTGCATCATACATTCAGATTTTTCATTCAACTGCAACCCTTTCCATTCAGATATACTCCAGAGAGAAGTATTCATTCAAGCTCAGACATCTTGCACCCACACCCATCATTTTCACAATGAACTTCTTCTCTTTATATAGGTTTACCCTTTTTCAATACCATGAGCAAAAACCACATTGCTTCCGATGGTATTCCTGGACGGGGTCATTTAGACGAATCATTACCCAATACAATGGGTCAATACCATGGTGGTTACCCCTGGTTTTGTACTTTAAGAGCGCTTTTGCCCATACGCGACTTAGCCGCGTTGTTTCTAGCGTTATGCAGCTTCCCCTGAGCGTATCGTATGCCTTGAAACCCATCTCTTTCCATCATAAATCTATTACATCTTGAATTCGCTCTTCATTGCCTTACGTACTCACTGTAGGATACACTGATTTAGTTCATCAAGACATATGACACAAATTCATCAAAGTTGCCATCTTCTTCATCAAGTGGGTTTCCATTCAATGAAAACCTTTCAATATCATCATTACTTCTTAACATCATTTCATATCAGATTTACATCATTTGCAATTCCATAAAGTCGAGAATAACACCATCAGGTGTATTGCCATCAAGGACAACACATGTCAATAATCTCATGTCTTCATCTTCATTAAGTGGGTTGCCATCGGACAACGCCGCATCATGTGCTAACAACAACAAATTTCTCTCACAACCATTATAGCCAACAAACATCAAAGAACACCTCTGCAAACAATATTCATTCATTAACTTAGAGGTATAAGCACAATTATACAATACTTCAAACTATTCATTGATGCACACATAATAGATATTCACAATGTCTTTTAGTGCATCATTACAAGAAAGCATAGTAACTAGCGAAACATTATTCATAAAGCCTTGAAAAATAATGTCATTTCACTAATAGAAGGTTGATGGTGCTATAAATATTTTTAGAAAATGATGAAGGGAGAGCCACAGGTTCAACTATATTGTAGTCTTTCTTGCAACTGGACACCCTGAGCTAGATTCAATGCCTTAAGGGAAACCCTCTCTAAGGGTTTAACAAGGTTGCAAATTAGGTAGAATACATGAAGGTCACTCTCCTTCATATACGTGATTTGAGATTTGCACTTCAATTATTGAGTCAAGGTCTATCCAGGCCTCTACAATTGAAAAGGAATCCCTTCAATAATCTCGCAGTCCCTTAACACTTTCCTTCTCTAGTATCTTATGTGCCTAAGTTAGAAAAAATATTCAAAAATTATTCTAGGTCCATGAACCTCAGGTGAAGGCCTCCTCACCGATTCCTAGTCCAACTTAGTTTAGAACTCACTCCCACGCGAAGTGTTTGTACTTGTAAGGATTTCTATTACCTCCTATTCATATTCATGACTTCTACATCCATATGTCGTTAAATTATATTCACCAAATTCACAAGTAATGAATTCTCTAATATGCAATCACTTGGGATCTCATTCTTACTCCTTACTTCTATGTTACCTTTGCACCTTTTGTCTTTTTTTCCCCTCCCCCCACTAACATTGCTCCTAGTGTGAGATTGTAGGTTTTTTCTTTTGTTGTGTGTCAACCAAAAGCCTCCAAATTGGTATGTATCCCATACTTTAGAGTATTCTAGTACCCTAATATCCTCCATTTCACAACTATTGGAGGTCAGTCGTTCCAATACTAGATCAGGATAACATGGTATAATTAAATTAAGGAAATATAGGGAGTTTCCCAATCCCCTCAATACTTTCTCCTCTTTGAATATTCTCTCCAAAACATTAAGATATGCGCTAGTTTTCCTCTCCTTGTGTTTCAAAAATGTATATGTTAATTGAAATAATATTTATGTAGAAATTTAATACAAAATATGTATTTCTTGGATTCTTCTGATCTAACAATTATATGCCACTATTAAATACATAATCTCTTCTACAAAATCTTTGCGGAATTTGAAACACAATCTCCAATCACAATATCATGAAGAAATATCAATCACACATAACACAGATAATTTTACATGGAAAGCGTAAAGCTAAAAACCCCACTATCTTCTATTATGTATTATATCATGGATCATGAAACAATTGCATACAAAGCTCCAATCCAAGAGCTCTCATCATGAGCTAACTGTCTCACATTGTCATACAAAAATTGGCAAGTTCCTTAGCCAATTTACCGCCTCCAGACAAATTGCCTCCACTGCGCAATCCCTGCTGATAGCAATCCCTAAAAGAATGGAATCTTTCTTGCCTTGACTGCGCAATCCTTGCTGATAGCAATTCTTGAAATAATGGAGTTCTATTTGCCTTGACTGCGCAATCCTCATGGGCACATCCAATGTGTGTGTGTGGTCGCATGTGTGCAACCACTAATGTCACAACTGATAGTCAACTTCCATTTCACCTAGAACTCAACTGGGTCTCCACTGGATCTGACATGCATGCAGTTAATGATAGTAAATCTTCAGTTGCATGTGATACCACTGATTGTGAATTAATTAATAATTAATTCACTAGATCTCTCACTAGTGTATCTTCAGTTACAACTAGCACCACTGAGTTTAACTCACTTAACTGAGTTAAACTACTTTACAACTTTCATAACTGCACTTCCAACTCTATTACAACTTTGAATAACTTAGTTACAACTAAGTCCACTTGCATGTCCCACCAACCAACCTCTTAACTCGAAATTCCTATAGCTAACTGATTTTCCACTTCAGTTAACTATTTCCAAGTGCTCACTGAGAATACATTATTGTTTATTGTCCAACTATTATTAAGGGATAATAATAGTCGACATGCATCTATAAATAGACATGAAATGTATAAATAGAACTTGCACATACATCTATAAATAGAATTTATTTATAAATATAATTTTCTCATGCATCTATAAATATAAATCATCTATAAATAGATTTTTCTCATGCATCTATAAATATACGTCCACCTAAAAATAGCTTGAGGCTCCATCCTAGAGTAGGTGCATAATTTTCACTAGGATCTTCTTGTTGAATCTCAACACTCTCTCTCAACAAGAAAGGGATTATCCTTCACCCCGATCCTGTCTCTATGGTATTCGAATTTTCTCCTGGTGAGCACCTTCGTCAAAATGTCTGCATCCTGATCTTCCATAGTAATGTACTGAAGCAACATGATTCTCCTCTGCACACAATCTCTGAGATGATGGTACCGTATATCTATATGCTTAGATCGATAATGAAACACAGGATTAATCGAGAGTTTAATGCAACTCTGATTTTCACAGTGAATCACTATCGGATCTAAATGAGAACCAAAAAAACCAACCAAGATCTTTCTCATCCAGATAGCCTCACATGTAGCTTGACTCACTGCCATGTATTCCGCTTCCGCTGAACTGAGTGGCGCGGATCTCTGCTTTCTGTTGTACCAAAAAATAGTTGTAGATCCAATGCTAAAGATCCCCCCGTGATGTGCTCTTTCTGTCTGTTGGTTTGCCTGCCCAATCTGCATCCGTGAAGCCATGCAACTTCACCTCATTCGTCTGTTTGTACCATAAACCATACTATGATTTTCCCCTCAGGTATCTCATGACATGTTTTCCCACCTTCCAAAAGAGCTTGGTAGGCTTAACCATAGCTTGACTCAGCTGGTTAACCGCGTAGCAAATGTACGGTCTTATGTTTACTAGATACATTCGTGAACCCACTAACTATTGATAGACCGTAGCATCCACTACCTCTCCATAAGTAGCATCCTCTTTCCTCCCGTTTCATAGAAGAGGTGTATCCATGGGTTTGCAGTCCTCCATGTGAAACTTACCCAATATCTCCCTTGCATACTTGCCTTGAGACACAAAAATCTCACCATCTTGCTGCCATATTTCCAATCCAAGGAAATAATGAAGGAGACACATATCCTTCATCTCGAACTCCTTTGCAAGGTCCTCCTTGCATGAGTGTATCAGTTGCTCATCACCAGTCAATATTAAATCATCAACATAAAGAAAAATGATTAAAATCTTACCCTCCACCACAATTTGGTAGAGGTTTGCATCTACTTCACTTTTGGTGAAGCCCAGTCCAGTGAAATAACTGTATATTCGAGTGTACCAAGCACGAGGTGCTTGCTTCAATCCATACAACACTCTTTTGAGTCGACACACATGCGACTCACTGCTGAAGATCTCGAAACCTTCAGGCTGCTCTATGTACACCTCTTCCTCAATGATCCCATTGAGAAACACATTTTTCACATCCATGTAATGAATGCGCCAGCCCATCTGCGTTGAGAGAGCAAGGATGGTCCTTAAGGAAGAATACCTTGCGACATGTGCAAAGGTCTCTTCATAATCTATCCCCACGATCTGTGAGAAGCCCCGAGCGAAAAATTTGACCTTGTATTTCTCAACACTCCCATCAGTAGCTTGCTTTACCTTGTAGATCCATCTCGACCCTACCATTGATTTATCAACAAGCCTTGGAACAATTTCCGAAGAACTATCTTTGACAATGGAGTCATACCCCTCCACCATTGCATCTACCCATGTGGGCTCTTGTAATTCTTCCTGAAAGGAAGATGGTTCAGTCACAATACATTTTCTCATGAGAACCATGTATCCAGTAAATTGGTCAGGAGACTATCTTTGTCTATGATGTGAAGTAGGGGCTCCTACATTCTGTGCAACATCAAGTCTCAGCCTATCAGCTTCTGTGGTACACCTTCTACCAGTTCTAATGGTTGGCTCTGCGTGAGTGGACTCCTCCACTCCATGAACCTCCTCATGTGGATGATCCACATCTTGAGACTCATCTTTAGGAGCAACAATTCCTCCTCCGCATGCAAGTCTAGCTCCCTCTTAAGTGACAGCTGCATGGCTTTCCCCTTATCGAATTTTATATTCCGTCGCACCATAGTCATCCGATTTTTTGGCAAATGCACACGATAATTATAGGGTGTTTCTGTGTACCCCACAAAAATCCCAACTTCAACAGTCGGATCCAGCTTCTTCCTGGCGTCCTTGGTCACATTCACATAAACATATGAGCCAAAAATCTTAAAGTGTGAAACATTCAGTCTCTTACCAGTGAAAGCTTCTTTAGGTGTACTCATGCCAAGTACTCTATGAGGACAATGGTTTTGCACATAAATCGTTGTGTTGCATGCTTCCGCCAAAAAATTCATTGGTAGGCCTTGATCATGCAACATCTCTCGTGCTGCACCCACAATCGTTCTGTTCTTCCTCTCCGTGACCCCATTTTTCTGTGGGTTATGAGGCGCTATGAGTTCTCTTCGAATTCCTTATTTGCTGCAGAAGTTCTTGAATTCGTTAGAGATGTATTCTCCACCATTATCGCTCCTCGAAGCTTTCACTTTCTTCCTCGAATATTTCTCCACCAATTCCTTAAAATCACAAATATCTGAGAATGTTTGATCTTTCTTCTACATGAAGAAGATCCAACATTTACGAGAAAATTCATCAACAAAAATAACATAGTACTTATGTTTTGTTGTTGAAGCAATCGAGAATGGTCCAGACATGTCTATGTGAACTCTCTCAAGGATCCCAGAAGCACGGTTCTCCTTCTCATGAAAGGTGGAATTTACATACTTCCCCATGGTGCAACCCTTGCACTGATCTAACTAAGAAAGTGTTCCCATTGAAATTCCAATAGATATTTGTTGCATGGATTTCAAGGCTCCATGATGAAGATGGCCCAAACGCCTGTGCCATAATTCACCCTCATCCCAGCTCACCACTTTTTCTGCCTTTCCCATCATAGTAGCACAACCATCTACCTCCAGCTTGTAGATATTCTTAACTCGAATCCCTATCCTCTTGACTTGGACCATTGTTTTATGTTGCAGGAAATCTTTTCCATCGCTAAAAGCAACGTTATAGACTTTGTTCTCCAACATTGCGACTGAGACTAAGTTTAATTCAGACTTGGAACATGCATCACATATTTCAATTGAAATGGTTTACTTGATTCCCTCTGAAAGGTAATTCTACCAATGCCGGTCGCACTGTACCGTCCGTTGTCGCCCATATCTATGTGCATCTGGAGATCTTTTTCCTCCAAGTCATTGAAAATCTCCTTATCTCCTGTCATGTGGAAGGAAGCGCCACTATCAAAATACCACACTGATCCCAATGCACTTGACACCATATATGCGATCAAAGAGAAGTCAAGCTCAAATTGCGAGGCAAGGGCCTCACTAGCTGCAGCTCCAACAACCTTCTTGTTCTTCTTCTTTTGTGGATAGTTAGTAGCAAGATGCCCATGTTCGTGACAATGAAAACACTTCACTTTGGATATATCCAACTTCTTGCCTTTAGACTCGGACTTAGACTGGAATTTCTTCCCCTTCCCCTTCTTTGCCTTGGCAGCCAAAGAAAAATCCTCTTCATCATCATGCTTTGATGAAGAGCCATCTCTGGTGTTCCGCTTGAAATCCTCCTACACCAGATCCGACCGCAGTCGTTCCCAATTCGGAAATTTTTCCCGTCCGTTGAAAGAGTCTTCATAACTGTGTCAACTCTTAGGAAGTCCCAAGAGAGCCAAGCTCGCCAAATAATCATCAGCAACCGTTATTCCCACACTCCCCAATTCATCCCGACATTGGACAAACTTTGTGAGATACTTTGGAATGGTGTCGCCTTTTTCCATCTTGATATTTCTGAGTTTATCTTTGAGCGCCAATTTCCTATGGTCGTTGCTGCTTTGGAAAATATTGGTCAAAGCCTTCCACATAGCATATGGTGTGGCTTTCCCATGAAGATTTGAGACAATGTGGTCTCGTACTCCTTCCAATAGGATCCTCCTCGCCTTTGCCACTTTCTTTTGCCATGCATTAAGTAATGCAACATCTGTCGAAGAAGGCTTAGGAACATCATTGTCAATGAATTCCTTCAAGCCACTGTCTTCGAGTACTGCCTCCATCCTGTCCTACCAAGAAATGTAGTTCGAGCTGCCCTCAAATGCATACTCTAGCCGCAAGCCATTGAAATCCATTTTGATGTTAAATCAGCTGTAGCACCAAGAAATTCTTTCTGCAAATTTTAATTCTTTCCACTAACAAACTCAGCTCTTGCATCAAAATTGAAATTTTCAGTGCTCTGATACCATGTAGAAATTTAATACACAATATGTATTGCCTGGATTCTCCTGATCAAACAATTATATGCCACCGTTAAATAAATAATCACTTCTACAAAATCTTTGCAAAATTTGAAACACAATCGCCAATCACAATATCATAAAGAAAGATCAATCACACATAACATAGATAATTTTACTAGGAAAGCATAAAGCTAAAACCCCCACTATCTTCTATTATGTATTGTCTCATGGATCATGAAACAATTACATAAAAAGCTCCAATCCAAGAGCTCTCAGTACATGAGCTAACTGTCTCACACTGTCATACAAAAATTAGCAAGTTCCTTAGCCAATATACTACCTCCAGACAACCTGCCTCCACTGCGCAGTCTCTGCTAATAGCAATCCTTGAAATATTGGAATCCTGCTTGACTTGACTACGAAATACTCATGGGCACATCCAATGTGTGTGTGGTCGCATGTGTGCAACCACTAATGTCACAACTGATAGTCAACTTCCCTTTCACCTAGAACTCAACTAGGTCTCCACTGGATCTGACATGCATGCAATTAATAATAGTAAATATTCAGTTGCATGTGAGACCACTGATTGTGAATTAATTAATAATTAATTCACTAGATATCTCACTGGTGTATCTTCAGTTACAACTAGCACAACTGAGTTTAACTCACTTAACTGAGTTAAACTACTTTACAACTTTCATAACTGCACTTCCAACTCTGTTACAATTTCGAATCACTCAGTTACAAATAATTCCACTTGCATGTCCCACCAACCAACCTCTTAACTCGAAATTCCTTTAGCTAACTGATTTTCCACTTCAGTTAACTATTTCTAAGCGCTCATTGAGAATACAATATTGTTTATTGTCCAACTATTATTAAGGGATAATAATAGTCGACATGCATCTATAAATAGACATGAAATCCATAAATAGAACTTGCACATACATCTATAAATAGAATTTTCTCAAGCATATATAAATAGACATAATCTATAAATAGAATTTGCTCATGCATCTATAAATAGACATCCACCCAAAAATAGCCTGAGGCTCCATCCTAGTGTAGGTGCATAATTTTCACTAGGATCTTCTTGTTGATTCTCAACACTCCCTCTCAACAAGAAAGGGATTATCCTTCACCCTGATCCTGTCTCTATGGTATTCGAATTTGCTCCTGGTGAGCGCCTTCGTCAGAATTTCTGCATCCTAATCTTCTGTAGGAATGTACTGAAGAAACATGATTCTCTTATGCACACAATCTCTGAGATGATGGTACCAGATATCTATATGCTTAGATCGATCATGAAACACATGATTAATCGAGAGTTTAATGCAACTCTGATTATCACAATGAATCACTGTCGAATCTAAATGAGAACCAAACAAACCAACCAAGATATTTCTCATCCAGATAGCCTCACATGCAGCTTGAATCACTGCCATGTATTCTTCTTCCGCTGAAATGATTGCCACAGATATCTGCTTCATGTTGTACCAAGAAACAACTGTAGATCCAATGCTAAAGATCCCCCCTGATGTTCTATTTCTGTCTGTTGGGCTACCCGCCCAATCTGCATCCGTGAAGCCATGCAACTTCAACTCATCCGTCTGTCTGTACCATAAACCATACTCTGATGTGCCCCTCAGGTATCTCAGGACATGCTTGCCCACCTTCCAAAAGAGCTCGGTAGGCTTAACCATTTCTTGACTCAG
The DNA here is from genome assembly GCA_034641835.2 of Pinus albicaulis. NCBI lineage: Eukaryota > Viridiplantae > Streptophyta > Pinopsida > Pinales > Pinaceae > Pinus > Pinus albicaulis. The sequence continues at coordinate 255,152,786 of CM076577.1, read as the reverse complement.
CTGGTTAACTGCATAGAAAATGTCCGGTCTCGTGTTCATTAGATTCATTAGTGAACCCACTAACTGTTGATAGACAATAGCATCCACTACCTCTCCAGAAGTAGCATCCTCTTTCCTCCAGTTTTCTGGAAGAGGCGTATCCATGGGTTTGCAGTCCTCCATGTGAAACTTACCCAATATATCCCTTGAATACTTGCCTTGAAACACAAAAAGTTCACCTTTTCGCTACCATATTTTCAATCCAAGGAAATAATGAAGGAGGCCCATATCCTTCATCTTGAACTCCTTTGCAAGGTCCTCCTTGCATGAGTGTATCAACTGCTCATCACCAAACAATATTAAATCATCAACATAAAAAACAATGATTAAAAGCTTACCCTCCACCACAATTTGGTAGAGCTTTTCATCTACTTTACTTTTGGTGAAGCCCAGTCTGGTGAAATAGCTATCATTAGGAGAATTTTGAAATCTAAAATGGGCCTCTTAAAGAAAATGTACAATCAAAATTCACTTTATGAGAACCAATCACATTTTAGGGGATGACATCACCCGTAATGGTTGAGCTGGCATTGCTTGAGTTTAAAGTACTTACTTGTCACATTCTCAATGGTGGATAAAAGCCCATGGTTAACCATGGTAGTGTTCTAAGAACTTTTAAAGTCAAAGTAAAGTACTCATAATAAATGTCATTTCACATTTTTTGAATAAAAATATCTTATTGTCATTTCATATTTCTTGAAAGAAGCAATGCATATCCCTATACATTTATTATATTATATTAGTTTTATATAGTATATTAATTACATGTTATTATACAATTTAAATAATATAAATTTTAATTAATAACATATAATATAATTATGAATTTATAAATTTATATTTATATTTTATTTTATTTTAAGTTATTTAAGTACAAAGGACAAATGCATTAGTCGTTCAATAATAATGACTTTTTCTAGAAAATATTCTTATTTATAGTCACATCAATATAATTTTTTTATTAATTTTATTTTGGTACAACTTTGAATTGAATTTAACTATGGTTACATGGATTGTGGTGCAAAAAGTGAATTGCAAATTCATAAATATTATTTTATTGATTTAACTATTATTTTATTATTTCCTTAGGAGGCCCATTTTAGACCTCAAAATTCTCCTAATGCTATCAGAGTGTACCAAGCACGAGCTGTTTAGTTTGGGCCCATACTCTGCTTTTTTGAGCTTCCACACATGCCACTCACTGCCGAAGATCTCGAAAACTTAAAACCTATAGGTTGCTCTATGTACACCTCTCTTCCTCAATGATCCCATTGAGAAGCGCAACGCTTTTGAGTCGGCACACATGCGACTCACTGCTGAAGATCTCGAAACCTTTAGGTTGCTCTATGTACACCTCCTCCTCAATAACTCCATTGAGGAACGCAGTCTTCACATCCATCTGATGAATGTGACACCCCATCTGCGCTGAGAGAGCAAGGATCGTCCGTATGGAAGAGTACCTTGCACAGTGCAAAGGTGTCTTCACAATATTTGCCCTCAATCATGTGAGAGAGCAAGGATGATCCTTATGAAAGAATACCTTGTGACAGGTGCAAAGGTCTCTTCACAATCTATCCCCTCAATCTGTGAGAAGCCCCAGGCCACAAATTTGGCCTTGTATTTCTCAACACTCCCATCAGTAGTTTGCTTTACCTTGTAGATCCATCTCGAACCTACCACTAATTTATCAACCGAACTTGGAACAATTTCCCAAGCAAGGTTTTTGACAATGGAGTCATACTCCTCCACCATTGCATCTACCCATGTGGGATCCTGCACTACTTACTGAAAGGAAGATGGTTCAGTCACAATGCATTTTCTCATGAGAGCCATGTATCTAGTAAATCGGTCAAGAGACTGTCTTTGTCTGCGCTATGAAGTAGGGGCTCCTACATTCTGTGCAGCATCAAGTCTCAGCCTATTAGCTTTTGTGGTACGAATTCTGCCAGTTGTAATGGTTGGATCTGCGTGAGTGGACTCCACTCCATGAACCTCCTCATGTGGCTGATCCACATCTTGAGACTCATCTTTGGGAACCAACAGTTCCTCCTCCGCATGAAAGCCTAGCTCCTTCTCAAGCGACAATCGAATGGCTTTCCCCTCATCGAATTTTATATCCCATCGCACCATAGTAATTCGACTATTTGGAAATGCACACGATAATTATGGGGTGTTTCTGTGTACCCCACAAAAATCCCAACTTCAGCAGTCGGCTATGGCTTCTCCCTGGCGTCCTTGGTCATATGCACATAAACAGATGACCCAAAAATCTTAAAGTGTGAAACATCCAGTTTCTTACTAGTGAAAGTTTCTTTAGGTGTACTCATGCCAAGTACTCTATGAGGACAACGGTTTTTCACGTAAACCGCAGTGTTGCGTGCTTCTGCCCACAAATGCATTGATAGGCCCTAATCATGCAACATCGCTCGTGTTGCACTCACGATCGTTCTATTCTTCCTCTCTGTGACCCCATTTTGTTGTGGGTTATGATGCACTATGATTTCTCTGCGAATTCCTTCTTTGCTGCAGAAGTTGTTGAATTCCTATAGCTAATTGATTTGTCACTTTAGTTAACTATTTCCAAGTGCTCATTGGGAATAGATTATTGTTTATTGTCCAGCTATTATTAAGGGATAATAATAGTTGACATGTATCTATAAATAGACATGCAATCTATAAATAGAAATTGCACTTAAATCTATAAATAGACTTCATCTGTAAATAGAATTTTCTCATGCATCTATAAATAGACATCCACCTAAAAATATCTTGAGGCTCCATCCTAGTGTAGGTGCATAATTTTCACTAGGATCGTCTTGTTGAATATCAACAATTTACATCATAACTGAATATGACGTAATATCCTTACGAGTTATCCAACATTAACAACCTTTATTACATTTACAAAATGTGGAGATTAAAAAGGGATATTATAGTCCTCTCCCCCTTAAAGGAACATCGTCCTCAGTGTTCTACTATTCGTAGAACATATTATATATATAAAACAAAAATATTCCCTTTTCATGGCATCCTCCAACTCCCAAGTTGCCTCATTTAATCCAAAGAGCTTTGATTGCACCTTGACTTGAATGATGGCTTGATTTCAGAGCATATTCTTCTTCCTGTCAAGTATGCATTGGGGTTTTTTCTGGACCTCTCATTTTGGTTCCACTTATATCAAAAGTCCAATCAATAATCAAAATATGATTAGTATCATGTATATATTTTTTAAGAAATGATACATGGAACACATTGTGTGCTTTTATGGTGGGACACAGGAAAATCCTATACACTACATGCTCCACTCTCTCTAAGATTCCAAAAGGTCCATCATATCATGGTGCCAAGTAGGCACATGACCCAATTTTCAAGGAAATCCTATAGGGGTTGATTTGGAGATACACATGTTCTCCTACTTGAAACTCTTTACGAGTTTTGATTTGGTCTACATAACTCTTCCACTGCTCTTGAACCACTTTGAATTTCTATTTTATTTTTGTCACTTCCTTCTCCATTACTTCTAATATTTTGGTCCAAGTGGAACTATATGCACTAGATTATCCCAGGTGATGGGAATATTGCATTTATGGCAATATAATGGTTCAAAGAGGTTCAAAGAGGTCCAAGTGGAACTCTTGATAGCCAATGTTGTAAGAAAACTTTACTAATGACAAATTTCCTACCTCTTGGGATGGTGCATAACATACATTCTTAATGTTGACACTTAATCTTTGGGTTTAGAAAAAATCATGTAAATATTGTAAATAGAAAATAAAGAAAATTTGAAGATGAAGAAACATTGCAAGATGAATCTCAATAGTCTCTCTCCTGGTATATATCCATGTTGTACCTTAATGCAAAAACAAAATTGATTCGTGGAGTTAATCTACGGCCTGGCATGATTTTAGAGTGTCCCAAATTTAGTTTTTTGCATTGTAACCCCTATGGAACTTTGCCATTATTATTTGTATCCTTTGTCCATTCATTAATGAAAATTCATGTCCCTTGTGAACGTGGCTCGTTTTTTGAATGTGACCTCTTCCTTGAGTCTTTTTTGAGTAAATGCTACCTCTACCGATGGTTCAAATGCTGCGACATATAGTGTTGACACCATTGTTGAATAGAAGATGAAACCTCGTCCCTTCCTATGACATACAAGTGCCAAGAGTGTTGACACCATTGTTGAATAGAAGATGAAACCTCGTCCCTTCCTATGACATACAAGTGCCAAGGATGACATCAAAGCAGAGCTTCAAGCCACCGATGAATGATATTTAACCTTCGCTCAACACAATGATAACAACCAAAAATATTCAAAATATTTTATTTTTATGTTCGAAATATCAAAACTACACGTCCTCATAATTCTCTTGCAAAATTTGTGTGTTGAATTTTTTTCGATGGTTGTGTTCTAATGCTATAATTGGTCATGTTCCTGTGTTGAATTGAATATGGTATGTGTTCGACTGGTATGTGTTGTTGTGTGCCAAACAATTTTTGTAGGATGTGCTTCCCATTTGAAAGTTGTGTGATTTCTCCATGTCATTTTTCCATGAATCTATGCATTACAATTGGTGTGAGGTGTAATGATATATGTTGACGTCATTAAATCAGTTTATATGTGCATGGATGTTGGGTATAATTAAAGTGCGTTGAGTTCTTATGAGTGGTGTGTTATGATACGTTGTGTACATGGTATGCTTTGAAATTTTTATGGCATATGGTCACTCTTATTCATAACGTGCGTATAATTTGAATAGAGTGAATGTATTATATAAAGTGTATATGAAGTGATGTATTTATGATTATGAGAGTGAATGTGGCATAAAATTTGAGTCGTTTTTTGAAGGAGGTTGTGAGTGGTATGTAATATGGATTGTGTCATTCTACTCTTTTTTATATGGTATAATGAATTAACCACATTATTTGGTGGTATGTTATGAAGTAGTGACATATGTAGAGGTAATTTATTCATATGTACAAAATAAAAAGTGAAGTTTTTTTTTTTCAAATTATAAAAGTTTTTGATAATGTGCATTCCACTTGTATTCATAGTGGGAGTAGTTATCACTAAAAGAGTAGAACTATCATGAGTGGATCTAGAAGATAAAACATGATGCCATTTTCAATGAGTTTTGGAAAGGAGTTTGTGAATAAATGGAGACAAAAGTTTCTAATTAAAAATAATGATCTAGATTTTTATTACAATAACTTAAACCTATAAAGTTTTAGAAATAATAGAACTTAGAACCTTAGAAGTTTTCATCACATAACGTGATATAAGTTCAAGGTCTTAATTAACAATTGAGCAAGTCTTCATAATTTTTTTGATACAATGTTTGATAAATATGACATATCCACATAGATCAAACACCTTTAGACATTTACTTATACATTCATTAAAATTTAATATATGCCTTGAGTTAGTAGCTCGAGTGGTTAGGAGTATGATTTGTTCTCCCATTTTGTTCTCCCATCCACCCAAGTTCAATTATGAGGGACATGTTTGGCAGATTGTGACAAAGCTTGAAAAGTAGGCAACCCTTAGGATAGGCTCCACTGTGGTGGGGTCAAGACATCTCAACTCTTACTAAGCCTCAAGTTATTGGTATGTCTAGCTTGCGAGCTGTTCTCTTGGTGTTCTAGTGACAACTCAAATGTTTGATCCGAGGCCTTGCCCATATTACTCCAACTAGTTACTGATTCACCATGGTTAAAAAAAATAGTATATTAATGTATTATGTAGTTAAACTCTCAACAAGGAAAATAGTCCACGAACCCCAACCAACGCGACCACTTGAAACAATATATTAAAGCAAAAGAAAAATAGTTTACATATGGATTTCTTATAATTGATCATCAACAAGTGACTCTCTATGCTTTTTAAATAAAGATCATGAAATAATCAATTGTTTAGTAGTGATTAAAGTATTATTAGTATCAAGAAGATGATGAATTGTTACATCACTTTATGTGTAGAACATACATGGCCATTAAATTGTCACACCATTTTATATGTAGAACATACATTGCCATTGAATTAGATAATTACAAATGCACATTAACTAAACACACTTTACAGGAGCAAATTGAACTTAATTAACTCTTAAGCATTTAAATATCTTAACAGTACAAATATCAAATATTAGAGTTGCACAAATAAAATTGTAAAAATATTTTAAAATATTAAATCTATTTTTATATTAAAACTAAAAGATCAATCAAATATTAAAAACAAAAAACAAATTTATCTACAATCTCAACCACTTAAAATTACAACGTTATCCAAACAAAATCAAAATTCCTAAATTTCTTTTAAAAACAAATAACCCAAAAAAAACCAAACCATTCATTATTATTTTTCACTATGTTAATAGAAAAACCACTCACCTTACATCTCATAATTAACACTTCAGCCACATATTAAACTATTGCATTCATTTGGATTTTTAATCTTAATAGTTTAACTTTGCACACAATATACTCTTGAATAGGAGGAAATTGCGTGGTTTTTATTCATGGTGCATAAATATATTGATGAGTAGGACTATTGATGAGTAGGACTATGGAATTTGGACTGCCACACGCAACTTTCAGCATAGAAATGGGTCATCTTTTAATGATGGGACTTTGACTTATAATATAATGCTGGAAATTTGTCACGTGGCAAATCCATTACATAAAAATTCATTCTTAACGGTGTCTAACACTAATAATGTAATCATTCTCAAAAGTGTATTCATTGTCCCTTCAGATAGAATCAGGACCCAGCATATTATATCTCTTCCATCTTGTATTGTCCCTTCACATAGAATCAGGACCCATTCTATTATGTTTAGTTTTTAGCCCATTGGTTTAAAAAAATAGGAAAGAAGCCATTAAGATTTTCTTTCTTTCGGTATATTAAAATATTTTATTTTATAAATTATGTTGAATAAAATTAAATATTATATAATAACAAAAAAAATTATATATATGGTTAGTTAACCAATTATGATTAGCATTTTATTAAACAATTTTAAAGTTTATTTTTTGGAGTTTGAGGAGATTTTTGGCTTGAATTTGACAAAAAATTTGTGGCCAAATCTTGATTTGTATTGTTTAAACTAGTTTTTTCAATGCATATATGGATTCAACACTCTCAAAAATCTCTGGGGCACATTTATTGTCAAGAGTTCACTTGTGAAACTTGTAATTTCTACAAATCTTTGGCTGATTCTAGATAAATTAGAAAGCCATTTTCACCCAGACATTTTTATTGGAATATTTTTATATCACAATTTCACAAAATTATATTTAGGGAGAATATTTATAATTTTAGTTTAGTAATTTGAATGTATATTTAATAATTAAATATTTATATAGATAAGTAAACAAAATCAAATTTTAACAAAGTAATCATTTAAACCTTTAAATAAAATAAATTAACCCACTACAATATTAAATTTGTTGTTATATCAGTTTTTCAATTACATAATAATATTATCTCTAAAACCGTATACAACACATTTCAAAATAAATTAAAAACCTTCATATTAAATTATTTCGATATTTTTTTTTAATACATAAAATGAAAATTTTACCTATTATGTAGAGTTTGGTCTTCATTAATGCTATTAAATGCCTTGTACAATGTGTTGTGGCTCATTTGCATTTACCTTTGAAATATTTTTCAAAACACCAAAAAAAACATATAGGATATAAAATGTAAAATTTTGTGTCATAGAAGAATTTTGAAATATATTGGTACATTAACATTACATGATGAGATGTGAAGGTGGGTCGAGTCGAGCTCATTCAGGTGCAGAACAGTTCAAGAGCTAGACCGATGGGCGTGTTCAGAGCATTGCACGCCGAACAAGGTCGATTCGGGCTCATTCGCAAGCTCAGGAGGGACCAGCGCGACAGGACACCAGATAAGCTTAGGAGGGTTATACTATGGATCAAATTAAATAATTCCCATATGCGAAGAAAGGGCACATTTCCCGCAACACTTGAGTTTGGAGGAAGTGCAAAGGGAAAAAACAGGCGGTTAGGATCAAACGCAGAACTGAAGGCGGAGAGATAAACGACAAAGACTAAATGTAAATCATATATACAATTTTAAAGGATCACCTCCAAGAGGTAAGTGATAAAGGTCGCTGAAGTCCGATGTGCGATCTTTATACAATATCCCCAACGGGAAATAAACAGTAATACACGGCAAAACAACAAGAAGCTATATAGAACAAAATGCCAGAACTAGAATATGGAAAGCTGCTGGAGAAAACTGCCGTAGATAACTGCTGCTGCATTGTACTGGAACTAGGGGCTGATCCCCACACCGGAATGAGCTGAAAATCGGAAGGCTAGCTGTACTCAACCCTCCGGACAAAACCCAGAAACCGTGAAGCAAGTGCTCCACCTCCGAAAATCCACCAAACAACCCCTCCTCAATGAAAACGCTGTCTCTCCCAGGAACAACGCAGAAGCTCAAGGAAAACGCTGGGAAAGGGGCCAAAATCCTCCTGCAAAACCTCCGGCTGAAACAACAATCTCCCAAGACTGAAAAACGCTGAAACCACCACCAAATCACCTCACAATTGCGCTGCACAACAATGACTGCGTCCTCCCTGCTGAAACTGCGTCCTCTCTCCTGAACTGTGCAGTCACTCCAAGGGGCTGCTCCTCTGCAAACGTCCACCCAAAATCCACTGCAAATCACCTACAGAAACTGAAGGAAATACCTTGCTCGAGCAGGCACTCGAAGTCCCCCGGAGCCAAGGGCGAGATCTTCGACCGGAGACACTCAGTTCGCACTAAACAGTGCTGCAGACCGACTAAACAACCGGCGTGCTGAAGTAGACAGAAGTCTAGCTCTCAATATCAATAACATATCAATAATCCCAAATGGAGTGAAAACCCCACCTTTTATAGTGCTAGCTCCCTCAAAAACCCTAACTACGTCCTTGACCTCCTCCTTGACCTGCGCAGTTACCTTAGGAGCCTTCGTGAGGCCTCCCCTCATGTGCATGTGGACCCCCAAAGCCTTCCCCTTTAAGTTACAACGTTCATCAACTAGGAAGCACTTTATTTTATTAAGTGAGTTGACCCCCTATTTCTCACTTTATTTATTAATTTAACTAAAGGCGGCAAAACTATACAAAAATGAAATATTCCAATTAGCGGTGCTAATTAGGAATATTACAGTCTCCCCCGGCAGAACGTTGCTTGTCCTTAAGCAACTGAAGTGATGGATGCTGCAATATCCTCTCATCCTCCCAAGTGGCATCCTCATCCGGCAAGTTCTTCCATCTCACCAAGAACTCCCTGATCTTCCTGCTCCGCAGCTGCCTCTCCCTAGTATCAATAATAGCCTCCGGCTGCAACACCCGATGCCCCTCATCATCCGTGGGTGGTAGCTCCTCTGTGACTGTCACCTGCTGGCCCAGCGCCTTTTTCAGGCATGATACATGAAATATGTTATGAATCTTGCTGCCTTGGGGCAGCTCCAATTCATATGCAACCTACCCGATCCTGCGTATCACCCTGTATGGCCCATAAAAGCGGGGCTTAAGCTTCTCCGCCCCCTTTTGCTTGAGCGAAGACTGTCGGTATGGCTGTAGTCGTAGGTAGACCAAGTCCCCTACCTCGAAGTGTCTCTCCACCCGACCCTTATCAGCATACAACTTCTGCTGATTCTGTGCTGTGGCTATGTTGTCCTTGAGAGCTCGGAGGATATCTTGGCTCTCTTGGATCCATAACTTGGCTCTCGGAGCCCTGCTAACACCAAACATCATGTCCACAAAAGATAAGGAATGATATCCATACAAAGTATAGAAAGGTGACATACCAATAGACATATGATGCGTCGTGTTGTAGCAATACTCGCCCAAATGCAGCCACTTCAGCCATGCCCTCTGCTGTCCACTGACGTAGTTACGCAAGTAGCCCTCCAACCACTTGTTAACTATCTCTGTCTGCCCGTCCGTCTGGGGGTGATAACTAGTGCTCGGTGTCAACTCGGTCCCCACTAGTCGGAAGAGCTCCTGCCAGAACCCGCCCATGAAACGGCTGTCCCTGTCACTGACAATGGTCTTGGGTAGACCATGTAATCTGAAAATCTCCCTGAAGAACAGCTCAGCCACCTGTGCTGCTGTGTGATGTGCGGATATGGCAAAAAAATGGGCATACTTCGTCAGCCGGTCAACGACTACAAAGATGCAGTCCTTGCCCTGCACCATGGGCAACCCTGTGATAAAGTCCATCGATATGCTCTCCCATTTTCCCTCCAGAATGGGAAGAGGCTGCAATAACCCTGCAGGATGGCTCATCTCTCCCTTGTTTCGCTGGCAAACATCACACTCCTTGACATGTTGGAGTACGTCCTCCTTGAGGCCCTTCCATGAGAACCTCTCCCGAATAGCCCGGTAAGTCTTGGTGAACCCCTGATGGCCCGCCAATGGAGAGTCGTGTGAAGCCTGGAGTATCTTCTTCTTGAGCTGAGATCCCTCAGTCAAGAAGATCCTGTCCCTGTAATAGATGATCTCATCGACCACCCTGTACCGGTCATCTGCTACCTGCCCATCCAGAACCTCACATGCAAACCTATTCTTGGAGTACTCAACCAGCAGTCGAGCCCTCCAATCAACGTCCAAGCTCATAAGTGATAACGTGGCCGGTCTACGAGAAAGGGCATCAGCCACCATGTTATTCTTGCCCTTGACATACTCGATGTCAAAGTCACAGGCTTGGATCTTGCTGATCCACTTCTGTTGCCTCTCCTGCAACTGCTTCTGCTCCAAAAAGTACCTCAGGCTGTTATGATCTGTCCTCACCCTGAATTTGCTGCCCACCAGGTACTGCCGGTACTTGGCCAATGCATGCATGATGGCCAACATCTCCTTGTCGTATATGGGATACAACCTCTCGTGTGGAAGGAGCTTCCGGCTCTCAAAAGCAATCGGGTGACCGCCCTGCATCAAAACCGCACCAATCCCCTCTCCTGATGCATCACACTCTAGGACAAAGGGCTGTGTAAAATCTGGCAACGCCAACACAGGACAACTGCTCATCACCTCCTTGAGCTTGTCAAAAGCTCGCTGTGTTGTGTCCGACCAACTGAATTCCCCCTTCCTCGTCAAATCTGTGAGGGGTGCAGCAAGCTGAGAGAAGCCCTTGACGAACTTCCTGTAGTATGTGCAAATACCAATAAATCCCCGAAGCTCTGTCACATTCCGCGGCTCTGGCCAATCCCTGATGGCCCTGATCTTCTCCTCATGGACTCTCACCCCGTCCACTCCTATAATGTGCCCCAGATACAGCATCTCTGTCAACCCGAACTCACACTTGGAGAGCTTGGCATAGAACTGCTGCTCCTCCAAGATGTGCAAAACCGTCTCAATATGCTGGAGATGCTCCTCCCAAGTCCTGCTGTATATAAGTATGTCATCAAAGAAGACCAGCACAAACTTCCTCAGATGACCCCTGAAAATGTGGTTCATGCATGACTGGAAGGTAGCAGGTGCATTGGTCAGCCCGAATGGCATGACCAGAAACTCAAAGTGCCCATAGTGACACCTGAAAGCGGTCTTGGGAATGTCCTGTTCCCTCACGCGAATCTGATGGTACCCGGATCTCAAGTCAATCTTTGAGAAGAACCATGCTCCTCTCAACTCATCCATCAGCTCATCGATCCTGGGGATGGGGTACCTGTTCTTCAGGGTCTTCTTATTCAGAGCCCTGTAGTCAATGCACATGTGCAATGTGCCGTCCTTCTTCTTCACCAGGACTACAGAAGAAGCGAAAGGACTCGTGCTGGGCCGAATGTGACCAAGGGCCAGCAACTCCTGGATAGCCCGCTCTATCTCGTCCCGATAGGCCTTGGGATGCCTATACGGTGTGGTAATCACGGCCTGTATCCCCTGCTCAAGCTCGATCATATGCTCAAACCCCCGATCCGGTGGCTGCCCTGGTGGAATATCCCCGAAAACCGCTGCATACCTATAGAGAATAGACTGTAGCTCAGGATGCACTGCCTGCCCTGTATCCACTGCCTCTGAAGCCCGCAACTCTACCACCCACTCTATGTCTCCCTTGCGGAAGGTCGCCTCCATCCTATGTGCCGACACTGTCTGGGGTGGGTATGTGTGCTGTCCCCGTATCTTCTCATGCCTCCCCGTCTTGGGATCATCCCACTCCATCTCCATGGCCTTCCAATCTGTCGTGACTTTCCCTAGAGTAATAAGCCACTGAACACCCAATATCAGGTTGGTGTCCGGAATGTCCACCACAAAGAAGTGATCTGTCAATGTATAAGTGCCCATCGTCACTGATAACTCTGGAACATATCGAGCACATGCCATGGTCTGATCTCCTGGGACCAAGACGGAGAACCCATCAAAGCCCTCTGTCTGTATGCCTCTCCGCTCAACCATCTGGGCATCAATAAAGTTGTGGGTGGCCCCACTATCAACTAAGACTGAAACCCGCTGCCCGCGCACTGTCCCTCGTACGCGCAGTGTCAAGTACTTGGGAACTCCCCGCAATGCGGCTAGAGCTCCCCAAGTGGGTGCAAACGATGCCCCACCTGCTGCGGGTGGTGGAGGTGGTAAAGTACTCTGTGCTGCATAACAATCTCCTGCCTCCACGTCATCCCCTTCATCCTCTTCCCCACTGCTCTCGGAGAAGACCTCAATGAAGTGTGCTTTCCCTGCAGCACACCTATGTCCCGGTGCCCATGGCTCCTGGCAAGTGAAGCACAATCGCTTCCTCCTCAGCTCTCTCCTAGCCTCGTCATCAAACTGCCCTCGTCCAGGATTCGCCTTGGGAGGCGGAACCCTCGTGTCCTTCCCCTTAGGCTGAAAGGCCTGTCTCTGGGGATAAGGTGTCCGAGTCCTGGGTAAGACATCCTGTAAGTCCCGAGTCCTGCTGATGGCATCCTGAAGGGTAGCTGGTCTGGTTGACCGGACTAGGCCACGAAGTGGCTCTGACAATCCCTCCACAAACATGTAAACCATCCGAGCCACCGACAAATCAGGGACCATCACCGAAATCCTCAAGAAGTCCGAAATGTATGTCTCTGCACTCCCAGACTGTTTGAGCTTCGTCAGCTCAACAAAATGCTGCTCCGGATCCCTCCTGTCAAAGCGCTCTATCACCCTCCGGGTAAACTCGGCATATGTCGTCACTGCAGAATGTCCGAGTGTCGTCATCCCATGGAACCACCAGTCCTGGGCCTCACCGTCCAGATGTAATGTTGCCACCTTAATGGCTTCTGACTGCGACATCGGGTTAAGCTGGAAATAGATGTCCAGCTTCTCCACCCAAGACTTTGCCGAACTGTTTGATGAGCCATCAAACGTGGGCAAATGAAATCTACTAGCTGCGCGGTGGTCATCACGGTGGTGCCTGTGCCCTCGGTGATGATCACGGGGTCTAATGTCATGCCGGACCTGGACAAAGTCTCTGAATGTGATAGAATCTCGGAATGCCGGTCCGTACGCCTGGTACTCTGTAAAAAGGTCACCCATCAGACTCGGCTCCATCTCTCGCTGTGTTGCCGCCCCTGCGTCCTCTGCCAGGAAGGTAGGCATGGTGGATCGCGTGGGTGCTGGAATATCCCTCTGTGCACCCCTCTGTACTCCTGCCCCTGCGTCCTCTGGCAAGAATGTGGGCATAGTGGATCGCGTGGGTGCAGGAGATGCCACAATGGGGATAGCATCATGCACTGGCACGTGGTGAGACATACCCGATCCCTCACCGATCTGGAAAACCCTGGGAGGTTCCCTCTGTCTGACCTCTATGGCCGTGAGTCTCTGTGTCATCTCCTGCATGTGATGGAGGAGCGTATCCCATCTCCTCGAACCCTCATCGTCTGCCATCGGGTTCCGCTGCTCTGTGTCCCTTGCAGGCTGCTCCTGCTCTGAATCTGTCTCAGGTGTCTCCTGATCAGAATCCCTCTCTCCGAAGGGAAACTCCCACCCACTCTCAACGTCTCTGTGTCTCCTCTGATCAAAGTAGGGATTATCCCCGGGCGTCATAGACTGCTAGCACCACAGGCTGAGCCAGAACTATGCTCTGATACCACTGTAATATCCCCAACGGGAAATAAACAATAATACACAGCAAAACAACAAGCGGCTATATAGAACAAAATGCCGGAACTAGAATATGGAACAAATACACATAAAATACCAAAACGCTAAGCCATTTTATTAATCTGAGAATACATGTATATGGGTACAAGAGATAATCAGAATGAGTGCACCTATCCTTGCTCTAGGCAAGTGGAGACCCTCTCAGAATAAGAAATGGCTACAACAGAGACTGCGTCCTAGCTGCTGGAGAAAACTGCCGTAGATAACTGCTGCTGCATTGTACTGGAACTAGGGGCTGATCCCCACACCGGAATGAGCTGAAAATCGGAAGGCTAGCTGTACTCAACCCTCCGGACAAAACCCAGAAACCGTGAAGCAAGTGCTCCACCTCCGAAAATCCACCAAACAACCCCTCCTCAATGAAAACGCTGTCTCTCCTAGGAACAGCGCAGAAGCTCAAGGAAAACGCTGGGGAAAGAAGCCAAAATCCTCCTGCAAAACCTCCGGCTGAAACAACAATCTCTCGAGACTGAAAAACGCTGAAAACCAACACCAAATCACCTCACAACTGCGCTGCACAACAATGACTGCGTCCTCCCTGCTGAAACTGCGTCCTCTCTCCTGAACTGCGCAGTCACTCCAAGGGGATGCTCCTCTACAAACGTCCACCCAAAATCCACTGCAAATCACCTACAGAAACTGAAGGAAATACCTTGCTCGAGCAGGCACTCGAAGGCCCCCGGAGCCAAGGGCGAGATCTCCGACTGGAGACACTCAGTTCGCACTAAACAGTGCTGCAGACCGACTAAACAACCGGCGTGCTGAAGTAGACAGAAGTCTAGATCTCAATATCAATAACATATCAATAATGCCAAATGGAGTGAAAACCCCACCTTTTATAGTGCTAGCTCCCTCAAAACCCTAACTGCGTCCTTAACCTCCTCCTTGACCTGCGCAGTTACCTTAGGAGCCTTCGTGAGGCCTCCCCTCATGTGCATGTGGACCCCCAAGGCCTTCCCCTTTAAGTTACAACGTTCATCAACTAGGAAGCACTTTATTTTATTAAGTGAGTTGACCCCCTATCTCTCACTTTTATTTATTTAAGCAAGGCGACGAAACTATACAAAAATGAAATATTCCAATTAGCGGTGCTAATTAGTGCGATGTGCAATGCCAGGTGGGACTCGATCGCATAGCACACATCGCAAGTTTTAAAAGATAAACACTAAGGAAAAGTTAAAGACGGTAAAATGCGAAGTGCGATGTTGGCACGGACGCGATGTGGTTCCAAGATGAAGTCTAAAGGATTTAAAATCCGGGCTTATGCGGTTATGCAACATTTTATGAAGAAATAAACAAAACGCAACAGAAAAACTCGGGTAAGTTACCCGATGGAGATCAAAGGAGAAGAGGCAGAGTCGAGTAGCGGGTGGTATGATTGAAAATGTTTGAAGCATAGGGGCATAGGCAGAGTCAGGCAGAAAAGCGTATAGCTGCCCTATTGGGAGCATGACAGCTGGGTCAAGTCGGGCATTAAGACGTCGTTACAAAGCTGTGCAACCGCTGCATCATAACCAGAAAGGACACCTTGGCACTTCGGGAGGATGCATCAGCAACATCAAATTCAGCAAAACGAACAATATTTCTAGTTTTAATTTGTTTTCTCAAGTATGATTTCATAAGTAATCTTAACAATTTAGGTAGTCGAATAGTTTCAAAAAGTTCAGGAGTTACAAACCATTCTAATGTATTTAAGTAGATAGAAATAAAGAAAAGGGGTTCTGAGTTTTGGACCTCTAGAGGATTGTTAATTTGGTAATGAATTTTCTAAGAAATAAATGAAATAATATCAAGTTTCATGCAACTGTTGATGTTGATATGTCTTTCCAGTTTCACTCTGTGTTTATTCCTCTTTGAATGAAGTGAAGTAATGTAGAAGCCGGTCTCTTAATTACATATGTGAGTAAGAGTTAATCAACCTTAATTTGTGCTCCTTCACCTCATCTCTTCTTTCTTCACAAAATCTGGATGGAACTATAAAGTAATAGATTCTGTGTTTGCAGCATATTATTTCGAGTTTCCTCTCTCTCCATGAATTCCCTTTGAAACTTAAAAGTGATAGATTATGTTTCTTAGCATATCACTTCAAGTTTCCTTTACAGTTAAAGTTTTCATTTCATTCAGATATCAGCATTTTATGGCATTGTGAAGGCTTTCATTATATCAGATTATTGAGTGTACTAAATAATTAGATTTCAAAGGTGTTAAGCATAATCCATTTGATGTTATAATTATGAAATACATTTACAAAATGTCTTGAGTACTAATTCCTTACCACAACCAAGGGATTGTTTCTTGAGATACAAAATTTTCTCACGCCGTTGCCGAGGACGAAGAAACAAAGTTTAGTTTCCCTGGGTTTTTCACATTATTTCCTCTGGTTGTTCACTGAGGATGAAATATTTGGCTGTGTTTGTTATTTTCAAAATTCTAGCTTTCAAAAGGCCTCACACGAGGTCATAGACCTCACATCAGATAGTCTTTGCTTTGTCGAATCCAGGAAGATTGGTTTCTAAAAAGGCTTAGAAACCCGAAAATCCTTCAATACCTGATCCTGCATTGCCTGCTCTTGGCAGCAGTTCTCATAACCCTTTGTTTGAAGATATTTCCAAAGAAATCCCTTTTTGGGAATAAGATAATCCTTCCACACCCATTTATTTTCAAGAACCTCAGTCAAAAGAACATTATTTCAAGTCTGTTCTTTTACCTCCACTCAAGCTCAACCAAGTATAGTTGTTGGTCCCTCTGCTATTTTCCATCAGCCCACCCCCATATCAGTTTTGCCTCCACCTTCATTCACTTTCACAACAAGTTCATCAAACTCAGCCACCTAAGGAGCAATTAACCAAGCTGTTAATATGGAAACACCAGCTTTCTTAATGGATAGATATGCACCACTAAATCTTCCGCAAACAATGAATGTCATGCCTCAAGAATACCTCAAATTACTTCCTCGTTTCACTGGAGAAGATGAAGTAAATACAGAACAACATTTACCCTTTTTTTTGCATTTTTGCTGAGAATTTAAATGTAGAACCTCTCGATGTTGTGATGAGACTATTTGTGCAGTCTCTAAGTGGAGAGGCTAGGAAATGGTTCAAAGTTTTACCAAATGATTCCATAAATGATTGGGAAGACTTAGAAACTCAATTCACTCAGAGACGGGGAGAGAAGAGAGATCATGGTTACTCATTGAAAGAGTTTAATGCAATGAAAAGAAAGATCAATGAAAACATTTCTGAGTTTGTAAAAAGATTCAACAAATTGTACAATAGTTTACCTATAGAGATGAAGCCCCCCCCTATAGGAGAAAAGGTAGTTTTTGTTGGGGCTTTTGAAGCTAAATTTAGATTTACATTGAGAGATAGAAGAGCCCCTACTCTTGAGCAGATACATACAGATGCTTTAGAGATTGAAGCTAATATGACTGAAGGCGAAAGGGAAAAAACCAGTCCAAGAGAAGGGGAAGGAAAAATAAGAATCATCACAAGATCTAAGAATTGAATATATGACAAAGGTGATAAAAAATTTGACAAATAAGCTAGCTAAGATGGAATTGGAAAATAAAAACTCCCAAAGACAAGTACAACAAAAACGAGGGGGGTTTAACCCTCAATTCAGAAGACATGCCCTGCAAATCTTGCAGAGGGAAATAAGAGATCAAGACCAGGTTCAAGCTCCATTGTATATAGAAGAAGCACTTGGAGAGCCAACAAAATATGACCAAAGGGAGGCCGAGGATCAATTATCTGCTAAGTATGCAATAGAAGAGGATGAAGAGGAAAATTGTGAGGGAGAATATGTTGAAGTTGAAGTTTCTTTTGATTAAGATGAAATTGATGAATACTGTAGGAAATTCATAGATTTCATGCAAGTTGAGTTACATAAAAAGGATGATTTGAGGTCTAGAAATAGATCTAGAGTGCATGATAATGAAGTTGAACAACAAGGTTCCATTCCTCCTCCAATGGTGACTCCAATACAAAAGGACCCTACGAAACAAGTCAGTAATAAGAAACAACTTGTAATTTCACTTAATAGAACAAATGTGCAACAGGGTGAACCTTCTCAGAACAAATCAATTGACACTAATATGTTGGAGAGAGTTGTTTCTGTACCTGAACAAGCAGCAAATTCTAGAAAGAGTGAAGAAGAACCTGAAAAGAACGTAAAGTAAATTCATGCTTTCAATTTGACAAAAGAGTTGGAGAAGGTCAAAATTCAGGTGCCTCTTCTAGAATTAGCCAAAATACCAGCTTACAAGAAAGAAATTTCATAATTTATTAATCTCACACAGGTGGAAGACATAAGTGACACAATGAACTTACAAGAAGAAAATCCGGTGGTCACATTTGGTCCTCATGTAGAAGAAATAGATCCCTCTGTTCCACCCTTCTATATTTCTCTTTTGCTTCATGATTATGCTTTACATAATTGCATGCTAGACTCAGGAGCATCCCATAATCTCATGCCATTGTCTGTTATGAAGGAACTTAACTTGCATATTACCAAACCTTATAGGGATATATATTCATTTAATTCCAAAAGGGTGAAATGTGTTGGGTTAATTAAAGATGTAGTAGTTTCGTTGGCACAAATCCCAACAAAACTTATATTCATGGATGTAGTGGTTACTAACATCCCAACCAGGTTTGGAATGCTCCTGTCAAGATCTTGGGGAGAAAATTTGGGAGGTGTACTAAAATTAAATTTCACTTATGCTATCATTCCGGTTTTTAATGGGGAAGAAAGGAGTTTGTATAGGGAAACAAGGTTCGTGAAGACTACCTCCAAGAAAGATGCAGGAAATTTCCCCATTTATAGTCAAGAAATATAAGACCTTTCTTGTTTCATGCTGCATGAAAATTCAGAATTTGTTGTAGACACAGGGAAGCAGCTCTCTTCAGCAATTGTAAATAATGAGCTGCACTCAAGGAATATTTGGAAGTGCTACTTAGATGGTGCCTACTGCAAGGAGGGCGCAGATGCAGGATTCTTGCTGATGTCAACAGAAGGTAACCTCATGCCTCTCTCATTTAAACTAGAATTTGATTCAACAAACAATGTGGCTGAGTATGAGGCCTTTATCTCAAGCCTTAAAGTTGCTAAATAGATGGGAGTTCAATGTATTTCAATTTTTGGTGACTCTGAATTGATAATAAGGTAGATTAAAAATCATTGTCAAACCAAGCATTCGATATTGAGATCATATAGGAATGAAGTGTGAGATTTGGTAGAAAACTATTTTGAAGCATTCATTGTTGAGTATATTCCGAGGGAGGAGAATATATTGGACGATTCTTTAGCAGTTGCAGCTAGCACCTTCAAGCCTCCAATAAATCCAAGGTTAAAGTATGAGATTGAAATTAGGCATAGACCTTCTATCCCTAATAATGTGAAACATTGGCAGGTATTTGACGATGATGAACAGATAACTCAGTTCCTGACCATGATTGGAAACTTTAAAGATGCCACGATAGAGCAAGAGGAAGAACAAACAAAGCAGAAAGAAGAAATGAGAAACCTTAAGCAGTTAATAGGTGAACATAAGATTATCCAATTGAAAGATAATGTGCTCCCAAAAGGGTTGGTTCCCCTTGAAATATTATTCGATGCTAATGATGGCGTTGTTGATTCAAAGAAAACACATCAAGAAGAAGAGATGGAAGATTGTAATTTGGGAACTCAGCAGGAACCCAAAATAGTAAAATTATTCAAATGTGTTCCAAAAAACTACAAAGAAATATACATTGATCTTTTTAAGAAATATATGGATGTGTTTGCCTGGTCGTATGAAGATCTGAAAACATATGACAAAAGAATTATTCAACATAAGATTCCATTGAAGGAAGGAATCAAACCACATAGACAAAATCTTAGACAGATCAATCCATTGTTGTTAGCTCCAATCGAAAAATAAGTGAAGAAATTGTTGCAGGCGAAAATTATATTCCCTCTCAAATATTTAGACTAGGTTTCTAATTTGGTCCCTGTAAGAAAGAAGAATGGAGAGATAAGACTGTGTGTAGAATTCAAGAACTTGAACCGAGAATCTCTAAAAGAGAATTAGCCTTTGCCGAAAATGGATTATGTCTTATAGAAGGTGACAGGAACTCACAGGTTGTCTGTGGTTGACGGATTTTCTGGGCTTAATCAGGTAGCAGTAGAAAAATAAGATCAGAAGAAGACTGCTTTCACTACACCTTGGGGCACCTTCATGTACACAAGGATGCCATTTGGCTTATGAACGTAGGTGCAAAATTTCAGAGGGCCATGGACATAGCCTTCGTTGGTGACAGGTTTGTAGTTATATATTTGGATGATGTAACTGTTTTCTCAGGGTCAAATGATGAACACTTGGAGCATTTGCAAAAAAAATCTCAAAAGTCCAGAAAGTTTGTTTGTCATTAGATCCCAAGAAATCTTTATTTTCCTTAGAAGAAGGTAGATTATTGGGTCACATATTTTCTAAACAAGGAGTAAAGATTGACCCAACAAGGGTGGAAGCCATTCATGCTATTCTTTTACCCAGAAGTAAGAAGGATATCCAGAGATTCCTGGGAAAAATAAACTTTCTGAGGAGGTTTGTGCCCAATTATGTTGAGATCATAAGAAACATAACAAATATGTTGAATAAAAATGCAGAAGTGAAATGGGATAAGGAAGCGAGAGATGCATTTGCTAGAATAAAGGAAGCACTGCAAGAAGCCCCAGTTTTTATTAACCCAGACTATCAAAAAGCCTTTTAGGTATTATCATTTGCATCCCCCACTACTATTGTTGTTGTGTTGTTGTAGAAAAATGAAGAAAATAAGGAGCAACCAGTTGCATTTTTCAGAAAATTTCTCAGAGATGTTGAGCTCAAATAAAATATTATGGAGAAACAAGTATATGCTTTGGTCAAAGCATTGAAAGCCTTCAGGTCTTACGTGTTGCAGTTCTAAATAACTTCTTATGTTCCTAATTCTGCTGTGTAGGACGTGTTGGTCCAAAGTGATGTTGAAGGAAAAAGGGGGAAGTGGATAGAAAAAATCCGAGAGCATGAGTTAGACATCCAACCCACCAAGTTGGTCAAGGGACAGGGGCTAGCAAAGTTGTTGACAGAGACAAATTTCCAAGCCTTGGGAATTAATTTGTTGGCACCAGTGGATGGAGCTGTAAATGAAGAGGGTCAAAGTAAGTTCAAAACGTGTATCCAATACAATTTTTTGTGCTCTGATTGGTATAAAGATATTGTGCATTACTTGTGTTTCTTTTCCTGTCCAACTTCACTGAATAGAACAAAATACAGAGCTCTCAAGCTCAAGTCTCAACTATATGTTATCGTAGAAGCGAAGATATACTGGAAAGATCCTGCTGGTATTTTTCTGTTATTTTTTATCGAAGGAGAATCTATTGAAGTCACCAAACAATATCATGAAAGTATGTGTGAAGGACGTTATATCTGGAAGGTCACTGCTCATAAAATTCTTAAGTCAAAATTCTATTGGCCAACCCTGTTTGCAGATGTTTTTAGACTGGTCATAAATTGTCAAAAGTGTCAACTTTTTGTTGAAAAGAAAAAACTTGCTCCATTACCTCTCATCCCAGTGTTTATTGAAGAGCCTTTAAGGAAATGGGGATTGGATTTTATTGGAGAGATCAATCCACCATCAAGAGGACATTTCCAGTGGATTCTGACTGCCACTGATTATTTTACAAAATGGGTTGAAGCAATATCCACTAAGAAGGTGAATGACCAAGTGGTGATGAATTTTCTGAACGAAAACATTTTCAGCAGATTCGGATGTCCAGTCAAAATTGTGAATGATAATGCTCAGGTATTAAACTCTTCTTGTGTCATTAATTTATGTCAAACATATAATGTGATTTTATCACATTCCATAGCGTATCATCCTCAAGGGAATGGATTGGCAGAGTCTTCAAATAAGATATTGGTCAGAATCTTGAAGAAAACAATCACCAAGAATCAGAAGGATTGGGATATGAAGTTGAAGCTTGCCCTCTGGGCAGTTCAAGTCACTACCAAGAGATCTACTAGGAAGTCTCCCTATGAACTGGTTTATGGAACTCAAGCATTATTTCCTACTTAGCTAGCCAAACCAGTGATTTCTTTCCTTCAAGAAGCTCAGGAAGAATGAAATTCTCTAGTAAGAAGACTGAACAAAATAATTGAATCAAGTGAAAATAGAAATAAATTCAGGGATAACTTGATTACTTATCAGGAAAAGATGAAGTCTATATTTAATAGAAAAATAAAAGTTCTCTTTCAAGCAGGAGATTTGGTACTAAGATGGGACACCATACGAGAAGAAAAGGGGAAGCATGGTAAATTTGACCCTATCTGGTATGGTCCACACAAGATCTCTGAGGCAAGGTCAAATAACACATTCATTTTGGAAGATCTAGATGGAGAGACAGTACAACTGCCTGTGAATGGGTAGTATCTAAAGCATTATTTCCAACATTAAAAGTCAGCATTCCACCATTGTAAATACTGGATTTCTCATTGTTAATATGTCACCAAGAAATATTTGACTCCATGCCTAATGGATAAGGCACTAATTTGTGGTTCTTAGCACTTCTGTGGAAAAAAGCACTATCCCTAGTTGGAGCAAAATGTTGTGGCTAATTTGCATTTACCTTTGAAATATTTTTCAAAACACCAAAAAAACATATATGATAGAAGATGTAAAATTTTGTGTGTCATAGAATAATTTTGATTTATATATTGGTACATTAACATTACATGATGAGGTGTGAAGGTGGGTTGAGTCGGGCTCATTCACGTGCATAACATTTCAAGAGCTGGACCGATGGGCAAGCTCAGAACATTGCACACCGAACAGATTTAAGTCGGGCTCATTCACAAGCTCAGGAGGGACCAGCGTGACAAAACACTGTATAAGCTTAGGAGGATTACACTGTGGAGTAAACAAACTAATTTCCCAAAGGCAGAGAAAGGGCGCATTTCCCTTAAACACTTAAGAGTTTTGTAGGAGGCGCAAAGGGAAAAACTGATGATTGGGATCAGAGCGCAAAACTGGAGCAGAGAGATAAACGACATAGATTAAATCACAAATCGCGAATCGCAAGTTTCAAAGGATCACCGCGGGAGGTAAGTGATAAGGTCGCTGAAGTGCGATGTGCGATGCCAGGTGGGACCCGATCACATAGCGCACATCACAAGTTTTAAAAGATAAACGCTAAGGAAAAGTTAAAGACGGTGAAATGCGACGTGCAATGTTGGAACGAACGCGATGTGGTTCCAAGATGAAATCTAAAGGATTTCAAGTTCGGGCTTATGCGGTTATGCGCCATTTTATGAAGAAATAGGCAGAACGCGGCAGAAAAACTTGGGTAAGTGACCCAACGCAAATCAAAGGAGAAGAGGCAGAGTAAGGTAGCAGGTGATATGATCGAAAGCATTTGAAGCACATGGGCATAGGCAGAGTCGGGCAGAAGAGCGTATAGCGGCCCTATTGGGAGCATGACAGCTGGGTCAAGTCGGGCACTCAGGCGTCATTACAGAGATGTGTAGCCGCTGCATCATAACTAGAAAGGACACCTTGACACTTCAAGAGGACACATCAACAACATTAGATTCAGTAAAACGAACAATATTTCCAGTTTTAATATGTTTTCTCAAGTATGATTGCATAAGTAATCTTAACAGTTTAGGTAGTTGAATAGTTTCAAGAAGTTCAAGAGTTACAAAACACTGTGATGTATTTAAGTAGATAGAATTAAAGAAAAGGGGTTCCGAGTTTTGGACCTCTAGAGGATTGTTAATTTGGTACTGAATTTTTTGAGAAATAAATGAAAGAAGATCAAGTTTCCTGCAGTTATTGATGTTGATATGTCTTTCCAGTTTCGCTCCGTGTTTATTCCTCTTTGAATGAAGTGAGGTAATGTAGCAATCAGTCTCTTAATTACATCTTTGAGTAGGAGTTAAACAACCTTAATTTGCGCTCCTTCACCTCGTCTCTTCTTTCTTCACAAAATCCCGATGAAACTTTAAAGTAATAGATTCTGTGTTTGCAACATATTATTTTGAGTTTCCTCTCTCTCCATGAATTCCCTCTGAAACGTAAAAGTGATAGATTTTGTTTCTCAACATATCACTTCAAGTTTCCTTTACAATTCTTCTTTTCATTTCATTCATATATCAACAATTTATGGCATTGTGAAGGCTTTCATTATATCAGGGTATTGAGTGTATTAAATAATTATATTCCAAAGGTGTTAAGTAGAGATCATTTGATATTATAATTGTGACATACATTAATAAAATGTTTTGAGCACTGATACCTTACCACAACCAAGGGATTGTTTCTTGAGACACAACACAGTGATTACACATTAAGATATAAAATCAAGAATGCAATCAAATTAGATTTTTCAATCTCTTCTTCTTCTTTCTTTCTTTTTCTTTTTGTTTTTGCTTTTGCTAATACAATAATATTTACCAAGGCTAATTCATCATGTCATTAAAAGATTTGAACTTGTAGATATTTTATCTAACAAACAATTTGAGATAATGCCAATTAACAATTTTTTTAGAGATATGATTTTTTTAGAGATATAGATCTATTCATATCTTTTGGAAACCTCTTTTAGAGTGAAAAAACTAGTTTAAGATAACAATGTCATAGGAAAAACCATGTAATGTCAAAACACATAGCCAAAAACAATAAATTAACTATTTTACCTCTATTTTATTTTTTCATTTTATATATGGGAAAAATTATGAGTTGTTAAAACTTGAAACCTAGAAAACATCAAGAAATTCACTATTTCGCCTCTATTTTATTTTAATTATTAATTCTATTTTTTTATATAATTTAACTTAATAAAAATATTTACATGATAATAAGGGACAAGACATTACAATGTCTCTACCATACTAAACTATACGTCTAATCACAATAATTGAATTAACTTAAAATAACCGATTAATAAAATTTTATAATTATATAAAAACTTATTTATTTTAATTTAATAATAAATTATTTATATAAATAAATAAACAAAATCATATATTAACAAAAACAAAGTAAATATTTAAAGCTTTGAATCGAATAAATTAACCCACTACAATTTTTAATTTTTTTGTTATCTCAGTTTTAAAATTACCTAATAATATAATAACCATTTTTTTCAAATACATAAAATATGAATTTCACCAATTCCGTACAGTTTCGCCTTCATTAATGCCATTGAATGTCTTGTTACGCCGTAAGGCGTTATTATTTGAAAACAACTTTCCTAGCTGCTACTCTGTCTATGTTTGGGCCATTGGATGAAATGTTAGACGATTGAAATGTTTTAGACCATTAGATCCAATAACTCCTTCAACCTAACTAACTAACTGCATTAATAATACCTTCCATCTTGCTATAAAATAAGTAGACGCATATTAGCCTCGCGTTCATGTTGAAGACTTTGTGCGTTGAAGACTCGGCGTTGTTCCGCATGGCTGAGACCACCTGACACCAATATCACAGGGGCCTTGTCCTGCCTTGTAGATTTGAAACTTGACGTCCAAAAAGATTTTAAGCTTTGCAGGTTCGAAACTTGCTATCTATGGTTTTCGTATAGGCCAGGTGAAATTTTTTAACAGTGAGGTGCATATCGATTGGTTCAGGAATGGAGATAAGGTTTTGCAGTGCTTGGTAACAGTGGAATGCAGGGGTAACTACTCAGATGATGTCTGATCTGTTTAATATAGTTGGAGTTGTGCATTTTGGCATTGCTGGTAATGCAAACAATTCTCTTTCAATAGGGGATGTAACAGTCCCCAAATTTGTTGCCCATATTGGAATCTGGGAGTGGCTAGTAAGCTTATTTATAATTGCATCTTTTCAGTCATTCACATTGCAGTCGTTTTAAGAATTATAAATTGTACCCATGTCTCTTTGGAATTAAACAGTGTAGGAAGGTTATTAGTGGGAAAGTAGTCAGACATTTTGTAGATGAAAATGTCAATCACATTAGGAGTTAATGTGGTTTATTTTTAAATGAGGATATATCACATTATCTAGTTGAAACGTAGATCTAATTCTAATAATGTGATTAATTCTAAAGACATTTTCATCTACATTATGAATCACAAAAATCTTAAATAAAAAATAGTCAAACATTTAAAAAAAATGTGAAGCAATTTCAAAATTCTATTATCTTTACAGAGTAGTCAGTGTGGGAAGGTTACTAATAGGGGACTATAATGTACCCCAAGTAAAGAAAATTAATCGTCTGGGAAAGATATCGTACCAACCCGAGGAGTTTTACAGTGAATTAGGGAAACCCAATGTGCCCAAAAACTTACTCTGGGCCGAAACGAGCTCACAGTGGTTTGAACTTGCAAGAAAATTTGAGGTGAACCTTATACCTCTACCTCTTCTGTTCATTTTTGTACACAGTGAGGTACACATCTTCAGTTCATATGCCATTCTTAACACCGAATACATGCTTTTGTATATAGGGAATTAAATTGTCATCATGTGTGAACTCAACTGTTTGCCTTTCAAGGCCGGCTAGAATGGTTGTTGGGCTGAGGGCCTCCACTGCAAATATTTTTATTGACAATGGTCCTTACAGAGAGTTTCTTTTAAAGCATTTTCAAGTGGCTTATGTGGATGAAGAAAGTGCAGCAGTAGTTCTCGTAAGTTGATCAGTCTATAAAACAAATTCCCATCTAAAGCCCTGAGTAGGCTTTGATGATGTTTGTTTAAGGTTCTCTTCTTGCATTCTGGTTGTTTGGGTAGTATCTCCATGTTGAATTTTTAGATTGGAGTTTGGTGAATTGATAAATGTTGTATATACTAATATTTTTGTGGGTATTTGCAGACTTGTCTGTCAAACAAACTGAATGTCATTGTTTTCATAGGGATGTCTGATTTGGCTGGATCGCAGCAAGGGGAGAATCCGATTGCTATTTTTGGGCCCTTGGCAGCTACGAACGTTGTCAAAGCTACACTGGAGTTCATTAAGAGATTGCCCAAATCTGCTCTTGTTACATAATCACACAAACTCTGAGAATTCAATACAGCAGAGTAAATGCCACTGCATGCTCTATACTCTGTAGCACAATAAATCTTGTTTATTTTGATGTCACATTGGAAATATCACTTACACATTGGATTGAGTTGGTCTTCCTTTAAGGTTTTAGTGAGAAAATAATTCATTACTAGGAGCTAAGGGTTTCACAGCCCAAGTGGATGAGAAGTATTATTTTGGATGCTTAATTAATCTCAAATCAAAGACTATATCCCAATCACAAATGGTATGGCATATAATGCAATATGAATAATCATGTTCAAAGTTGCTTGCCATTGTTTAATTATATGCTACAATGTGCAACATGTTGTACTCCCTCCCTATCTTTGATTTAATGAACTATAGAGAAATACAAAGTTGCAAAAGCCTTTTTTCTGAATAAATGTAATGGTATGATACTCCTATTGACTCCAAGTTAGCTCGGCTTCCATAGCTAAAGTGTGTCTTGAGAGGGGAGTTTAAAAGAACAATCCAGGGATTTACAATGAACTCGTGAAGGCACTGCCAAACAAAGAGCATGTAGTTTGTGAAGGCACTGCCAAAAAAAGAGCATGTAGTTTATTGCACGGTTAAGAGCCATTCCACTAAAAGGTATGCAGTTCATTGTAGAGAAATCCCTTCACCATTCAATGATTAAACCTTTGGAAACTCAAATATTAGGAAGGTTCGACCCCTCATGGCCCCTGCTATGAAGAATTTAATTGATTAGCAGCCCTGTAGTTCATGAAATTTAATTGATTATTACAGTTTTTTGGAATATCAATTTACATCTATGTTTTTCTTCCATTTGAATTTGA
Source organism: Pinus albicaulis (assembly GCA_034641835.2). Taxonomy (NCBI): domain Eukaryota; kingdom Viridiplantae; phylum Streptophyta; class Pinopsida; order Pinales; family Pinaceae; genus Pinus; species Pinus albicaulis. Next base: position 255,124,753 of record CM076577.1, on the reverse strand, counting down.
CCATTTCTCCACAAGCGATGATGGAGTTAACTTTCGCGTATGGCAGTTCAAATATTGTATTCATTCTCTCACATTGAAAGCTCACTGGATGAGTGCCTTCTGCACGTAGTACTTTGCGTTATGGGTACGTGGAATATGGAAGTCGGCTTGTTTTCGAGCTCATTGGATTCGATTGGCTTCTTGTAAATTCAATACGAAGGAATATATCTTAATGTAATAGTCTGGAATTTTTCTCGGTGTAATATTTTTCCAAAGTTTTGTATTGAAAAAAGAGATTTGATTCTTCTGGGTGTTTGATGAATCTGTAGTTAGAATGAATCTACACTAATTTAAATTTTTTTATTTGTTTCACTTTTACTTGTAATGATGTGAATAAAATTTTATTTATAATGACATTAATTTATTGTCTGTATTAATTTTGAATACCTATAATTTGTTATATATCTTTTTTGGAAACCTAATTACGCCGTAAGGTGTTATTATTTAAAAACAACTTGCCTTATTATTTGAAAACAACTTGCCATGTTAAATAGTTACAGGGCATTTAACAACTGTGGATATGCATATGCATTTGAATCCAAGCTCTCAAAAACACCAAATTCATATATCTCAAAGAAATAAAAATGTACCCAGATCAATTCCATTCGATCCTAATGCCCTATTTTTTTATAAAGGTCAAATACATTCTTGTCTGATGTATGTAGAGCATGCACACATGCATTTTATTGGGTGTTGGCAAAGGAAGAGTTCTTGAATTGTATATAAAAAAATAAAGTTAATTATTAGTGGTAGTTTATTAAATTCATGTGAAACTAAAATTTATATAGGTGCAATTGATTGGGAGAATGCCAACTTCCTCTTGTGGGCAATTTCCTAATCCTTAGAGGATTACCATAATTGTGGATGGAAAATCTATGAGAAGAAAAATAAATGTTAAGAATGGGCTATTTTGTATATGTAAGTGAAGATGAGATGCTTTTACATAATTAACATCATTATTCCAAGAAGATATGTTTTTACATAATTAACATCATTATTCTTCATTCCAAGAAAATAGAAAGTTTAATAATCCACTAACATGATTAACATCATTATAATATAATTAACATCATTATTCTAAGAATATAAGAAATTTAATAATCCACTAACATAATTAACGTCTTTATTCCAAGTAATTCACAACATAATTAACATCATTATTTCAATAATCCACTAACATAATTAGATAAGAAGCTTTGTCTGAAATATTCGTATGAAAAATTATTTGAAATATTCCATTATATATTTCATGAAAAATAATGCAGCATAATTAACATCATTATTATGAGAAGATACGAAGTTTTGTCTGAAATATGCCCATGAAAAATGATTTTAAATATTCCACTTGATATTTTTCATGAAAAATGATGCAACATAATTAACATATTTTTCATGAAAAATTATGTAACATAATTAACATCATTATTTCAAGAACATAGGAAGTTGTGTCTCAAATATTCTACTCGATATTTGCCATGGAAAATGATGCAAAATGATGCATAACAGACTAGAAAATATACATCATTATTCCAAGAAGATAGGGAGTAAATATACATCATTATTCTAAGAAGATAGGAATTTGTGTCTGAAATATTCATATATTCATGATGCATAACATAGTAGAAAATATACATCATTATACATCATCATTCCAAGAAGATAGGAGACAATAAGAAGTTGTGACTGAAATATTCAACTTGATATACCATCATGAATTCATGATGCATAACACATAACAGAGTAGAAACTACAAACCATTATTCCAAGAAGATAGGAAGTAAATATACATCAATTCCAAGAAGATAGGAAGTTTTGAAATATTCAACTTGATATATCATTATGAAATATGCATTATTATTCCAAGAAGATAGGAAGTAAATATACATAATTATTCCAAGATAAAAATTAAATATACATCATTATTCCAAGAAGATAGGAATATTCTATAGGAAGTTTATTGAACTTCCTATATCATCATGAAATATACATCATTATTTATAAGTTGAAATTGGGTGTTTCTTTCTCATAATGGGATTCTGAAAAAATTAAATTCCCTATCTTACCACTCTTGTGAGCTCAATCGATTCCACCAATATTTAAGAAGCTAAAAATCTGTATATTAAGTTACTTCATTATCACAGCAATTATAATACCTATCCCAGTTTTATGAACATTATACATTCTATATATGTCCAATGACTTTAAAACATAAATATAAGGCACCTTCAAATCATTCTAGGTGGTTTTATTTCTCTAAATTGACTTTAAAACATAAATATAAAGCAACATCAAATCAATTATAGTTGCTTTGCTTTCTAGCCTATTTCCTTACGGCGTAGGCTTTGCAACATGGTCTGGTGACAAATAGTGATTCTTGGTATAGAATCATAAATACAAAAATTTAAGTGTGATGTAGACGGCGAGTCAACACCTATGAGGAGATGGATAATCATTCCCCAAAGATTATCATTATTGACATTAAAGTTAAGGGAACAATTGCGAACAACATATGAATGTTCAACGCAATCACATGAATGTTTGGAGGAGTCGTTGCGTTATTCCTCCGCAGAATTGAAGTTTCAATGATTCCATATCCGCGTGACGAAGACTTGCTTAGCGAGAAATGATCGGCCTCACAAATCCCGATTCCCAACGTTACCAAATAATTCAATATAGGTACGAAAAAAAACGTATGTATAATGCAAGAAATAGACTCTCCGTATAATATACGAATTAAAAGAGACGTATATGTGTAGAATACAGCAATAAAATAATGAGATATCTTTCAAATAAATTGCCGTCGAGGGATTGATAATCCTGCACCATCGGATGTGTCAACAGAAGTTGCGTGCCATCTATTTGACAAAATTTCGCTCTTCCATATCAAATTCTTCCCTCTGACCGATCCAGACGTTTGCCCTCTCCATCTAAAAAATCCGACATTCTTTTGGTGCTTGGTTTTGTCTAAACAATGACGATTGTGGCCTCACCGGAGAAAAGATCCTAGAAGCAGAAGCCTTTGGTGAGTGAAACCAGTCCCCTGCTGCCCGAGAAGCACCAGGATGGCGAAGATGGTGTCCATGAAGGACTTAATGGCGCCTCCTTCTCCGGTGCGGTGTTCAATCTGTCGACTATAGTGGTGGGAGCGGGGATTATGGCTTTGCCTGCTACTATGAAGGTCTTGGGATTGATCCTCGGCAGTCTCCTCATTATCTTCGTTTGCATGTTGACGGATGCTTCAATTGACATTCTCTTAAGGTTTAGGATACTAGGTGCAAGGATAAAGCTAACACGATGTGGTTTGTAAATGTGAGAGAATTGTGTCGTTAAATTATGCTGATTTTGTTTGAACTGGCTTCCTTTTATCAAGATAAAGCTAACACGGTGCGGTTTATAAATGTGAGAGAATTGTGTCATTACAGAGTGCTGGGAAACCTTTTTTTACTACTTTAGGAGATTGATGGTTTAAGTACCAAGCAAGAATTTATTCTAGTCGAGCTGCTGGGATTTAGGCCTTCATGTTTTGAAGAATCCCATCCCCAAACAGCTTCCTGTCTGTGTAAAATTGATTGGGTTACATTGTGGCTCTATGGGATTGGTGCAAGTCTCCCAGGCAATGCCCTCCACAAGGGGAGAGACAGGTATTTTTTTATTAGAAAATTATGAGAGAACAGAAACACACAGGATTCACACACAATAATTATTTTCTATATTCAAATAATCAGAGATACATCAAATATATATAGGTGAACTAATCCTAATCTTAGAGAGAGAAGTTGAGAGAATCTCTCAACTTCCTCAACAACCCAATCCAAACTAAGTAAGCCTAATAATGGAGGCATTATCTCAAACACCCCCCTTTAATGCCTACATTACAAAAATGGAGAACATACTAATTTAATACAAACATTTGTCTGCCCTGGTCTTCATTAACATTTGTACCCACTCTGAGATGTCATAGGAAACGCTCTTTTCTCCACCATTTTCGAGCTACCATTCAACCCATTTAAAATACATTTGTTTCTGACCAGCAATAATGAACTTTGCAAGATCAACAGTATTGACAACTCGGCTCGTCAGGGCTTCCGCGATAGAGCTGACAAGTGATGAACCATCCTATGGACCAATCACCATCTGTCGGATATTTCGCTTTCGGCTATCCATCAGTAGCTAGGCAAATGGTCTGAATACTGAATGTGTTCAAGAGCTAATCTAACAACTTGACCTGCTTGTAACCTGTAACTGATGCTCCTTGGCCCGTAGCACAACAAGATTAGCATATAACAAATTCACACAATCAAATTAGCCAATTGTTCTCTCGTCCCTATAGAACGTCAAGAACGAATAATTTAAATTATGCTAAATTGTTCATAGTTGGTTTTGCGCTATACACATCTCATAGCGATAAATATAAGCTTAAACTCCACACTATATTCCACACACATGAAAATCACTTGCAAAGCCCGGAAACAGCCAGTACCATATATGAGCCGCCCTTGAAATGAAATGCAAATTCAGGCCACACAATATTCTTTACACCAGACAGTCCCATGCCAGTGCTAGCTTCAACATCACCAGCTTGTGTATCCAATCTGAGAAGCAAACTCACCTGCAATCCGAATCTATTATGGGTCCTCCATTGCCTTTAAATAAGCAGCATACAAATTATATCTCACAGTAACCTATAACCTGCGATCCATGTATTCAAGTTAGAGTTCATCCCATTTTGAACTCGGAATTTCTTGTTTTTTCCTTTTTTTGATGGTTGAAAATAGGTTATACCGAACCCAAACCCATTTTCTAATTAATCACTAATTTCATCAGTGTCATAACCATGATAAACGACAAACTCTTCCTCACCAGACACTGTAAATTGCACCTTGGGTCAGTTAGTACACTGCAAGATTGGCACGCATTCCAATTTCTCTATATTGAGTCTACTTCTGTATGTTGCAGTCTTCAGATGCTCAGAAATAAGGCTGTAGAACTGTAAAAACTTCTTAGCAATGAATTCCTGACTCTTGATAAGTTTTAAGACTGCAAATTCATCGAGATTCGGTCAATTCATAGAGCCGTGGATTACATTGCCACTGCACGAAGCGCTTGTCCGTGGCAGTAATTCTCTTGCCTGTACCTACCAACATTATCCTCGCTCTTGCAATAAAACTCTTAATGCAAATGTTGGACACATGACTAAGTCCTCAAATGCCGCGGCTCAGATCTTTAACAAAACTCATTAAACAGAAATACAACGCATCTCGACCATGCCTTTGCAGCTAACGGATCATAATCACACAACAAAAATAAATAAAATAACCAACACAGAAAAAATTGCTCTCACATTTGCAGTTCCGCGTATGGGAAGAAACCTTCCAACGCCGTAAAGAATCAACACAGAAGCGATTCTCTTCTATTCATACACACATTAATTCAAATAGTAATTTACACATGAATCCTATTCTTATAGAATCAATTCTCACAGTTTCCTCTTCATCTTACTAAGCACTCCCGTGAGGGATTAAGCTCAGCTTGGCTTCGATACCATATTAGAAAATTATGAGAGAACAGAAACGCACACACAAATAATTAATTTCTATATTCAATAATCAGATATACATCAAATATATATGAGTGACTAATCCAAAAATCTTAGAAAGTTGGAGAGAATCTCTGACTTCCTCAACATTCCAATCCAAACTAAACAAGCCCCTAGTAATAATGAGCTTTATTATCTCAAACATTTTGAGCCCTTTTATTCTATCTCGGGAATGTAGATGCTGGCGGCGGGTAAGTCATAGGCAAAGTCCAAATCTTATGAGATTTCTAGCATACATTTCAACCTTGATATTTCCTCTTAACACTTATGATAATTGGTCAGGATTTTTGCATTGCATCAGAGGACCTTCGGGTTAAAATATCACAGTGACCATACCATTGTGAAGACAGAATCTGACAGTAATATCTGCAGATATGATCAACATTCTTTACTGGAAAAGATCTTACCACAGAAATTGGATACCCGCCTAAAACTTGGGCGGAGTTGGAGATAGTTTTAGTGATGTTCATTGTATCAAGAACAAAAACTGAGGCACATTTAGTTTGGTTGCATTTTGAATGCTTGATTTTTGATAAAGTTCTGAAACCGAGTCATCTTTCAGTCTTTCAGTTCCTGTGAGTTGAAAAAGTATTTTTATTTGTTTACAGGATCATGTACTCGGAGCAAATTATTTATTCATCCTCTGTTATTTGTTTCCTGCTTCTGATGGCTATTGCAAAACCTCAATCCCTTTGCTGTTAGAACGAGGATCATAATCAGTATTTTCTGTTTGAGGAGACCAGTTTGTTATAAGATTATGGAAAGGGATGCACCACAACGTGAATTCTCAGTTTATCACTGTCTTTATTCAGTGATGTTTCCCAAGTTGAACCATGGTAAATATGTGATTGGCCCTTGCTTTAATGCCTGAATCAAGTGTTTGAACTTGGGTGTGTCTCTGTTCATCTGACTTTAGATCATAATTGCATCGTGTTTAATGTTTTGGGGATCGGTGAAAATCCTTATACCTCGTGAAGAATTTATCTATTTGCAATCATTGGTTTAGAAGCAGTCCGTCGATATTTTTTTGGAGGAGGCTTTAAGTTTACAGGGTTCTGTTAAGGATTTAAAATAAGACGAATTGACAAGTAATTCAGTGTAAACATTGTAGGTTATGCATTTTAGGTTACAGGCTGAATTAGTTCAGTTTTGAGGGTATATCCAAGGATAAATAGTTGCCTGGGAATATTTAACCTTGTATGATACAACTAGAGTATTTTAAAAGTATTGCTTGAATTGAAACTTCAAGCCAATTATTGCATTGTGAGCAGTTTAGGAAGCCGAAACACTAACAGTTCTTTTCTGTTTAACAAATTTGAAGTGTTTTATTAGGCATACCTGACTTGACATGCTTTTCATTAGTGTCCCTTTTTTCTTAGATTCCTTTTGTTTTTGTTTGAATGGCCAATTACCTGGAGCAGTGCCACTTTTATATTACTTAGGGCGTGATTCTTATCTTATATGGCTTGGAATTAGAAATCTCTATGTCTAATAGAGTTGTTTTCTTGATTCGGGCAGGCGATGTGCTATCTGGAACATCATCAAATGGCGTGCATCATGTTGGTATACTTGAAGAATGGTTTGGATTTTATTGGTGGAATGGACGTGTTCCGATCCTAGTTCTCACCATAGTCCTTATTTTGGCTCCGTTGGTGGCTTTCAAGAGATTGGGTAAGTCTGCTTTGATCACCCTGATAAGCATGTTTTAGCGCTGTGGTTTTCATACATGTCATATTTCATTTGTGCCTTTGCACAGCTATCAGGAATTTAAATGTCTAGAAACTATTGTAACTAGGTGAGGGTATTCAACATATCTTGGGAATTTCACAAACTGATGGGATCTGCGTCGACCATTTGTCTAACTTTTCATGTTTTCTTTCATGTTTTCTAGTTGGAAACGGCATACACATTCAATTATGTGGATCTTGGGTCATTCCTTACGAGTTATGATGTTGAAATCTTGATGATTATATTGATGGGTTCATTTCCATGAATTTGCAGATTCTTTGAAATTCACTTCTGCATTATGTGTTGCACTCGCTGTTGTGTTTGTTGTGATCACGGCTGGTATCGCGATTGTAAAGTTGTTCTGTGGCACCGTCCAAGCGCCAAGATGGTTACCAGATATTGTTGATCATACTTCGTTCTTGAAGCTTTTCACTGTTGTACCAGTTATTGTGACTTCTTATATCTGTCATTACAATGGTATGGATTATTGCCCTCCATCTCTTGTCCTGCACCTGAATGTTGTATCTTAAGAGTTCGTTAGCTGAATTGACATTTTAAAATTATGTTATATTGATTGTGATGTCTTTGCGCCATGCAGTTCATTCCATATACAATGAACTTGAGGACCCTTCAGAAATACAACCCATTGTTCGCACATCATTGGCCCTGTGCTCAATTGTATACATAACTACAAGCTTTTTTGGTGTTATTCTATTTGGAGACCAGACTATGGATGATGTCCTGGCCAATTTTGACACCAACTTGGGAGTTCCTTACAGTGCTGTGCTGAATGACATTGTTCGTGTGACCTATGTTGTACATCTGATGCTGGTCTTTCCCCTCATATTTTTTGCCCTGCGACTTAATCTTGATGGGCTTATATTTTCAGCTAAAAAGCCCCTTGTTTCGGATAATAAGAGGTTCATCTTGATCACTACCGTGTTAATAGGAATCGTTTTCCTCGGGGCATCATTCATACCCAGTATCTGGGATGCATTTCAGTTCACAGGGGCTACTGCAGCAGTTTGTATTGGGTTTATCTTCCCGGCTTCCATTGCTCTCAGGTAAAGAAAGGCTGCTTTTCATTTCTCATTGTGTCTTTTATCTTGCTTATATGTAACTTCTAATCGAGTCATTTTTTAACTGCAGAGACACTCATGGAATCTCAACCAAAAAGGACATATATCTGTCATTGTTTATGATTTTTCCTGCAGTAGTTTCGAGTTCAATTGCAATATTGAGCGATATGAATTCTATGTTTAAGAAAAGTGAGGTAGGCCCTCCACGATCTTGAGGATGATGTTTTTATCAAAAGCACAGCGGCGCATGTATATAAAAATGTTTTTGGAGCAGAACAAAGAAAAGAAACTGATCTGGGAACCTGCTTGTAGAATTGTGAAGGGTGGATAAGCTATGGTAAAGCCTCTGTAAAGGCATGGATTAGCCAGTGATCCGGTGGTGGAAATCCTTCTGAAAATTCAAATTTTCAGTAAATACAAAATTTTGTGTGGCTACTCAACAATAGGGCATTTACTTGGAATATTCTTCAAAAATGATATTTTGAAGGTCCAGGTAGATGTTACTTGTTAGAAACACAATCCTCGGGAGTTATGTAAATTTGGAATACTCAATTGTGCGGAAGGGGAGAAGCCACAAATGAAACTGAATATTCAGGAGAAGTCTGTATGGAAGATGAAACCAAGTGTCTATCCTCGGGAGTTATGTAAATTTGGAATACTCAATTGTGTGGAAGGGGAGAAGCCACAAATGAAACTGAATAGTCAGGACAAGTCCAAGTGGAAACCACTTGGAAGATGAAACTAAGTGTCACAAAATTGTTGTATTTATATGTGTATATTTAATAATATGCCTTTCATGCTCATCAATCTGCTCTATTTTCACAGTGGTATCAGAGCATCAGATTTGTTCATATCTACAGAATTATCTCTCTCGCCAGTATGTTAGATCTGTCCCTCTTCTTGTTTATTCTCTGAAGCACTGCTTCTCCTTCGATATCATATTTTTGCTCCCATCTGCATCCAGGAATCTAATGCATATAGAGACACCCCCGTTTAGTGTTAGTGTGCATCACCTTATGATTCAAGACCACCTTAATGCCCATCTGGCATATAACCACCGAGAATAGCCATGAATCACATAGAAGAGAGCTTGAATGGGCATGAAACCTGTGTGTATACCAGTTTTTTTGTTGATAAATGAGGGAATATAAAGATATGCGGTAGCATTGCATAATGGGTGGTAATATTGTGGGGTTCCTCATTAAGAAAAATGCGAATATCTTTGGAGACGTGGTCCACATGAACTAACAAAAGGGTGCCATATATCTTCTATCTGTTGAGCGGAAATATTAGCAGAAAATAGAATTTATAACTGAATGAAACTGAAAGATAAACACACATAAGTAAACACACAGAATTTACGTGGTAAAACCTTGACAGAGTGTCAAGAAAACCTCCACGGAGCAAAGGATTGGAAACTCTATTAATCAAATGATTCTCTGTACTTACAAGCCTCTCGGACCATCCAATTTAACTTGAGCCTATTTCGTTATTCTAACTTCATTTCATTACTCAACCAATTAATGATCAATAAGTAATTTGCCCAAAATTACGTTTTTTACAATTTGTTGTCATATTTTAACAAACTCCACCTTGACAACAATTTTCCTAATGCCTTGCCCATGCCCATTCATCATCTTTTCTGCAAGCCGAGAGAAGCAAGACACTATCTCAGCTTCTCTACTGTAACTGGCTTCGTGAATATATCTACATGATTTTCCTGTGTGTGGACCTTCTTGAGAACTACTTTTCCGCCTTCGATTACATGTCTCACAAAGTGATACCTTACATCGATGTGCTTGGTCTTGCTGTGATAGGTTGTATTTGTAGCCAAATGAATAGCTCTCTGACTGTCACAAAACACATTCACTTTCTCCTGCGTGCTTCCAATCTCATCAAGCAGACCTTTTAACCAGATTGTCTCTTTACAGGCATCTGAAGCAGCTATATACTCTGCTTCAGTAGTGGACAAAGCAACTCTCTTGAAGCTTTGACATCCAGCTGATTACTCCACCTGCAAGAGTAAAAAAATAACCTGTAGTAGACCTCCTTCTGTTCAAATCAACTGCATAATCAGCATCCACATATCCGCAGACTGAACCTTCACGACCATCAAAGCTGATGCAATGGTCACTTGTGCCACTCAAATATCGAAGCACCCATTTCACTACTCTCCAATGTTCTTCTCCTGGATTTGCCATGAACTTGCTGACAACTCCAACTGCATGTGAAATGTCAGGTCTTGTAGATACCATCGCATACATTAAGTTGCCTACCGCATTTTCATATGGTACACGAGACATATACTTCTTTTCTTCATTAGTTCTAGGACTTAAATCCGAAGAAAGCTTAAAATGGGAAGCTAATGGAACATTAACAGGTTTCACATTGTTCATACCGAACTTTTCAAGTATTTTCTCCACATACTTCTGTTGTGATAACCAAAGCTTACCATTCTTCCTGTCTCTATGTATCTCCATGCCTAAGATATGTTTTTCCGCTCCAAGATCCTTCATTTCAAATGTCCTAGAGAGCTGAGCCTTTAACCTGCTGATTTCTTCCATGCTTTTGCTTGCAATAAGCATATCATCAACATACAACACCAAGATAATGAATATGCCATTGAAACTTTTGAAGTATACACAATGATCATACTCACTTCTGATAAAATTCTGGCTCACCATGAAGGAATCAAACTTCTTGTACCATTGCCTGGGTGACTGCCTCAGGCCATACAATGATTTCCTGAGCTTGAAAACTAATCTTCTGTTGCAACCTTGTACAAAACCTTCTGGCTGATCCATATATATCTCTTCATCCAAATCACCATGAAGAAAGGTTGTTTTAACATCTAACTATTCTAACTCAAGGTCAAGTAAAGCAGTTAGTGCTAACACAGTACGAATAGAAACAAGTTTAACTACTGGTGAAAAAATCTCATGAAAATCAATACCTTCAACCTGAGAATAACCTTTTGCAACCAGTCTCGCCTTATACCTCTCAATACTTCCATCAAATTTTCTCTTCAACTTGAAGACCCATTTGCACCCAACAACACTTCTCCCTTCAGGAAGTTCTACAAGATCCCAGGTATTATTCTTGGCTAAGGAGTCCATTTCTTCTTTCATAGCATTTTTCCATATCTCGCTATCTACATCATCTACTGCTTCCTGATAACAAGAAGGTTCCCCATCTTCAGTAATCAATGCAAAAGATGAAGCATAATCTTCATACCTTTTAGGTGTTTTTCTTTCCCTTGTAGACCTTCGTAGAGTGACTGGTTGTTGAATTGGTTATGGAATTTCTCCAGTTTCCTTTGCTTCTGCACCTTTTTCATCAGAAGTCTCTCCTTCCTTTCGACTTTTTAGAAAAGGTTTAGTCTCCAATTGAATCTGTTGACTTGGCGATACCTGCTCCTGTTCAACTTTTTCAACATCTGATTTTAAAAGAGAAGATTCATCAAATGTTACATCTCTACTAATGACTATTTTCCGTGAAGAAGGATCCCACAACCTATATCCCTTCACTGAATAATCATATCCAACAAAGACACAACATTTCGATTTTGGATCTAACTTTGAACGCTGATTTCTAGGAATAAGAGCATAGGCATCACAACGAAAAATCTTCAAATGCGAATAATCACAAGACTGACCTGACCAAACTTCTTCAAGAATTTTACAGTTTATTGCCACTGAAGGTGATCTGTTAACTAAATAACAAGTAGTGGATACTGCTTCTGCCCACAACTCTTTTTGCAAGTTAGCATTACTGATCATGCTTCTGGCTCTTTCCATAAGAGTCTGATTCATCCGTTCAGCAATGTCGTTTTGCTGAGGGGTATAAACAATAGTTTTATGTCTAACAATCCCTTCATCCTTACAAAATTTTTCAAATTCTAAAGAAATAAATTCACCGCCATTATCAGTTCTTAAACATTTAATTGATTTGTCTGTTTTCTTTTCCACCATTGTTTTAAATTGTTTAAAAACATTAAATACATCAGCTTTCTTTTTCAACATATAGACCCAAACTTTTCGGGAGAAAACATCAATAAACATTAAGAAATATAATGCACCTCCATAAGAGATAGTAGGAGATGGTCCCCACAGATCAGAATGAATGTAGTCTAAAATTTGTTTACTATTATGATTTCCAGTCTTGAACCTTTGTTTACATTGTTTACCAAACACGCAATATTTACAAAAATCCAACTTCAAGGATTTCAAATCAGGAAGCAACTTGCGGTTCATCAGTACCTAAAGACCTTTCTCACTCATGTGACCCAACTGTTGATGGCATACACGAGAACCTTCTTCTGCTTTTTCTGATACGATTGTTGCTTCACTAACTTGAGTGTTTCTTGTGACTCTGTACAGATTTCCGACCTTTTCAGCGTTCATCACAACCAAGGCTCCTTTTGAGAGTTTCAACACTCCATTCTGACCTGTAAATTTATACCCATTCGAATCCAAAACTCCCAAGGAAATCAAGTTTTTCTTTAGTTTAGGTACATGCCTAACATCAGATAATGTTTTCACTGTATCATCATACATTTTAATTTTTACATTACCAATCCCAACAATCTGACAAGATGCATTATTTCCCATGAATACAGAACTACCATTTACAGTGTCATATGAAGTAAACCAACTTTGGTGCGGACTCATATGATGAGAAGCACCAGAGTCTAATAGCCAATTTTTAGCATCTTGAGAGACATTACAAACAGAGAGAGCTTCAACAATTAAAACCTCATCAACCATACCTGAATCAACTTGATTTGTTTTCTTGTTATGGTTTTCCGACTCCTTTTGTTTCTAGCAATCTTTCTTGAGGTGTCCAAGTTTATTGCAGTACCAACACTTGGCTTTACACTTTTTACCGCCCTTTGACTTCGATCTGGAAGTACTTCTTGCTTTCTCCCCTCTTTCTTTTGACAGACCTCTGGCTACCATGGCTTCAGTGCAGATGTCTCAATGCTAGATATCCTTCGTACCTCTTTAGATAAGAAAGCACCCACAACAGATTCAAGTTTTAATGAATCGGCAGTGCTCAAACTGATTGAGGTTACGAAATGATCCCATGACTCGGGCAGGGAACACAACAAGGTTATTGCCTTGTGTTCTTCCTCCATTTTTACTTCCATATCTGACAACTGAAAAATAAGCGTATTAAAAACATTTAAGTGTTTTGCAATTTGTGTACCTTCCTTCATCCGAAGACTGTACAATTGTCTTTTTAAATAAATTCTATTTGTCAAAGATTTTGTCATATATAAGGTTTCCAATTTTTTCCACAACCATTCAGTTGTACTCTCTCCAACAATATTGAAGAGAACTTCATCTGCCAAACATAACTGAATGGTACTGAGAACTCGGGCATCCAAGTCCTCACAGTTTGAATCCGTCATGCTTGCCGGTTTTTTATTTACCCATTCTAATGCTTTGTGCAACCCTTGTTGCACCAGCAAATCCTAACCTTCAGTTTCCACAAAGCAAAATTGTTTTTCCTGGTGAATTTATCCATCTCGAACTTTGCATTTGTCATTTTTTCCATTTCCTCCTAGTTTTTCTTTATTTCTTTAATTTCCAACTAGGGTCCAAAAAAAAAATTCCCTCTTCTGCTAGGGTTTTTCCTCTTCTACTAGGGTTTCAAGAGTTAAAATTTTTCCCTCTTCTGCTAGGGTTTCAAGAGTTTCAGAGTTTTCTTTCTTCTACTAGAAATAAAAAATACAATTTCTATTTCTTTTTATTTTTTATTTTTCCACTAAATCAGTTCTGTAGAAAACTTGAACCCAAATTTTTAAATAAACAATTTTGCTCACAATTTCTCCATCCAAAATAAAAGGTTTTTGTTTCAAGGATAATTTATACCTCTCTCTTTTCAATCAACGATTTCAGTTCTTCACTTGTTTCGCTGTCTTTTCGATGAGCATGACTCTGCAACTGACTTCTCCAGTTCTGGATGCCAACGTTAATCAACCGCAACTTCAATCTTTGGCACTCTGGCAGTGGATTTCATTTGCACAACAATTTTTCTTGTTGAGGGAAAACTTCTCCTCTCTGCAACCGCTCTTCCCCAACGTAAGCTTCAAACAAAAACAAAATACGGTAGCTTGAACCTTCAATATGGCGAGTAGAACGGTTCTTGGCAGCCAGATCCTCGCTCAGGCAGAACGACGGCCTGAATTTTTCTCACGGGGTTTCTCTGGGCAGTCGATTTCATTTCTAGGATTCTCTAGACAAGGTGGCAGTGGGATGGCAAACAACAGCTGTAGATTTCGACGGCCTCCAGCAACGCTCCGCTCTTCGACGACCTCCCTCCTTTCTCCGGCGGATGGATGCAGATTCCAACAACTCTCACTCTCAGCTCGACAACTTCCATCAGCGCGGCATCCCTCCTTTTGCTCTCTTGACAGCCTCCTTTTTCAGTGGATGGCAAGCCCACAAAGAATTCTCCCACGGACAGCAGCGAGCATGAACGCAGGTGGTTGCACGCCCTTCTGTTGGTGTCTCCAACACAGTGGCCTCTCCTCTCTCACGGTGGTAACAACACAAATGCTCAGACTTCTCTCACGGTGAAGGAATTTCAACTTTGTTTTAGTCTCTGATACCACTTGTTGAGCGGAAATATTAAACGAGAAAGAAACAGAATTAATCACTGAATGAAATTGAAAGATAAACACACATAAGTAAACACACAAAATTCACATGGTAAAACCTTGACAAGGTGTCAAGGAAACCTCCACGGGGCAAAGGATTGGAAACTTTATTAATCAAAATGACTCTCTGTACATACAAGCCTCTCGGACCATCCAATTTATCTTGAGTCTATTTCGTTATTCTAACTTTATTTCGTTACTCAACCAATTAACAGTGAATAAGTAATTTTCCCAAAATTACGTTATTTACAATTTGTTGTCATATTTTTCACATCGTCTATCCCCTTCTAAATTTCTATGGTTTGATTGTCGACATTGGAAGGTAATGGTAGATATTTATAGTACAATATGGTTAGAGATCTATTAAACGAACTTGTCGAATTTCTGGCCATCAAATAGCATATCTGAGTCTAAATTAGAATCAGAATCATGCATGCAAGCGTTTTGTTGGTTTGATGCTAGATCAAACAGAA
Source organism: Pinus albicaulis (assembly GCA_034641835.2). Classification (NCBI taxonomy): domain Eukaryota; kingdom Viridiplantae; phylum Streptophyta; class Pinopsida; order Pinales; family Pinaceae; genus Pinus; species Pinus albicaulis. Next base: position 255,109,174 of record CM076577.1, on the reverse strand, counting down.
ATTTCAACCTTGACTTAACTTTAGCATCTCAAAGAAAAAATATTTCAAACTAAATTTCAAGGGACGTCTCAAAGAAAAAATTTCATCATTGTCATAATCTTTGAGATTAAGAATATGACAATGATGAAATTTATTATGACAATGAGGAAATTTTTTCTTTGAGATTGAAAATTTCCTTGAAAATGATTAAACCGAAGAAATTTCTAAAAATTTATATTTTTTCAAATTTTTTTGGTTTATATTTTGAGGATTTTTTTGGGGCAATTTTTACTGATTTTATCCTATTTTTTTTGTTCGAGACCCTCCCAAATTTGATTCTGCAGTTAAGGGCATCTGTTTAGTAGTAGTCCTGCTATAATACTAAGACAATAATCCATCAGTCCTGGGCATGCAATCAAGTTGTAATAAAGCCTTGATCACAAGAGACCCAACGACGTTGTAAAATGCGCTGATAAGGAATCCTGATTTTAGGTGTGACTAGTACCACGTACATGACAATACCATTTACTGGTGGCATTTCAGATAAAGATTGAAGTTGTTATATTATATAACAACGTAGATTCAGGCCCTGATTTATCATGCATTGTTGGAGAGCATAATAATAGATTATAAATTATACACCAGCTTAGGGTAGGGTAGGGTAGGGTAGGGTTCATGTAATTGTGGATTTATCATTTGATTATTTTTATAGGGTGGGAAACCTATAATAACTTAGTTGTTAAACTAGCAGCGAGGACAACAGTCTCTGGTTGTTATTCGCATTTCTGTTATCTGCTAATGCGGACTGACTCATCACATTTATTCAAGGAAAACCATGCCACCTTGAATAACCAGTTGGTGGTCCCCTGGTGGTCAGTGAGGGTACAAAATTCCCGCTGGTGGTCCCTTGGTGGTCAGTAAGGGGACAAAATTTCACTTCTGCCAGATGCCTCCGAGTCTTGGGCCATTAACCTGTTTCCTTATCACTTAGCGAAACAAAAACAATTTTAAAACATACTCCAAACCCCTTATCATTTTATTATTATTTTCTCTAAATAAAATATTATTAGTTAATTAATAATTTATTATAATTAATAAATTAAATTATTTATAATATATCATTAAATTATTATAAATTAATTAATAGTTAATAATAATTAATTTTCTCAATTAATATTATTAATAATGATTTAACTTGAATTATTAATGATAATGTTATTTGATTAATATTAACATGATTGGATCATATTCCTCGTAATAATTTTGGATATTAGATATTTATGAAAAATAGAAAACAAAAATAATCTTATTTTTAGAGAATTAAAATTATGTAAATTTCAAATGATTAATTATGGAAAATAATTATTAAAAATTAAATAATTATTTTAAATTTTATTTTCATAACTTAAAATCACTAAATCTTTTTTTTTTTCAAATGGTAAATAATTGATTTAAAATGCAATTGTTTTTTTATTAGTTTTTTGTTTTTTAGTTTCTTTTTTTCTAAATTTTAAAATGACAGATGTCAACTATAAGTTGAACATGAACAAAATCACACATCATCCTCTTACTGTGTTGTAAAATAACAAGCAAAGAAACAGGTCGACATTTTTTTCCCTATGTCCATTTCAAAATAGAGGAGAACAACCCCCAAAGTCAACTCACGAGTGAGTTTGGGCCAAGAAGAAGAAGCTTACTCCAAGAATATCTTCTAGAAGATGGAGAAGCCTTCAACGATGGGGAAGCCTTCAACAAAAAAATTGTTTGGAAGAAAGGATTTGTGTTTGGGGACTCTAATGAAGGCGAAGGTGTCAACATTTAAAATTTTTTGACTAGCACGATTGGTGATGATACAATGACATGAGTACTTCTCTATTCACAAGGAATAAGTTTCATGGCAGCGGAATAGAATATATGAGAATTCGCAGAAGAAATATGTCGATGTAATGTGTTTCCTTTCTAACGAATTCACGTTTATTCTCTATTTCTGTTTTGCTTCCCAACAATGGAATGTTGGCAATGGCTTTGATAGATACCCAAATATAAGGCAGCTCTAATTGAAACCCAAAACAACTTTTATGTTGAAGTATAGCATGCCAAGTTTCTCAACAATGTTCATTTGGATTCAATACCTATGTGATGGGAATTAATGTTTTGTAGACAACTCAAGAAAACATTGCACATGCCCTTTGGCATATTAGAGATGTTAGATTTTCTCGAACCCAACACTTGATATTTAACTCTTAGCAAGAACTTATTAAATAAACACACAATACGTTCCTAACAACAATATTTTGTTGTCCCTTGACAATTACCCCTATCTAGTGCATGTGGAAAGAGCTAAATATTGCTATTTCATTTTCAAAATAATATGGAAAGAGCTAAATGTTGCTATTTCATTTTCAAAATAATATGGAGGAGAAACAAATAGCTAAAAACAATTGAAAAAACTATATGAAGTTACAAATTTATGATCACTAGTAAAAATCACTAGTAAAAATGATGAAATTAGTGACTAGGTGACTAAAAAATTAGTTACCCGCAAATTATTTCAAGTGAATTACTACTAAATTTGAGAAATTTTAAGTGACCAAACTAAAAATGACTAATTTAGTCTAGGGATAAAATATACGACTAGATAATAAGTGACTAAACTAAAAATGACTAACTTAAATGACTAATTAGTCGTTTAAGTTAGTCATTTTTAGTTTGGTCACTTAAAATTGCTCAAATTTAGTAGTAATTTACTTGGAATAATTGTGGTGACTAACGTTTTTAGTCACCTAGTCACTAATTTCATCATTTTCTACTGGTGCACATGGCACTGAGTGAGTGATTGATGACTACTAAAGGACTTAAACCAAATTAACCGTGAAGGTTAAAGCTACAATTGAAAAAATAACATTAACACACACGTGATAATTCACACTAGAATTCATCCTCTCATCGTCAAGAGTTGATGAATAAAATGTTAATTCTTTGATGAAACCAATGAAACCAAGAAGATACTTATCAACCCTTACTTAATGAAGTAAAGAAAGTCTTCACAAGGAGGATATGTATTTCATCCAATTAAATATTGAAAGACATGCTCTTTTTTTATTTCAAGGAAAACTTTATGGAGAAACTTGAGATCGACAACTCATTAGAGTGACTTGAGCTACACTTGAGATGGACTGAAATGATTTCCATTAATTTGTAACCCAATAGTATATTCAATATGTTGTAAGTCTATAGTAATAACATACGATTTAGCAAGGGTCAAGACATCTCTAAATACACTTGTGGGGTGGTCACACTCCTTGGGGAAACTACCCTTCTAGATTAATGAAAGTCATGTTCTTTTTCACTTCTAGGAAAAGTTTATAGAGAAACTCAACACTGGTAATTAATCAAAGTGTTTTGAGGTACAGTTGAGATGAAATGGAATGATTGCCACTATAACCCAAAAGTATATCCAATATGCTGCTAGTATACACTAATAACATGTGATTTATTAAGAATGGTCAAGACATTTTGAGATACACTTGTGTGGTGGTCCTACTCCTTGGAGGCTTCTATGTCCTTTCCAGTGTTATAAAGATAAGACAAATGTCTCAGCAGAAATTTGAACCTAGATAAGGGAAATAAAGAACTAAACAAATACTACAACATTGATAATAACCAATTAAGCCAACCAACCTATTACTCTTTTTCCCTTGATAATCCTTTTTACCCTAATTTATTACTTCTCTTATTAAAATTTCTCCACAAAATTCTCTTAAAAAACCCCTTATTGTAGAATTTTTTCTACTATAAATTTTACCTCTTCCTTATATATATATATATATATATATATATATATTGATTGTCCCTTTTAACACATAAAAGTTTTATTTTTCCACATCGCTCAAATAAAACACACATTCAAATTTTGTTCAAAATAAACAATAAATGATACCCATATTTGAAAATAGGAAAAATAAAGACTGTGGACATTATTTTTCAAAGCCACTCACACAAAGAGAATCCTGCCATCAGAAATAGAGTTTAATAGCTTTCAAAAGTCACGCCCTAATTTGTGCCTTATGAAACCGCATCACATTCAAAAATTCAGGAGAGTAGCGGGAAGCGGGAAGAATGAGGGAAATATTGGCATGCTCACGATGCACCCACGATGCACAATTCAGGAGCCAACACAGTCGTATTGGAGGAGACTATTTTACTTTTGCCAAAGAACTGATAAACTCACGCCCTAATTCGTGCCTTTTCTGAAGCCGCAATCACATTAAAAAATTCAAGCCACTACGTCTATGGAGAGTGGCGGGAAGAATGAGGGAAATGACATGGCGATGCACAATTCAGGAGACAACGCAATGGTATTTGAGAAGACTATTTTGCTTCTGCTAAAGAACTGATGAGACTAAATGGTGCAACGAAATAACCCATTGAAGATCATTTTGGCGAGTCCATAGTAAGAGAAATGACCATTAGGGCTTTCAGGGTTGAGGATCAGTTCTTGAAGAAGAACTTAGACTTTATTGACAAAAATTCGAGCCCCTTTTCCACAGTTTCTAAGCCACTGAATGGTTGATTTAGCATCTAAAGGTGCTAAATGCAACTGTTCTTTGATCCTATGCTCTTGCTATGGTTCTACTCCCATAGGGCAGCCTCAATCCTGGTATGAACAATGAAACTAATTGTCAACTGTGGGTGATTTCTGTTGTTACTGAATGTTTTTATGTATAAGATGATCATTCCTCACAATTTGAACTGGTGCAGGTTTCGTTGGGATGGCCTTCTTTTTCGGTCTATCATTAATGAACAAATCGTTTGCTGAAAGTATACAAAACCAATTTACATTTGTGAACTACATTGTTTCTGTTGAACACATCAAACAATACATGCACATTCCTAGTGAGGACCCAGCTGTTATAGAATATTACAGACCACTGGATAATGGAGAAATTCGTAGCAAGATGGAGTACCTAGCACAAGCTGCCCCATACCACCAGAAAATAATTTTATGTACAAGTTCCAAGTGAAGGACGAGATAGGTAGCTACTATTACTTCCATCATTGTATCTGTAGAAAGCTGCAGGGGGCTTCGAAGGACTAAGTGTAGCTTGTAGGGCCCTGATTCTTGTTCCATTCCCTCAGCCTGATGGTGATATAACTCTGCTTATAGGTGACTGGTACACAACCAACATTTCAGTAAGTTATTAATCCATCCCTAAAACATGTACATCTCTTGAAATTAAAGAGTCTTGCTATGTTCAACTTCAGCCTGTCCACCAGAATGTTCTCTTGCAATGCATCAATCTCTGACTATATTCTATCTTTTGGCAGATCCTTAGAAGAACACTTGATGTGCACAGATCTATTGGTAATCCTGATGTTCTTCACATTAATGGTCGCGGGTTACCAAATGAAATAGCAATTACAGTGGAACAAGGTACTTATCACTGATCTATATAGGCAGTTTATTAGATTTAGTGGTGTGTCTAGCCTTTCAACGATTCACAAGATCCTGTTTATTTTGATTTTATCTCATGGCTATTGAATCCATTGCTTCTTCTCTTAAGATTTATCTAAAATGACCCATATTTTCATTAAGTTTTTTGTGCCAATATTTCAAAGTGATAACAAATGAATTCGAGATAATGATTATGCACCCATTTAGTTGGGATGCATTTGTTTGATTAAACGGAGTTTGAGAAGTCATTTTTAGGAATATTATGATGTGAGAAGTAAATACTATGTTTAAAGCTACAATCTTGTGAAGAAATTGAAAACAAAACATGCAACAAGTTTTCAACAACATGGTAACAACTCATCCTCTTACAATGATCACAATCATGCAGAGACATTTCACACATGCTGAATATTTTCCAATCCATATGAATATGTGTAAGAAAATATAATGAATCAAGCACAATAGGGTGGAAAATACTAGCACAACTTGAATTTTTCCAACGTAAGGATTCCAATGCAATCCTTTAGCATAGGCACAAAATATTTCATGAATCCAACACAATTCACAACCCAAGCCACAAAACTAACTCAAGATAGTTCGTGCACAAATAAACACATAAATCCTCTCTTTACAATGCTAGTCCCCCATCGAACCTAAAACTATCATGGCATATGCATCCAGTTCTCCTCCTAGATAGAAGTACCAAATGTCCAAAATTCTAGAAGCACTTCTTGTGAAATATTGAGGGGCCAAACTCATCATATTCTGATTTTGAAATCCACATTTGCAATACACATAACAAGTGCAGATTTTTAGGTGAATCCAAAATTTTTTCCTTGATAAAAAACAATATTTATTAAAATTTAATTTTATCAAATTGTCCCTGATGTCATTCTTATTATGATGGGCCAACTGTTGGGGATCTTGCTGTGGTGGAATTGTGTTTTTGATACAATCTCCCACCCTATTATCCTCCAATAATATCATGATCCTCCCTTTCCAAGAGACGATGTTAGAGGCTCCTTCTAAACATTGATCTACTCTCAATACTTGGTAGGCCATCCTCCTTCCCACAAACAACCTTGTAGTCCATTTGTAGGTGAGGAAAAGAGTGGAGAAAGGAAAGAGACCCAGGTCCATAGACAAATAGATCAATCACTTTAAACTTAGTATGGGACTCCTTGTGGGCTCTCACGAGTGAAACCCTTAGTATGGGACTCCTTTGTAGTCCTTTACCATTTACCAGTGAACCCTCAGTATGGGACTCCTTGCTGGCTCTCACCAGTGGTTTCTGCAAACCATAGCTAGTGATGCTATTCAGAACGCTATAAGCATTTGTATTAAGGGTTATCCTGATAAATCTAGGGTTAACATGCATAGGTTTAGGGTTCGAGTTCCTCTAAGCATGGCTCATGTTCTGAAGCACGAGGCACACTTGATTTCTAAGGCAATGGAGGCCTTTTATGACCAGGACGTGGATTCCTTGAAGGCGACGTCTTGGATGGAGAAGTTTTTGGGCAATAAGGAGATGGTGGATGTCTCTTTGAGGATGTCAAGGGCCATGTACGCTTAGCTCATGCAACAAACCTTTCAGGCATCACGTTGCTATCAGATGCCGCCTCTATCATCTCCAAATTACAAGGAGGGGGAAATGGGTATGAAGATAAGTTGTGGATGATGATGTATCAACAACGATCGCATTATTAGTTCGAAACGGAAAATCCAAAACTCGGATTGAGTGGCTCATGGGTTGCTGGAGTCTAAAGCTCGACACTAAAAGCAACAAGGAGTAGAGACATTGGATGGGAGGTATTTAGGAGAAGCTTAGAGAACAGGGGTTATTTTAGGGGTCTTCTTGAAGGATTGAAGGAGCATAAAAAGCTCATGGATGAAGCATTGGACTATTACAGAAATACCACACTCTTCTTTAGAGTCAGGTAAGCCTAATTTTTTTTCACATGACACAAATGACCCATATGATGCACCACCACCTCAATTTAAGTACGCATTATCAACAGTGAGAACAGTTCATAAACAAAAGAAATTCTTTTATTTATTCTATAACTGGAAACCTATTTTTTCTACATGGATGGTAAACCTGGAAAGAATATCTACCCACCCATTTGAGCGAAGAACTGGTACCTTGCCAGCACCATACCATAATATGTTGGTAGGTTAAATAATTCCTTTATTTATTCGTAAACGGGAACCTATTGTTTTTACATGGATGGTAAACCTGGTAAGAAGCTCTACCCACCCTCAACACATTTGACCAAAGAACTGGTACCTTGCCAGGACCATACCATAATCTGAATACGTCAATATTATTCAATATATTCAAGAGCCACACCTGGAATGCAAGGGAGGACTCAGGAGCATGCCTGTTAGGATTTGAAACCATGTCATTGTCACAAAAACTTCTTTAAGTTTCCACTATTCCAGAGCCTGATGTACAAAGCAACATAAGTTCTTGTAATCGAATTCAAAATTGTATGCATGCTTCTCTAATATTGTTAGCATGGGGGTTGTTAAATTCAATTTGTGTCTACAGGAGGGAGGCCAAACACACATACATGTGTGCCTCCAAGTTCTATCAATAAAAAATATATGAGTATAATGAGAATATTATGCAAAAAGGGTGGATAGCACAAAGGCTTTTGCCATAGAAACATATAAAGGGCAGGTGATGTTGGGACTAAGTACTAAAACATGCTACCTATGAGCTAGTGAATCCTGTGATTTACAAAACATCGTTGTACAGACACAATCAAATTCCACCCCTTAATGAAGACACATGCCTTCATGCAAGAGTGCAGCATGAGCCTGGTAGTGAAACATAAATCAAACTATTCCTTTGTAAATTTTTAGGCATCATGCGAAGGAGTGACATATGTCTGGTTAGGAAGCACAACTAACCTATATTACCTATAAAATGCTGAAAGGGTGTGAGGGGAAACACCAAACCCCCACAAGATATGTATACCTAAGACCACTGAAGTCCAACAGACCCCAGCCAACAAGAGCACCCTTGATGGGCCACAACAAGTTAGCAATGGCATGGGAGTGGCCGAAAAAGGTTATTTCCAATGCCTTGCAAACAACATCACACACACCAGTAGGCAAATTGAAACTGAGAAAGCCTTCTGCACTAAAGCAATTGTGTTGTGGTTGGAAATAAAGAGCATCATGGCTTTTTCCCATTGCACACAGAAAATTGAAACTGATATGAAAAGCAAAATGATATCAGCTCTTCCATATCAGGACATGACAAATAAGGTCAAATTAAAATGGTTATAAAATGCAAACCAATAGTGCATCTGCCATATCAGGATTCAGGACAAAGCAAACAAGATAAAATCTTCAACAGTCTCTAGGTTGGTTAGCCTTTGCAAGAGATTATTTATTTTTGGAACCTTCTCCCTTATTGACGTCCACATGGTTATGTTATGGAACATTGTATTTAACTCTAACCTCCCAAGGTCTTGACCTATCAAAGTGTGTGGCTGTGTTATGATGCGAATTAAATCTACATTTTTTATTGACGTATGACAAATCATGGCCGTGTTCAGTTTGAAAAATAGCAAGGTGTGATCAAAGATGTTCACTTACTCTTCTATGTCAGTAGTCATGATTAGAGATTCCAATCAAATAGTTGATAAACTTAGTAATGATCCAATTTCAATTAAAACTACACGACCAAAATGGAGTATGTGATTGATATTTTGTATACTTCTTCGAGATAGGGAAGCATAATTCATTCCCTTAGGTTCTTGAAGATGGCTCTATTTCCTATTATGCTTGGTTTCTTGTGATAGTGACCAATGTGAAGCACTCAATTTCTTTGTGAAACATAGAAAAGTATGTTTAATGAAGCATAAAATTTCTTACTTTGTGAAACATAGAAAAGTACGTTTCATGGAAAACCTTCAAAGGAAAAAACATTTTATGTTTATTTGTTGATTCAAAACAAATTCAGGAAATTCACTCTAAGGGTAAAGATAACATGCACTATGACTTGTTATTTACTTAGCATGATTCTATTTTTAACAGGAAAGGAAATTATTTAATGTAGTTTTAAATAAATGTTCAATGTTGAAATCTGAATGTAGTCATTGGCAAATGACAGTTAAACAAACCAATTTCTAAATGATGCCTTGCAAGATTAAGGTCTTTGCTATTGTTTTTGATATAATGAAAGATATATACTTCAGTAGGTGCAAAAGGCTTAAAATTGGAAACTTGAGCACTGAAACCTGCTAGTTAAATTTTCCAATCTTTTATTAACTTGTTTTTCTGGAGATTGATTGTGTTCTTGGAGAGTTATCTTTTTTTGAAGGATATGTACAACTTATTCTTTTCATATTTAGTATACGATTTAAGAAATAGACTCTGTTCTTTGGTGCGTGGCCATTACAACAAGTACTTGTTTTCACTTTCGAAGGACTAGGTATGAAAGATAAGTTTTCTTATTTGATTTTGATATGATGTTTTTCTTTTGTTTCAACAATGTAATATCCCCTTTTAGGGATATCTCTAAAACACAAGCAAACTCCAACCAGAGATGGACTGGGAGGGCATTTACCAGATATTTCACCTCTGAAAAGAGGGTGAGATCTGGAGGCTATCTGGCCCTTTCCAGACTCTGTCTAAGAATATGGGGAAACACACCAAGTGGTATAGAAACTGGAATGCTCGAGGAGAAAAATAACAGTAGTGCAAGCATTCAATATCATATATACAGGACATGTAACAGATACTCAAGAAATGCAGAGAGAATGCTGAGCCATTTTATTATACTGAGAAATATAAGTGAGTACAATAGGTGATCAGAGTGATGGCACCTAAACCTGTACAAGGCAAGTTAAGAAATACTCTTAGAATGCTGCTGGAATGGTTGTTCTTTGATCTGCGTCCAATGCTGCTGGACAACTGCCATGTAGCTGTTGCTGCTCGAACAAGATGAGTATGTGGGGCTGCTCCCCTACTCAGAATAAGTTGAAACTCTGGAATCAGCCTCTACTCACCAAACCCGGGAAAGCCTAGAGAGCGTTTCTGGAATGGACAACCTCCGAAAATACCTCTCTTGAGGATCTATGCTATCCTCCCAAGGGCCACGCTGAGACTGACTGGAATCCTCAAAAATATGATCCCCCGCTCAACAAAAAGTCTCCAATAGGCAAGGGCTATCCTCCTGCTCAATCTCTTGACCAAAATCCTCCAAAAGAATACCACACTGGAGCTTCCCCAATATGGGCTGCATCCTCCCTCTCAGGACTGCGTAGTCAATAGATGCAATGCTCCTCCACGAATGACGCAACTCGATCCTCCTGCAAAATACTGATGGGAATGCCTCACCCGAGCGAGCACTCGAAGTCTCTCGGGGCTGAGGGTGAGATCTCCGAATGGAGACACTCAATGCACTAAACAATGCTGCAGATAGGCTAAACAGCCAGCGTGCTGAAAGTCGTAATGACCAGCTCCAAATGCATAAACTCGAATGGCCAAAATGAAGAGGCCTCTCCTCCTTTTATAACGTTGGCCTCTCTCTCAAACCCTAGGCCCATCATCTCCAACGTAGCCTCTCTTGGCCCCACGCTGCCAACTCGACCTGCGCAGTCCCTCCACGTGCTCTAGTGGGTCCCCTCTCTACGTGGTCTCTTTGCCCCCCTTGGCCTACTTAAGTTACAATGTTGTGTCTACTAGGGAGTGAACTTTATGTTTAGAGTGAGTTATGTCCCCCTCTACTCACTTTTATTTATAATTTAACTATAGTAGGAAAAATTGATCAAAATTAATATTTCTAATTAGCTGTTGCTAATTGGGAATATTACAGTCCTCCCTGCCAAAAATTGCTTGTCCTCAAGCAATGCTTGAACAAGCCCCCTCTCTAGCTGATGCTTCCCACCATCACTGTAAAATGTGCCTAGGTCCCATATGCACCACTGAATCTCCCCTCTCCTCTGTATCACCTTGATATCGAGGGATCTCTCAATGCCTGGATCCCAAATTGATCTCTCACTGTACTTGTCATCAAACAATCCTCCTTGATCCCCACGCCACGATGGCCAATCATCGCCCAAGTCCCACGGCTCGGACTGCGCACTACCTCTGGCTATAACTGATGCTCTAAGAAGTGAAGACCACCAACAAGCATCAATGCTTCCTGGCTCCTGTTGTGCTGTACCTGTAATTGTATATGCTGCCCCACCAACTATGTACCAACTCATCACCTCCCTCCAATCTAGCCCCTGACTTAATCCAGTGCTAATCCTGCTCTCTTGAAGTCGGGATGGAATGTTGAAGAAATGTTGACCTGTGTCCCACTGCCAACTAGAATCTGTAACATCTATCATGTGTAAGGGCCCCTGCTCCGCTATGATCCCTATGAAGAAGATCGCACCATCAAGAGGGTACCAACTCATGATCTCCCGCCAATCTACCTTGGAAGAAGGATCCAAGGTAGTGACAACTGCATACGAGAAACTTCTAGAGCGTTGTCGCCAGCCCGTACTGAACTCACGCTGCTCTGTCTCGTCTATTGACGATATCTGCCTGTATCGGAAGGTACCTCTCTCTATAAAGTGCCAAAGTGGGCTAGATATGTTGTAAGCCTCGTCAATGTACCCCTGGAGAATGCAGCTCCCTGAAAGTACTGCAGCCCTGCTGAATGCATGTGCATCTATCTGTACCTCATCAGTGTGTCGGCCCAACAATGGGTGCTCCACCATCTCCAACAACTCATCCCTCTCCTGATCGGGAATGTAATGCTCCTGATGTTTACTCGCCCCCTGCAGGACTATCCCATCAATCTCCAACATCCCCAGAGGATATGGATCTGCAACTGCTGTCACCATACTCAATGTCAGTGCATTTGACTGCTCCTCCTTAATGGCTGACCCCAAGGTTAGCTGCATATCCATCATGGACTCGATGTGAGCCTCCATCTAGCTCTCCCCCAAAGGACTATCATGCATGATGTGCATAGTATCCTCCTCTACTGACTCAGGCTCCATCCTATACTGCTCTAGCTGAATCGTCACAAGTGACTCATCGCCCAGAGTATCTCCCGTAGAGTCCCCTGACTGCTCACCCTATACACTGGAATGCATCTCTGGTCTACTGTCATCATCTCTGCATGACTGCTCTCGCTCCCCATAAGCGTCCTCAACTGATCTTATGGACTCATATAAAGAAGAGTCCTCACCCTGGCATACAGAAGGAATGCCCTCCTGTTCTACCTGCCACCTCATCTGCATTGAATATGCCATCCACCCTCTTGATAATGTGTCGATACTTTGTTTGGAGCCCAGACACATACTAGGATGCTACCTCTACTGTACCCAGTATCCTCTTCTCGTGCATGGTCTCGACACGCCCTGAGAAAAGAGTGATGCATGTCTCCTTCATGACCTGCTCCCAAATCGTAGGCTCAGCGATGACTGATGTGCCACCCCTGCAGAGGATCATCTCATTCCCTAACATGTGGATGCCAACTAGCGCACCGACCCAGTGCCACTGCTGAGAAGTCTCTCCCCTAGTGTGCTGAGTGCCATCAAAATATCTTGGGTGAGCCTCGCGTAGCCTGCTGCTCATGCCCAAAGTGCCAAAGGACAACAACAAAATCAGTTGTGCCCATGAGTGATGTAGAAGAGGGTCGGGTGCGTGAGTCCCCACAAATACTGTCAAGTATCACTCATTTGTCTCCCCATCGATCCTGGGTGAACTACCCCCAAAGGTAAGCTTGGTGTCCCTGTCCGTGAGTCTCCCTGGATGCAATACTCTAAGACCCTGCTGTGCAGCACCATACGCCCTCGCATGCCACCGATCATCCCTGTACTCCTCGATATGCCACTGCACACTAAGGCATACCCATGTATATTGCTGGATACCCCTTACTGCTACTGTACCACCCTGTACCGTCTCGTGCCCTGTCTGTGTCCAGGCATTGGTCACTCCTTGCGTGTTCTCAATGCGATGTAGGACACTCCTACTCCCCAATGCAGTCCCACACACTACGGTACACCACCATGCAACTCCATGTCCACCGGTAGTCCACTGCTCAATGCTAGAGGCTCCCACACATCCTTGGATGTGATGACCTAGAGTTATGCCTCTACATGTCGGACCACCCCCAATCGGTATCATCATCTCCATCGTCGCATCGCTATACCCGTCGACGAATGGATCATCACTCCAAACCCTCCCCGAGGGGTCCGAGAAGTGAATCTCCCTAAGTGTCAGTAGTGATACCACCACTGCTCGACTCTGCTGTGACCTCTGTGCCCCACACAAAGGTGAAGAATCCTCAGCCCCATATAAGGCACCATCTGGTGGTCTGTCAATGCCACCTCCTCCGACCAGCTCCTGCCAAGGTATGTTGATCACCCTGTGACCTTGCGTACAAGTGCCATACCAAGACAACCTAGAGAGTCTGACCATAAACTGGTTGGCCACTGGAGCTGACCAAAAATCCCCAAGCGAATGCGCATGCTCAACTGCTAGGCCAACTGTACCCTCCAAGACATAGTCAACCGACCTGCCTGGGAAACAATAGGTAGTCCCGCCTAGATCCCAATGCCAGTCTGGGATTCCTGTACTCCCAGCACCTGGAAACTCCTGCTGAACTACACCCGGGTCCACCACTATCTCTATAACCCACTCCACCGAGTACCAACTCAAAATATCTCGCCATTCAACCTCAACATGTGGATGCTGCACCCTATGCAACTCCGATCGTCTCATCCTGCTAACCAAGTCAATGTATGAGGTCTGCCTAGGTGGCTTTGCCTCTCTCTCTCCAATGGAAAGAGGTGACCCAACAATGCTGCTAACCCCGTCTATGCATGCCTGAAGGGGGCTGCTTTGACACTCAACTGTGTCTTCTAGTTGTACCATTAGGGAATCCAACCGTTCCCCAATGTGGGCCAACTTGGTTGCTGACTTGGCACAAACCACTCTCATGCCCTCTAGCTCTTCGTTCTGTAACAAGATAGCCTCTCGTACTGATGTAGCCTTCCCTTTCAAAACTTGAAGGTCGGCTCGAAGCTGATGACACCGTTGTGTGCGACCATCGTCCAATACCTCTGTATCTACTAGTGCCTCATCAAAGGTGGATACATCTCCTGGCACCTCACCCATCTGTCGCGCGCTGCTACCACCTGAAGACTCGGACACTACCTCGGTCATCACCTCAATGGATGGCACCACTGGTGTAAGCTCTACTCTCTCTACCAAGATGCCAACCGATAAGGTCAAAGAAGTCTCCAACGCAGATGACCCCTGCGTCATACTGGGTGTATCTACATGCTCCCCATGATCCTGTGTGCCCTCATCCCCCAAGTGCGAGGTAGCCATTTTGATGGTTTCCCCCTCCATTATTCGGTCAAGCTGGAAAGAGGCATCCAACTTTTCCACCCGATCTTGAACCGTGAAATCAGTGGATCCGTCATACGTAGGAAAAGGTGTACCCCCAGTGGTACGCTGCAACTCTGAACTCTGTGTACTAGACCCCCCACTGTTCCTTCCTCCTTCATCCTACCTGAGCTGCCAATAATCTCCGAAGGGCAAAGCTGCTCTGAAGTTTTCCCCCATGGACTGCCATTCGCAAAAATAATCTCCAAAGGGTATATGATCATGCCGCCTCCCTTTCTCACTCGGTACTGGAGGTAAGAATGTAGGCATTGTGATCCTGGTTGGCCTACTGAAGGCTGGTAAATGCTGGTCACACTGTTGTGAGACCCCCATATTTTCCACCTCTACTGCGTTTGGTGGGTAAGATTCTACCTACCCTCTTTTTTCATAGAAAAATATCCCCACGGTTTCTCTTCCGGTTCACAGACAACTAGCTCCACAGGTTGAACCAGATCTATGCTCTGATACCACTGTAATATCCCCCTTCATGGATATCTCTAAAACACAAGAAAAATCCAACCAGAGATGGATTGGGAGGGCATTTACCAGATATTTCACCTCTGAAAAGAGGGTGAGATCTGGAGGCTATCTGGCCCTTTCTAGACTCTTTCTAAGAGTATGGGGAAACATACCAAGTGGTATAGAAACGGGAATGCTCGAGGAGAAAAATAACAATAGTGTAAGCATTCAATATCATATATATAGGACATGTAACAGATACTCAAGAAATGTAGAGAGAATGCTGAGCCATTTTATTATACTAAGAAATATAAGTGAGTACAATAGGTGATCAGAGTGATGGCACCTAAACCTGCACAAGGCAAGTTAAGAAATACTCTCAGAATTCTGCTGGAATGGTTGTTCTATGATCTGCGTCCAATGCTGCTGGAAAACTGCCGTGTAGTTGCTGCTGCTGGAACAAGATGAGTATATGGGGCTGCTCCCCTACTCAGAATAAGCTGAAACTCTAGAATAAGCCTCTACTCACCAAACCCGGGAAAGCCTAGAGAGCTTTTCTGGAATGGACAACCTCCGAAAATACCTCCCTTGAGGATCTACGCTATCCTCCCAAGGGCCACGCTGAGACTGACTGGAATCCTCAAAAATATGATCCCCTGTTCAACAAAAAGTCTCCAATAGGCAAGGGCTGTCCCCCTGCTCAATCTCCTGACCAAAATCCTCCAAAATAATACCACACTGGAGCTTCCTCAATATGGGTTGCATCCTCCCTCTCAGGACTGTGCAGTCAATAGATGTAATTCTCCTCCACGAATGACGCAACTCGATCCTCCTGCAAAATAATGATGGGAATGCCTCACCCGAGCGAGCACTCGAAGTCTCCCAAGGCTGAGGGTGAGATCTTCGAACGGAGACACTCAATGCACTAAATAGTGCTGCAGACATGCTAAACAGCCAACGTGCTCAAATTCGTAATGACTAGCTCCAAATGCATAAACTCGAATGACCAAAATGAGGAGGCTCTCCTCCTTTTATAACGTTGGCCTCTCTCTCAAACCCTAGGCCCATCATCTCCAACGTAGCCTCTCTTGGCCCCACGCTGCCAACTCAACCTGCGCAGTCCCTCCACGTGCTCTAGTGGGTCCCCTCTCTACGTGGTCTCTTTGCCCCCCTTGGCCCACTTAAGTTACAACATTGTGTCTACTAGGGAGTGAACTTTATGTTTAGAGTGAGTTATGTCCCCCTCTACTCACTTTTATTTATAATTTAACTATAGTAGGAAAAATTGATCAAAATTAATATTTCCAATTAGCTGCTACTAATTGGGAATATTACAAACAAAGTAGTGCATGCTCTGGTTGAATGCATTGATGAAATTTTGTCCTTGCCCCATTCCTCATCCGATTTTGTGGGTTTGGACCTTCCACCGGATGATGATGATACATGGATTTACAATGGAGAAGAGGATATGACTGCTGCCATGCTATAAAGACAGAAGGAAATAGATTCATATGAGAGAGATTGACTTAAGAAGAAGCAATCAAAGAATCCTACAGGGAATTACTCTACCTCAAGAGAGACTATGAATGATTTTAATGTGGAAGATGTAGCGAAGAATATGCAGGAATTTGTGGATAAATTTCAAGTTATGAAGGAGTTGAAGTTCGAGGAAATGGGTAGTGCTAGTTAATATGTTTCTTGCATGTGATTGGTTGTTCTATTGCTAAATATCATTCAGTTTAACCAGAAACATGCATAAAGCAATAATCTTACCAACCTCTATAGTTTCAACACAATTATTTGGGCACTTATGTCTTCTAGATAGGGCTGCCATTTATGGATAGGATTTTTTCTTACGCAGAAATAAAAAATGTGTATCCTTATCAAAGCATTAGTATACAACACATGCCCTTATGTGCATTGGTCCTTGGATGTTCTCATGAACCAAAAAAATATTGCCAGGATGTTGTAGAAGAATTGACATTTTCCAGCAGAGAAAGCTGAGCATATCTTTTAGCTTGGATTCATCTCTTTGATAGCTATTATAGATTGGTAATGCAAGGCTCGTGTTGGTCGATGTTTTCAACATATCATGGATCTAGCATCATTTACAATTTTCCCATGTAGGTGAAATATAAACTAATGTAACAATAGGAAGGTGTTCTCAAAAATAAGGTGATACGAAGGGAACCATTGTTAGATTTAGCTTCACAAGGTATCAAGCATTATACTTCCTTGTTAGTCAGATATGATGTTTTTTCGTAGGTGAGGATTCCAATCCCAAGCACAGCAAGAAGAAGAAGAAGAAAACACGGGGAAACGATGTCGAAGAGGAAGAAGAACAAAAGGAAGAGAAAGAAGAGAATCCCAATGCAGTTTCTAATTTCAATATCTCGGTGCCACTGAGGCAAAAGCTCAAGTCCAAGGGGATTGAGTCACTCTGCCACATCCAGGCAATTACCTTTGAGATTATCTTCAATGGCTCGGACATGGGTGGTCGAGCTTGTACAGGCCAGGGTAAAACATTGGCTTTTTTGTTGCCTATTGTGGAGTCATTAACAAGTGTTCCAAATGCCAAAGGTAAGAATACAGCCTATGGGAGGGCCCCTAGTGTGATTGTGTTAGTTCCAACAAGGGAGCTTGCAAAACAGGTCCATGTTGACTTTGAGGTTTATGGTGGAGTTGTTGGCCTTCATTCATCCTCTGTATATGGAGGTGCTCCCTATGGTCCACAGGAATATGCATTGCGTAGAGGTGTGGATATCATTGTAGGTACACCTGGGCGCATTAAGGATCATATTGAAAGAGGGACGTTGAATCTGAAATCCTTGAAATTTTGTGTCTTGGATGAGGTTGATGAAATACTGAACATGGGCTTTGTAGAACATGTTAAGATCATTCTTGGAAAAGTTGAGGATGCAAGCAAGGTTCAGGCGCTTCTTTTTAGTGCAACAATGCCAGATTGGGTATAGAAGATTGCATCAAGGTTCTTGAAACATGACACAAAAACTACAGATCTTGTGGGAGATGATAAGATGAAAGCTAGTAGAGGTGTGAGACACATCGTTCTTCCTTGTTTCTATTCAGAAAGACCACAAGTTATACCAGATGTTATTCGCTGCTATAACAATGGGGGAAGTGTGATTGTTTTTACTGAGACAATTAATGACGAATTTGAACTCACTGGATCTTTGCCAAATGCTCGTGCTTTGCATGGAGATATACAACAATCACAACGTGAAGTGATTCTTGCTGGATTATGTTCAAGAAAGTTTGCACTCCTAGTTGCGACTGATGTTGCGGCACGTGGTTTGGACATCAATGATGTACATCTTATAATTTAGTGTGAACCACCAAGAGATGTGGAAACATACATTCCTACGTAAACTACCCACGGAGACTCTAAGTACAGTATGGATTGAGACCCCTACCTTGCTCTATGTTATTCAAACGAGACTTCTTCTACAAGCCTCCATAGAGAAAGTCCTTGTAGGATTTCAAAGGCTTCTTGACTTCTTTATTCAATGGCCATCTCTACCCATCAACTCCCCCCTTTAGGTACTCTTTAGACACACCAAGGTCACTTCCTATCATCTAAACATGACTTGAGCCAAGTGAGTAGCGAGAATATCTATATGCAATACATCTATGCACGTGGTCATTTGTTGGAGAAGAGTTTCGCAAAAAAATCTAGAAAATATGGAAAATTATAATTTTTTCGTAAATATTGCATTTATATTAAGGCAATGCATGTTTTTCCTCGCACTAGTGAGTCAAATTCAACAAGAAGTGCAAAACTCATTAAGTACTTATGTGTCAAACTTTGACAACTAAGCAATCACAATTCAAACTAATGTCAATGAGTAATCCAAAAGACATCCATAAGGATCATCTTCCTAATGTGACGATACATTTTTAAAGTGTATGATATCAATTGACCTATGTTCAAGTATGAATAATCCAAACAAGTCTCTTTTAATTTGGAATAAACTTTTCGGTAACATTCCTCCTTTATTTTATGAAGATAAACCTATTTTGCAATAAATAGAAGCAGAATACAATTTATAACAAATTGCACTTATCAATAAAGTTTCTCCTCTATTTGGGGAAGAAAGACCTATTATCCAACATGGATAATAGTAAATACATACACCATATACATCTTATACAAACAATTTGTAGAAAGATCCACAATTCTTTAGTTTCTTGAAATCCCACTAATAATGCCAAAAAACAACAGTTAAAAGTTTTATTACACGCTCCATAATTAAAAATAAATAAATAAATTCCATGATCCAAAACATTAGAAAACATCTTAAACTTCCACCCCATTTCAAGGGCTTCAAGCCACTTCTTACCATTTTTCTAAACTTCAAGTATCACAAGGCCATTGTTGGATATTACAAAGAGGGTTAACTGTTTGAAGCCCATAAAAACACAAAAAAATTGTATTTTTCTCTATGGTATAATGTTCAGTACAACAATGAATTTGAGAAGAGGATCCTATCTCATTTGAATCCCTTTGAACTTTGTGGTACATCTGAAGAATGAACATGAAGAATAAGGAATGCTTGGTCTAGGTCTGCTAACTCTTATTCCAATAGACAATTTAAGAAATCAGAATGAACATATGCATACACACATCCATATATTTGCTTATGTAGTAACATACAATTTTAACTACTAACATTAGCCTAAAAATAAATATAAGAAAAATATGCCACTTGACTGTGCCTCCAGTTAGCCATAAGAATCACATGCAAGTTGAATTTGCCTCCAGTTTCCACTAGAAATGGAGGACTTGAAAGGTCATTTGAATAACTGGAATAACTGGAATAACTAGACCATGTTATCAAATAATTTGCTAAAAATAGTCATACAAACAAACTATATTTCTGACAATAAGCAGCTAGAACCATGGTTCAATGCTTTGAAACTCTTTAAAGCTAACCTTTGCATAAATCAACCCTGGAGATAGAATACAACAGTCAGATTTCATATCGTGCTTCCAATGTAATTTTCTGCGTAGGGGTTCAAAGCGGCTAGGTAGTGAGGTTGACCTGGTGCTTCAAACAAGTTTTTCCACGTTGTTATCAATAAATCAGTCTATCAATGGGTCTTCCAACTTCAATATAAAAAAAATGGAGCACGGGCATGGGGGTGCACAGATTAAAACGCCAGCTAAAACCTACATTGAGCCTTCATTTTCAAGTAAAGGAAGCCTTCTATAATCCACCACTTTCTGTTGATTTCTGCAGATCTAATATAAAAAATAATTCATAGATATTATAAAAAGGAGTTATCACTGTATATCTATATATCCAAAAGTTAAAATGTTGTTCTGCATCCAGAGGCATTAACATTCAAACCCATGGCATGCCAGGAGCACATTCAAACTCCTTAGCTCTCTCTTGCATGATACAGTTACTAACACTGAGATCTTTTACAAAATCAAGTGTGGATTCTACATGACAAAGGACATTACCTCGTTCATAGTACCCAATATTAGTTTTTTTTCAAAATTAAATGTGGATTCACCAATAGGACCTCTTTTCACTGGTGAGCTTGACAGAGCATTAAACCATCTACCATAGTTTCATTCTAACATTACCTTGTTCACAGTAGCCAATATTAGTTTTTTTTCAAAATTAAATGTGGATTCACCAACAGGACCTTCATTCACAAGTAAGGTTGACAGAGCATTAAACCACCTACCATAGTTTCATTCTAAATGTGGTCTACCACACCATAATGACACATCAAAGCGTTGAGGAAGGGTGCAAGTTCCAGAGGATTTTCGTGGAATTGTTACTCCTCAGACCTGGTCCCTGAGTGAAAGTATATGTGTCTCGTGGTGCATATAGGAAGCTTAGTGCATGTTAATGTGTGGGTTCTACCTGACAGGGTAAATTGTTTTGTCCATATAAGTCCAGCTATAATATTTCTACCTGACAAGAGACATTGCCTCATTTGAAATCTTCGCAAAGACATTACACAATTGTGTTTTTTTTTCTAAAAATAAGTGTGGGTTAACCAACGGGGGCTTGATTCACTGGTGAGATTGATTGAATACTAGGCCATCTACCCTTGTTCCATTCTCACTGTGGTCTGCCCTATAGGAATGGCATGTCAAAAAAGGCTGAGGCTGAGCTCAATCTCTGGCAGATTTTGGTGGAACAATTACTTGACGATTACCTGAACCAAGAGGAACTGGGTTTTAAGCAATACAACCATCAAGCTCAAGGAATGATAAAATGTGGGTTCTACCTGAGAGGGAGCATTTGCTTTGCCCAAAATTCTACAATTTAAGGGTCAGTCTACTCTTTGATGATAGTTTTACTGTACTTCTGCAGAAGGTAGAAGTCATGCCAACCAACTGCTGAGCAATTTATGTGAACAATCATAATTAGCATTTTCCAAAACTTTAACTCCAGTTATTATACTGATATATTTTTGTCACACCGAGCCTTAACTATAAATACACCTTTATAACTCATTCTCCTCACTGCTGTGGTATCGAAATAATCTTATAAGAGTAGTACTGAATTGAGGCAAAGGTAATTTCAACACTGTGATGTCATTGAGATTGAGATGTTACCGAGATCCTTCTTTTCATAGTGACAAAGATTGACCTTTCTTGTGAACTTGCACCTAGCTTAATTATTGGACTGTCTTACTATGATTTGAGCCCTTTTGACATAGGTCCTTTTAGAATGTTGAATTCGCCTCAAATAGGTCCTTGTAGAATGTTGATATGAGTCTATATGTATCCTACACCTAAAATAGGCCAAAATTACAATGGCCATAGGGCTGAATTTCAGGCCTGAAATAGGCCAAAATTGTGGATGCTACATTGGCCTAAATTTAGAGATTAATGTGCTTACTACAAGTCTACAGGTTAGAAAAAATATAGGTCCAAAAATTCCATCCAGGGGTCTAAAAATATGTCTTGTTTATTTTCTCTCCTACACTATTCTTTAGCTTCTCTTCACCAAGATAATATGATATTAATTGATGCTTATTCGATTTGAACATTGGTTCTTATATATTTGTCTTCCACAATGGAGGTAAATTATTATTGGAGAGGCATGTCATGCCTACATATGTAAGTTAGTAGTCTTTCATGTTTGATCTTAAAAAAATAATTTTTATTCAATGAAAAGGAATTAGGATGTGTATGAGCACTCATTTAAAATATTATAAATTCCTCTCCAAGCCGGTGTCAAACCCATGAAGCAAGTAAACCAAAGATTCATTTTATTATTATTGACTTCATCTTTACATAAGTACATAATTACATAGTCATTATAATGAAGACCTACCTAGTTACATAGTTAGATCTGATTTGTTATACCTTCAAACTAGTTCTTTCTTTTAGTTGGTTCTTGCACTATCAACTTCATAGGAAAGAATTCAGATTCTTTCAAACTCAATGTAAGCAGCTATTCTGAGATCCTCGAATGTACTATTTCACTGTGTATACATATTATTGTTTTGACCTTATTTTGTGCTTTGATTGTAAATACTTCACTGTACATGTCTCTGACTTCTGTTGATCATTTCTGCGAGACCCTATGTGATACCATCAAACTGAAATGGCATACTTCTCATCAAGCTGTGATGGCACCGAACCAGTGAGACCTTTCTCACTATGGTAGCACGAAACAGTGATAGATTTTTTACTGTGGTAGTTCCAAATTGTAGTGTCATACTTATCATGTGTTTGATTATACCGAGACTGTAGTTGACCTGTGATTATAACACTAAAGATCTTCACTGTAATATGGATTATACTGATATCTTTTTGTCACACTGAGCCTTAACTGTAAATACACCTTTATAACTCATTCTCCTCACTGCTGTGGTATCGAAATAATCTTATAAGAGTAGTACTGAATTGAGGCAGAGGTAATTTCAACACTGTGATTCCATTGAGATTGAGATGTTACCGAGATCCTTCTTTTCATAGTGACAGAGATTGACCTTTCTTGTGAACTTGCACCTAGCTTAATTATTGGACTGTCTTACTATGATTTGAGCCAGATGGTTGTATTAAATGAAAACCAATTTTTAGGGAATATTTATAGCTTACTAGAGAAAATCTCGATCAAGACTATTCTTCATCAGCAGAGTCGCCAGATGTTGGTTGGGTGAACGAGGGAGTAATGGATTCAGGGTTGTAGGTTTTTCTTCATTCGCAGGTATTGATCCTTTGATGAATTCGTAATTTTATTTCTGATTGTTTTTCATATTTGTATAAGTTGTGGAATTCGGTGGTTTTTTCTCGGAGCCATGAGAATAGTGTTGCATGGCCCAGTTTGCCATGGGGAAAGGAATTACTAAACCTAGGGACCGTACAGATGAAGATGGGTAGACCTAATCATAAATTTTTACAAGTTGATGTCTACTGAGCTATAGTGCAAAGTGACAGTGAGTTTTTGTGAGGACAATGATGTCGGCCCTCTTTATTTTTCCATGGCTAATAAGTTGAACATATATTTTGGCAGATTGTAGGTCGCTGGCTGCGCAGAGCCTGCCTTCTGTTAATTTTTTGGGGATGTAGCTTAACATCCTATGATGCTCTTTAAGGGGCTACTCCAGGGATCTTTCCTCGGATGCTCTGTTTTATGCTTGTAAATGGAGTTTGCAGTATTTTCTCAAAAAAATCTTCTTCATATATCTTTTTTTAAAGATAGTAATTTTTGTGATCGGTTATAGTGTTTTCAATCAAAACTGAGCCGTAGCACGTACAAAACTTATGTTCTGATATTAACCTTCATTTCATATGCAACCTATCATGCTTTAAGAAAGCCTTCCTCTATTGTTAAAAGTGCCTTGGATCCTCAAAATACTAAATCTTTGACAGCGAGAAGTACTGGTCCATTGACTAATAGCTATCCTTGGCTTGTGAATCATATCTTCATCGAACACTCTGATACAAACCCTCTCCAAATTGGGGGAAATCAATCTATTAGCCCAACAAACGTGACAGATGGATGGGCCCCCTTCAATGGAACTGATGGAACGACTATTCTGGGAGAGATTGACTTGGCGTTCACCTTATTGTTATTATTGCATGTACAAACAGATAATCAATCATGGCATTCCAGATGTGGTGAGCAACAATATGGTGGAAGTGGCAGAGGAGTTTTTCACTATGCATGTGGAAGACCGAATGGAATACTGTTCCAACGATCCATTCAGCAAAACACGTTTGTCTACCAGCTTCAACGTCCACAAAGATCAAGTGTTCAACTGGCGGGACTACCTGAGACATCATTGTTATCCGTTAGAAGACCATGTTCATACTTGGCCTTCGAAACTTGCTAATTATAGGTTAATATTTTGTTTCTTTCGTTTGTTAGATATGTGTGTGTAATTTTGATGAGTATGGCAGAGAACGTGTCAGTATCTATTGCAGAGAAGTAAGGGCACTTGCTCTGAGATTGCTGGAGGCAATATCTGAGAGCCTGGGAGTGGAAGCTAACTTCCTAGCTGACAAAGCATTGGGAAAGCATGAGCAAAAAATGGATATAAACTACTATCCCAAGTGCCCAAATCCTGATCTTACATTCAGTTTACCAGCCCATTCAGACCCCACTGTACTCACTCTTCTTCTTCAGGATAAGGTGCCCGATTTATAAGTGCTCAATAATGGACACTGGATTTATGTCAACCCCATTCCTAATTCTTTTGTTATCAACATCGATGATCAATTACAGGTTCCATATATCTGCTTGGCACTCTAATTAATCAATTCCCTATTTTGATTTAATTTTTCATTTGTAGAATCCAACAAAGTAAAGGGAACAATGGTGTTTGTTGTTCACATTTTCAAGTGTTCCATTGTTGATTATCAATTTTCCTTTGGTTGTTTAATTGACTAAATTTTTTGATATAGGCATGTAGAATGCTTTCTGTTTATTTTCTGTATTACTCTAGTTAAGTTGTAAATAATTCTATTATCATTTATTGTTCGAGATCAATTAATATTTTGTATTAAAATTTTTAAATATCTCTTAAAATTGTTGGAACGCTAATTTCTGATTTTGCATTTTCTAAAAGCTCCATAATTATGGATGACTGTTTTACTGGTATTGTTTTCTACTTCAATGTTTTTGGCTTAATGCAAGTTAGTTTGAAAAATCTCTTAGATTATAATCCAATGATTGGCTGAAGTTCTAAAATTATGATAGGTCAATATCAGCTGTTTTAACAAGTCATTGAAAGTCATTGGTTATCCTGTTAGATTTCTATTTCCTATATGAAGCTAGCGACTGTGAGGATGGCCATATGGTGGGTATTTCTGATCAAGGGTTTGACCTATTCATTTTTGTAAAAATATTTGCATGTCAAAACTATTGTCTTCAACATGTATACTTGAGGCTGGATCCAACTTTTCCCTGCTTGACTTATCTTCTAATAGTGTCATACTTTCTCTCCATGGTGGATAAAATAAAAATCAGCATCAACTGTTTGGTTTTCCTTGCTTGCAATATTGATTCAATACAGAAGTAGGATGTCTATAATGGAAGAGGAAGATATGAAGCTACATCAGACAAGGTGTTTGCATGTGCTGATATTATAAGAAAGGTCTTGTGCCAACTTGCACTTCTAGTACATTCACATGGAGACGAAGTTTCAAAGATAATTTAGTTCCAAATTTATTAGACTTAGGCTATAAGTCAGAATGTTAAGTTCTATGAAGCATTGACAATTAAGCTAAAAGCATAAGATTAAAACCAAAGCTAAAACACTGGACTATTGCCTTGTTGTGTAATATTCCACATTAACGAGTTCTACAGAATTCCTGAAAGTTGATGAAAAAGGCCAGAATGATGACACTAAAATTTAAAAGAAGTGTAAAATAACTTGTAATCATGATTTTTTTGTTACCCAGCCAGTCAGACTTTTTTTATTTAACCATAGGAAATTCATTCTATTGTGGAACTGCACTTTGTGATCAGATGGACCAACCAGACATATGCCACTGTTGTTTAAACAAGTTTTATTATTTTATGTCTGTTGTCCAAGTCTAACGCATTAGCTTAGATGATGAAGGTTTTAACAAACCCCAGGACTGCATTTTCCCGTACAAAACGATAGTTAAAAGTATATTCTGGTTTTCTTATGTAATATTTAACTCCTGTATGAGACTGAAGTGATAATTTTGTTGCTTGAAATGTTTTATGTGTAAAGAGATTTTCCCAGTTTGTTAACTGTAAGCAGGTGCACATTATTTTTCTTTAATATTACTTTGGTTTTGTAGGTGAACATATTTAAGGATGCTACAGTTCTAATGATCCAGTATATTGACCAAATACGTGGTCAAGGATTTGAAATTAAGTATCTAAATATTGGAGGAGGTTTAGGCATTGATTACTATCACAAGGGTGAAGCGCTTCCTACCCCTAAGGATCTTATAAATTCTGTAAGTCCTTAAATATTTTAAGCATTGGCTTAAACTAAGTTACGTTTTATTCAAACTTACACTCTTTTGCTGCCCAAGTTACTATGCTGGCCTTGTTACAGCTATTTTGAGAATATATATAGACACTTTAAAGATGTATATTTTCACCATTGGCTGTTTCTTCAGGTAAGAGAGCTGGTATTATCTGGAAATCTTACACTCATTGTTGAGCCTGGGAGATCTCTTGTTGCAAACTCTGGTGTTCTTGTGAGTCGAGTTGTTGGAGTCAAGACAAATGGTAACAAGAACTTCATTGTAATTGATGGCAACATGGCAGAGCTTATTAGGCCTAGCCTTTATGGAGCTTACCAAGTTAGTACATAAATTTGACTTGGGGCAAACCCAACTTTCTTTGATGATGCATGATTGAAGGGATGATCATTTCCAAATGAATATAGAAGGGATAATTTGTCCTACTTTTGTAGTCTCCTTGTTGACAAGAAATATTACTGGTATTGAGATTCCCGGATACTAAATAGACCATTCTTTCTCATGACAGGCACACAGTCTGAAAGTTGTGATATGAATCATAAAATGATTTTGAGATTTTGAGATGTTTCTAACTGATATTCTTCTTGATACACAGCACATTGAGCTAATTTCTCCACCTTCCCCAAAGGCAAAAATTCAAACTTTTGATGTTGTTGGGCATGTCTGCGAGTCTGCAGACTTTTTAGGAAAGGACAGGGAACTTCCAACTCCAGAAATGGTGGTTAGTTACAGGACAATAATTATCACACCTAATATACATGCATGATGAGAAGGAATCGATTTTCCAATATGATATTTAATTGTTTCTAGAATTATTTTGTGATGCTTCTTTGAAGGCATACACTTGTGGCTTAACTTTGAGTGGCCATCCTCTTTCAGTGGGCAGGAATGGTGGTCCATGACACGGGAGCTTACTGCATGAGTATGGCATCAACTTAATTACAACTTAAGAATGAGGCCAGCAGAATACTGGGTAAGTTGAGTTGTGAATGCATATTTTTGTTTCTAGATTGGAGTGAATGCTATATTTTTAAAGCTTGACAATGTTGATTTTGACGATTGAGAGAATGCTAGACAGATTCAAGATGATGGATCAGTTAAAAAGATAAGACATGTTGAAACAATTGTAGGTGCTTGCTATAATTCATGACATTGTTGACCATCTTGTCTTATAGCGTACAAGAACAGTCAGGGTCTTCTTGTCAAGTTTTCTAGGCTGTTGGGTAGTTGGTGCTGAACTTAGGATCTTGAAAATTACAAAATTTTGGTTTGACGTTAACAGATTTTGATGTTAACATATTTTGATATGAATATTTTTTAGAGTAAAATGTAACTGCAGATAAACTTTTCATTTTCCTCTTCTGGGCTATTGGTGTGTTCTCTATATGGATTACTTCATAGAGTGTATTTGTATAGCAGTTTATTGAAGGTGTTTGTATGACATCTTTTAAAGTTGTTAGAAGGCAATTTTGGACCAGCTTTAAAACAGTCTTGTAGCAGCAATTGAAAGTTTTTTTAAAAAAACCTTTAAATACCCCTTTCTAGCACATTGAAAACCTTTTGATGATGGATTTAGAGCAGGTTTGAATATTTAGTTTCGACAGTTATTTGAATCATTTGAAGAGCTAGAGCAATCTCCTTGGAGTGACTATTGAAGGATCTTCGATACCATCATTACTATGCCATTATTCTGGGACAATTATATTAGTGTTCCTTTATGTTAGTGTAACTTTCTTTTAAATTTTAACCTCTTATTACATTCTTTGAAAGATATATAGGAACTAAAATTTCCATATATTTCACTTAATTATTGTTTTCCCCACTCCCCGGCATTACTTTGCACCTCTTGGTGCAAATGCTAGTTACATAGTCATTACAAGGAAGACCTACCTAGTTACACTCTTCAACATTATAACTATATATAATTTTGATGTTTCTAGGTTGGAGATTGTACTATTTTCATTGGAGGATGCTACTATTGATGCACACAAGGCTCTTGAGTTACTTGGTAGGATTCTCGCAAAATTGGTTGTTGAAGGGATATTCTTTATTCAAGATATAGCAAGGGAAATCAAGGATGGAGGTACATAGCCAGGAAGCTTATTAGAAACGAGGGGATTTTGAGGTATTTCTCAAGAAGAAAATTTCAAGGTAGTCTACTCACAATTTTAATGCCTGATCAATTTTGTGGTTTATTTGTGATCTCTCATGTTGACTAGTGAATGGTTGGTTAGTTTTTAGCTCGTGCTCACATTTGTTGGTTCCTGAAGCTCGAGCACTTTATAACAAAAATAGGCAAAGTCAAACAACACAAATGGTCCACTAGCTCTCTTTTCATTTGCTAATATTATAATGAAGTTTTATTAGAGGCACTGTTTGTTTGTTTATTTTGGTTATAAAAGGGTTTGCTCTTGGTTTTATGTGATTTTCAATTTATCATATGTAGCATGTTGAGAAATGGGAAAGAATAACGTGACATTTATTTTGCAGAAATTGATGTTGAAGGAAAATTGCTTTGACATTGTTGATGTTAAGGTATATGTTGTATAAACTATTTATAGTCTAATTTATGTTATATTCTAGTGTTCATTGTCTTTCATTTCTTACAGTGCATTGTATTTTCTTTTGTTTTCAGAAAATGAAATCAGTATTGATGGTAAGAAACATGAATTGAAAAAAGAGAAGAGCAATAACATTGGAGAGACAAATGCAAAAAGAGAGAGGAGAACTGGTCTGGTGATACCCTTAGAACCAATATCTTGCATAAGACACACATATAAAGATTGATGATCAAGTCTTCAGAGTTGGTGAATTCACTTGTAATGCCTTGACAACACAATGATAATGTTTTGAAGTGATGAAACATCATTTCATGTGTAAATTGTAGTCCAACTAATATAAAGTTGGAAACTCATATTGTAATATTTTAACATTTCATATAATATAATTTATGTGGTTGAAATTATTTATAGTTGCACTTGATGTTGTTTAGTTTTGTAATTAAAATATGCGACTTGTGTTTTCATATTAGATGAACATGCACATTGTATGACAATTTTTAAATCATACAAATTAATTAATGTTGATTAATAATGAACACAAATAAAATGAATATGCAACTAAATTAGTCATTTATAATGATTATTAATGAAATGAATATAAACTACTAAATTAGTCGTTTATATAATGAATAAATGGCTACTGCAAATGATAAATTTGTGACTACAAATGATGATTAAATTTTGCATATATACGACTATTAGTAGCTAATTTACAGTATCTTATAACACGACTAAAATTTAGTCACATTTCTTCGGTCATTAATTGGTTTCAAACGATGACTAAAATTTACATATATATGACTATTAGTAGCTAATTTACAGTATCTTATAACACGACCAACATGTTGGTCATAGTTCTTTGGTCATTAATTGGATTTCTTGGGTGATCATATAGTAATATATTTTGTTGTGTATTTGGTCATTAATTGTGACATTTAATGACCAAATCAAAGATCAAATCAATGACTAAATGAATGACTAAATCAGTGACCAAATGAATGACTAAATGAATGACTAAATGAATGACAAAATGAAAGACCAAATGAATGACTAAATGAATGACTAAATCAGTGACGAAATGAAAGACCAAATGAATGACTAAATTAGTGACCAAATCAATGACTAAATCAATGACCAAATCAATGACCAAATATACAAATAGATGAAAAAATTGAGATAACCAATTAATGACTAAGCTAAGAACGACCAAAATTTGGTCGCGTTATAAGATATTGTAAATTACCTACTATTGGTCACCGATCGAAAACTAGTCGTTTATATGCGAATTTTAGTCGTTTTTTTAGTAACAAATTAGCCATTTTGTACTAGTGCTAGCAGTTAATACTAAATGCAGTTGTCACATCTGAATCACACACATGACTCCTTGGAATGTCTAGTGGATGAAAAAATCTAATTTATTTGATATCTAAATCATTATGCCTATATGTGTAAAAACATCAAAAAACTTGCAAAATTTACAACACATACTAACTAAGAGGAGGTGGGATTACATTTGGAGGCCCCTTACACAAATTGATACAAAAACAAAGCATGATCAATAATTATCAAAAGACACTCACAGTAAATCAAAGAAGCTTGGATGTTTCTAGGAATTGAGTTTCTTTCTTTGTGGTCTTTCCTACCTTTTGTCAGAGGGGAGGGACGTGAGATTTCCTTTAACACTTCTAAAAAGGATGGAGACAAGGAGGCATTATCACCTTCAAAAAAATTTGTAGGTGTAATATCACCTCCCTTCTTTTTTCTTTTCTGTAGGTGCAATATCACCTTCATTATTTTTATTATTTTTGCACATGTGGATTCTTTTTTTGTGCTTAAGTCCTTGTCTTGGGTTTGTTTAGGGGTTATCTAAAAGGCCACTTCCAATGACCTTTGAGAGCCTAACTCTTTATCTTTCTCTATGTGTGCACTTCTAACATCTCTATTAGTATAGCAACCTACTTTCTTATGTGATTTTTGACTCATTACCTTTTCACCAGTTGGATCTCTTGGTGTAATGGATCAGGTATTTCCCTTCTTCGTCTACTTGTTTAAAGGCTTTGAATTTGTTCACTGTCAAACCTTTGTTCTTGCTAGAGGATAATTATTCACCTTTCGAAGTTGATTCCTTTGGAGAGGGAGGGCCTTATGTCTCAAACCATTTCCTTCCTATGTCCATGCGGCTATATTTTTTCGGGGGGAGTGGGGGGGCACCCTTTCTTCTTTTTGGTTGTTTCCATTGTTTTCCTTCCTCATTATTTTTTTTTATTTCTTCCGGTTTTTTGCGTCTTCAGGGAAAAATTCTCACATTCATGAAATTTCTTACATTTAAATGGTATTTGATAATAATATACTTCCAGATAATGAGTCCAATTATCAGGCTAGAGATTTATTGTTGTTAGGAGTCCCTAATCAAGATCCACTTCTACAAAAATCTTGGCACAAGATTGCATACCTTCTCGTGGTTTTTCCCAATCAATATAGTGGACCATAGCATTTCCAATGTTCCTAAAGATATCCTTGTTCCAATAATAAAGGGGGGAATATGGAAATTTAATTCAAACACGAATAGCTAATGGAACATCACTTTCTAGGTTGAAATATGGACTCCATCGATTTAGATACAAATCCCGAGTTCCCATAAAATATGGCCCACTTCGTAAAATTAGACCTCGATCTACTTTATTTTCAAATAGGAAAGAGAAAAAGAAACCCTACCACATAAGGAAATGGAAAGTTTTCCTTCAATCATGGGTCTCCCATTTTTATCCACCCACAAATTTACAGAGCGTAACAAGAGCCATAACCCATAAATTGTCAGATCATGGCTTTCTTCGCTAAAACCGTTGTGCATAAATGATTGGCATGAACCATAAATTTCAACACATCATCACTGAAACCTTAGACCACTAACAACCAATGCATTAAAAACATCGATATCAAGATCAAGTAGAGAAAACCAAGAGTAATACCCTCTAGAACTTGAAACCATCAACATGGTAACTCAAATTTCTTTAATTCTTTTCTTAATTATGTTTTATCAATGCATTAAAAACATCGATATCAAGATCAAGTAGAGAAAACCGAGTTATACCCTCTAGAACTTGAAACCATCAACATGGTAGCTCAAATTTCTTTAATTCTTTTCCTAATTATGCCTTATCATTGAACTTGAAAGATTGAATTCCGTAACTGGAAACATTGAAAATTATATATATTCTTAATCATATCATAACAAAAGGTGTATTAATTCTTAATCATAATCATAACAAAAAATGCAATAATTGATCTCTCGAGTGTTGAATGTTAAGCAATTTGTGAAAAGTAACCTTCCCACGAAGGCATCAATGATCGTCTGACCTTTTACACCTTTAAACATGATGGCCTATTACATTATTTGCAATAGAGAATATTTGATTGACAAGAATGGATTATTTATAGGATTAATTGTATAGTGGTGGAAATGCTAATGCTTGTACTTTAAATTCCAATATAATGTTATCTTGTAATCGTATTTTCTTAATTTTAATAAGAAGAATACAAACGTCAATACAAAAAGTAATTTTTTTTTTCTTTTATTTAATAAAAATGTAGTCAGTTGTGTTGTTGGCTAAAAGTATTAAATAACTTTGTTGATTATTTTATTGATTATGTTTTTTTTTTTAATTATAAATTATTTTATAATTTATTTATTTATTTATTTTATCTAACAATTTGTTTTTATTTTACAATATATAAGTTTTTTTAATTTATAAGATAAAGTTATGATAATTAAAGTCAAATAAATTCACTTATTATACTTTTATGTATGAAAATATTTTGGTAAAAGTGACTTCATAAAAATAACTCAAAGTTTATTTTTATCACAAATTTAATTGGAATTATAGCATTGGAGAGTGGAACACTTATGCCTTAAAAATAGTTGCAAGTTAGTGAATTTTTGGCTATGGAATAAAAGTAAACTCTTCGAGACTCTCATCACTCTAGTTTTCTAATGGTTGTGAACTATGGAGTTGCAACATCCTTAGAGAATCGTGGAGAAATGTGAAGCAAATCCAAAAGCGTTTATCACTTCTAATCTTAAAATTAAAGTCAAGATGTGTTATCCTATCTTCACAAGCCTTTTCCCCTTTGAGAGCATGACTATCACTAGGTACCTAATATGCAATAACATTGAAGACAAGATGTTTCCTAAGATTGCTTGAAACTCTATTCAAAACCACTACTCAATAATGAACTAGAGACTACCAATAATGTTAAATATACTATTACATTATAAAGAATTTTGATACTATAAAAAATAAGCGAATAAGAGAAAATTAGAATAATTTAATAAGGTAATTAATCTTAATTTAGGGGGAGGCATGAGCGGGAGGGGTTATCTTTCACTCCGACGAAGAAAGGGAGATTCAATTTGATTGGGGTTTAGGGATTTCAACAAATAACCAGGTTGAATACCTAAATTTGTGGCAAGGCATGGAATTGGATTACTCTAAGGGAATTCACAAATTGATGATCTTTGGCGACTCAATGATTGTGATCCAACGGGTGAATAAAGTTAAGGAGAATGACGAGTAGATCTCAGTCTCTATTTGTTGGAGAATGTAACTAGTTTCGATCCTCATAATTTGTACTATTTTATGAAAAGGAAAAGAAATTATTATTATTATTATTATTCTTATTATTCAAGAAAAGCATGTTCTTCATACTTCTACATTTTGAGTAAAAGATTCAAAGTCTTATTTTGTAACTATTGTAAAATAAAAAGGAAAAAGGAATTTTTAAATATAATTTTAGGACAGAAACCCCTCTAGGTGCCAAATCGGACTACATGTCAAGTCAACCTTGCCCCAATGGACATGTATATTCACACCCCCTCTGAAGTATATAAATATAGGGAAGATGGATCTCATTTGGATATACACTCAATGATTTTTTATTTGAAATATTGCAGAAAGGACAGAGAAAAAATGGAGGGTCGAAGTGTGAAAGAGAGGATATCTTCTTGAGCTAGAACATATAGAAGATCTACCTTGGTATATCTCTTGTTTTTGGTATCTATCCGATAGATATGCTAGAAAGAAGGAAGGTCTAAATTGGCATCTAGAGGGTGGAGTTTTATGTGGTCATGGATCTTGAATATCTAATTTAATTTGATTCTATAAAAAGAGAATTTCTAGGTTTTCCCCTTGAAGGAATTTCTCCCTAGCTTGGAGCCTATATCTTGTGATTTTTTGTATATTTTGATATTCATGTTTTATATTTGATAATTTCTTGATGAAAAAACACATAACTAAATTAAAAAGAAGCCTGCAAATTTCACAAAAGGTTAACAAGGAAAATAAAATCTAATTTAATCATTAAGCCTCCTATTTTTCCAACATGGTATCAGAGTTGAGGTTTGTTCTTGGAGGCTTGAAGATCATATTCCTGTTAGAATTTGGATTGGATCTCTCTCAATGGATTTTGGATAATTTACTATAGATTTTGTCTGTGTGAAATTGGATAAATTCTAGGAAAAATCGCGTCTGAGGCTCGCATTAACCACAGTGGTTTGATTATATATATATATATATATATATATATATATATATATATATATATATATATATATATATATATATATATAATAATGGTTCGTTATATTGACTCTCTCATAAATATTTGTGCCCATAAGCATTATTATCGTGCTTCCTATACACTCTGAGGCTCTAAGAGTATTTGTGGCTCTCAGTATCAATTCTATTCTGGCTCATTTCTCTAGCACAAATTCTCAGTGCATTCTTGGCCTAAATAAATTCTTGCTCCTATGGTTGAAGGATCGCATTAGCATCTATGTGGTTCAATTTCACTATGAATATATGTGGCATCTAGTATATAAGGATTGTATCATCACACCCTTATGGAATCGATTTATATTATGGGTCGTTCTATGGGTTCATTCACTGAGTTTTTTGACTAAAAGATCGCTCCTTTTTTTTTGTTTATGTGGTTTGTGGTTCGCATATGTCGCACACTCTATTCTCGGAGGAAACTCTTGACTTAATGAAACAAATTTCCCAATGGCTCGCATTCTCGATACATTCACGATATATTTTATGGATCATTGCACATTCATTTCATGACTCGCATGTATGTGTCTGTGTGGCTTGATGGACTGTGATAATATTTAGTTGGCTTCAGATACATAAACTTGTTAAACTAATCCTTCAAGATTTTTTTTAGTTATAACTTAATTTTTGTTATTCCTGTATGGAGAGAATTTATATAACTGTCTCCCAACAGTATTTTGAATGTATAAATATTGGTGATTAATGAACAATAAGAAATCAATGGTTTTTGTTTTGTGAAGTTATGGGATATCAGTGGTATCAGAGCTTGGCTTGAAGGCATCAACCTGCTGGCAGTTTGAACTTTTTTTTTTTTAAGACCGATTGATCCTGGATGATTGAAACAACCATATTGTGGTAGCTCCCTATTGAAGGCTTCACGGTATTGTGAAATTTTGTTGTGCTTGCAGCATTTTGGATGCATTTATGTGTAAGAGCGGTTGGTTTTGTTGTGAACTGTTGTTGTTCTTGCAACATTTGGTTTTGATGCATCTGCGTGTAAGAGGGGTTGTCAATCTGCGCATAAGAGGGGTTTTCAACATATGTGTGTGTTTGATTGTTTGATCTGCAGTGCATAAGGATCAGTAAGTTAAAAACTCTAGCTTTTTTGTTAAGAAATATGTGGTTGAGATTTTAGTTGAAGCAAAAGCGTTGAATGCTTCAATTGTTTTAATTAAAACAGAGTTTTTATTAAAGAAAATCATTGCCTTTTAGTGATCAAACAAAAATATCATAGAATTTGCAAGTCAAAACTATGTTTTTTAAGAGAAATCAGTGTGAGGATGTTATTAAAAAAAAAAAAAAATAGAAGAATTATGTGGCAGTGATTTAGAACATATTTTTTTGTCAGATTATCTGGAAAAAAATGAACTCCTTGGTGTCCTTAATTGGGGTTTTCCTTTCTAGAAAGGAAATTTACCAGGAGTGGTTTAGGAAAGTTAAAAATACTCTTATATTTAATGATTTATGGGATGGAGTCTATGAAGGAGAAGGAGAGAATGCACAGGAGCAGCCCGATGAGCGGAAACAGATAGCAATCTGGAAAAGTAAGGATAAGAAGGTGTTTGCCTTAATCTCCACTTCAGTCTCAGAAGAGGTAAGTAGATACATTACTCAGAGTAAAAAAGCTTATGATGCCATAAAAAAACTAAAAGAGCTTTATGATTCACATTCTGAATTGGAGATAATTTAGTTATTGTTGAAATTATTTAATCTGGAAATGAGAGATAATGATCCTCTAAAACTTGCCTCTGAAATTAAAGCCATCAATCATGAAATTGAATGTACTAGAGTGAAAGATGATTTTCGCTTACTACCTTTATAAAATCTCTTTACCCTAGTTATTCACACTACTTGGAATCTCTCCAAGCTAGTGGGAAATTAAAAGATATAGATTTTGACAAATTAGTAGGGAAAATTGCAGAAAGAAAGAAGGCTTTTGGCAAGAAATAAGCATCACATAGTTCTAATACCGAAACCCTATGTCTTGCTCAAAAATAGCAAAAACCTCAAGAGGAATATTTCATAAATACAAAGGGTAATAGAGGTCATGGTAGGAAGATTTATAGAGGTAGGAGGGGAAAAAATATTCATGGATATAGACAGCAGAATGAAAAAAAAAAGGAATTTTTCTAATAAACCAGATGTAAAATGCTTTAGATGTGGAAAAAATGAACATACTGATGCAAATTTTAGAATTCCCTAGGAGAAAATTAATGAAAAAAGAGAACGATTTCTTGAAAAGAAAGATCATATAATTCCATGTAGATTCAGAAGTGTCCTCAGACACATAACTTTATTGATCATGAAAAAAATTACATATCAAATTGCAGGAGTTTACAAACGTAAACTCTCACTCTCACATTGCAATGAAATTAGGAAACTAACATGTTTATAAGCTCTATGTTCTAACTTAATCTAGTTATAGATCACTTGGAAAACCAACAAGTGTCCATTTACAATAAATGACCTTCTAACCATTCTACTAAATTTATTCCTATTTTAGAGCCTAGGAAATGACTCTACTCTAGAGTCCTATTTTTACTAACAAAATACTATTTCTAAGTATCTCTAATATTTATTAAATATTCTAATTTAATAAATATATTTATCCTAGCTTTACATTATTTAATTTATGTTTTTTTTGGATTTATAATTGCCTTTATGAAAAAGGCTAACATTCCAAAAAGAGGACAATCTTCTGAGAATGCACATTATGTTGTCGCTCATTGTAATTTCCACATGGAAGATGTTTTTAGTACTTCTTTTTCTTCATGGTATGACAACCGGGTTCTAGACACAGGTGCCACGTCTCATATGACCTTTTGAAGAGATTTTTTTGATCAATTCAGTGATAATATTGATGGAGTAGTGTATTTTGTTGATATGTCCCAAATCAAACCATCAGGGATTGGTTCAATTAAGTTAAAAATTCCTAGACATTCAAATTATATTTTGAATAATGTTCTTTACATTCCGCAGTTCCAAAGATATTTGTTATCTCTTATACAATAAGACAGTAGGGACATTCCATTCACATATTTGATGGTAAAGTAGAAATTAGAAGCATAGATGACAATAAAATTGTAATGGCTGGTGTGGAAGAAGATAAATTATTGAAGTTGCATGGCATGTCGTTTGTTGCATTGAACACAACTTATTTGGTTCAAAAATATGATACTCTGCCATCTTCTTTATTATGGCATGCACGCTTTGGTCATGTTAATTATGAAGGTA
Organism: Pinus albicaulis; assembly: GCA_034641835.2. Classification (NCBI taxonomy): domain Eukaryota; kingdom Viridiplantae; phylum Streptophyta; class Pinopsida; order Pinales; family Pinaceae; genus Pinus; species Pinus albicaulis. The sequence goes on along the minus strand of CM076577.1, from coordinate 255,071,005 downwards.
TTTGTATTATGAAATAGCAGGGGATTAAGGGACTTCCAACAATTCCCAGAAAATTGACCCCATGTAATGGTTGTATATTGGGCAAGCATCACAAACAGCCTTTTCATAATTCTAAGTCTAGAGCTACAAGAAAATTAAGTCTCATACACTCTGACTTGTGTGGTCCAATGCCTGTACCAACTACAAATGGAAATAAATACATACTCACTTTTATTGATGATTATTCAAGGATGTGTTGGGTTGATCTGCTTAAAGAAAATTCACAAGTTTTTGATATATTTAAGAAATTTCATCTCTTGATAACAAATGAAGCACAACTTACTATTAGTACTATAAGGACTGATAATGGAGGAGAATATACTTCACATGCTTTTGAAACATATTTGCAAGGGAATGGCATCAAACACCAGACCACAATTCCATATAATCTGCAACAAAATGGTGTTGTTGAAAGAATGAACCAAACATTGCTTAATATGGTAATGTCAATGATATTTTTTAAGAATGTAAAATTAATGTTTTGGGGAGAAGTTGTGCTCTGCGCGGCACACATTAGAAATAGGTGCCCTTCCTCTTTTATTAAGAACGGAACTCCATATAAAATGTGGTATACTCGTCTTCCTGTTGTTAAACATTTCCGAATTTTCGGTTCTCAACGTTATGCTTTGATTCCTAAACATCAAAGGAATAAGTTGAGTGAATGAAGAAAAAAATGTATATTTTTAGGGTATTCCATGAATTCTAAGGCATACCGATTGTATGATGAAGAAAACAAAAATTTTATTTTTCAAGAGATGTAATTTTTCTTGAAACTTATAAAGATTCACTCACTGTTGATAGACAACTTAATCAGATAAAAAAATTTGTGCCTCAAAATTTTTATTATGAATCTGGTAATACACTTCCCCATCCTGAAGGGGGGATTCCTATATTAGATCAGTCTGTGGAGTTTCCTTCTCTCAATGATGAGAAATTGGTTGTGGATGATGATGATAATTCTGTTGTTGTTGATGAGGAATTATTCGATGGAAGTGTTTCTATAGAAACAATGACAGAAATGGCAAGAACTCAGCCAAATGAAGACAATGAGAAACTTCTTAAACAACTTCCTACACAACCTTTGCAAAGGTCAACTCGTATTCGAACATTTCCAAATGAATATGATGAGTTTAAGGCTGGAAGTTCCTCAGGTAACTATTCTCAATGTGAATTTAATTTTTCTGTGGATTGTGAACCTACTTTCTTTGAAGAACTTGCTAGTTATGAATAGTGGAAAGATGCAATGCAAAAGGAACATGATGCTCTCATAACAAATGGTACATGGATGCTGGTGGATCCTCCTGCTGGCATCAAACCTATTGATTGAAAATGGATTTATAAAACTAAGTATAAAGTTGATGGTTCGTTAGACAAACACAAAGCAAGACTTGTAGTGAAGGGATATGCACAAAAAGATGGTATTGACTATACTGAGACTTTTTCTCCTATAGCTAAATGGGGCACTATTAGATCTTTTTTTGCAATTGCAGCTCAAAAATAATGGAAAATTCATCATATGGATGTCAAAAATGCCTTTTTAAATGGAGGTTTGAAAGAAGATGTTTACATGTTTCAGCCAGAAGTTTTTTCCATTAAAGGGAAAGAACAAAAGGTTTGCAAACTAATGAATTCTTTGTACGGCTTGAAACAAGCACCACGAGCATGGTATGAGAAACTAACTGAAAATCTTCTTAAATTAAAATATAAAAATTTTGACCTAGATGATGCAACTCTTTTCATTAAGAAAGTTGGAAGATCAGTTGTATATCTAGCTATATATGTTGATGATTTGATGATCATAGGAAACAATGATGAATATATATCATCTAGAAAGAAGGAATTGAATTTTTTTTTTATATGACAGATTTAGGTTTACTTCCTTATTATCTTGGTATTGAAGTTGATCAAAAACCACAACATATTTTCATCTCTCAAAAGAAATATGTTGATAAGTTATTGAACAGATATAGTATGACGAAATGTAATCTTGTTGCTACTCCAATGGAGCAGAATTTGAAACTCACTTCCGAAGAAGGAAAGCCATTTGAAGATCTAACAAAGTACAGGAAACTTGTTGGAAGTTTGATTTATTTTTCTAATACTCGTCCTGATATTACCTTTTTTGTCGGAATGCTTTCCAGGTTTATGCATAATCCTTGTGAGGGGCATTGGATAGCAACAAAAAGAGTTTTGAAATATTTAAAACGAACTCAAACTTACGGCATCAAATATTCCAAATTTTTAGACTTCCACCTTGTTGGTTATTCAAATTCATATTTTGATGGAGATAAAGAAAATGGAGTCTCAACTTTTGGATATTCGATGAATCTTGGATCAACATTCATCAGTTGGAGATCGCGCAAGCAATCTATTCCTGCTGATTCTACCACTGAAACCAAATATGTTTCAGCAACTCGAGCCACTAAGGAAATCATTTGGCTTCGGAAAATACTGGAAGATTTTCCAGAGAAACAAAAAGCCTCAACTCCTCTGTTTGTCAACAACACTTCTGCAATTAAATTGGCCAGGAATCCTAAGTTCCATGATCGAACCAAACATATCAACACCAAGTATCAATTGATTTGACATCATGTAGAGGCCAAAACAATTCATCTGACACATTTTCCGACTTTAGAAAAAATTGCAGATATATTTACCAAAGCATTAGGACGTGAAAATTTTGAAAAGTTTAGATCTTTACTTGGCATGTTAGATATCCCTTCGGATTAAGGGGGGATGTTAAACTAAGCCTTCTAGATTTTTTGTTAGTTAAACTTAATTTCTATTATTCTTATATGGAGAGAAGTTATATAAATGTCTCCCAGCAGTCTTTTGAATGTATAAATATTGGTTATTAATGGACAATAAGAAATCGATGGTTTTTGTTTTGTGAAGTTTTGGGCTATCAAAACTAAATTCAGTAGTGTGATGTATGGATATAGCAACTAAGTATGGTTTGAATAAAATAATATACGGTAATTTTAATATGGTTCATGATATCAATATGTAACAGTATCAGTGATCTTGTATTGATATAACAATAATCCTGACAACAATGATATGAATATAACATTTTTTAACATGGAAGCATTGATCTTTGAGTGATATAAGACTTGTCATAAATAAATAACAGTTAAAACAATAATCCACTCAACAATAAGACAATGACCATGATCCAGGTGACAATATTTGATAGAAGCATACATGTGGCAATGATATAATGAGAAGACATGTGAAGTTATCAACCCCAATTCACATTATCTCTGTAGTGAGCAATACGAACTATGACATTTGAATGCATGGTATACTTCATGAAGACCATATACTTCATATTTGACATATATATATTGTGTAAAATTCGACCTCGAGCTTTGAAAGAAAACATTATATGGAAGAGATATTATATGTTCTTGATATTTCAAAGAAACCATGACAGTAATGAAGGATAAGCCGAAACTTCTGAAGCAAAGACTGGAGATTTAGGAAAGTTATTGTTACACCATTTTTTGGTCAACTAACCTATTATCATTAGATGAACCCAAGTACATCATGTAAGACCAATTTTACTCCAAGTAAACTTGTTTTCACTATGAAAATAACTTAGTAAATCACCTTTATTAAGTTGTTTATGGTCTAAACAGGAAACCCCATAAGGAAATATTAAATAAATATATATTTGTTTGATTTTCCCCAAGAAATAATTAGTTAAATAGTAGTTTAATTAATATTTCTGGTTATATTTAACCCAAAACAAGGAAATTAATTAGATAAATCATTATTTATCTTATTATTTTCTAAGAATAATTGTTTAAATCTTATTTAAATAATATTCTTTGTTAAATATGACTAATTCACCCTTAAATAATTAAATAAATCATTATTTATTTGATTATTACTCAACCATATCCTTAAATTGATAAATAAATCATTTATTTATTTATTATTACTTAATCACATCCTTAAAATGATAAATAAATCATTTATTTATTTATTATTTACAAATAAGGGGATTTGACTCAAGTCAAATTCCTTTTCCCTCCAACAAATATAATAAAATATACCATAAAAGTAGGATCTAGATTTGGTTAATAATATTTTAATTATGCACCAATCTCTATACTAAATAAATAGAAGGTTTTCCCATTCATTTGTCACCTTTTGTTGCCTAAAGATCACTCTGGATCTCAACACTTGGTCTGGCTATTGATCCATAATCATAGCCATACTTTTCCATTTTCTTCTGGGTTTTCTACGCCATCAAGAGAGAGAATTTCTAAATCTGAAGTGCAGAGGACTCACAAGAACCCATCCCATTGAGGAGAATAGGGAACACCCTCTTGTGTTTTCCTCCCAAGTGCCATTAATAAAATATTCATTGAAAATATTCTTGTCTTGTCTATTGAATCTATGGAGTAAATCTTATTTTTCTACTGTTTAATGTCTTCTAATGCATAGATCTAGATCTTTGCAGCATTTGTCTTGATCATCTAATTGCAGATCTGGAGATATTAGCAATCATTTATGTTTTTAGGGCTATAAGTTATGCGTAGCTAAAGTGGTCTTTTTTCGTACACTTCGAATAAATATTCATACTAACAACTGGCGACTCCACACGGGTTTACCATTATGACCTCTGTCGTTTTTATGATCCTTGCATATCCAACTGCTTCAAACCCTAGGATTTCTCTTCAGCCCCTTTTTTTTCTTATTCTTGATGTTGTTTTTAACCCATAAAACCCTAAAACTATAAAAATTCTAACTTCCGCGTGTTTTTGGACCCATTGCGCAGGTGACAGACATTAGTCGCAGCTGAGACGACAAATTTTTCTGAAATCTGCCGCCAAGAGTGCAAGAAGTGTAGGTCACACTTTTCTGCCCAAAACCTGCGACCTGGACCTCCAGGACGCACTTTACAGCCCAAAAAGTGTGACCTCTTCTGAAAACAGGCCAAAAACTGCGACCTGGACTTTTTGCAGGGATTTTTCTAAAAGTTTTATGGGTTTTGTTGAGCCTCTATTCAAGGTTGTCTGACCTCCATCTCCGCCCGTTTTGGACCTGTACTTGTTCTGTTTCGCTCAACTAAGTGGGAACCTAGCCCCCTAGGGCTTTAGTACCCTCCATTTTTTGTGGAAGAGTGTTTGTTGTTGCAGGTCGTCTGAAATTTCAGAGTTTTCAACCATTTTTTCAGATCTGATACCTCATCTTCAGATCCACTTCAGATTGGCTTGTTTTTCATCCAAATCTCCTCTTTTAGCTTTGTTTTGGTTTTCCTTAGGGGGCACTCTGCTTCCTTCCTGGAGATAGCCTTTCGCCACCTCTTTTTACAGAAATTTCCCTCTGATTTATTGTTGTTTTCTGCACCACTTTCCAGCAGATTTTGTCTTTTAAATCTCTATCCCTCTTGACCCAAGATCTATTAGCCTATTTTAGTGTGTTTAGATTAGTTTTTTACTCACCTATTGACTAGTTGTTGAGAGGCCCACCTTCTTGGGTTTAGATTATTGCATTATTAGCTGTTTATTCTCTGTTTTGCAGGTCTATATACTGTCATTTGCAGGGTTATTTACAGCTATACAACAACACTTTCTATTTTTCTCTACAAATATCTAGGTTTAAAAATTAAAATTTACACACTTTTTACACACACACCCTAAGTGAAAAATGGCTTGGTTAACACCGCCAAGAAAAGACTCTAAAACATTGAAATCATTTGATCCGGCACCTCTTTGCCCTTGTTTCGACATTGTAATCACTTGATTTTTCACCTCCCTGCCCTTGTCAGTATTTTTTTCCTTGGTACCGTGTGTGTTTCGTCATTTCTCAACCTCCCATGGGCTTTGATTTTCCTTAGGAGAAGGCCAGAACCCCCTGCACATCTTCCCCTCTTAGTAGCACGTATTCAGGGTACAGCATGCCTCCTCTCTTTGCCCAACCTCTTGTATACCACACTGTTACCCAACCTTTGCCGTCTGGTACCCCTGATGACTAGATTCTCATGATAAAATCCGATCAACCTGTTAGAGTCGGTCCTTACAGCCCTCCGTCAGAGATCATTTCGCTTTTTGCATATCGTTTTTAGGTGTCTCGCTCATTCCACTTCGTTGCATTTCGCTAGGGACATGCCATTGACTGACGAGAGGTTCTGGTCGTCTTGTATTTCCTCATGCTGGTACCTGCAGGACTAATTAAGATTCCTCAAAAATCACTGAAGTTCAGGTCACTTCATCACCACTGCAAATGATTGTTTTCGTCAACAAGAGTCATTAGTCCTAGAGTCTAGGGTTTTCAGTCTTTTGATACATGTAATAAAAGCCCGTAGGCCATGAGGTTGGTTTTGAAAAGGTTCCTATTTCACATTTTTATTCTCAAAAACATTTGAAGACATTTCTAGTTCAAAACTCTGTTTTGAACTAGAAACTGTCAAATTTAGTTTTTGTAATAATTGTGTATTTGTTCCACCATAAGAAGTTCAAAAGCAGCCTCTGGTCTTTTCCAAAGTCAAAATGCCAAATCCCTGCAAAAACAACCAATTTTCATCAGTCTAAGACTCAGAAAAAATAGTGGAAAGCCAAAGACAGAAATGCATTAAATGATAAAGTGCCAAGATTGTCAAACATTGCAAAGTGGGTTATGGAGAAAATTAAAAGCAAATCTGATTCTTGTGAGATATTTTCCAACCTATATAAAGCATTGGAGACAAATCATTTCATAAATTCCCAAAGCAAAGGTCGAATTGGAGATTGGAAGGGCGAAAATTTGTTTTCAGAGCTGTCGAGGGGAAGTAGAAATGCGCACGGCGCACACAGGAGGCGCGCGACGCACACAAGGCGCGCGACGCACTGGGCTTCACAAGCCTATGCAATTTTGCACACGTGCGACACACATATCGCGCGTGGCGCACTGGGTAAGCGCGCGACGCTTAGAGTTTCAGGGCCGAAAATTTTTGCTCCTTCGCCCAGATTCATGCCAAATTGCTTCGATTTGCTTGCAAGTAGGTTCTTCACGCTTACTTAGTGAATTTTGGACATGATTATGGTGTTTTGAAAATGAAAAAACAAGTGTTTAGTGTGGTGAGATATAAACCCTTTGTTCATTGCTAAATCACTCCCTAGGGTTTTGAAACAAATGTTAGTGATTTTGTGAGGTTGCAAATCCCAGGTTGTTGATATTGTACATTATCACCACAAGTGGTGACCCCGCCATTATTTACCTTAGCCTCACGCTCTTCTTTTCCATTACATCACGTCACACAGCAGCTGCCATCAAGCCGTTTTCACACCGTTTATCATTCATGTTATAACATAGTCCCATATTCACTTTTCTACATCCTCCATTGACATTGTCAAACACTGCAAGGGCTATTGTCACTTTTGTTCCTAATAGTTATTTCCTCCACATTACAATCTTTTCTACTCATTTGTCAAATTCCTTTGTAGTAAAAACAGTGACTGTTTTCCATTCAAATTCATTTGACAGTGCCTTTATCATTATGGTTTTCCTATAGCGCCTTGATACACGTGTGACACATTTGGGATTAGAGCATACACTGAAACTTTTGTTTTCACCATACCTATATCAGCATATATTTGTCAGACATATTGATTTCAGCACAATATTAGAGACGAATTCAGTTTATGAGTAGGAGTATGATAGTGATTCCACAACAGAGATTAATGTGCCATGGAGGTCTCAGAAAAGTGGCAAAAGTGGTAGGCATGTTAGGGAGGAGCCTACTTCTTTGGCTCAATTGCAAGCTTTCCCGCTTGCAATGGATTGTTTTCAGCATCAGTCATGTTTCCAATACTATGAGATGATTTCCCAAACTCAACATCATCATGAGCTAGCTCGCCTATTTGTTCTACATTTACATGATGGCCGTGTAAACCTTGCCGGAGTAGATTTCATTCTGTCACCAGAGACCATTGCTCAGGCCACCGGAATACCAAACATAGGAGAGGAATGGAACAAACGACAGCAGCTAGAGAAATCCTACTATGAACCATACATCAAACCTGGGTATATGAGGCAGCTGAGCAGGGTATTTCCATTCAGATTTCTGAAGGATGAGTTTGCACCATTGATGAAACTCATCATTCGATATTTCAGTTGCGAGGGCAGATTCTCGCGCCTCTATGCGTACCATGTCCGTTTGTTGATGCATTTCACGAGGGTACGTATGATGAGCATTCCATACTTCATGTATCGCAACATAGAGAGGATGAAATTTCTTGTACAGAAGAAGACCCCAGCACAGCAGCATAGCAGTATATATCATTACGCGCTGATCAAAATCATGGTGGTACATCAACTAACACAGCAGGGCATTGCTTGGGAGGATTTCATCTCCCGTGACTTCTTCGGAGTGCCACAGCCGCCTCCCGAGGTAGTTCATGATGAGGGAGAGCCTTCACACCAGCTTGAAATTCCTGAGACCGAGCATATTAGTGCTCCAGTGTATGTGACATACCATCGAGGCCACAGGGCCTTATTTGCAGCTACACGACGAGTACTATCTCCACCCGATGTGGAAGGGGTCTCGTTGACTTCATTAGCAGAGCGAGTATTATCTCCACATGATGTGGAAGGGGTCTCGCCTTCTTCTTCAGCACAGGTACAGATTCAGGACAGAGGCAAGAGGCCTATGCACGATGAGGGCCCCTCAGGAGGCCACGATACTGAATTCACATTGATTGATGTTGATGCGAGCTCTCCTAGCTCGAAACTGAAAGAGATCGTCCAGGAGCAGAAGGCCGAGATTGACAAGCTGAATGTTAAGTTGCATAGAGCTTAGTGGGTGATAAAATATCTGGATCAGCGTTACAAACAGCTAGAGGATCAGCACACACTTTTAGAGCTGCGGCGAATCCGTGAAGATCGACAATTGGCCCGGAAGAGACCCGGCGATACGACACCAATTGAGCGAGAGACATGCCTCACACATGTTATCATTCATCTAGGGAAGTTGTTGGAAAAGGCAAATAGAGAAAAAGACATGCTTCGTCACATGAAAGGTCATTATTGGGCCCGCATGCACGTCTGCAAAGCAAAAATGAAGATTCTGAAGAGGAGGTTGAGCAGAGCACTAAAACGGCGGAAGAGGCCTGATCCACTCCGGATTTTGGCCGAGGTTTCGTTGGCTGGGCATGATACATGATGGGGGGTCTTCGCTCTGAATTTGAGCAAATTTGAAGAATTTTTTGTCATTTTGAACATTTTTGTCTCAAAACAGGTTTTTCAGCCCAGCGCGTAGCGCATCAACGCGCGCGCTTATGATTGGGACACTTGCTGGAAGAAAATTTTATATTTTTGGATTTTTCATGGTAATTTATGCATGATCCAGTATGGCCAAAGCATTTCACCAAGTTCTGGATGATCAAAAGGGTCAAAAACACCATGAAAATCACCTTTCTGCCACCTTTTGCACCAGCAGGAAGTACTTGTGGGAGAATGAAGTTTTGGAGGGGAAAATGAACTCCAAATTGGGAAATTCTACTTGGGTTGGATAGAAGACATCCAGGGATTTCCAACAAGCTATCATGAGCTTGATTTTGATGCCGGGAAGTGCCCCAAAAGCAGGCTGAAAGGCGCGCGACGCATAGAGATTTTTGGCTAATTTTTCATCTTCCAGCTCAGAATTTCGGCCAGTTGGACCAGTTTTGATTGTGGATGTAATTTTTGAGTTATCTTGATATAATTTTGTGGTTGTAATGTAATTTTGACTCACTTTTACCTATTCTAGATGATTCACTCACAAAAAAGTGAAAATCAAGTGAATGAATCAGTTTCCTTCCTTTTAGAGGCAACTTGTTTGGCTGCCTAGTTTTTAGCTCCTTGTTTAGAATTGGTTGAAACTGCTCCTAGAAGGAGGAATTCGACCCCTAGAGGCATGGTAAGTGGTTAGGATGGTCTATATGATGTATTTTCCCAATCATTTTCAAAGGTTGGACTGGTTGGACTCTTGGGAAAAGTTTGGCACACTATTGTACATATTTTTCACATTTTGGCTAAGGAAAGATCAGAGGTTTTGCAGCACCTGTTGGGATTCTTGTGGCTTTCAGTTCTTGATGGTGTATTCTCTCAGTTTATTGTAAGTTCTTTCATGTTTAATGTATGCCATTCCCTTCTTATGCTTCTGAAACTAAATGAATGTGTAAATGAGGTTGAATCCATTGTTTCCAGTGCTCTGCCTTTAAATTTGTTTAGTTTTACATGTTTTCGTCAGTTTGGAGAGGATCCATGTTCTCTTTTGCCCTATTCAGCTCCTTTTCATTCTGATCCATCCATACACCTGATCAAAAGCATCAAGACTACTGCCTACCTCGCCCCAACTCGAATTCTGCAAAGATCTGGCCTTATCCCCGGACCCAAAATTGTTTATCCCATTTTTTCAACAAAAACCCAAAAAATCAAAATCAAACTTTCCTATCTCTTTACTAGCCTAAAATCAGTATTCATTATAAGTCATCTCAGCCCCTTTGAAGACCTTTTTCCGAGATAGACCCGAAGAGAGCCCTCTCCTGTCCTCGTAGGGCTAGCTACGAGGCTGAGCGTGGTTTGATGTAGCCTTGAGTTTTACCTTATTTCAGCCTAAGGTAGATTTGAGCGCTAACATAGTGGCGACCATACTGGGGAAAAATCTCAATGGTTTTATTTTTGATGTGTTTTTTTCATGAGTCTTAGACGGAGTCTGAAGTCACACCAGGTAGCTTTCGAAACGCTTTTGCCATGCATAAGCGGAAGTAGATAAACGCTGCTTCAGTCGATCTCCGGTTAGCTTGTGAATGCAGCACTTGATTTGAAAATTACCCCAGTATACTTATTCGTTCTAGACTTTTGGATGATTGAGTCTGGAAATCGATAGGCTGAAAATAATCTATTATGTCCCTTGAATTTTTCTTGAGTAGATCAATACACTGGCTTCAAAAAGGCATACCAGATCAAATCCTGATCCAAATCCGCCTCCAGTATATGAAAACCCCAACCTAATCCCAAGAATTTTCCATCGAGAAGCTCCCATTATTCCTTTGGTCAAATCTCACTCATACCCCACTGTTTTTTAATACATTGAAGATATTGAGTTTGACGATCAGTTTGAGTTATCATTGTTTGAAACCAAATCCGAAAGTGCTACTGGTTCTACCGTCATCAATCCTGAGTTCATCAAGTATCTAGAAGTTGAACAAGCAAATAGATCTATCGATAATTATATTCTGAATCTTCAAAACTCCATTGTGGCAACCAACATTCCCGAATTCATTGAGTCTGCTTCACAAACTCTTGGGCCATCTGAAATTGCATCCAGTTCACGGATTCTCACTGAACCTCCCTTTATCCCTACCATTCCTGTACAGCCTGAGATCTCTGATTAGCAATCGGCAGTAGTTCCTCCCCCATCTCCACCGCATACACCTCGTTCATCTACTGCTCCCATTCCACCTGTTTCTCCGAGACAGCAGATTATAAATCCGCCAAGAGCCATGGCTGCGAGATTCGCACCTCTTGTTTTACCTGCAAATTTGGATCCTATGCCTACTGATTATCAGAGTAAGATTCCAATATTTGATGGCACGCCACAGAGTATATCCGCTCAGCAGCATATTGTCAGAATGACAGATTTCTTGGACCTGCATGAAATAGATGAAGAAAATGTGTCCATGAGGTTGTTCGCCCAGACTTTTGGAGGTGAGGTTCGTAAATGGTTCAGAGCTCTACAGCCCGCAAGTATCAATACATTACAAGAGCTTCAGACACAATTCTTAGATCGGTGGGAGATGAAAAAATATCCGCTGCAGATTACTTCTGAGTATACCAGCATCAAGCGTAATCCTGGTGAGTCCGTTCAGGATTATATTATCAGATTCAATACAGTGTATAATGCAATTCCAGATGACTTAAGACCGTCTAGAAAATCATCTCTTCTTAAATTCCTGGACGGTTTTGATCTGGAGATGGCTTATTCACTACGAGACAGAGATCCACCTACCTTGGAAGATATGCAGAAGATTGTTGTTAGTGTTGAGGCGAATCTGAATGATAAGAGAGCCTAGTTGAAAGCAGAAAAGAGAGTGACCATAAAAGAAGAAGCTTCCACATCTGCATCAGAACAGCACTTGCTTCGTGAGATGGAAAAAATGTTCAAAAGAATGACGCTTGACAAGCCAGAAACGCAGATTCGTAATCCCAACTACCGTGGCCAGCAGCAACCACAGTTCAGAATTAAGCAGCGTGAACAGAGAGCACAAGAGCCGGCAGCCCAGCAGCAGATTAAAACTCCTCTTTTGCAGATTTTTGTGAGTCAAGATTCAGACGATGACGATGATGTAGTAGGGGAGAAAAACCACTTCTTTACTCCCGATGATCTGCCCATTTACATCACTGAGGATGAAGAATATGGAGAAAGTTCAGCTGCACAGAAAGATGAGGATTTCATTTTAGCAAATGATGCAGCTCTCGAAAAAGAATCAGATGAATACCAAAGAGGGTATATGAATGCTTTGTCCGCTCAGCAGAAGCAATACTCATTGAGAAACAGAGATGTGCCCATAAACCCAATTCAGAAGAGAAAAGAGGCTTCAGCACCAAAGATCAATTCACCTATACCACAGAAGAAAGGAAAAGAGACAATTGATCCCATAGCTAGTAAATCATCATCAGCAGAAAAGGCAAATCAGTCAAGTATAATGAAGGATAAGGCTGAAAAGAAAGAAGTTCCGGTCAAAGAAGTTGAAAGAGTTTCAGCCTTTAGTTTGGAAAATGAAATTTCCAAATTGAAGGTATCTATTCCTTTGACAGAAATTATGAAGAACAACAGCTATCGAGGTCAAGTCTCCAAAATTCTGAATTTTGATCCAATGTTTGACACGGTAAATATTGAAGATGATCAACCTGAATTGATATTTGGGCCTGCTTTAGATGGTGAGTCCCCTGACAGTGATGTTCCTCCCTTTTATATCAGTTTGAGGTTGCATGAATATGTATTGCACAATGCCATGTTTGATTCTGGTGCTTCGCACAATCTTATGCCAAAGGCGATCATGGAAAAGTTGGGTTTAGATATTACAAGGAAATACCATGATTTGTATTCATTTGATTCCAGCCGCGTGAGATGTATCGGACTCATCAAATATTTGGTAGTAAGTTTAGATCAAATTCATGCGAAGAATGTCTTGATGGATGTGGTTGTGGCGGACATTCCTCCTCGATTTGGGATGCTCCTTTCTAGATCTTGGGGGGAAAAGTTGAAAGGTACACTACAGTTAGATTTCTCCTATGCAACAATTCCAGTCTTCGGTCAAATGAGAAAGTTATATCGAGAGCAGAAGATGAAATACATGATAACAAGCAAGGAGAAACCAATCAATCATCCTGTAAATTATGTACATACCGACTTAGAGTCGTTTGTTTTGTTTGCTAAGAGTTTTAATGATATAGATAGTCAATTAGTTCAGGCAGAAGATATACCAGAGATCACTGAAAATTTTAGAGAATTTCTGCAGAAAGAAAGACGAGAAAAGCAAGATACTGTTGAGCAATCAGCTAAAGACGATGGGTAGCAAACAGAAAAAACAGAGCTGGCACAATTTCAGCACTTAGAGGAGGATGAAGATGGTCTTTGGACCATGGATTTTGATGGCGCAGTGGGTAGTGATGGTGCTGGAATTGGTGTTTGGATACGCAATCCATTTTCCGCTCCGGATAAGGTTCCAAGCAATGTGAGAGTATGTTCCTACAAACTAGCATTTGACTGTTCTAACAATGAGGCGGAGTATGAGGCTCTGATTGCTGGCCTTAAGATTCTAAGAAAGCTGAAAGCGAAAATAATTGCAGTCTATGGTGATTCGGAGTTGGTGATAAAGCAGGTAAAGGGTGAGTTTCAAGCCAAGCATCCTCGCATGAGGGCTTACCGTAATGCAGTTTTAGATATTTTGAAATTATTTTCAGATTGTACCTTGACGTGTGTGCCTCGCATACAAAATGGTGTTGCTGATGGACTTGCTAAGGTAGCAAGCAATTTAAAAATCCCAATGAATTCCAGCAACAAGTTCGAGATCCATGTGAAGCACCGCCCCACCGTTCCAGACAATCAGCGATGTTGGCAAGTTTTTCAGGACGACGAGGAGATTAGTGATTTTCTGCAAAATAAGGGTAAGTTTAAAGACACCTCCATAGATACAGAACATGATGATGGTAATGATGATATACAAATAAATCAAATGGAAGTTCTACAACTTAAAGATAACATCATTCCTAAAGGATTGATTCCTTTAGAGGAACTCTTTGATCAAGACGACGTAGCCCGCAAACCGACATTGAGGCCGACTGAAAAAGGTGTTGAAGAAGTAAATATTGGGACAGCTGAAAATCCCAAGATGGTAAAGTTATCCAAGTCATTGTCACCGAAGGTAAGAGCAGAGTATGTGAGATTGTTGTCTTCATTTTTTGATGCTTTTGCGTGGGATTACTCAGATTTAAAAACATATGACACTAATATCATTCAGCATACTATCCCTATCAAACCAAATCAGAAGCCTTTCTGTCAGAAGTTGAGGAGAATCAATCCAAAGCTGCTACCGTCGATTGAAAAAGAGGTAAACATGTTGTATAAATCAGGAATCATTGTGCCTATCAGATTTTCTGATTGGATATCAAATTTGGTGCCCGTGGGAAAGAAGACAAGTGAGATCCGTTTATGTATCGATTTCAGAAATTTGAATAAGGTATCATTCAAAGACAATTATCCGCTGCCAAAAATGGACCATATATTGCAGCGAGTAGTTGGAGCATCAAGGATGTCACTACTCGACGGCTATTCAGGATATAATCAAATTTTAGTGCATGAGGACGATCGTGATAAAACTGCGTTCACCACTCCATGGGGAACGTTTCATTATGCAAAGATGCCATTTGGTTTGAAGAATGCAGGTGCCACTTTTCAGCGTGCAATGGACATGGATTTCGCCAACGAGAAAGATGTATTTTTGGTTGTTTACCTTGATGATTTAACTGTGTTTTCAAATTCTGATGAAGAACATTTGTATCACTTGAAAGTTGTTTTCCAGAAGTGCAGAAAATATGGCATTTCGCTGAATCCGAAAAAGAGCCTGTTTTCCATGGATGAAGGCAAGCTCCTTGGCCACATCATATCGAAAGACGACATTCGTGTTGACCCTGCAAGTGTTGAAGCCATCCAGCAAATTGAACAGCCCCGGAACAAGAAAGAAATACAGTCATTTAATGGTAAAATGAATTTTCTACGTCGTTTCATTCCAAATCTTGCTGAGCATCTTAGAGAAATTACGAACATGCTGAAAAAGGACAGTCAGGTAAAGTGGACAGAAGAGGTGGTGAAATCATTCAATTTGGTAAAGTTAGCTCTTTCTTCAGCCCCTATTTTAATCAGCTCGGACTACACACAGGACTTCATTTTGTTTTCGTTTGCTTCTGAGCACACTTTGGCAGCTGTTTTAATGCAGAAAAGGGATGGAGTTGAGAAGCCCATTGCCTTTTTCAGTCGAATTATAAGGGACGGAGCGTTGAAGTACAACATTATTGAGAAACAAGCACTTGTGCTTGTAAAGGCCTTGAAATATTTCCGTGTGTATATACTGCATTCCCACATTATAGCCTATGTTCCTAACACAGCCGTTAAAGATGTTTTGGTACAAGCAGATCCAGAAGGAAGACGGGGTAAGTGGATCGTTGTGTTGTTAGAATATGATGTGGAGATCAAACTGACCAAGCTGATCAAAGGACAAGGAATCGCCAAGCTCATGGCTGAAACAAATCTGCATGCTCTAGATATAAATTTGATCGCTGTCATGTCTGATGAAGATGAGGAGAGTACATCATTTCAGGTATCTGATATTTTTGTTTCTTCCCCTTGGTATGCTGACATTTTATACGTACTTCAGAATTTATCTCCACCACCCGGGATGCCTAGAAATAAGAGTAGAACCTTGAAGTTGAGGGCTGCAAAGTTTTGCATATTGAATTCTGCATTATATTGGAAAGACCCTGGTGGAATGTTATTGAATTGTTTGGTAGAGGAGGAAGCCAAAAGAGTTTTGGAGGACTTTCATAGAGGAGACTGCGGGGGCCATCTGTTTTTGGAAAACCACAGCGAATAAGATTCTAAGGGCAGGTTACTATTGGCCTTCTTTGTTTTCTGATGTATATAAGGCTGTTAAGAATTGTCACGAATGTCAAATTTTCGAAGGCAAGCAGAAACTACAGCCTTTGCCTCTCAAACCAATTGAAGTCAGTGCACCATTTCAGCAGTGGGGGTTGGATTTCATTGGGGAAATCCATCCGGCATCTTTTGGACAGCATAGATGGATATTGACAGCAACGGATTACTTCACGAAGTGGATCGAGGCCATTCCCACTCGACAAGCCACGGATGCGGTAATTATCTCTTTTCTTGAAAATAATATTCTGTCACGTTTTGGGTGTCCTAGTAAGATAATCACAGATAATGCAGCGGCCTTCAAGTCAAAGAGGATGGTTGAATTTTGCTATAAGTACAACATCAACTTGGGACATTCGACTGCCTACCATCCGCAAGGAAATGGCCTGGCGGAATCTTTAAATAAGTCTTTGGTAAATATCATTAAGAAATTGCTGGAAATCAATAAAAAGGGCTGGCACAAGAAATTAGTGAATGCACTTTGGGCTGATAGGGTAAGTCAGAAAAAATCTATCGGCATGTCTCCTTTCGAGTTGGTGTATGGGGTAGACACAGTTTTTCCCACTTCTCTTGCTATCCCGGTAATCAAATTGCTTCAAGAAGCTGGTAGTGAGGAAGATCCCATGCAACGAAGGATTAATCAGATGATTCATTTACAGCAGACACGGGAGGAGGTCTTTCAAAATACATTCAAGTTGTAGGAGCGCATAAAGAAGATCTACGACAGAAAGGCAAAAGTAGATAAGTTTCAGCTGGATGAGGTGGTTTTGAAGTGGGATGCTCGAAATGAAGATAAGGGAAAGCACGGCAAATTTGAAAACCTATGGAAGGGTCCTTTTAAGATTGCAACGTATCATGGTCAGAACACCTTTCTTCTCAAGGAAATGAACGGGGATGATTGTCCTAGAGGGCCGATCAATGGTCGGCTACTCAAGCGATACCACTTTTGAGTATTTTCTGTTGATTTCATCATTATTTTATAAATCGTTCTACTTCTGTTGTATTGCAAGTGTGTACTGATCTCTCATCTTCAGTCTAGGGCCCGAAGCGAAGGCTATAATTCTGGAGATGGAGGTTAGTTGGTTTGAAGTTTGTCAAGTTAGTATTATCAGTCTTTTTAGTTTTAAAATCGAGTCAGTTTCCAGTCAGTTTCCAGTCAGTTTTCAGTCAAGTTTTCAGTCAATAAATGTGTCAAAAAATTTTGTGTTATTTGTTGAAATAATGACTCCATCGCCCAATGGATGAAGGCACTGTCTGACTCCCCCAGAGATCTGTCGTTCTTGGCATCTCCTTGGAGCCACCATCCCCATTGGAGCTAATGTTAGAGTCGGTCCTTACAACCCTCCGTCAGAGATCATTTCGCTTTTTGCATATCATTTTTAGGTGTCTCGCTCATTCCACTTCGTTGCATTTCGCTAGGGACATGCCATTGACTGACGAGAGGGTATGGTCGTCTTGTATTTCCTCATGCTTGTACCTGCATGGCTAATTAAAATTTCTCAAAAATCACTGAAGTTCAGGTCACGTCATTCATGGTCATAAATGATTGTTTTCGTCAACAAGAGTCATTAGTCCTAGAGTCTAGGGTTTTCAGTCTTTTGATACATGTAATAAAAGCCCGCAGGCCATGAGGTTGGTTTTGAAAAGGTTCCTATTTCACGTTTTTATTATTAATAACATTTGAAGACATTTCTAGTCCAAAACTCTATTTTGGAACTAGAAACTGTCAAATTTATTTTTTGTAATAATTATGTATTTGTTCCACCATAGAAAGTTCAAAGAAGCCTCTGGTCTTAGCCGAAGTCAAAATGCCAAATCCCTGCAAAAACAACCAAGTTTCATCAGTCTAAGACTCAGAAAAAACAGTGGAAAGCCAAAAGACAGAATTGCATTAAATGATAAAGTGCCAAGAAAGCCAAACATTACAAAGTGGGTTATGGAGAAAATTAAAATCAAATCTGATTCTTATGAGATATTTTTCAACCCATATAAACCATGGAGGACAAGTCAGTTTCATAAATTTCCAAAGCAAAGTCGAGTTGAAGTGTTGGAGTTGAGTTTGGATTGTTTCAGAGCTGTGGAGTTGGAGTGGAAGTGCGCGCGGCGCACACAGGAGGCGCGCGACGCACACAAGGCATGCGACGCACTGGGCTTCACAGGCCTGTGCAATTTTGCACGCGCGCAACGCACTGGGCATGCGCGCGGCACATAGAGTTTCAGGGCCAAAAATTTTTGCTCCTTCGCCCAGATTCATGCCAAATTGCCTCGATTTGCTTGCAGATAGGTTCTTCACGCTTACTTAGTGAATTTTGGACATGATTATGGTGTTTTGAAAATGAAAAAACAAGTGTTTAGTGTGGTGAGATATAAACCCTATGTTCATTGCTAAATCACTCCCTAGGGTTTTGAAACAAATGTTAGTGATTTTGTGGGGGTTTCCAAACTTGTGTTGTTGATATATATGCTCATGCCATCTACTGTCAGTGGTGTCCCTGCTCATTATTTACCTTAGCCTCACGCTCTCTCTTTTCCATTACATCACTGCTGTCATTGTTATTGCCATTGTCATTGTCACACTGTTTATCATTCATGCTATAACATAGTCCCATTTTCACTTGTCCACATCCTCCATTGACATTGTCAAACACTGCAAGGGCTATTGTCACTTTTGTTCCTAATAGTTATTTCCCCCACATTACACTCTTTTCTACTCACTTGTCAAATCCCCTTATAATCAAAGCAGTGATTGTTTTTCATGCAAACTCATTTGATAGAACCATTATCATTGTGGCTTTCCTATAATACTTTGATACACATGTGACACATTTGGGAGTAAAGCATACACTGAACTCTTGTCTTCACTATACCTATATCAGCATATATTTTTCAAACATCTTGTTTTCAGCGCCATGTCAGAGACGGATTCAGTTTACGAGCAGGAGTATGACAGTGATTCCACAACAGAGATTAATGTGCCACGGAGGTCTCACAAAAGTGGCAAAAGTGGTAGGCATGTCAGGGAGGAGCCTACTTCTTTGGCTCAATTGCAGGCTTGCCCGCTTGCAATGGATTGTTTTCAACATCAGTCATGTTTCCAATACTGTGAGATGATTTCCCGAACTCAGCATCATCATGAGCTAGCTCGCCTATTTGTTCTACATTTACATGATGGTCGTGTAAACCTTGCCGAAGTAGATTTCATTCTGTTGCCAGAGACCATTGCTCAGGCCACCGGAATACCAAACATAGGAGAGGAATGGAACAAACGACAGCAGCTAGAGAAATCCTACTATGAGCCATACATCAAACCTGGGTATATGAGGTAGTTGAGCAGGGTATTTCCATTCAGATTTCTGAAGGATGAGTTTGCACCATTGATGAAACTCATCATTCGATATTTCAGTTGCGAGGGCAGATTCTCGCACCTCTATGCGTACCATGTCCGTTTGTTGATGCATTTCACGAGGGTACGTATGATGAGCATTCCATACTTCATGTATCGCAACATAGAGAGGATGACATTTCTTGTACAGAAGAAGACCCCAGCACAGCAGCATAGCAGTATATATCATTACGCACTGATCAAAATCATGGTGGTACATCAGCTGACACAGCAGGGCATTGCTTGGGAGGATTTCATCTCCCGTGACTTCTTCGCAGCGCCACAGCCGCCTCCCGAGGTAGTTCATGATGAGGGAGAGCCTTCACACCATTTTGACATTCCTGAGACCGAGCATATCAGTGCTCCAGTGTATGTGACATACCAGCGAGGCCACAGGGCCTTATTTGCAGCTACACGACGAGTACTATCTCCACCCGAGGTGGAAGGGGTCTCGTTGACTTCATCAGCAGAGCGAGTATTATCTCCACATGATGTGGAAGGGGTCTCGCCTTCTTCTTCAGCACAGGTACAGATTTAGGATAGAGCCAAGAGGCCTATGCACGATGAGGGCCCCTCAGGATGCCAAGATACAGAATTCACATTGATTGATGTTGATGCGAGCTCTCCTAGCTCGAAACTGAAAGAGATCGTCCAGGAGCAGAAGGCCGAGATTGACACGTTGAATGTTAAGTTGTAGAGAGCTCAGTGGGTGATAAACTATCTGGAGCAGCGTAACAAACAGCTAGAGGATCAACACACACTTTTAGAGCTGCGGCGAATCCGTGAAGATCGACAATTGGCCCGGAAGAGACCTGGTGACATGACACCAGTTGAGCGAGAGACCGAACTCATGCATGTTAACATTCATCTGGAGAAGTTGTTGGCAAAGGCCAATAGAGACAAAGACATGCTTCGTCACATGAAAGGTCATTATTGGGCCCGCATGCATGTCTGCAAAGCAAAAATGAAGATTTTGAAGAGGAGGTTGAGCAGAGCACTAAAACGGAGGAAGAGGCCTGATCCACTCCGGATTTTGGCCAAGGCTTCGTTGGTTGGGCATGATACATGATGGAGGGTCTTCGCTCCAAATTTGAGGAAATTTGAAGAATTTTCTGTCATTTTGGAAAATTTTGGTCTCAAAACAGGTTTTTCAGCCCAACGCGTAGCGCGTCAACGCGCGCGCTTATGATTGGGACACTTGCTGGAAGAAAAATTTGTATTTTTGGATTTTTCATGGTAATTTATGCATTCTCAGAAATGGCCGAAGCATTTCACTAAGTTCTGGATGATCAAAAGGGCCAAAAACACTATGAAAATCACCTTTCTGCCACCTTTTGCACCAGGAGGAAGTACTTGTGGGAGAATGAAGTTTTGGAGGGGCAAATGAGCTCCAAATTGGGAAATTCCACTTGGGTTGGATAGCAGACATCAAAGGCTTTCCAAAAATATATCATGAGCTTTATTTTGATGCCAAGAAGTGCCCCAAAAGTAGGCTTAAAGGTGTGCGATGCATAGAGCTCAGGCACGCGGCGCATAGAGAAAATTGGTCAATTTTTCATTTTCCAGCTCCGGCTAGTTGGACCAGTTTTGATTGTGGATGTAATTTTTGAGTTATCTTGATGTAATTTTGTGGTTGGCATGTAACTTTGATTCACTTTTACCTATTCTAGATGATTCACTCCCAAAAAAGTAAAAATCAAGTGAAAGAATCAGTTTCCTTCCTTTTAGAGGCAAGTTGTTTGGCTGCCTAGATTCTAGATCCTTGTTTAGAATTAGTTGAAACTGCTGCTAGAAGGAGGAATTTGACCCCTAGAGGCATGGGAAGGGGTTAGGATGGTCTATATGATGTCATTTCTGAGGCACTATAAGGGTTGGACTCTTGGGAAAAGTTTGGCACACTATTGTACATATTTTTTCACATTTTGGCTAAGGAAAGATCAGAGGTTTTGCAGCACCTGTTGGGATTCTTGTGGCTTTCAGTTCTTGATGGTGTTTTCTCTCAGTTTATTGTAAGTTATTTCATTTTTGATGTATGCCATTCCCTTCTTATTTCTTCTGAAACTAAATAAATGAGTAAATGAGGTAGAATCCATTGATTTCAGTGCTCTGCCTTTAAATTTGTTTAGTTTTACATGTTTTCGCCTGTTTGGAGAGGATTCCTGTTCTCCCTTGCCCTCTTCAGCTCCTTGTCATTCTGATTCATCCATACACATAATAAAAAGCATCAAGACTACTGCCTACCTCGCCCTAACTCGAATTATGCAAAGATATGGCCTCATCCCCGAGCCCAAAATTGTTTTTCCCATTTTTTCAACAAAAACCCAAAAAATCAAAATCAAACTTTCCTCTCTCTTTACTAGCCTAAAATCAGTATTCATTATAAGTCATCTCAGCCCCTTTGAAGACCTTTTGCCTAGATAGACCCGGAGAGAGCCCTCTCCTGTCCTCGTAGGGCTAGCTACGAGGCTGAGCGTGGTTTGATGTAGCCTTGAGTTTTACCTTATTTCAGCCTAAGGTAGATTTGAGCGCTAACACAACCTTCAACCGTAGACATCAATCTCTCTTCTGTCTGGTACCCTCGATGACTATATTCTCATGATGAAATCAGATCAACCTTCAACCGTAGACATCAATCTTCAGACTCGGTCCCATCAATATAGCAAGCCTCTCGCTACGTCTGTTCCCGAGCCACCTCCTTTGGTCTCTACAGAGCCTCTTTCGACACCCAATGGCCCCTTGAAGATCCTTCAGCCTAGGGCGTAGGTTCATTCCAAGATCCCTAAGGGTCCACTACGCCAAAATGTTGCTTCTGGCAAAGCCACCCTTTCGTATAGCATAGTCGATGATTTGGCACAATACCCTGCTGCCATTTCAACACTGGAACTCCTCCAGTCATGCCCTTCACAACGAAAATCTCTTCTGTCTGTCGTGGGCGCAATAGACCCTTCCGACGATCGATTGATTTTCTTTGATGTTGACCGGTCAGAACATCCTCCTCTCCCTGCTTCCGTCGCTTTCCAAATCCCAGTCAAGATCCGGAACGCCAACTTTTCTCGGTGCATTATTGATGAGGGGGCATCCACCTGTGTGATTTCTGCTTCAGTTTGGAAACAACTCGGATCTCTTGAGTTGGCCCCTTCCATGATCACTCTCCTAGCGTGGGATGGCCATGCCTCCAAGCCCATTGGCTTATTCCGCAATTGTCATATCACTCTTGCGGGCAAGACGGTTTGTGTTGACGTAGAAGTCATAGACGCTCCCTTGGATTACAACATTCTTTTGGGTTGTAGCTACACTTATGTGATGTTAGTTGTCCCTTCCGCGGTTCACCGCAAGATTTCCTTCCCCCATAACGGAAATATAGTCACCATTGACCAGCTGACATACTACGAGCCAAAGGCTCAGACCTCCCCTGATTCCACTATCTCTTCGGTGGCCAACAAGCAAACCATCGACCCTTTGACTAGTGTCTCACCTGGCATCTACAAGGACTCCTCCTTGCTTGGTACTTTCCCTGGTCTTCCTCCTCCTATCTCTGATCCCAGATCATCGAATGTTTGCATGATGCAATCATCTCGGGCTTCTCTCAAGAGGCCCGCCTCGGCTAGTCAGCAGCACCGTCGCCCTCTGCAGCCATCTCCTAGCCCTTTGATGCAGCCTCTTGGACCTCCTCCTCCTGGCCCTTCAGCTGGTACTCATGATCCTTTTTATCCTTGTGGGTTAGTTCCTTCACGCCTTAACCATTTAGGAGCCGTCCCACTTGGCCATTACCCCTCTAGTCAGATATTGTTCCTAGTCCCTCCACCAGGCATCTATACGACACCTGTCATGGCCACCCTCTCTCTGCCTAACTTGACCATTGGGCTCCCAATTTGGTACCTTCATCCTCCAACCATCACCCCACTAGGTCAACCTAAACCTTATCTTGTTTTGACCCCGGTTCAACCGGTCCCCCTGACTTCTCTCGTTGTTACAGTGCCTCAACCACCTCAACAGGAACCACCTCCTGTTGCGACCGCTTCGAGTAAGAAGGGAAAAGCGGCCTCAACTGACCCTACACCTCCTCCGACTCCAAAGCCCTGCGTTTTGTGTGATGTCATCGCTCATGCCACCCATACTTGTCCCGAGTTTCCCCACATCAAGCCCATGGTTAATGTCACGTTCCCTGAGTCGACGGTCCCCAAAACCTCTGCTTCGTCATCAAATGTTACCAAGAACAACAATACTATTCACACCAAACACCCTTGTGCTTTGTGTGGTCTCCATGGCCATTACTCTCATCATTTTCCCCGCCTGACGCATTACTGTGCCTCTTTAGAGGTAGTTCGGGAATACGAGATTGAACAGAACCAATCCGCTTCTCCCGTACTTTCACAGTATATTGCAGGCCAGACTGAGGATTTACCCACTCCTATTGACATTCCCCCACCCTGATGTCGACATGACGGAGCATGCGGCCACCATCCTCTACCTCTCATCATCCTTGAGACCCTCGACAGAAGTTCCCTCTGAATCTTCTCTTGTTGTTTCGCTTGACCCCCTTTCAGCAAACACCCAGGGCTCAACATCAGTAGATCCTTTATCTTCTTGTTCTTACGTCATCTCCCATGACGATGCACATGTGAGTCTTTCTTCTCATGATGATGAGTCAAGTAGCCCCGCCGCGTCATGTGGTCTCCCTTCCTCCCGTCTTTCCACCTCCTGTTGTGACAACAAAATCATGGAAGCTACGTCCACCCCTAACTTCATCTTTCCTGCCCATAAACAGGATTCCATCATCCATACCGTTGGTGACTTATGCATCCTGAGCTCAAGTTACATCTCCCATAGCTCCCAAATTCCCCTCATCGGCAGCATGTGGGAAGTAGACATCCTACCCAGATCACTCCCTTCCGTAGAGTGCATTTGATTTCTACTATGCACTCAGGTTGCCAGCATTGTTATTTACTCTCCCATTTATTTTCTTATGGCACCTTTCAGAGGGACCCCCCTGTCGACACCTTATATCGGTTTTGCCGATGGTGCAAGTTGCTACTCTCGGAATTTAGCCTCGGCAGGTTGGGCCATTTTTACCCCTTTGCAGGAACTTGTTCTTTCAAATGGTGTATGCATTGGTACTGCTACCAATAATCAGGCCGGATATGATGATCTGCGAGGTTTATTAGCCGATTCCCTTTCACATCGCATCCTCCACCTTCATGTTCGTTTATATTCCCTACTTCTTGTCATGCAATTGAATGGAGTATATCATGTGCATAATCCTATCATTTTCAGAAGATATTTACGAGTGAAGCTTTTGATGCGTGAATTTGAAATCATTACTTTCAGTCATGTACCTAGGGCACAAAATCACTACGTAGATAGCATTGCAAACCATATTCTGTATTGGCATTTAACACAAGACAATAACATAAAAAATATCAAAACGATGCATATCCATAGTATGTGTCGTATAAAATGTTTTAGAGTTCATCAACTCTGATACATATGACATGCCCATAGCATGTTACCAAAAACCCAAAAATGGGGGCACCACACGCCCCTACACACTAATCACTATCTGAAGGATCCCAAGCCAATGGCTCTGCCCCTGCAGCTCATAGATCATGAACACTCTGTCCGACCATCTCCATGCGTCGCATGACCCCTCGCCATTTCGAGGGTAAACCAATACATGGTTCTATGTACTGGTCATCTAAGTCTTGCCATCTGTGCTCCAAAACATCGGTCAGAAGCCTCTCACATATATGACAGATGTCCTCCAGAAGGGCTATTATGTCCGCATTTTTCTCCGCCCTTGGTCCACTAGATCCTGCGGCCCCTGATACTACAAGACACCCCATGTACCCGGCCGGTTTTACCGGTGCTGTATCTACATACCAAAAGTAAAAGAATCAGTACTACATACAATATTCTAAAAACTTTACATGCACGTAAAATATCAGCAAAGTGGCACTTACCTTCTGGTCCCCATATACGACCAGGTGGAAGTGGTAGATCCGGGTCCCCACAATAACTCATCCCACTATAGGGATAGTCATCTATATACAGCGGCATCCGATCCCAATGAACAAAGAAATCAAGATGAAACACTCGTCCAACTCCTCCACCTCCTCCTTTGCACAGTAGTTGCCCCCACCGGTGCATCCTAGGCTCTCTCGAGCCCCCATCTGGGAGTTGTATGTGAGGTCGAAGTGTCAGGATCCTCTCAAAGAATAAAGATCACAAGATTGTACCATATGCATAGTCATGGTTCACTTGCCACTTGTATAGCGACAACTGTCGTTTCAATGACGACAGCATCATCTGGGCCCACCCATAGTAGGTCCCACTCAAAAGACTCTCCACCAACATCATATGTCCCCCCGTAATGTGATGGAGTGCCTGGTTGCCCAGGATCCGCAGCACTGTTGCGGCCACAGCACAGGTCTCTAACCTCTCCAAATCCCCGATGGGTATCTGAGTCTCCTTGACTTGGAGACCTAGATGACAATGACGCTCTACAAACTCTATGATATTCTGCCCACGCGGTAATACTAGCTGAGTATTCCCTACCATCCCAAGTGGTGGGAGACCAGTCAGGAAATATATATCCTGGACCGTCGACTCGATCCAATGCCCCTACACTATAAATATCTCATGGTATAGGTCCCAGTAGCTAACAATCCGAGCCAATAAGGGCTCCCCAGATCTCATCAAAGGGTTCTCCACAAACTTCAGAACCCCAAACCTGGCCAAAGCACTGCGGACACCCTAATCCTCATGGATCTCCGAACACAATGCGCCCAGGTCTCTCTCTCTCCAATTGATCCGTAATTCCTCCATACCTGCACAAAACCATCATATCAATCAGTATGCAGATAGGAAACACTGTTTATCATCAAAAAACCCTAGTATCAGCCAAAAAACAGCACCGAAACACCCCTCCTGGACAGGTCTCACTTTTCAGGCCCTAACCTGGGACAGGTCACACTTATCTGGCCAAAACCTGCTACCCAGGTCGCAGTTTTTGCCCCAAAAAGTGTGACCCAGCCATGAGGAGGAGTAGAGGGATTTTACTAAGCACTATGGACCTAATATGAACTTTTAATCCACTGAAAATAAAGCATAGGGTTAGGCCTCTTACCTGCAACTGACAGCTCCTGATTCCAACGGTCGGTTTGTCCGCTACGATCGTCGCAAGATTTAGGGCCTTCTCTCCTTTCCACATTCACCACAGCTCCACATGCAAATGAATGAATTTGGAGGGAAAATTCCTTATTAAAAGAGAAACCCCTGTTTCTTCTTTCGCCGACGCGATCCAACCGTAGCTCCATTTACCAAACCGTCCACATCGTTGGAAAGCTCTCACTAAGCCCTAAAATGTGTATTTATTAGTTTTTAGTGATTTGATACTTCACCGGGACACATTTTCCCAAGAAGCGCCACTTCACCCTTCCACAAAAATCGAATTTATTCACTTGCAACACTTGTACCGGGGGCACAGTGTTGCCTCCATACTTGTCCATGCTCGTGTCGACTTTCATCATGAGTCACCATCTGGTACTCATGCATTTATGGTCCCCATCAGCCCCTGTTTATATGTGGCAGCACCATCGAGTCACCCTTTTTTAGAGAATCCGAGTTGAGTCATCATTGCTTTCATGGAGTCTATCCCGAGTCCCTTTTACATCTCGCCACAGTCCCCCATCATTCATTGCTTGGTCCCTCTCTCGTGTCGCACATTATGGCCTTCGGTCTGGATATCCCCTATCCCTCATGATGTTGTGTCAGTTGCTACTAGGTCATCCATTCCCTTTATGCTCTAACAAGGGAAGTCGTCCGTTCTCTACTCTTTCCCCTCCATTTCACCATCATCATTGGTGTCATTCTGTCAGTTACTCTACTATTTTCTCTCACACCCTAATTGAGGATCCCTTATTGCCTCACCTATTGCAGACTTCCTTCTGTCGACATCAGCTCATTTATTCCAGAAGACAGGTCTAGAGGGCGGTATACCTTGGTTCCAGCTTCCACTCTAGTTCGGTGCCTCGGATCAGGCAAAGGGACTCTTTATTTCCCTTTGACTTGATTGTTTCTCAGCTCCAGCTCCTTTCAGCATGATCGAGATCCATATACTTGATGGTTCCGTGATGCAGCAGCCGACATCGATGATTCCCGAGTATGTGTGAGATGTCCCAGCCCTCATGAGGGGGTGGCCCTACAGGTAGCCCCCCACACACTCGGATGACCTTTTCATCACAGCCTTCGATGCAACTCCATACATTTGATGATGTCGGCCTTAGCCACTTGCAGCGTTGTTTTGTTTGCATGTATCAGTCATATTTTCAGAGCCCTTTCCTATTTTTAGGGGCATTTGGGTTACATTTGTATCTCATGTACTCAATTATTGTTGTATAAGTCCTGGTTGTTATCCCAGGCACAATATGTATATGGGATTCATTATCATGTTATTTATCTAGCTCATGTTTATGATAGCATATGCTTTATTATTGCGTTCTGTGGTTTTCGGGGTGCCTCATTGTCTATACTATTGCCTCGGCGGGCATAGGTATGCCTCCCCCACCGCCTATAGCAGGTACTCACTCAATAAGACTTGTCGCACCTGCAAGTCACCTCCTCAGGGTCTAGTTCTTTCAACACTCTGGTTTACCTTATACTTCTCTCTCTTTGACTTCCCCTTCGATGTCTAGTGATTGAGTTCTTACAACATACTTCAGTCATACGATTAGTTCCTAATGCTCGCACGTTGGGGGGAAATCTGTTACAGCATTTTTTGGTCATCTAACCTATTATCGTTAGATGGGCCCAAGTACATCATGTAAGACCAATTTTACTCCAAGTAAAATTTCTTTCACTATGAAAATAACTTAGTAAATCACCTTTATTAAGTTGTTTATGTCTAAACAGGAAACCCCATAAGGAAATATTAAATAAATATATATTTGTTTGATTTTCCCCAAGAAATAATTAGTTAAACAGTAGTTTAATTAATATTTCTAGTTATATTTAACCCAAAACAAAGAAATTAATTAGATAAATCATTATTTATCTTATTATTTTCTAAAGAATAATTGTTTAAATCTTATTTAAATAATATTCTTTGTTAAATATGACTAATTCACCCTTAAATAATTAAATAAATTATTATTTATTTGATTATTACTCAACCATATCCTTAAAATGATAAATAAATAATTTATTTATTTATTATTACTTAATCACATCCTTAAAATGATAAATAAATCATTTATTTATTTATTATTTACAAATAAGGGGATTTGACTCAAGTCAAAATTCCTTTTCCCTCCAACAAATATAATAAAATATTCCATAAAAGTTGGATCTAGATTTGGTTAATAATATTTTAATTATGCACCAATCTCTAGACTAACTCAATATTTTGTTATAAATAGAAGGGTTTTCCCATTCATTTGTCACCTTTTTTTGCCTAAAGATCACTCTGGATCTCAACACTTGGTCTGGCTATTGATCCATAATCATAGCCATACTTTTCCATTTTTGTCTGGGTTTTCTACACCACCAAGAGAGAGAAGTTCTAAATCTGAAGTGCAAAGGACTCACAAGAACCCATCCCATTGAGGAGAACAGGGAAAACCCTCTTGTGTTTTCCTCCCAGGTGCCATTAATAAAATATTCATTGGATATATTCTTGTCTTGTCTATTGAATCTATGGAGTAAATCTTATTTTTCTACTGTTTAATGTCTTCTAATGCATAGATCTAGATCTTTGCAGCATTTGTCTTGATCTTCTAATTGCAGATCTGAAGATATTAGCAGTCATTTCTGCTGTTAGGGCTATAATTTATGTGTAGCTAAAGTGGTATTTTTTCGTACAATTCGAATAAACATTCATACTAACAGTTATGTAAACCTGAAGGAATTTCTATGGATCAAAATCTGAAGGTATCTCTAGTGGAAGAAATTATAATAAATATGAACTTTGTAAGCATCTAGGGTACTTGAAAAAGGGATCTCTACTGGAATGGTCAAGGTAAAGCTTGAATAAATATTTGCATTAATATTTTTCAAATGAAAAATCTTGTAGCTCAACGTAGGAAAAGTTGAGGAACCAATGTTGAAGATAAACACTTGTTGAAGAAGTGTTGATACATAAAGAAGGATCAGATCCCTGCAAAGAAATAGATATGATAATATCATAGAGGTACATACATTTTTAATGTGCATTTCATGTTATATATCTAGAATATTGTGAGGGGTTTGTAAATTAATTAGGGTTTTGTAACTCTTTGCATGGTAAGAATCTAGGGTTTGTATCTTACATTATTTTAAGGTTTTTGGTATCTAGGGTTTGTAAACCCTCGATGAGACTTGATTTAGAAAACCCTATAAAAGTGAAAACACTAACCCTAATTGATTTTTCCCTCTAAGGAAACCCTAGTTATTGACATCTAGGGTTTGCAAATTTAAATTTTGAAAGGATAATCTATCGTATGTGGTTTAATTGGATAAAACCTAGGGATTAAAATCCTTCCCCGAGTTTGTTGT
This sequence comes from Pinus albicaulis, assembly GCA_034641835.2. Taxonomy (NCBI): domain Eukaryota; kingdom Viridiplantae; phylum Streptophyta; class Pinopsida; order Pinales; family Pinaceae; genus Pinus; species Pinus albicaulis. Next base: position 255,040,868 of record CM076577.1, on the reverse strand, counting down.
TTATGCTAAAAACACTAATAAGGGTTAAATCAATAAATATAGGGTTTTTAACTTGAACCCTAGAAGTATATCATCCAATAAACCATGGAAACCATATATTAAAAGAATTGACATCATGCTCTTGTCTTTGTATATTTTTCTTGGTTGTACTTGTCGGTGAAAACTGCAGGTACATAATAAAATAAGCAAGATGAAAAGGACGATATATCAAATCAAAGAAGGACTCGTGCTTAATGATGATGAGTGTGATGGAAATAGGGAACTGTAAGGACCATGATGAACATGATGTTGAACCTTCCAACTGATGAGTTCATTCCAAAACACATTGCTGATTAAAATATGAAGAAAAACCTTGCTGCAATATGAAGATAAAACATGCAAAGGAATGTTGACTGCAAAGGGAGAAAATCAGCATTGAGCCAAGAAAGAGGAAAGCAAGCAAAGGAATAACAAGGAAAGGAAAGAAAGCAAGGATCAGCCAAGGAAGAGAAGAATCTTGCAACCTCAGTGGGAATAATTGTATGTAACATGTTGCATGTGTGATTTCCTACATGGTTTGGACATGCATGGCTTATACATGTTGGTATTTGGTACTCTTACTGTCAGTGGCATGGTTTTTCTAGGTTTTGACATTGGTTTTCATCCTTGACTTGAATTTTTCCAAATTCCATGGTGTGTTGATATTTTGATCTCGGTTTTGAGCTTTGGATTTTCCGAATGGATTTCAGAATCCGGGGTGGAGGTGGTCTGAAGGTTCCTTCCCAAATTCCTAGGAATCCCTTCATTGATTTTGGTGGGATACACAGTAAAGCCTGAGGGAGGTGTCTCATTTTAGGGCCTAGTGATCTAGGATTGGATTGTGGTAAAGCCTGAGAGATGGAGAGACGGAAAATTCCTCAAGGATAGTGATGGATTCTGGATGGAATTTTCAAGTTCTTCTTGGTTTTATGATTGGAGTACCGGTTTGGTGTGGTCACGGTATGGTGAGGGTGGAGGTGGTTTAACCTCTGGGTTCCCTTGTTTTTTTTTTGGATCGGTTTATCCATGAGATCCCACAATCATGCTTGGAATATGGAATGGGGGTGAATTGTGAAAGAGATATTTTTCCCAGCCATGTCTATGGTCGGGTGGTACGTTGAAGTCCTTAACATGGTTGGTTATTGCCTATGTTTAATGGAAGCTAAGTTCTCTTGTTTTTTTACTTATTAATATGTGGATTTAATGGTTTTATCCCACTGTTATTTCTGTGGTTTTATGTTGGTTATATGATTGTTTAAATGATTGGTTCATGTCATAGTTATTTCATGTATTTACTTGTAATTGTTAAAAGGATGGATGCAAGACCTAATTGATGTCATAATTGTTCAAGGAAGAGGGTGGTGATCCTTCTTGTAATTTTTCATAAGAGTTTTCAGTCATTCATGGTTTTTCTTTTATCCTAGACCTGTAGATTTCATTCACTCCAAGTGTTTAAAAAAATTTCAGTCTCGGTTGGGGATGGTCAGGCCTAGTCCTGGAGTTATTTTTTTGTTTATTAGTTTTTTCATCGTGTGTTTAATGGATTCCAAAATTTACAACAAGTTTTGGGCAGTGGCCAGAATTATGGGCTTGAAAAGTGCCTTAAATCTCACAAGCCCTGGCAAAGGTTTGCTAGAAATAGTCCTTGGACATAGGCATGCAAGCTTGTGGGTGCATCGAGAGCCTCCCAGACACAAGAATGTAGGCTTTTGGGAACATCTAGGGGGTTTTCTCCATAAAATTTCAGTGGGACCCAAGGAAAATTAATTTGGATGGCTGGGATAATCTCTGGAGGTCTTGTAGCAGGTGTTATAGGTATGTGTTATGGTTTTCCTCTTCGATTCCACTTCCTTAAATTCATAAAGGAGATTGAGTCTGTCTTAATTTCCCCTCATCTCATGTTTACCCCGGTTGGGCAGTTACTTGGGTAGGTGTGAGGGGAGGTGGATGTTGAAGGTGGTATCAGAGCATGGTTGTGCTCTCCTTGGGCGGTGTGTTGATCATGCATTCATGTCAATTGCATATGTGTTCCTCATGCTTATGTTCTATGTGCTTGTTGCACATGCATGGCATTTTTCATAGTTGTAGTGGTGCCTCCATGTGAAATTTTATGGTGATTAGATGTGGTCACCATAAGTGGATGTCAATTTTGTATGCATTTCTCATGCATGTCAGAATCGATATGTTGTTATGCATGTGTTTTTGTGGTTAAGGATGGTGTCCATGAGGTCATTGTATTCATTTTAGTTCATCATGATGTTGTAGATAAGATATGATTTTGATATGTTGGCTAAGATATAACAGGAGATGGAGATCATCGAGGTGAAGTTGTAGCACTATACTTCAGGGTAAGAGTAGATCGTCATCTAGGTTGTGTGTTTGGAATGCAGGTGTGTGGTTAATGGTTGCTATAATAATTAGGCTTACTTATATAAATGTTTGTAATTTTATTGTTGTTTTGGTCACATGTATGATAGATGTTAGTGAATCAATGTGATCATATGTATGTTCATTAGATATTCATGCATGGTATTAACTTGTTGTTGTTTTATGTTAGTTAAACTTGATGATTATGTTATGTGTTGACTTGTTGTTGTTATAGGTTAGTTAACTTGATGATTAGGGTTATGGAATTAAGATAGTCATGTTATATGTATCGTGCTAATTTGGATTGGCATATGCAGATGATTATGGTTATGACATTCAGGTATTATTTAATATGTTGTGATATTATGGCATACTAATATAGATTGATTGTGCATGTGTGATTGTTATGCAAGAAAGATAATTGTTTATGAAAATATGATGTGAATGTGTTAGCTAGTTACTATTATGTATATCATGACCTTATTTATGTTTGACTTGATGTGTTGTGAAGTTATATCATGCTAATCTAGATTGATTATGAAGACAAGGTAACCTCCCATGAGATACATTAAGGTACGAGGTTGCTTATGTCGACTACTTGATGTTTAATTGTTTGATTATGTCATATATCTAGTGTTGAGTATTTGGTGTCTATTATGTCGTCTAATTGATTTATCTAACATGGTACATTTAAAGTTTGTTTGGATGTTTGATTAATTTCATGATATGAGTATGTGTCTGTAAGAATGCATGAAGAAATGATCTTGTGTTAAGATAATTGTATTGATACATATGAGTTGGGATAGTTGATATGTACTTGAGTGTAAGTAGGTGATAGTTGTAGCATTATGTATTATGACTCAAGAATGTGAGTTAATTATTGACTATGGCATGGTTGTTATACTTGGTAAAGGTTGGTTTAAAATTGATAGGTATTTTGTCTTGACCTTTGGAACATGTGGCTGACATGTGTGTTCAGTTACAAGGCATCGTGTTTGGCACAAGAAGGTAAGATAACGAGTATATTGTTATATTTATTTATGTGTTGAAAGTTATGTGTTTATGGCAGCATGATGCAGGGGATTGCATGGCAAAGATATTTCCATGAAAACTTGAAAGAAGGCTCAGGTTGAGCTTCCATTGGAAGCATTGATAACTCATGGGGATTGAGTCAAGGTGTTTGTTGCTATTTTTATGCTTTCGGTCTTTGTGATTTGTTTGTGTTTTATTTGCAGTTTTGTTTATGTTTGGTTCATGATCATGCCACCTTGTTGTGGTGGCGTATTTTTATTGATTTTCATGGTTTTATTCTTGTTGTTTCTTGTTCTTTCATTTTGTTTGAGAGTCTTGGGAATTGGCTGAGGAAAGAGGAAAGCAATGGAGCTCGGGGAGAGTTGGGCAGTACCCAACAGGTAATGAAAGACATGGATGAAGCTTGGTGCATGAGTAAGCGCGGTGAAAGGTAAAAATATGACAGTCAGTTGGACTGGTTGGGTCCATTGTGATAAGTGGACGATGGCAATACAGATATGAAAAAGGGAAAATAAAAGGTAAAGAAAATGGATTGAGATGTTATATGCCTTGGGTATGTAGGGAATTGTTTTTCTCAATGTTGTGCATGTTGTGCACAGATAAAGGAAGTTCTCTTAACCTTGATCTTATGCTATCTGGTAATTATGATATGATCATGATTATGTTGGTGTTTATATATGTATACATGTATGTATTTATGTATGTCACATCTGATAGGGTCGTAATGGATCATGATTGTTCAATGCTAATATTTATATGTATATATGTGTGTATGTATGTCATTGTCTGACAAAAGGATGATTGTTTTATGTTGATGATTATATATGCATGTATGTAGGTATCTTTGTCATTGTCTGACAAGGTTTCCAAGGATCATTCTGGTGGAGGAATGATTTCTTATGCAGGTAAATGGGATGAATAGGTTCCTAGCTATGATAAATCAAGTGGGAAGAGAGGACCCTAACAGATCTATGAGGTCAGTATCATGTGCACATGAATTGATATTATATGCTTGTGCTATGTCTATGTTTATGTTATGGACAGGTAATGTTATGGGGTACATTAGCGAAGTGGAAGTAGTATGATCTGCGGCATGCTAGGACAGGCATGGATAATGGAAAGACACTAAAAGCAAGGTTTCTTGTGGGTTCGGTGTGTTTTCTATGGATGTGCAGGACTATTCTTATGTATATGTTGTGCATATTAAGTATTCAGTGATTGTACTTATGGTGATGTATACATGTAACATATGTAGTGTTGTGTACATATGATGTTGTATGTATATTGTATAAATGGTGTTGTGTGTATATTTCATATGCAGTGTCAGGTATAGATGGTGTTGTGTACATGATGGATATGTTGTGTTGTGTACATACTGTATTGTGCGCAAGTTGGATATGTGGTGTTGTGTGCATGTGGTGTTGTGCACATATTGGATATGCGATGTTGTGTACATATGGTTATATGTACACATGTTGTTGTGTGTGTTTTGTACAATATATGGTGTTGTGTGACTAGTTGTACATGTGGTGTTGTGTGGTGTTGTGTACATGATGTACATGTGGTGTTATGTGCAGGTGGTGTCGTGTACATGTCATGCATGTGGCATTGTGTACATGTGGTGTTGTATATATGTCATGCACATGGTGTTGTGTACATGTGGTGTTGTGTACACATTGTACAGGTGGTGCGGTGTACATTTTCTATTGTGTACATATTGTTCAAGTGGTGTTGTGTACACGTGATGTTATGCACACGTTGTGCGGGTAGTGTTGTGTACAAGTGGTACTGTGTACATGTTGCGCTTATGGTACTCGTGTACATGTGGTATTGTGTGCATGTCGTACATGTTGTGTTGCGGGAATGCGGTATATGTATATGTATTGTATTGTACACCGGGTGCAGGTGTATGTTTCGTGTTGTTTCATACACCGAATGCAGGTGTATGTGTTTTGTTGAACGCCTAAATGTAGGTGTATGTGTTGTATGTCGGTGTAGGCGTATGTATTGTGTTTTATTGTACACCGGGTGTAGGTATATGTGTTGTATTTCAGGTACAGGTACATGTATTATATGGGGTTGTATGTCATGTGTGGTTGTATGTATGTGATGCACACTATGTGTATGTGTACGTGGTTGAAAGAAAACAAACTCATTGGGTGTTTGTCGGGTGTGGCAACCAATCAATGTGTGTACAAAACAACAAAGGCAGAAGTAAGGACCGATGAAGGATAAGTATCAATATATTATTTCAACTTTATTATGCATGTGATCTATGATTCAACTTATGATGGCTACATGTGATTCATGATTATGGTTTATGATGATTTCATGTGATTCATGATTTTGATTTATGATGGTTGTGTTCTGAGTTAACCATATGTGATATGTTTATACATGATGATTTGATCAAACGACTAGTTTGACTTGTTGTGACAGGAAGTGAACATGATTTCAAGTATGCCTTGTTTTCGCGCTACCGATGTGGTATGATTTGAATTTATTTCAATTTTTTTTAATCTAATGGTAGTTATGTGTTTGGTACAAGAAGCGCAAAAATGCTAGATTGGGTGTTTGGAAATGATTGCAAGCAATAGCAGCAACAACAAAAGGATTTGAAACATGTAGCAATATGTTGGTAACATGCTTGAGGAGCAGGGCCATTGTGGCACACTGGTACCCATTAATGTTCATTGATTTCCATGAGCATGTTATGATTGGTATGATGGTTGAGGTAGATATATGCCTTGGTTTTTATATCTTTTGATGCGAGGAAGTCTTTCCTAGGGATGGATCGACTGGGAAAGGGGATGTTGGGGAACTTGGAAGGTGAATGATTGCACGGAAGGGGATGACCAGATTTCCGGAGGGACTGTGTATTAGGGAAGGGAAGGTCAAGGATGGATTATTTTTGGTCATTAGCATTTCCAAATGGGATTAGATGCACATTGGGAGTGCACCCTAGAATGATGATCCGGTAACTATTCACTGAGGGTAGAGTAGCACAATATTGTAGTGATGGACATTGGATGCAACTTTGGCTATGACATTGGATTCTAAAATTCCTGGGAAGAAAGTGAATTCTGGTATTAATGTGAGGGTGTAGGTGTGAGCCTCTGGATTCCCTTTCTGTTGATACGGGTATTGTATCCTTTTATTTGATGGTTGAAAAAAAGTGCATATGGTTTTATATGTGGTTATTATTGTAATTATTGTAATGAGTTGTATTATAAATCTCTAGTATGCGATATTGTTTCAGCATGTTGTTCAGTATAAATATTGCAACAAGCTATGTTATAAAGTTGCATTGGCAGTATGTTTTGTTTTTCAGCTGGTTATAGGTGTCATTAAACACTGAGGACAATGTTCCCCCAAGGGGGAGGGTTCTATAACAGACCCAGGTTAAATTTTCATGTAATAAAAGTTAATAAATGAAAAAAATAAGACCACGGGAAATGGATATTAATTCCAAGTTGAATGTTGGGAAAAACATTCTAGCGGGTGTTCATTTATGTTGAACCTCAGAATTATCCTCTCTCTGACATTGTTACATGGCATTTTGTCATTGTCCCTGCAATCCCCATCCCGCACATTGGAGGACTATTTATGTGACTAATAAGCAGTGTCGTGCCTTGAAAATACCATCATTGCATCCCTTTCCATGAGTACAATATTCCTTGTGTTGACAATTCCCTGAGCAGATCATCATAAACACATGTTTTTTCCTTGGCGCTAGTACCCCGTTAGGCCCTCTCACCAATGAGGAAGATTAACACTGGGCCTTGCACCCATTCACACTCTGTCCCAGTGATCTACACACACCAACCTGTTTATGGAATTTTTTTTTAAAATAGAGGTGAAGTTTCCATCATAACAAACTTCGTGGATGAGTCAGCGGGAGTGGTTCGACTGAATAACCATGGACTCCCTCCTTTGGCCTCTTGTTTCCACCTTTTGGGGAAACCTTCCAAAGGATAAGGCCTCCCTTCCACTATTGTAGGGATCCAAACCTCCTCCTCTCCCTCTATAAATAAATTCATCTTCCATTGATGCACTAGTTGAACATAATATAGTTGAACAGATAGTTGAACATTTCGCTAGAGAGATAGAACAGAAAGAGACCTTTGTCGAGAGAGATATTAGGCTTGTGTCCTCTCCTTGTCCTAATTCCTGACCATCCTTTGATACGTGATTCAACTGAACCCGCTGGAGGATGCTGCAAGGCTCCAGTTGTAACTCTTTCTTCTATTTATATATATACATGACTATTGTCTCATTCCCATCTTGCGTTAATGTGTTTTATTTGATGCAATATGCTTAGCCCTCCTTGACTTGTTAGTTGATTATGAATTAAATCATTGTCTTGTATGTTGCTTTTGTTTGTTGATATTCATGCAGGTATCCAAGCACTATTATAGAAGGATTGTGACCCATCGAGAAAGAGATCAAGAGGCCACCACCACTACAGCGACGACAGCATTGGACTCCAGGTAGGTCAATCTACCCCGTTATTTTCATTCATTAATTAGGAACCTAAACCTTAGCTTGTCCCTTTGTTTCTAGACCCACTCTAGGGCTAGAGCGACCGTCTCCATCCGAAAAGAGGATTTACCTTACCAACAGATTGGCGACTCCGCTGGGGACCAGTGTGAGTTTTTCGTTTTGTGGCATTTGGGAATTTTCCTTGTCAAGTCCACTTCGGTTGTTAGACTACTTTTCTGTCTTTTCTGGCTTGTTTGGGTTTTTATAATTCTCCTGTTTAGCTCCAGAGTGTCAATATTGACCTCTTCTAATTGGTTCTTTCCTCTTCCCATATTTATTCGTCTTGCCGTGTTTTTTGTTTGAACAGTCGCACCAATTGGTGCTTGTTGCTTTTGTTGCAGTAGTGCCAACCCCTGCTGGATTACCACCTCACAGTCACGCCGAGTCCTGTAGGATGGTTTGACCCCCCTTTTGATTTTTTGGTCATTTGTGCTTGACTCTAAGTTTTTCCCTGATTTTCAATTGGTTTTTGGGCTTGTTTTGACTATTGTAAGTTTTTCCTTCTCAGTTGTTTGTATATTCTCTCATCGGTGTAGTTCATAGCCCTAGGGTTCGTAGGTGCCTTTTTCTCACTGAGCCTTCTGATTGAAGTTCGAGTCTTTTGATATTTTTCATTTTGATTCCCTGATTGGTTGTTTTAAGTCTTTCTTATCTTTGTCAGTTCGATTCCCTAATCGGTTGTTTTAAGTCTTTCTTGATCCTTTGAGTTTTTTTGGTTTATTGAATGAACACTTCAGTTTTCATTTGATTCTCCATCTCTTCATTTCAAGAATAGATCACATTGCTCATTTGGGTCATTTTGAAAGCTTTATGTTTGTTTGGAAGAGTGCATCATTGGTTTGAGTCCATTTTTATGTCTGTATTTCTTTCAAATTATTTTTTTTGAGATCTCTATATTCATAGTGCTTTAAAACTAGTGTTCAATTTTCTTTTGGTGTAATTAGTGCATTTTTGTGCTTCATTCATTCATAAAACAAAAAATTTGCATTCTTTCCTTTGCATCGAAATGAGAAATTATTTTGCATAACTAGCTCTTAGAACTAGGAAAGAATTTTTTGTTTCTCGATTAGATTGTATTAAATGCATGAGTGGATTTCTACTTATGATATCATTGTTTTCTACTTTGTGAAAGATCTCTATCCTTCTCTAAATTAGCATTCATCGAACGAAAAATGTTCTTTTTCATATAGCATGCATTTAGGGATTCGAGACTCCATCTGGTAAGGCCTTGAAACTGAAACATTAATTCAAGATCAACTTTAAAATTTATTTAATTAACCTAAGGAAGCAATGGAACCTAACGCAAACATTTGTAGAGGTCTAAGCTAGTGACGTGTTCCAGCGTCATTAAACCTACTAGCTATCATTCGCGGCTTGGCTTTAGGCAACACTAGTATGGACTTGTGCTCCCCATACCATCGCGTATATAAAGGGAGACCCTCATAGGTTCAAATCCTTTATCAATAGGAAGCCGATTTTGCTGCCTTGTAACTGTGATACACCGAACATAGCATTCGAGGAGACTACCTGCACATACGTTAAGTCCTTGGTAATTTCTCTTTCATTTGATCACTAAGGTGTATATGGAAGTTCATGGAAACTTGGTACACCCTCTTTCTTAGATAACCTGAGTAGTCATTTCGATCTTTTCGTGACTCCCTAAAAAGAGAAGAGATCATCAAGCACTTCTCCTTTCATGTTCGTTTAAAATTAAGTGACTAGAGTCATCTTTTGTTTATTTCTCGACTCTTAAAACATGAAACGGTAAATTTTTGTTCCAGTGTCGTAAAATTAATTACCCACGATCACATGCCCATTAAAATTTTTCAATTTGGATTGTTTTTGTACTTCCTTAGACTTTGATCTTGAAGCCTTGATTTGGCTATCTCGTTTTCCTTCCTATGTTGAAATATTGTCACAGTGGCGGAACCACCAGTTTCATCGTCTTCTTCACTGCCTCCTAGTGGTATTCCTTTTCCTAAAGCGTCTTTTGAAACCTATCAGTCCACTAGGTTTTTCGAGCTCGCGTAGCCTATTCTCCCAAGTGTTCAACCTCTCGCTACCCAGTCTCCTCCTTAAGAGTCAGTTGAGTTCAATTGGCTTCCTCAGGGTGCTTGGTCTAGTTTTGGGAGCGAGGAATAATTCCCTCCTCTTACTTCAGGATCGCCATTTATAGTTTTTTCTATACTTCCTAGTCCTCGGCGTTCTTTCGAAGATCTTATGACTTCGTCAGACATGGATTCCTCAAGTCCTGTCAGCAGTGAAGGAATGCCTGTTTCCACAGGAGAATATCAGCTTTTCCCTAAATATATTCCACGTGTTTCTAATCAATCTTCTCCTCCATCGGTGTCACTTCCACCCGGTTATCGGACTTTGAGTCAGATTATTTCTGATGTTTCTTCCATAGCACAATCCAATACCTCGACTACTCCAAAGAGTTATGTTAGATCCCTATATTACTAGTATAGTCCCTTATTGTTGTTAGTGTAACCCCCTTATTTTTATTATTATACCCTTGTAACCCCTATATTGTTATTATTGTGACCTTAAATTATTATTGTTAGGTCGGCTAGGATTACATTGTGGCCCACTAGGATTACATTATGGCCCCATGGACTCCTATATATAGAAAGGAGGTTTTGTAAATTGTATCATCCAAGAATTGTTCATTTATGTAATGTATTGGAGGTTGCCCCCTCGAAGTGGCTTATTTCTAAGGCGTTGATATCTTTTTTCTTCTATTTTTGGAACTGGTTACACAACATTTGGTATCAAAGCTTTGGATTCTAGGGTTTCGCTGCTCTAAACAAGTCATCATGGCATTTTTGCTATAACTTTTTTTCTACGAAGGTTCATAATCTGAAATTTTTAGGGTGCGAAGCCAAAATCCTGAGGAAACTCGTCAAAAAATTTCAGAGCTTGGTTTGCAATATTTTCGGAGATATGATCTGTGGAAGGTAGTGCTTTTTCAGGCTCCCGAATTTCATCTCAAAGAGGTGATCGTGGGAAAAGATTCATAACTCTCTCTCTGAGCATCAGATTGGAGTGCCATAAAAAGTGGTCGCAAGTACACGGAATGTAGTTTTTTGGCTATCAATTTCAGAGCCGAAGGATGAAACAATGACACGTGGCAAGTCATACAAGTTCACTCTACTGAACCAGTACATAATTAGGTCATTGTGGAAGATTGGACACAACTTTGTCTTGGAGAATCAAAATCAGGTCAGATCTGTGGAATTCGAAAGATAATTCAGAGGGCTACGTCGGTACCAAAATTCAAATATTGAAGTGCTGCAATCACAGAGATAATCCAATTTCAATATCGAGCTCCTCAAAAGCAAGAAAAACGTGTGTATTTTTTTTCCAATTTCATAAGTCTTGTTTGAAGAATCAATTTGAATTGATTCCAAGGGCATATTGTAGAATAGATATCAGTATTGGGTTCTAAAAGATGCCCCGTAAAAATAATTCAACACCCATTAAGCGTTTAGAAGGCTCTACTATGACTCATGAAGATGAAGAATTGCAACATGATCTATCAAAATTACAAGAGCAAGTGCACCAAATTTCGCTCTCGCAAAGAGCAACAAAAAATGAAATGGAAGTTTTGAAGAAATGCGTGGAAGATAAGATGGATGGCATGGAAGTTGGCATGGAAGCTAAGATGGATGACAAGAAAGACAACATGGAAAACATGAAGAAGGATCTAAAAGCAGACATGGAAGGTTTGACAAAGTTGATACAAGAAATTTTTCATAATGGTGAAAATATAGTAGAAGAAACTCATGATGAGAACAAAATAAATGTTAATCGTGATTTCATAAACTCTAATGTTGGCGGGAAGAACCACCATATTCCAAAAATGGAGATGAGGAATTTTGATGGAAAGGATCCTGTAACATGGATACTACAGATGGAGCAATATTTTGATCTCCATAACGTGAAAAACACACAAAAGGTACGCATTGCAACTTTACATTTAGAACAAAATACATTTGTATGGTATCGATGGCTTTTCTCCCGTAAAAAAATTGTCACTTGATCAATTTTTACGGAGGAAATGATAGCACATTATGAGGATACAAAGAGCAACACCTTCTTTAGCCAATTGATAAATCTCAAACAAAAGGGTTTAGTGGGGCAGCACATTGAGGACTTCCAAAATTGAATATAAGGGTAACTGATATTCCAGAGGAACACAGGATTGATCTCTTCATAGGCACTTTAAAGGATAACATCCAACATGAAGTTCGCGTTTTGGAACCTGATTCATTGGAGAAGGCATTCGGGTTGGCAAGAAAAGTTGAATGTAAAATTATGGCGACAAGGAAGCCTACCACTCAATTCTATAAAGAAGGAAGTGTTGCTACGCCTAGATTTCGACAACCTACAAGGTTGACACCACAACAATTGGAAGAAAAAAGAGCAAAAGGGCTTTGCTACAGTTGTGATAGCAAATACACTAAAGGTCATAAGTGTGCTGAAAAGAAATTATTTTACATAGATTGTGAAGAAGAAGAAGAAAATGAACAATAAGAGGATATACACCAGGAACCGGCCCTAGAAGAGGAAGAAATGAATCCGACCATATCATGTAATGCACTGGCAGGAATTACCACTCCTCAAACTCTCAAGATAGCAGGACAGATCAAGAAGAAAAAGGTAATAGTGTTGATTGATTCAGTTAGCACCCATAATTTTATTCATTGTAAGGTAGCCAAGGAATTAAATTGTTTCCTATACCCAGCACCAGAATGTCAAGTGATGGTTGCAAATGGAGGAACTATAAATTGCTCGGGAAAATGTCATAATATCAAGCTAACCATGGGGGAATATGTATTGACTAGTCCAATGCTTTCCATTCCTATGGGAGGTGCTGATGTTGTACTAGGAGTACAATGGTTACAATCTTTTGGGACGGTAGCTTTTAATTTTCAAGAACTTTTCTTGAAATTTTTTTCAGAAGGAAAGGAAGTCGAATTACGGGGTATTGCGGGGAAGCCAGGAAGGATAATAAGCTCTAATGTCATGACAAAGCTTATAAAGAAAGAAAAACGAGGCGTAATTGCACAATTATGCTCACTAGAAGTTCCAACATCAAAATCATCTATTTCTGCAGATCTCCAACAAGTCTTGGACAATCATTCCAAGGTGTTTGAAACTCCCAAAGAAATCCCACCTATTCGTGATCATGATCATGCTATTCATTTGATTCCAGGAAGTGTTCCTCCAAACATCAGGCCTTATAGATATCCTTACTTCCAAAAGAGCGAAATTGAACGTATGATTGCAGAAATGTTAGAGGCAAGTATAATTCAACCTAGTCAAAGTTCTTTCTCTGCTCCTGTAGTATTGGTACACAAGAAGGATGGATCATGGCGAATGTGTCCGGATTATAGGGAGCTCAATAAGCTCACCATTAAAGATAAATTTCCCTTTCCTGTGATTGATGAATTATTGGATGAATTACATGGAGCAATTTATTTTACCAAGTTGGATCTTCGTTCAGGATATCATCAAATTAGAATGAAGACTGAAGATATTCCAAAAACAACATTTCGAACTCATGAGGGTCATTATGAATTTTTGCTCATGCCTTTTGGCCTTACCAATGCACCTTCTACATTTCAAGGGTTGATGAATTCCATTTTCAAACCCTTCCTTAGAAAATTTGTGCTAGTATTTTTTGATGATATACTAATCTACAACAGGTCTTGGAAGGATCATGTTGAACTTGTTGACAGGGTGCTCAAACTATTGCAGGAGAAACAATTATATGCAAAAACATCCAAATGTTTCTTTGGAGTACAAGAGGTGGAATATCTGGGTCATATTGTATCTCACGAGGGTGTTAAGGTAGACCCCAACAAAATTAAAGCCATTAAGGAATGGAAAGTCCCCACAACCATAAAGCAGTTGCGAGGATTTCTCGGGTTAACAGGGTATTATCGCAAGTTTGTTAAGAATTATGGGAGAATAGCAGCACCTCTAACAACATTATTGAAGAAAGATGCATTTTCATGGACTCCTTAAGCAACTAAGGCCTTTGAACGTCTTAAAGAGGCAATGTGCCTAGCACCGGTCTTAGCTACACCAGACTTCACAAAAACCTTTATTGTGGAATGTGATGCCTCAGGAAATGGAATTGGTGCAGTTTTAATGCAGGAAGGAAGACCCATTTCTTTTGAAAGTCGTCCAATCAAGGGAAAGTATTTACAGAAACCTATTTATGAGAAGGAAATGTTAGCAATACTACATGCACTAAATAAATGGTGAACTTACCTAATGGGAAGACACTTCAAGGTAAAAACTGATCATGATAGTCTTAAACACTTTTTGGAACAAAGACTATCATCAGAAGAGCAGCAAAAATGGGTCACAAAGATGTTGGATTATGACTTTGAAATAATCTACAAAAAAGGAAAGCTTAATGTTGTTGCAGATGCACTCTCAAGAAAGAATGAAGAGGTGGAAGCATTGCTTTGTGCCATTTCTATTATCCAACCAGATTGGATAACCGAAGCAAGAGATGAATGGAAGAAGGACAAAGATTTATGGACACTCATTCAAAAGTTGCAGCAAGATCCTAGTACATCTGATACATTTAGTTGGAAAAATGATTCCTTATGGTACAAAGATCGCTTATATCTTTGTAGGAATTCCCAACTAAAACAAAAGATTCTTTTGGAACTACACACTTCTCCTTTAGGAGGACACTCAGGATTTTTAAAAACTTACCACAGGGTGAAGAAAGAATTTTTTTGGGATGGCCTTAAATCTGATATTCAAAAGTTTGTGGCGGAATGTTTGGTTTTCCAGTAGAATAAAGTTGAGACAATTAAGACCCCGGGACTTCTACAACCTTTATCCATTCCAAGTCAACGTTGGGAGGAGATTTCAATGGATTTTATCACAGATTTACCTAAGTCCGAAGGAAAGAATGTCATCATGGTGGTAGTTGATAGACTTACCAAGTATGCACACTTTTGTGCATTATCTCATCCATTTAAAGCAAGTATAGTTTCTACTACATTTATGGATAGAATTCAAAAGCTACATGGAAGCCCAAGGGTTATTGTGAGCGACAGAGATCCCATTTTTACTGGAAATTTTTGGACGGAGTTATTTTCATGTTTGGGTACTCAATTAGCTCATAGCTCATCTTATCATCCTCAATCTGATGGTCAAACTGAGATAGTAAATAAATGTTTGGAAGGATATCTTTGTTTTTTTGTATCTGATAAACAAACACAATGGGTCAAGTGGTTGCCTCTAGTTGAATGGTGGTATAACACTTCCTTCCATACTGCAGCAAAAATGACCCCATTTATGGCACTTTATGGATATCATCAACCATCCATCACATCATCTTTAAGAGAAAATTCTAAGGTTCAAGCAGTGGAAGATCACATCGAGCATCAACAAGAAGTTCTCCAACTCTTAAAGGATAACCTGAATTTGGCACAAAATCGAATGAAACAACAGGCAGATCAACATCGCAGTGAGAGAAGTTTTGATGTAGGAGATTGGGTATTTTTACTGCTACAACCATACAAACAAATGTCCCTCAAGCAAGCTAAGAAGGATAATAAATTATCGCCAAAGTACTATGGTCCTTACAAGGTGTTGCAAAATATCGGTACTATGGCATACAAATTGGAGCTTCCTGCTTCTTCACGAGTGCATCCAATTTTCCATGTTTCATGCTTAAAGAAGGTTATAGGTGAAAATCTTCCAGTTCAAACAATATTGCCAGAACTTGATGAGGAAGGAAAATCATATTGGAACCTGAAGCGGTCATGGAAACAAGAACTCGACAGCTACGGAATCGATCAATTTCAGAGTATCTCATCAAGTGGAAGAACTTACCCACTGAAGATTCTACATGGGAGGATGAGAATTTTATACAGAAGCACCCAGAGCTACTCAAGCTTTGAGGACAACACTTTTTTGAAGGAGAGGGGCATGTTAGGTCCCTATATTACTAGTATAGTCCATTATTTTTGTTAGTGTAACCCCCTTATTGTTATTATTGTACCCTTGTAACCCCCATTTTGTTATTATTGTGCCCTTAAATTATTATTGTTAGGTCGGCTAGGATTACACTGTGGCCCACTAGGATTACATTATGGCCCCATGGACTCCTATATATAGAAAGGAGGTTTTGTAAATTGTATCATCCAAGAATTGTTCATTTATGTAATGTATTGGAGGTTGCCCCCTCAAAGTGGCTTATTTCTAAGGCGTTGATATCTCTTTTCTTCTATTTTTGGAGCTGGTTACACAACAAGTTCGGCCCTTCCTTCGTTAGGACTATCACCTTTGACACCTAGCTCGTCGATTGTTGTTACATTTGTCCCAATCCAACCTACCATATGTGTGGCTTCATCTGCACCGGTTGTTACACATCTGTCATCAGGTTATTTTCACACTCACGGGTCCATCTTTCTTAATCCCATGTGGCCTGTCAATCCTGGCCCGGGTAAATCAAAACCTTATGTTGTGGAGGCCATGCCTACTTCTAGTGTGGCTATGACTTCCTCTGCTATTCCTGGAAGCCTTACTTTTGAAGAGTATTTGTTGGATGTTCAGCAACAGAACTCTGAGGGTTCTCAGCAGCCCCAAGCTCATGTCAATCCTCCGCATCACTATGATGTCTATAGTAATCTTGTATATATGCCCTCGATTGATCCTCATCAGCTTGTTTATCTGCCTCCGGTTGATCCCTATCAAATCGTTCCTCATCAAGGACCATTGATATAGGCACAACCCGCAAGCCTACAAGGATAACCCATGCAGGGACAACCTTTGGTCCAGCAAGTACAAACCTCTGGTCCTCAGGGAAAACCTTACGGTCCGCAAGGACAACCCTTACAAGGTCAACCTTTTGTCCAACAGGGACAACCCTACGGTCCTTCCAGTCAACCTCAGTATCAACCAAGAGCATCTTATATTTCTGGGGGATGGATGTATCCACCATAGGGACAACCTTTTGTACAACAGCAGCAACCTTACATCTAGCAAGGCCAAAATTTTGTACAACAAGGACAACCCTATGGTCCTGCTCTGGGTCAACCTGGTTATCAGGGACAACCTGGTCCATCGCAACCATCAGGCCAACCTCTTCCAAAAGGGCAACCCAATGGCCCTCAATATCTAGGCCAACCTGCTCCGCAGGGACAGCCTGCCCATCCTTACCAGCCAGTTCAACCTATTCAACCAACCCAGCAGCTAGTTCAGCCTATTCAACCTACTCAGAAAGGTCCACCTGCTAAACCTCAAGGCACTAATTCCCATCCTCAAGGTCAATTTCATAAGGTATATAGTGTGCCCCAAGGTTTCACTTATTACCCTCAAAATCAATCCCAGATGGTGTATAATCCACCTCAAGGAAATATTTAGATTCCACAACAGAATCCATATGTTGCTCAGAAAGGACCTCAATGGTATGCTCAGAATCAGTAACCAGGTCCCCAACGCCAGTATGGGTAGAACTATCAGGCTTATAACCCTTATGGTCAGAATCCTTCGGGACAAAACATATGGGGCCATAATTTCTCCCAGACTGGGTGGAATGCTAACACAGGTCCTTCTCAAAGACCTCTGATGGCTTTTAAACCTAAATTACCATTTCTCGCTCCGTTGGAATTGCCAGATGTGTCAAAGTTAACAAACGATCTGATTCTTCATAACCGTATTGGCCTCCAGTTCCAGCCAAGATTCCTGGTGATCTTCCTAAGTTGAGGGAAAGTCTGGAGAAGACCCCCAAGCGCATGTTATGACCTACCACTTGTGGTGTTCCTCTAACTCTTGGGTTGACAATTCCATCCGTCTTTTTATTTTCCAACAGACTCTTACTGGTGCCACTGCAAAGTGGTACATTGAATTATCTCGTGACATCTTTAAATATTTCAACTCTTTGGCCATGGATTTTCTTACGCGTTTTCAGTTACCAGTTCAGTATGAGACCGGGACACACCTCCTCACATCCTTGAAACAAGACTGAGGTACTCATATCTCAAATCATATTCATGAATGGAGGCGTCATCGTTGCTTGATCAAGTTTGATATTCCTGATCAGCTTCTAACTAATTGGTTCACTACCTAATTTTTTAATCAAATCGCTAAAGACATAGCTATGGGGGCATGTGTAATCGAATAATAGGCCATTGCTCATGCCCAGTACCTTGATCTTGTGTACTCTCAATCTGGCACATTGTATGATATCTTGCCTGATGCTCCTCGACCTGGAACTTCCAAAGCACTGATGGCGCCATCCGTCGACGGTATCATCGATTCCGTGTCTCAGGCTTCTCGGAAGTCTTCTTCTTCAAAATCTGGGAAGCAAAAGTCTAATCCTTCTAACGATTTAGCTTTTCATCCTACCCCGGGTTCTGGTAATACCGTAGAATTCAATGTCATTCAGGCCAATATAGTGGATAATACTTCCAAAGGAAAAAAGAAGGGTAAAGGTAAGGCCAAAGCTGATACCTAGGAACAGGATTCATCTAAATCTCGTGTTAATGATGGTTCACAACGTAAGCCGAAGTAACCTTGTTTGATTTGTGACAAAGAGCACTACACCAAGGACTGTTCTCGATGGGTTGAAGTAAGTAGATTTCTCAAAGGCACCCAGGGAACTACAGCTATTATCAAAGAACACTTTCCATCACAGCATACCCAGATGGTAGAGCAACCTCAGTCCTCTACCCCATTTCGCTCTCAGGTTTTCATGATGAACGGTTTTGCATCCGTTTCCCTTGCTACTCGGTCGAAATATTATACCAAATCACGTAAGGCAATGGGGAAAGAGATCGTTGATGTTTCTCCTCCTTCGCCTGTTTTTGGCCCTCTTTAGATTGAAAGGCCCAGTGTTGAACCCGTTTTATGACCACCTTCCAAAGGTGTACTCTGTAAGTCTTCTTACAATCCTAATGCTCATGCTGCTCAACATTACAATATTGTTGAGGATCTAGCTCAGGCGCCATCTACGATGTCTGCATTAGAAGTACTTCAGAGTTGTTCATCTCAACGGAAGGCTTTGTTATTTGCGATCGGCAGGGTTGATCCTGCTGATTCTAGCCTTCTCGTTTTCGACCTGGAGAATTTCGTCCCAAAACTCCTACACCAAATTGCGCTCATCATACAAGTTGGTATTAATGGTCTGAATATCCATCGGGCGGTTGTGGACGAGGGTGCATCTACGTGCGTCATGTCATCTGCTTGCTGGAAAGCCATTGGTTCTCCAGCTTTGAATTCATCACCAAATGCCCTTGAAGCATTTGATGGAAGGGAATCTAAACCTCTTGGTGTTCTCGCTATTTTACCAATTACATTAGAAGGGAAGACAGTCAATGTCGCAGGTTAAAGTAGTTGACGCCAAGCTCAATTACAATCTTCTCCTCGGTCGCAGTTGGACCCATGCAATGTTGTGCATTCCGTCCACTCCCTTTCATGTTTTGAAATTCTCGCACAAAGGAAATATTTTTACTGTTGATCAGTTGTCGTTCTTCACTTATTTTTTCGAGAAAAATGTTCTATATGTGGATCAAATTCCTACTCCCTACGAGAGTGCAGGGCCAGGTCTTTTCAAAGATCCTGCCCTCATGGGTATTTTTCCTCTTCCTCCACCCAACACTGTTCAGATTAATATGATCTCTTGGTCTGATGATCCGTGGATCATCCCTTCACCTGAACAGATTGATTCTTTTGGAGATTCCATACCGTTAAGTCCCATCGAGTTTGACTATTGTGAACTTATTTTGGCTTCGAAGCCTCCGCCTCCTGATCATGCTCCTTTGAGCGTGTCTCTTGACACTTATTATCAATCCCCCTAGATCGGAAATTCGGATTCTCCTGATCCCTTGAAAGATATATTTCCCTCCGATGAAGCCATCATGGAAACTATGTCTCTCGAGGATCTTCTGTGGGATGATATTCATCATCGTTCCTCATTCATGCCTGGTATTGGGGCCATGTCTACGTGTCTTGAGAGGTTTTCATCTCAGTTTCCTTCTCCTCTACTTCAAACGCCTATCGTGACACATGAAGTTTTTTTGGAGGGTAACGTGAGTAACATTACGCAAACGATGCCTATCGACATTTCCGTGAAACCAAGAATTGTTGAGAACATCCATATCAGGGTCACATGTTCTTCAGATGAATTTTAGGTTTATACTAGCCTATTCCACAAGTTTCGCGATGTCTTTGCATGGTCCTACGAAGAGATGCCCAGAATCGATCCCAGTATAGTGGTGCATGAGATTCCTACCTACCCTGGTTCGAACCTGTTCGTCAGTGCCTTCATCTTGTGCACCCTAGAAACGCTGCCACCATTAAAGGCTAAATTTGAAAAACTTCTCAACATTGGTATTATTTATCCGATTCCCTTGAAAAAATGGGTGTCCAACATTGTCCCTGTAGATAAGAAACAGGGTACCATTCGGGTCTATGTTGATTATCGTGACATAAACCAGGCCTGTCTTAAGGATAATTATCCTACTCCCTTTATTGATCAAATCATTGATGACTGTGCGGGGAGTGAGATATTTTCCCTCATGGACGGATTTTATGGCTATAACCAGATTAACATTCTCCTCACGAATCAACATAAGACTGCCTTTATCTGTCCGTCGAGTACCTTCGCATATAAGAAGCTCCCTTTTGGCTTGAAGAATGTTGGTGCCACATTTCAGCGAGAAATGTCGTATGATTTTCACGATATTAAGCACATCGTTCAACCTTATCTAGATGACCTTCCGGCTCATTCAGCTAAACATACAGACCACCCTGACCATCTTCGTCAGGTATTTCTTCGCTGTCGACGCTATAACATCCGATTAAATCTGCATAAGTGCATCTTCTGCGTCGATTCCAGTAGACTCTTAGGGTTTATCATTTCCAAATATGGGATTCACCTCAATCCACTCAAATTGGAGGCTATTTTTAATCTCCCCTCTCCATCCTCATTACATCAGCTGCAGAGTCTGCAGGGGAAGGCTAACTTTTTACGTCGTTTTATACCGAACTATGCCGAATTCGCTAAATAATTCACATGATTACTAAACCAGGGTATCCCATTCCTTTGGGATGAGATCGCCCAGAAGTCTTTTGATGCTTTGAAGATGTTTCTTGTCAACACTCCTCTGTTGCATCCTCCGAACAATCATCGCGATTTTTCCCTCTATTTAGTCGCCGCTTTCAGCACGATTTCCAGGGTTTTGGTACAAGACGATTATGACGGTAAAGAGCATGTTATTTACTACCTCTCTCATAACCTTCTTGATCCTAAAACACGCTATGCGCATGTCTAGAAGTTAGCATTAGATGCGGTCCAAGCAGTTCAACGTATTCGTCATTACATTATGTTGTGTACTGTGATTGTGATTTCTCACTGCAACCCTATGACCTATATATTGTCTCGACAATTGTTGAGAGGAAAATACTCGAAGTGGATTGTCATCCTCCAAGATTTCGATTTGGAATTTACTACTTCCAAGTCGAATAAATCATTAGTCTTAGTTGATCTTATCTGCTCCCTCCCCTCTTACTCTGCTCCGTCTGGTTCCGAGGAATGCATTCCAAACGACACACTTTTTCTTATTAGCACCCTCGATCCTTGGTATGGTGATACCATCATATATCTTCATACTTTTAATTTTAGATTTGATTTGACGAAGGATGCTGACCGATGCATCCGTCATCAATCGCAACCTTATCTTATAGTCGGAGATGCACTCTACCGCATCGTATTTGATTCCATTCTCCACGGGTGTTTGACTCTCGAGGAGGCTGAGAAAGCCCTAAATGATTGTCACAGTGGCGCCTGTGGCAGTCACATGTCTGGTTATGCCATGGCACAAAATATTCTTTGTGTTGGGTATTTTTGGCCCTCCATCTTCAAGGATTACATTGTCGTTGTCCACAAATGTCATTATTGTCAGATCTATCAGCGCAAGATACGCATGTCGCCTGCATATCTACATCCTGTCATTACTGGTCACTTTGCGAAGTGGGGCATCGATTTTATGACATGTAACCCTCACTCGGCTGGGGGGCATGCTTATATCATCGTAGTTGTTGACTACTTCACCAAATGGGTTGAAGCAATGCCTACACTTGCGGCTGACGGTAAGACAGTAGCTCAGTTCATATTCAATCACATCATTTCTAGGTTTGGTGTCCCTCAAGCCATCGTAACCAATCATGGTTCTCATTTTCGGCATTATATGGTGGTAGAGTTGACTTCCAAGTTGGGCTTGCGTCACGACAGCTCAACATCGTACTATCCTCAGTTCAATGGTCGGGTTGAATCTGTGAATAAATTTCTTGTCACCATGCTTCAACATATTATTGGGATGCACAAATCAAACTGGCATATCATGTTATTTTCGGCTCTTTGGGCATACCGAAACTCAGTTAAGGATGTGACCGGATTCACTCCACTCCAGCTTGTTTTTGGTCTGGAAGCTACCCTTCCGATTGAGTGTGAAATACCTTTGCTCAAGTTGGCTGTTGAATTACTGCCGAACACTTCGCCAGAAGAAGAGCGTCTACTCTACTTAGAGAGGCTAGATGAAACTCGTCACTTTGATGCTTTGGTCATTGAAGCATAGAAGAAGCGGGGCAAAGCTCACTTTGACCAGTTGGTTTCCCCTCGTTCCTTCATAGAAGGAGATCTTGTCCTCCTGTATGACCAAGCTCATGATAAGCTAGGGGCAGGAAAATTTCAACCCATGTGGCATGGGCCCTACATTGTTAAACGTGTTTTGCAGAATGGGGCCTATGAGCTCATTGATTATGAAGGTCATCCTCTAGATCAGCCCAGAAATGGGTTATATCTTAAAATATATTATGCATGAGTCATTCGTGCATGTTTTGTGTACATAGGTGTTCTTTTCATTTTTGTATATTTTTGGCTTAATGTGATTTATGAGCATTTTCCAACTTATTAGGTCGTTACATTTTGTGCAAATTTATATTACTCCTTACATCAGTTTCGTGGATGGTGCTTCTCGAAATACCCGGAACCTGTCTTCGACAACCTGGGTGATTTATGATCCTGTTGGTGAGTTGATATATCTTCAAGGTATTTTTCTAGGACAAACTACAAACAATGTCATTGAGTATAGTGCTGCCATTGAACTATTAACCGAGGCGATTACCCTCAGCATACGTGCATTGGTTGTAAAACTAGACTCACAGCTCATCGTTCTTCAACTTAATGGACATTATTCAGTTAGAAACCCTCACATTTTAAGGTTGTATTTACGTGTTCGTTTTCTGGAGAGACATTTTGATTATATCACATATCAACATATTCCACGGCGGATGAATGCATTAACTGATACAGTGGCTAAAATTGTATTAGATAGACATTTGTGTAATTTTTAAAAAATAATCATCACATGGAAAGATCCATACAGGAAAATAGGTGTGTGTGTGTATATATATATATATCGAATGTTTGCATCAGTGTGCATCATAAGTACAAAAAATATATGTGTTTCTGTTACATCCTGAGACACCATGTCTCTCAAAAATATGCAGAAATAAATCCTAGGTATCTAATCGGCGTGATGCTCATGATAACATGTCATTGTCCGTATGAGCCGCCTCAGCAAGCGGTGAACTCATTTTGACACCCCTACAGTATGTCACTGGTATGCACGAGGAAAATTGTCAAATCGCGCATAGTCTAGGACCCCATGAGAAATTCCCTTTAAATTGTGCACGATTTCCTCCTCCTCGCCTCCCTCACCATGAGGGGCAATATCAAAGTCACGAGGGATTCGCCTCGCTATCAGAGACATCCCTGCAGTTCTTTCTGGGCCAACATCTGCAAACACGTGGATTTAATGTCAGAACATACATAACAAAAAAAATCATAATACTCATGAAAATAAAAAACAAAGTGCTTCATCCCAATCCTCTCCTTCTGGGAGTGGGAGGTCTGTATCATCAGTAAAATCTGTGCCAGAGTAGGGCCAGTCCTCCACAATGATCAGTTTTCGGTAAATCCAATCAAAGAACTTTGGTCTCCAGGACATCTTTTGACCGCCCCCTGACCTTGGCATCAGCATTGCCCAATGGGCCATCCATGGCTCGTGTGCTGGTGGTGTTGAGACTATGACTTCCTGTCACTGAAAGATTGGTAATCGTTCCAAGATTAACGATACCAGGATAGATCCATATCTGAACTACTTTAGTTTGGTCTTCTTGCATTTCGTTAATTGATGTTTCATATTGATCATCACTGCCTCTGCCCAGTTGTAGATGGTCAGTGTCAGACAGTCTACTACAAGAAGTAACTGTTTTTTTGTTGCTTTGTGTGGAGCTTTCGATCCTGTAGCTCGCATAATGGTGTGTAGCACTACTTTTAGTGCCAAGTCTAGAATTGTCTGGATATCCACTTTTCCACATTTTGACCCTTTTCTGGCCCCTAGACATGCCCTGTCAATCACCATGTTCATGTTCTCCATGGTGGTCCAGGTGCCGATCAGAACTGGTGTTGTCCCCCTCCGCGAAAATCCTGTTATGAAATAAAATTCAGAAACATCAATCTCGAGTTCCTGATCATGACGAATGAATTTTCCCTGATCCTCATCCCAGATATTGATAAAGTATTACAACAGCTCCGGTTAAGCTCTAAGGCATGGTGTCATGAAGAATTTTTTCAGTCCACAATCTCTGAGGGCTTCCATGCATCTTTCATTTTCCATGGCAAGCTCGTCTTTTTCACTGTGTTCCCGTTCGTTCCATTCGATCACCATTCTTCCACTTCACACCTGCAAACATGTTCATATGAACCACATTAGCCAAATTAAAAGCTCTTGAATTGTGAAAATGGGCTCACTTTCTTGCATTTATAAGCTAAAAATGTTTGCATGGTTGGCGCGACTGTTTTAGAAACAGTCGCGTCAATGGGCGCGCCCCAGTTCAGAAATTTGGGCGATTGGCGCGAGCCCGTGCCCGATACTCACGTTGTCCGTCGTGTCCAATTTTTTACAAATTCCCCCACATAATTTCAAATTTCGGGTTGCAGGCAATGAAAGAGGATTCAAAATACAGGGAAGGATGTCGGCTCTTACCTAGAACTGACATATTCGAGATTGGTCTGTCGGATTTCCCGCTATCGTCGTCGCAAAATCACAGTGTAAAATGGGTAACTATTGCTCTACAAGAGGTAAAAGTGAAAATTAATTATTTTTTAACATTTTTGGCATTTTATAACTTTTTGAAACCCTAATTAGGTTTTAAGACATATTTTTTGATTATTTCACTATGTTATTTCGAGACATGAGTTTTACGTTTGTCTCCTGTGAAACGATAGGTCTTTTATAAGATAGCGATGTAGTAATGAGTTGTATTTTATACTTTTTCGGACTCGGTAAAAGCACGAAAAAGTCACTACTGGAGTCATCTTTTAGCTCTTTTCTGACTCTCTAAAACTGAAAATATTGTCATGACTCTTGTCATTTTGAACTCGTTAAATGGTTGCAAAATGATATCTACCCAGTATATGTTTACCCCTTTTTCGAGCTAGGATAGATTATTTACAGAAAATGAATACCTTAGCCTATCGCAGCTAAAGAGGTTCTTTCAAATATTTTTTTCTACCTTTTCGGATCTGAAGGACTATTTACGAAACGGGACCTGCTGGAGTTTTATTTTCTCCTTCTTCTCAAACTCTCTAAATATGAAAATATGTCAAGTTTTTCCTTTATCAGACTTGTTAAACCCTGATGACATCGGACATTGTCACCATGACGTTCACCGAGTTCCTCCTTCCTAGGGCTCGTAAAATGTACTAAAATGGATTTGTCCAAAGGACAAACTTACATTGCGAGCATATGATATCCCCTTCAATATTGTTTTAAAAATAATTGGGGTAATCGCCAAAAATGGTGGGGGAAAATTGAACCAGTATTTAGTTATGTTGGCAGTATGTCACTCTTGAACATGACACTCATCTACATTCGTGTCGGGTTGGGGACATCTCATTTCGTCATTTTTTTCCTCCATGTGTTTGGGTAATCTATTTTGACCTCTCATCTTCTCTTTTCCATGTCATCATGACCTCAGACCCCTTGATGACGAATACTGCCAAGTCTAGAGTCATGTCGCTGATATGTTCATGAGAATTTTTCCTTTGCAGTTTTCAACCTTCCTCTGATCCTCTATCTGGTCCTGATTCACTATCATCATGTTCCTTTGTCTCGTGTCGATAATGTGGGAAACATTATGGCCCTCCTTCAACCGGGTCACTTCCTATAGGCTTCAGCTCATTATCCAGGAAATTTATCGAGAGACTCCCTTCTCGTACCTTGGAGCTTGCATGCCTCAATGGCAGGTTCTTCACATTCGACGATAGGTCCACATCATTGGCCTTCGATCGAATGATTCTACGATTGTTCGATGCCAGATCACTATTCACATTCCATGGATTGTACCTGTTGTACCTTGAGAGCCATTATCATTAATGGTGGTTTCTC
The DNA here is from genome assembly GCA_034641835.2 of Pinus albicaulis. NCBI lineage: Eukaryota > Viridiplantae > Streptophyta > Pinopsida > Pinales > Pinaceae > Pinus > Pinus albicaulis. The sequence goes on along the minus strand of CM076577.1, from coordinate 255,014,415 downwards.
TCATGCCTATTAACAACTTTCATCATTGGTTAGTAATTAGGTGACTTTCTTACATGTTTGACTTTAGCTCACATATTCGCATGCTTGAATTTGTACTTGTTCGGGTCAAGATGGAGCGCAAGACCCTGGGTCTTATCTGATAAGATCCAGGCTGCGAGATATTGTGGTTTATCATGAATTATTGCATGACTCTTTTTGATTGGATGGCTGCGACCATACCTGAGTCTATTTGTTGATCCTTATTGCTAGATGGTTGCGTCCATACCTCGGATCTCAGTTTTTATGTACTCTATCATGGATGGTTTCACCCATGCCCCATGTTCATGTATCAGAGATACCAGTTGTATTTATACTTGCAGGTCTTCCGACAGTGGTTTTTGGTTTGAACGCATTCTCTTAAAGCATTTCGCCCCTCCCTCTCTCTCGGACCTCATGCTTTAGAGGCATCTGTTACACAGTCTTTTGTCTTTGTCCTTGCAATCCCCATACCACACATTGGAGGACTATTTCTGTGACTAAAAATCAATGTCACGCCTTGAAAATACCATCATTGCATCCCTTTCCATGATTAAAACATTCCTTCTGTTGACAATTCCCTTAGCAGATCATCAGAAACACGTTTTTTCCTTGGTGCTAGTAAACCGTTATGCCCTCACACCAATGAGGAATATTAACACTGGGCCCCGTGCCCATTGGCGCTCTATCCCAGTGAGCTACCTGTGCCAACCTATTTATGGAATATTTTTTAAAAATAGAGGTGAAGTTTCCATCATAACAAACTTCGTGGGCGAGTCAGCAGGAGTGGTTCGACTAAATAACCACGGACTCCCTGTTTTGGCCTCTTGTTTCCACTTTTTGGAAAAACTTACCAAAGGATAAGGCCTCCCTTACACTATTGTAGGGATCCCAACCTCCTCCTCTCCCTTTATAAATAAATCCATCTTCCATTGATGCACTAGATGAACATAATATAGTTGAACAGATAGCTGAACATTTCGCTAGAGAGATAGAACAGAAAGAGACCTTTGTTGAGAGAGAGCTTAGGCTTGTGTCTGTTCCTTGTCCTAATTCCTTATGATCCTTTGAGACGCGATTCAACTGAACCCACTGGAGGAGGTTGCGATGTCAAGGCTCCAGTTGTAACTCTTTCTTATATTTATATATATACATGACTATTGTTTGGTTCCCATCTTGCGTTAATGTGTTTTATTTGATGCAATATGATTAGCCCTCCATGACTAGTTAGTTGATTATGAATGAAATCATTGTCTTGTATATTTCTCTTGTTTGTTGATCTTTGTGCAAGTATCCAAGCACTGTTGCAAAAGGATTGTGACCCATCGAGACAGAGATCAAGAGGCCATCACCACTACAGTGACGACAGCGTTGGACTCCACCTAGCTCAATCTACCTTGTCCTTTTCATTCATTAATTATGAACCTACACCTTAGCTTGTCCCTTTGTTTCTAGAACCACTTTAGGGTTAGAGGGATCGTTTCTGTCTGCAGAAAGGATTTACCTTACCAACAGACATCCTTTCTCACCATTTTCCCTTACTTTTTCATAAGTTCATATACTCCAATCAATGATAAATGTTATGTTTTGTCTCAAGGAATGCATTTAAATGATTTCCATGTTATATTATGATTTTCTTGCTATTCAAATGGATTTTTGTAATTTGGCTATAGAACGCAGCCTATTATGCAGCTAATCATTGGTTTCGTAGTTACTTTCATGGTCTAAAAGGTTCTAGGGATCAAATGGAGAAATGATCCAAATGGGAATTTCCAAAATCATCTCCACATGGATTTCATCATATCTACTTAATCGAGATCAAGAGAAAAGGAAGCATGAGATCTTGGTCAAAGTCCGGTCAAATTCCAGTCAAAGAAGGACTCTTGATTTTCTATATCGTAGCACATAAAGAGTTAAACAGTAAAATTTCAATTCTATAAGTCGGTTAATATTAGCCACCTATAGGAAGAATTAGTTCAAAACAGTTATGTTTGTTTTATTTAAATACCGGTTGTACATAACCGAGAATAAGTTAAGTTTTTGTTGAAACGTTGTGTATTGTTTTAAGACTTCATTTTATTATAATACAAGGATCGTGTTCATGGTATCAGTTATTTCTTAAGTGCATATTTAACCAGCTAAGATCTCAACTGAATTTGTTGCAGAGGAACCCTGCACAGGAGGAGGTTTTTCGCTCATTGTTTTAGTTTAATTTCCTTACTCCGTTTTTGTCAATTATGGTTTCTGAATATATTAATGTTACATTTCAATTTTGATCAATAACATATAATTAAATCATAACTGTGTAATCAATGTTCTTCTAAAACATTTCGTGAGGATAGATTTATCTATTTTCAAATTGAATTAAGTTTGAAACAATAAGAATTCACAGTTATCTAGTTTCCTTTACTGTTTTTTTGTTTAATTTCTTAGATTATAACTATCAATTAATTGTATCAATGGATGTTCTCAAAGGTCATTTCAATCAGATTATTCTAAACTAAATGATTGAATATCTAAGTCATACAGTTATTGAGCTTTCCTCTACATACTTCACTTGTTTTCTAGGACATTAGAAACTAAGGTATAATTGATTGCTTACACAGCATCTGAAGAGGCTAATACTTCATATTGAATACTGGAGTAATCAAACATACATTAGTTGTTTACAATCAGTTGAGTTTTAACTTTGCATGCTTTTACATTTGCTTTTATATCCTCATTTAATTGCATCACTAGATGTTCTTAAAATTCATTCCAAGAAGTTTATTTGATCATATTTCTAGACTGAATGAATGAATATTTAATTCATGCAATTACTGAGTTTTCCTCTACACACTTTACTTTATTTTATAGATCATTAGAAACTAAGTTATAATTGGTTACTTACACATCATCTCAAGAAGGTGACACTTCAAATTGAATGTTGGAGTAAATAAACATACATTAGGTGTTTTCTTTTTTGCTTTCACTTAGAATAGCATTGCAATTTCAATTTCAGTTATAAGATTTATCCACGGAATAGAACTAATGTTAAAGTAGAAGTCATTAGAATAGATACTCTGTTTTTCATATCATATTCTAACCAGCCAATAAATCTTTGATAAATTTTTATGCAAATTAGTTTAACTTAGTGTTGAAGCCTTGAAAATCGCTGCTTCAAACATTGGGGGAAAACCACCCGGTCGGGACCTTAAGACAGCTCCTTTTCCGTTTGGTGTGGTGGCTCCGACTGGATTTATAGGACCAGTTTCCTAATAACTAATGGGTTGATGATGGAATGATTGTATGAGTGGATAATGAAACTAAATGATTGAAATAATCTATCTAATTTAATCTATAACTTATAAATTATTCTAAAACTAACCCAGGTGTCAAATATGAATACAATTTTTAAGATTGTTTCAATCAAAACAATAACCATGAAAATGTATTATAATTTAATTGAAATATGCAATATCAAATAATGATAACTCTGTTTAAGAAATTAAACAGAGTTATAATAACACATTGCATTCGTCATTTTATATAGCATTTGCACATACTATGAGAGATGAATATTTCTATACACTTAGAAATTATATGTATAAAGAAATATTTGTAAAGCAAGTACATATAAATGATAGCAAATTTAAAGAGAATATCTCATAACATAAGAAAAATAACAGTAAATTGATAGAAATACCATATTCATCTTGATACTTTTCCTTGATGCAATTCAATATCCCGATCCAATGCTTCAATGTAAAACAAAATCCAAGGTATAGAAATACAATTCTTAGAGATAATTTGCCATAAACCACAGGATGTGATCCTTTATAAAAAATAAAGTAGTCGATGGAGTACAAAAATGTAACATCCAAGCCAAAATATTACAAACTCAGGAACCCCTCTCAAATGCACGGAAGGGGTTTAAATAGGAAATTAATGAAACAAAATAACTAAAACTATTGCTACAATCTAACATCGGAAATCTAGAAATAGACTTGCGATATTAAAATGAAACAGATTCATTGATTTTCTGTTGCATTTAATGTTCCGAGGTGGCAAATTTTGAGCATATCTTTGACCTCTGCGGATGACTTAGCCTCAAATGTAACTGACCAGTATACGTGGCATCAAAAAAAATTGGAATGATGCAACTAATGGCATTGGAAAGGCATTTAATTTCCATTTGCTGACTGTGTGGCTTGATTAGATATGTCCACATAATATCCCATGAAATTCCTTGAAGTTTGCTGATTTGCTAATTCTTATTGACTAATTCTTGCTTCCACTTAGAATCAGTCTCTTTTACCTTTGGTAATTTACCTGGGATACAATCTGAAATTAAATTGGTGGCATATAAGCTATCATTAACCAACTGTGTTATATTATTCATCATAGTCTCGCTCTTGATGTGGCTCTTTCTCCTTTTATCAATTTCTTTTCCCATTCAGCAAACATAATTTCTTTGTGTCTTTCCTCAATCCTGGGAAGGTTTTCATTCCTTCCTTGCTCTGAGTCGTGCCATGAAAGAAATTCAGAAATTTTCTCATCTACATCATCAAATTCGAGCCTGAGACTGACTCCTTCATCTATTAAAGATGATGTTATTTCACACAAGGGCTCGGCTTGTGCCGTCTTTTGACAGAGTTCATTCAGCTGCTGAGACAGTATTTTACTTATTTCAAGAGCTTCAGTTTTAAATTGATCCAATTTAGGATAATCCCTAAATTTGTCCAATCTTGCTTGGAATATTTTTTCTTGCTCAACCTTAGCAGTTTTCTCGTTTTGCAGTAGGGTTTGTAATTTTGTCACCTCTTGAGTTAACTGTTGTTGCTTATTCAAGGCTTGTTGATCAAGCTTCTTCTTCTCAATTCCAAGTTTCTCTTCCATTTTTTTAGATCTGAGCTCTTCATCTTGCAACTACTGTTCCAATTGCATAATATTTTGTTGATTTCCTGTTGCTTGTTCCTCCAGCATAGCTATCTGTAAGTCCTTTTGTTTCATCATTTGGGTGACTTCAAAAGCTTTGTCTATAGTGGCTGCACTATAGGCGCCTGCATATTGTGACACTTTGGTGTGATCCTCTGAAGGATTCACCTAAGTATTTTTCTAAACAACGTTCATAAATTCAACTTGTGAGGTTGAAACTGATTCCTGATTTGTTCTCCTTCTCTTCCTTTGCTTCCTGACAACAGCCCTATGCTTAGGACTATAAAAGATATCTAGAGGAGGAATTTCTTCTACTTTCAACACAATTTCTTCTGTAGGATGCTCAGGAATAATCTCCATATCTTGATCTTTCAGAATGTCAACTTGAGGATTATTTTGTGATCCTATTTGCTGAGAAAATTGTTCATATTGACTTAGAAAATGGGAAGTAACAATAACTTCAGCAGAATCCAACACTTTCTCTGTGGTCTTTTCTCTTTCAAGTTGATTATCTGGCTTATTACCAATACTTTCTTTTTCTGTTTGAACATTAGCCTTGTTTCCTGTGTTTTCTTTCTCAGTCTACACATTGGTTTGAATGCCTGTGTTTTCCTTTTCTGTCTGAACTGTAGTTCCTTTCTCAATATGTACATCAGTTTTACTGCCAGTATTCTCCTTTTGCACATCAAGTTTGCCACTCGTGATTACTTTTTCAGTCTGTACATTACCCTTGCTGATAGATGCTTCTTTTCCTACTTTTTTAGCTGCATCTTCTTTTTCCTTCTGCTCTGTTTCTATATTTTCATATTCTTGTGAAGGAATTATTAACTAGTCAAGAGGAGCTTTTAGTAGTCTCTGGCTCCGAAATAGCATGAATATCTTCAATCTGAAACTTGGATTTTGACAAGTTATAGACTTGGGAAAATTTATCAATAGAAATAAATAAATCATCAAACTCATCGGGTTCATGCTCAAACCGAGCGATTGAAACTAAAGTTGTGAAATCAAATGCTACCTTTTTCGGGTCATATTTCCTTCCTGGGACTGTTGAGAGCTTAAGATCCCTTATTTTAATGACTTCCTTCTCAGCATGTCTAAATTCATTAAGAGTATAATTCCCACAGTGAAAGGGAAAAGTGGGCCACATCAATTTCTTATTATTCTTCAAACACCTTGACATACCTTCTACTGTTAACTGGTAAGAAATTTCTTGTGCTAACAGTTTGTCAGGAACATACAGAGGTAAAATATGGGGCTCCACAATGCTCCCAAAAACTCTGATATAGGTAAATTTCTCTTCTCCAAACCAGTCACCAATCTGGGATATATCAGTCTTTGCCTTTTTAGAGAGTCGGGGAGGAAATTGGTTAAAAATGGTTTGATAGATAGGAATCAGAAAACCGTGACAAATTCTATATACATGATTTTTAAAATGGACCTTCCACAAGAGCTTATGGTAAATATGTATAGGAACGGGATCTTGGGGGGTCCATTTCCAACCTAAAATGGGGAATTCTGAATTAAAACATAGAGCATCTAAAATGTAGGCACAGAAGTAAAACGGGGTCGTATTTCCTATATCTTTATCCTTTCTATAGTCTAGGATTCTATTGGATATCTTGTCTGAAAGGATAACTGACCAGTCCATTATTTCATAATTCACAGCAGAATGGATTAAGGGTACCATTTGGATTGAAAATCTTGCATAATTATTGTTTCTGAAAAGCCTACACATCATTGCGGCAGCATAACAATATGGGGGTGAAAGAGATTCTACAGAGTACATACCTAATGATTCAGTTTTATGTTTCTCTGGAGCTCTTCCCCATTCTCTGATTGGTTTCAACTAAGTCTCATTGCTTGCAGCAAAATCCTTAATGAAGGCTTTGTTGTATAATTTCTGAGGGTTTGGAAGATGGTACATTTCCTTTATGTCCTCTGCTCTGAAAGACCCAAATATTGTTCCAGCATCTGAAACAAATGTCCTGTTTTTTATGGTGACATTGTCTATCACCCACCGAATTACATCATAGTAGGGGAAAATGTTTGCCTGAGCTACAATTCTATGAAGGAATGAATTTGAAAGCGCTTTAAGAGGAGTCTCGGAATCAGAATCTGGGCCTTCTTCATCAGGAACTGTCGCCTTCACCTCAGTGACTTTAGGGTTTTCTTTTTCAATGAAGTTATATACATCTTCCCAAGAAATTTTTCCAAGACCCTGGCATGATGTGTCTGTAACCAGCTTAATTTTCTTTGGTTTTTCTTTTGGTACTATGGGAATAGCAGTGGTCTTTGGTTTCTTATCTCTCTTAGACATTTTGTCGTTTGGTAATGTTTCACTTGCTCGGCGAACGAAAGGATTGGGTATTCTGTGGTTCTGCAAAGGAGAAAAACTTTCAGACAGAGTAACAATGAAGTAAGGAGAACAGCTATATGAAAAGATGTATTCGTTGATTTTAATTTATTAACTCCATGTTTAAACTTAAATGCCCTCTATGAGAGTCACACTCACGCATTCAAGATAGAATCAATCACCATCATTCATTTTATTTCCTATTTAATAATAAACGTACAATCGGAGATCGGCGATTTTGAAATGAGAATATAAAACTTTCCTTTTGAATTTTTCGTTTGCGATGAACAAATAATATATGCACAGTGTAAAATAATGATAAAATAGAAACTAAGTATCCATCGCTTCGGGGGTTTTCAAAAGGGACAACAAATAACATTTCATGATCTCCGTCGATTTGTGATTGCGATGATGGTATATCGCATCGGCTCTTTCCAAAGGAAAAAAGTTGCAAATGATATTTTCCGATTTGCGATTGTGATTACTGTGGGTTCCATCGCATCGGGATTTTGTAACATGAGTGAATATGATGTTTGTTCCTCCGAAATTCGATCGCAATAAATCGCATCGCATCGGAGTTTTGCAATTGACCAAATGAAGAGTTTACTTTTTCGTTTTGCGATTTGTGATTTGCGATGGGGTCCATCGCATCTGAGTTTATAAAACAATTCCATGTCACATTACTTCTCCGAAATGCGATTTGCGATGCATCGCATCGCATCGTAGTTTTATAAAACAAATGTGGAGACTTAAGATACCTCCGATTTGCGATTACGAATACTTTATCACATCAGACTTTGTTTAATATGAATACTTTTATGTATTATGTCGATGTGATAAAAGACTTTATATTTCATCAGATCGAAAATTTTCAATGTTGCATTTGTGATTTGCGATATGCGATATATGATTTTATAATCAATGAACTTTTTATTATTTTATTCAAAATGATCGGATTTCCTCTAAGTCTTTTATTCCTATTTAAAAAAGAAAGGGGGCCTATTTCTAAATGAAATTTATTCTAAAATTCTGAAATGGGGAGGGTTTTTGTATCGTACAACAATTGTCGATTCACTGGAAGAAACAGTTATCTCTGAAAAATAAAATGAATACTATATTTCTAGTAAGTAAAAATTTTTAAAGATAATGAAAACTATCTTAGAGAAATTTTAAATAAAATCTTACTCCGAAAAAGAATAAAAAATCACTTACAATTTCTTTCTAATTCCTCAAAAATAAAAACATTTTTGGGTTTTCTTAAGCCTTGATTGGTTGATAATAATGAATTAGGGGGCTCCTCCAATTTTAGCTTTTGTGTTTCACTCTATTGTCATAGGCATTGCCTTTGCTGCCTGCAAACGTTCATAGTCTCGACAGGGTTACCTTTTAACCATTAACCATTCATTGTCACATCCAACTAAGATTATAATTCTTTAAAAGATAAATTCATAAGACATTGTATCTTATTTTTTTCTTCTTTTTATTTTAATTTAAAAGCCATTGTTCTGGTTTGGTATCCAGTTGATAACAATTCCATTCACTAGTTGTAATCAAACTGAACAAGCTGGCTCGTGATGAGACCCCTTGTCTTATCATTATAAGCCATTACCCTGTTTTAGTATGCAGTGTTGGTAATGTCAGTTTTATTACTTCTTATGATCATCGTAAGCAGGCTCGTGATGAGACCTCTTATCTCTTAATTTTGACATATAATTTCTTAGAATTACATTCTAAAAAATCATGACCTTAATGGATGGGGTGAAATTATTTTATCCTTAAGAATCAATGGATGACAATTTTCAGATTTTTTTGAATACCAAAGCTTGGAAAAGTCTTTAATTTTTATGGATAACCTTTCTCTACTTAATAAACTTATAATGATTTACATTTTTCTCAAGGTTTCAAAATATCATGTAAATATTTTGAACAAATTTTCAAAGTTTAACATTTTATTTTAAACTATCCAAAACTGTAATCATTTTTATAAAAATTCTTATTTACATAAAATAAATATTTATAGTATTTTTCGAAAATATTTTCAAATAGTAAAAAGTTAATTAAAGACTATTAACAAACTTTATTTACAAAATAAACAAAAATTGCGGAAAGGAATATGTACAGGTAAGAAAGGGTTACCTCCTTAAGAAAATAATTTCTTTAAAATAAGCCCATTGACAGGAAGAGATTCTTTGTTTCCTGTTAAATGTTGCAGTAAGAATGTATATGAGCCTATATTTTCAGAAATCTGAAATGGTCCAAACCACATCTTTTGAAATTTTGTATGCTTACCTTTATCTTCATGTGCTTTATCCCATTTCAGAACAACATCACCAATTTGCAAAGTTTTGGATCCAATGGAACTTGAATCAAAAGAATATTTTACAAGCTGTTGATGTTTTTCATGAATATTTTTTGCTTTTTCTCTATCTTCTTCTAATTTAAGAATTTGATCAAATCGCAATTGAATAGATGATGAAGGATTCTCTTCAATAAATTACACTAGAGCTAATGATGGGAGAACTAAATTTAATGGTATCACATCTTCTTTTCCATAAACTAGATTGAAAGGTGAAGTTTCTATTGAAGCTTTATGAGTAATACGATCAGCCCATAGTGCAAAGATTAAAGACTTGTGAAAATTCTTTTGATTCTGATCAATGGTCTTTTTAATGATTTTGATGAGATTTTTGTTAGTATATTCAGTTAAACCATTACCTTGTGGATAATAATTTGTTGAATATTTCAATTTGAAACCTCTTTTGATTGCAAATTCCATTACACTATTTCCAGAAAAATAAGATGCATTGTCAAAGACAAGAGCGTTAGGTACACCAAACCTAGTAATGATGAATTGATCGATGAAATCAATAATTGCATCAGAATTGGCTACCTTTAAATGAATTGCTTCTACCCACTTTGTGAAGTAATTTGTTGTTGTAAGGATGTATCTGTGTTGTTTGGAAGAATGAGGTACTATTTCACCAATAATATCAAGCCCCCATTGCTCAAATGGTTTCTCAATGCTTACTGGTTGCAAAGGAAAAGTTGGCCTCCTTTGTCTTCCACTAGCAGTTTAACAAATTTCGCACTTCCTCACATAATCATGTGTATCTTTGAAAAGGGTAGGCCAATAATATTTAGCATGGATTATTTTGTGAGCTGTGGTATCACCTCCAAAATGTCCACCTGCTGGTCCATCATGTAATTCCTGCAATACCTTTTTTGTTTCAGTCTTTTCAAGACATCTTAATAGAATTGAATCATAATTTGTTATGAATAACACATCATCAATGATTTCATAATGTTTAGCTTTTAATCTTAGATCATGTTTGTTATTATAACTAAGATTAGAAGGAGCATACCCATTTTTCAAGTAGAAGATCATATCAGCATATTGAGATTCAGAATCTATAACACTTATCTGGTTTTATTGGACAATATTAGCTTGATCTTGATGTTCTGGTATGTTGTGAGCTCCTGCTAACAATCTACAAAAACCTTGTCCTCTAACAATCTTGGCTAGTTTAATATCAATATCATACTCTTGCAAAGTCGTTACTCAATTAGCTCTCTTTTCTCCTACTTCTTTTTGAATTAACAATTGTCTCACTGCAGAGAATGGGACAATAATTTTTGTGTGTGTCTTTAGGAGAAAAGGTCTAAAATGTTTAATTGATTTAAACACAGCGAAGGCTTGTTTTTCTACATTGGAATAATTAAGCTCAGCTCCTTGCAAATTTGAGCTAAAAAAATAAATTGGTGCTTCTATTTGTTGATCATTGAGTTGTGTTAAAACAGCAGCATAGTATGTTTCAGTAGCCAAGGTATACAGAATAAAATCTTTAGAAAAATCAAGAGTATTCAATGCAGGTGCATTAATGATCGCCTGTTTGATTGTATCAAAGGCTTCCTTCTCTTTATACCCCCATTTGAATACTGAATTTTTCTTAATCATATTCTGCATAAGTAAAACAATTTGAGAAAAATCAGGAATGAATTTTTTTACAAAATTGATTTGCCCTAGAAATGATTGCATGGATTTTTTGTTATGAGGTAAAGAAATATCAGAAATTTCATTCACTCTGTTAGGGTCAATATATATACCATCTTTTGACACAATAAACCCTAATAGTTTTCCTTCATTGAGAGCAAAGAAGGATTTCTTTGGATTTAAAGAAATACCAAATATTCTACATCTTTCAAATATTTGTTTTAGATCATGTAGATGATTGGCTCTTTTCTTTTAAAATGCTTTTATGTCATCAAGATAAATAACAGCCGATCTATTAATAAGACCCTTAAATGTTATATCCATGGCTCTCTGGAAAGTAGCTGCTGTATTTATTAAACCAAAAGGCATTTTCTGGTAAGCATAGGTTCCCCATTTGGTTCTAAAAGTGGTTTTCAACCTATCATCTGGATGTACCAATATTTGGTTATAGCCTAAAAAACCATCAAGAAAGGACATGAGTTCAGACCCAGCTACTTTTTGAAGTATTTGTTCCATCGTTGGCAATGGGAAGTTATCATTTTGACATGTCTTGTTTAAATTTTTAAAATCAATGTAGATTCTAATATCTGCATTCTTCTTCCTGACAGGTACCATGTTGGAAACCCAATTAGAATGCCTTACACGAAAAATGATTTTGGCCTTTAAAAGTTTATTGAGTTCTACCTTGATTTGACTTTCAAGATTTGGATGAATTTTTCTTAACTTCTGTTGAACAGGTTTGACATCAAAAAGCATTGGAATTGTATTTTGAATAATAGAAGTATCATAAGTTTTCAAGTCTTCATAATTCCAAGCAAAAATATCTTTATACCTACTCAGAAGTTTGATGAAAGCAGTTCTTTCTTCTGAATTTAACTCGAGTCCTAAATTAACATTTTGAGGTTTAAACTTAGAGCCAAGATTTACTAATTCAAACTTCAAAGTGGAACTTTGAAGTTTAGCATTAGTAACTTTCTTGAATCTGTCTTTTACATCATATAGGTCCTCAAGTTTAACTACAGATTTAGGAATAGGATTTTCATTACTTTTTGAGGTATTTTGAAGATCATGATCATTTTCATCAATAATTTGTTCATCATATCTGAAGTCAAGAAATTCAATATATCTTCATTGTGATAAAATACTCTCTAGTTTGTGATATTATCGGGAACATATGGTCGAAAGATTAATTCGACTGAAAATCTATCAGGACTGTAATCTTCAATAGGGAGGAGTTTGGATGCAACATTAGCTAACAAATCAGTTGATGTATTTTGAGTTCTAGAAATAGAAGAGATATTAAATGCTAAAAATTGAGTAGTAAGGTCTTGCACAAGGGTTTGATAATGTTTGAGATGCCCCGAAAGACAATGCATAGTATTCCTTACTTGTCTTATGACAATTTCAGAATCACCATATTCTTTCAAGTATTTGATATTTAACCCTATTGCTTTATAAAGCCCTTGGATCAAGGCTTCATATTCTGCAGTATTATTTGTGCACTCAAATTCTAGTCTACATGATAGCATAGTTTTCTCTCCTTTTGGATCAATTAAGATGCATCCTGCTCTTGCTCCATCACTAGATTTTGATCCATCGAAATATAATGACCAAAATAAAGACTTATCTACAGGTTTATCTACAAATGTATCAGAAACATTAACAATTCTAGAAGAATCAAATTGTGAAAAAATTTCAATTTGCGAAATAAAAGTATTTACAAAAAAGGGTGATTGTGGTGCTGTGAAATTCCCAAGGAATGATTCAGCATAATAACCTCCAAGGATATTGTTATTAAAAGCTACAGGTTCATTTTCTTGTTCAAATTCTGTTACAGTATGCATCATGTGTTTTTCTTGCTCAACTTTGATTTGATTTGGTTTCCCTTTCTAGGGAAGCCATATATGTGAATAATCAGTTGCGATATAACCATTAAACTTTGCAGACCAATCCCTGCTTAAGACTAGTCCATAGAATTCAGGAATAGCTGCAATCAGAATATCAATTCTTTGGACAATTCTAGGATCAGAAGCTAATCGAATAGTAACTAAATTGATTTCTCCCACAACTTGAACTTTAGAGCGATCCAATTGAACAATGTGAACTGCAGAATTTTGTGGTTCAATATTCAATTTTGCACAGACTGAAGTAGGCATTATATTAGAGGATGCTCCTGAATCTATTAAACAATTATGCAAATTCTTGTTGTAGATTTCATAAGTCAAAAGAAAAGGAGGTGTCTAAGAATTTGATCTTTCTCCATTAAGAACAGTGTCAATTGCATCTACTTTATCTAGTGGCTTACCTATTCCTTTAACTGCTTTGGCAACTACACCACTTGGTAGACGAGCAATAGGTGTCGCATTTAATTCTTTCAATAGCAGCTTCTGTTGATGTCTAAGTTTGCTGAGTTCATGTAAATAAATGTTCGCTCTAGTCTTCTTCATGTCTTCAACAATGTTATAATCCATAGGATCTGATACCACCAAAGTCTTAGATGTTGATGTAGGAGGATTAGAAGATGATGGCTAATTTTGAGTGGGTAAGGGAGAATCTTTCTTTACAGGGGATTTGTCTTTGGTAATTGGAGTTGTACTTTTCTTCTTAGGAACAGATTGAGCCGGTTCCGCTGTAGATTTACTCCTTGTACTTACAGGCATGGCTTCTTGTTCATTGTCCGAGTTAGGGAGAATGAAATCCCACATCCCATGTAATTCAGCTATTTCCTCTCTTTCTTCTTCTTCATCTGATACTGGAGGAGTATCTTCTTCTTCTTCTTCCTCTTCTGATTCTGCATTGGAGATTGAATTGGGAGGTTTAGATTCAGCTTGATTTCTTTTGAAGTTCCTAAATGGTATTTTGGTAGAAGTCTCTGCCACTTGATTTTTAATCTCAACCATCTCATTAGACATGGTTTTAAGAAATTTATGTAAACCTTCCATGTCATATGGGTCTCTAGGTGTCTTCTTCTTTGAATCATCTTTAAAGTTGACTTTCTTAGATTTTCTTTCCTCAATAGCATTTTTCTTATCTAGAGAAATAATATGTTTTTCAACTGCAATAGCTTCTTTCATATTCTCAGCTAAAGTAGGTTTTGTAGCTCTATCTACAAAAATTGCTATGTTTGAGGGAAAAGAATTTATATACCATTCACTTCTAACCTGCTCACTAGGCTTTGAATCTGTAGGAATTTTATTTAAAAGTTTGTTGAATCGAGAGTTAAAATCTTTAATGGGTTCCTTGGGTTCTATAACTTATAAATTATTCTAAAACTAATCCGGGTGTAAAATATGAATACAATTTTTAAGATTGTTTCAATCAAAACAATAACCATGAAAATGTATTATAATTTAATTGAAATATGCAGTATCAAATAATGATAACTTTGTTTAATAAAATAAACAGAGTTATAATAACACATTGCATTCATCATTTTATATATCATTTGCACATACTATGAGAGATGAATATTTCTATACACTCAGAAATGATATGTATAAAGAAATATTTGCAAAGCAAGTACATATAAATGATAGAAAATCTAAAGAGAATATCTCATAACATAAGAAAAATAACAGTGAATTGATAGAAATACCAGATTCATCTTGATACTTTTCCTCGATGCAATTCAATATCCTGATCCAATGCTTCAATGTAAAACAAACTCCAAGGTACAGAAATGCAATTCTTAGAGATAATTTTCCAAAAACCACAGGATGTGACCCTTTACAAAAATAAAGTAGTCGATGGAGTACAAAAATGTAACATCCAAGCCAAAATATTACAAACTCAGGACCCCCTCTCAAATGCACAGAAGGGGTTTAAATAGGAAATTAATGAAACAAAATAACTAAAACTATTGCTACAATCTATCATCAGAAATCTAGAAATATACTTGCGATATTAAAATGAAACAGATTCATTGATTTTCTGTTGCATTCAATGTGCCGAGGTGGCAAATTTTGAGCATATCTTTGACCTCTGCTGGATGACTTAGCCTCGAATGTAACTGACCAGTATACGTGGCATCATAAAACTATGGAATGATGCAACTAATGGCATTGGAAAGGCATTTAATTTCCATTTGCTGACTGTGTGGCTTGATTAGATATGTCCACATAATATCCCATGAAATTCCTTGAAGTTTGTTGATTTGCTGATTCTTATTGACTAATTCTTGCTTCCACTTAGAATCAGTCTCTTTTACCTTTGGTAATTTACCTGGGATACAATCTGAAATTAAATTGGTGGCATATAAGCTATCATTAACCAACTGTGTTATATTATTCATCATAGTCTGGCTCTTGATGTGGCTCTTTCTCATTTTATCAATTGCTTTTCTCATTCAGCAAACATAATTTCTTTGTGTCTTTCCTCAATCATGGGAAGGTTTGCATTCCTTCCTTTCTCTGAGTTGTGCCATGAAAGAAATTCAGAAATTTTCTCATCTACATCATCAAATTCGAGCCTGAGGCTAACTCCTTCATATATTAAAGATGATGTTATTTCACACAAGGGCTCGGCTTGTGCCATATTTTGACAGAGTTCATTCAGCTACAGAAACAGTAGTTTACTTATTTCAAGAGCTTCAGTTTTAAATTGATCCAATTTAGGATAATCCCTAAATTTGTCCAATCTTGCTTGGAATATTTTTTCTTGCTCAACCTTAGCAGTTTTCTCATTTTGCAGTAGGGTTTGTAATTTTGTCACCTCTTGAGTTAACTGTTGTTGCGTATTCAAGGCTTGTTGATCAAGCTTTTTCTTCTCAATGCCAAGTTGCTCTTCCAATTGTTTAAATCTAAGCTCTTCATCTTGCAACTATTGTTCCAATTGCATAATCTTTTGTTGATTTCCTATTGCTTGTTCCTCCAACATAGCTATCTGTAAGTCCCTTTGTTTCATCATTTGGGTGACTTCAGAAGCTTTTTCTATAGTGGCTGCACTATAGGCGCCTACATATTGTGACAATTTGGTGTGATCCTCTAAAGGATTCACCTCAGTATTTTTCCTGACAACGTTCATAAATTCAACTTGTGAGGTTGAAACTGATTGAACCTGATCTGTTCTCCTTCTCTTCCTTTGCTTCCTGACAATAGCCCTATGCTTAAAACTATAAAAAATATCTAGAGGAGGAATTTCTTCTACTTTCAACACAATTTCTTCTGTAGGATGCTCATGAATAATCTCCATATCTTGATCTTTCAGAATGTCAACTTGAGGATTATTTTGTGATCCTATTTGCTGAGAAAATTGTTCATATTGACTTAGAAAATGGGAAGTAACAATAACTTCAGTAGAATCCAACACTTTCTCCGTGGTATTTTCTCTTTCAAGTTGATTATCTGGCTTATTACCAATACTTTATTTTTCTGTTTGAACATTAGCCTTGATGCCTGTGTTTTCTTTCTCAGTCTGCACATTGTTCTGAATGCCTATGTTTTCCTTTTCTGTCTAAACTGTATTTCCTTTCTCAATATGTACATCAGTTTTACTACCAGTATTCTCCTTTTGCACATCAAGTTTGCCACTTGTGATTACTTTTTCAGTCTGTACATTACCCTTGCTGGTAGATGCTTCTTTTCCTGCTTTGTTAGCTGCATCTTATTTTTCCTTCTACTCTGTTTCCATATTTTCAGATTCTTGCGAAGGAATTATTAACTGGTCAAGAGGAGATTTTAGTAGTCTTTGGCTCCGAAACAGCATGAATTTATTCATATCTTCAGTCTGAAACTTGGATTTATCCAAGTTATATACTTGGGAAAATTTATCAATAGAAACAAATAAATCATCAAACTCATCGGGTTCATGCTCAAACCGAGCGATTGAAACTGAAGTTGTGAAATCAAATGCTACCTTTTTCGGGTCATACTGCCTTCCTGGGACTATTGAGAGCTTAAGATCCCTTATTTTAATGACTTCCTTCTCAGCATGTCTGAAGTCATTAAGAGTATAATTCCCACAGTGAAAGGGAAAAGTGGGCCACATCAATTTCTTATTATTCTTCAGACACCTTGACATACCTTCTACTCTTAACTGGTAAGAAATTTCCTGTGCTAACAGTTTGTCAAGAACATACAGAGGTAAAATATGGGACTCCACAATGCTCCCGAAAACTCTGACATAGGTAAATTTCTCTTCTCCAAACCAGTCACCAATATGGGATATATCAGTCTTTGCCTTTTTAGAGAGCTGGGGAGGAAATTGGTTAAAAATGGTTTAATAGACAGGAATCAGAAAACCGTGAGAAATTCTATATACATGATTTTTAAAATGGACCTTCCACAAGAGCTTATGGTAAATATGTATAGGAATAGGATCTTGGGGGGTCCATTTCCAACCTAAAATGGGGAATTCTGAATTGAAACATAGGGCATATAAAATGTAGGCACAGAAGTAAAACGGGATCGTATTTCTTGTATCTTATCCTTTCTATAGTCTAGGATTCTATTGGCTATCTTGTCTGAAAGGATAAATGACCAGTCCATTATTTCAGAATTCACAGCAGAATGGATTAAGGGTACCATTTGGAATGAAAATCTTGCAGAATTATCATTTCTGAAAATCCTACACATCATTACGGCAGCATAAAAATATGGGGGTGAAAGAGACTCTACGGAGTACATACCTAATGATTCAGTTTTATGTTTCTCTAGAGCTCTTCTCCATTCTTTGATTGGTTCTGACTGAGTCTCATTACTTGCAGAAAAATCCTTAATGAAGGCTTTGTTGTAGAATTTGTGAGGGTCTGGAATATGGTACATTTCCTTTATGTCCTCTACTCTGAAAGACCCAAATATTGTTCCAGCAGCTAAAACAAATGTCCTGTTTTTTATGGTGACATTGTCTATCACCCACCGAATTACATCATAGTAGGGGAAAATGTTTGCCCGAGCTGCAATTCTATGAAGGAATGAATTTGCAAGCGCTTTAAGAGGAGTCTCGTAATCAGAATCTGAGTCTTCTTCATCAGGAACTGTCACCTTCACCTCGGTGACTTTAGGGTTTTCTTTTTCAATCAAGTTATATACATCTTCCCAAGAAATTTTTCCAAGACCCTGGCATGATGTTTCTGTAACCAGCTTAATTTTCACTGGTTTTTCTTTTGGTACTATGGGAATAGCATTGGTCTTTGCTTTCTTAGCTCTCTTAGACATTTTGTCGTCTGGTAATGTTTCACTTGCTCGGCGAATGAAAGGATTGGGTATTATGTGGTTCTGCAAAGGAGAAAAAATTTCAGACAGAGTAACAATGAAGTAAGGAGAAAAACTATATGAAAAGATGTATTCGTTGATTTTAATTTATTAACTCCGTGTTTAAACTTAAATTCCCTCTATGAGAGTCAAACTCATGCATTCAAAATAGAATCAATCACCATCATTCATTTTATTTATTATTTAATAATAAACGTACAATCGGAGATCGGCGATTTTGAAATGAGAATATAAAACTTTCCTTTTGAATTTTTCGATTGCGATGAACAAATAATATATGCACAGTATAAAATAATGATAAAATAGAGACTAAGTATCCATCGCATCGGGGGTTTTCAAAAGGGACAACAAATAACATTTCATGATCTTCGTCGATTTGCGATTGCGATGATGGTATATCGCATCGGCTCTTTCCAAAGGAAATAAGTTGCAAATGTTATTTTCCGATTTGCGATTGCGATTATTGTGGGGTTTATCGCATCGGGATTTTGTAATATGAGTGAATATGATGTTTGTTCCTCTGAAATGCGATTGCGATTATTCGCATCGCATCGGAGTTTTGAAATTGACCAAATGAAGAGTTTGCTTTTTCGTTTTGTGATTTGCGATTTACGATGGGGTCCATCGCATCGGAGTTTATAAAACAAGTCCATGTAACATTGCTTCTCTGAAATGCGATTTGCGATGCATCGCATCACATCGGAGTTTTATAAAACAAATATGGAAACTTAAGATACCTCCGATTTTGAGTAGTTCCTCAACATACCATTGATAGAAGAGCCAGAGGAAGAGCAGTTAACCTTGCAGGTTGAATCTTATATTAGCTCGGGAGAATCTATAATGGCAGGAAGAGAAGAAGGAGAAGGAGAAATTATAAATGGAGAAAATGTAATATTTGGAGGAGATAGAGGAAGAGGTAGAAGAAATGCAGGAGGAAGCAGAAGAAATAGGGAAATTGATAGTTATTTTAGATTCCCTATAGTTGATGGAGAGACAAATGGCACAATGAAAAATATCTCACCTTCTGTCCTCCCAAATTTTCATGGATTAAAAAGTGAAGATCCTGAAACCATTTTGTTTGAATTTGAAGTCTTGTGCAGAACTTATGATTATTTACAAGACTCTCAAAAATTTAAGTTGTTTCCTTCAACATTGAAAGGAGCAGCTTTAAAATGCTCCATGGGTTTAAACACTCAGTCTATCAAAACATGGAATGGCATGAAGAGAGAATTTTTAGAAAGATATTTGGATTATTGCATACCCATCAATCACAAGGATGAAGTATTTAAAATGATGCAAAAAGAAAATGAGAATTTGGAAGATTTAATTGAAAGGTTCAATTATAACATAAAAATAGAAAAAATGGATAATTTAGATCAAGATACTTTAAAAACTCTTTTATTAAAATCCATTAGAGATGAATGGACAGACATCCTCAACATGATGGGAAAGGGGGATCTCTCAACTCCCATTATCTTACATTTGTGAATTATGTATTCATCTCTCAAGGGGAAAAGAAAAAACTGGGAAAAGTCTAAGAGATCCTTCGCTTGCTAGAGTAAATAAATCTTCAACTGGAATAGTATGTAGGGAAGAAATTGAAAACATGCTTGATGAATTTAAAACGAATATTTTAGGGAGTCTTAGTGAACAAATAGACATCCTTAAATCACAAAACAAGCAGAAATACGAGACTTATGCTTTAGCTATTTTCTGCCCTAAATGCAGAAAGAAGCATGCTTTAAGAGAATGTCCTCTTGATGCAAAATTCATAGAGACTTGTATGATTTGTTCAGAAAGTCATGAAACTAAGGGTTTTTCATCAATTCCAGGTCTTAAGGTTTTTTTTTCAAGAAGAAACAACTTCAAATCCAACAGAATCTCTTTGCTTTGTCTCTAGAAGACCATGGCAGGGGCTAAAAACTCAAGGCTTTAACAATCAAATTTATACTCAACCCCCACCAAATAATTGGAATTCTTGGCAACAACCTTGGCCTCAATCTCAATATCAATCTCAATCTTGGGCACAAGAAATGAAAAATCCCTATGGAAGATTCTCTCAATACTATCAATATGCTCCATCGTATCCAAACTATCCTCCCCAACAAATTCCTCAACAAAATCAACAAACCCAACTCCAAAACCAAAATCCACAACTTTCATTACAATTTCCACAAAGGCCAAATCAACTACTTTCCCAACCATTACCAAACCCCAATAATAAAAATCCTCAAAATACTTATATGATAGAAGGAAAGAAATTTCCAAACTACATGATTACTCCTCTAGATATTAATGATGTCCAACTTAGATCTGGTAGGATACTAGAAAATAAAAATCCTTCTATATTTATTCAAGAACAAGGTAATTTTGAGGAAGATTCTTTACAGCAAAATAAAATCTTTGAGGAATGAACATCTCTTCAAAACCAGAATTCTGAAAATGAAAAACAAAATGAACCAGTAAACTCAACTCCTATCATAGAGCAACCATCAGTGCTTACTTCTAAACCTCATTTTCCTGAAATATTACAAGTTGATAAAGGAGTATAAAAGCATATTATGTTGCCCAATTATTATATTCTATATGAATTGAAAAATGTATGCATCAAAATCCCTTTGTTACAGGTCATTAAACAGATTCCAATTCTAGCCAAAACAATAAAAGAGTTGAACATGAAGAAACCAGGAAGAAAAACAAAAGAAATAAAAAGAATTTAGCTAGTAGGAAAAATTGCAGACATAATGATGGGAAAAATTACCATACAAAAATATTTAGATCCAGGAAGTCCAGTTGTAAAAACACATATCAATGGTGTTGAAATTCCAAATACATTGATTGATTTAGGAGCAGCAATAAACATCATGAGCAAACAAACCATGGAACATCTCAAACTCCCTAATCTTTTGTATACACCTACATTACTGCAATTAGCAGACAAATCTGTAATCAAGCCAGATGGTGTGTTAGAAGATATTTTAGTATCCTTCGACTCTTGGGAGTATCCTGTTGATATTATGATATTAACTCCTAATAACAATCTAGGAGGACATCCACTTATATTAGGAAGACCTTGTTTGGCTACAGCTAATGCTTTCATTAGTTGTAGATCTTCTAACATGTATATCTCTAATGGTAACTATTGTCGTTCCTAGAGACAGCCTTGAATTGTTAAAGACCAATGCCTAGGACATCTTTATATAGCAAGGAGCGTGTGGTATAACAGGGGGAGTTATCAACAAAAGGCTCTCATGCTATCTCCTGAAAACAAGAAACATTAATTTGAATGGGACCAAAACCTTCAGAAACTTGACATAGGGAAAGGAATACTACAGAGGCAATATGTGAGGAACTCTGATACAAATGCATCAGACAATTCAGAGGCAGCTTACTGTAAAGAGGGCCGATTCAAAAGATACGTCACAGAAATAGATAATCAGAAGGTGTTTACAGTGTAAGCAAGATGTAAGATGATACTAACTGTCATTGAGATGAATATCCAGATACACAATATCACCATGTGATGGGATTACCAATTTAAGAATCCATACATGACAATAGCATTTTAAAAATAACCTCCCAAAGAAGCTAATATAGCAGAAATATGGTTGAAGTGAAAAGTGAAACAGTATATCATGCCTAAGCCATATTTAAAGCACTTGACTAATTCGAGCATGGGTATCAATTAGGATAAATCCATACCAAAAACCAGTGAGCCACTCGCATTCCAGAAACATGATACAAAAAAGGCGGATGAAACGAAATGAGCAATTAAATTAGCACATATAAGAGAAAGTTACACACTGCGAGACACCAACGACCATAATCCTCTTTAAAGACGGAACTCCTCCTCACTAAAACCCAACGGGCTCTATACATTCATATAAGAGTTTTTACAAAATGCATACAAAAAATTCTCTCACCACATAATTTTCTGATAAATCTGGAACCATCAATAATATGCTCTTTTGGAGTTTTATAGAAGAAAAAGAAAACTTAGTAAAGGAAATGGATGATGAACATTTAATTTTCCTCATTAAGACAGTATGGCGGAAACGCGCACGCCCATACTGCTTGATGACTCTGTAGTGTTGTATGTACTCTGTGGCCTGCTTTCTGAAATAAATGCACTGGGTGGAAGTCTCTTCAGGAACACGGTATAGAAATAAAAACCACATGGACACTTCGTCCTTTCCTGGAGAGAGAATTCTGCTGAAATGAAACCTTGAGGGTATTGTTTTCTGTGCATGGACCTTCTGAGTGATCTACGGGGTCTTCGATCTGGTATTCTGTCTTCAAATGGTTAGGTTAAGGCTCAAAGATCTTCAATTATACGTCTTTAACTCTCTGCCTTTCACTGATACTCTCTGTCTGCAATATTAATGTCTCTTATCGTGAAATATGCACTTTGAATGACTCTGGAGGGTTTTGACAGAGTTTAACCTTGCTTCTTTAATGGAGGTCATGTCATAACATCTTCCCAGGCCTTTCTCCATAATTCTAGCCTCTGAAAAATGGTCCTTTCCGGTGTTCTCTGTTACTGTAATTGAGACTGTGAATCATGGCGGTTTACCGCCGCTCGTACCCTGCAAAACACACAAAACCGTCAAGAAAACAAATGCATGGGAAGGTGGATGCAATGGGGATAACGAGGATGACAGCGCGGCATGGTGAAATGGTGGAAAAATGGCCTGGTGAATGTTGGAGGGATGCAGAGAATTTAAACACAAACGATGGACATTTGACCTTCGAATGGAAATACATGAGGGGCGGAAAAAAATGTTACAAAACTTGTGGACGGATGACGAGGCAGAAGGCACGTGTCGATGGCGGGCAGGCAAGTAATCTGGACCGTCTGATTTCAAGAGGAGATCGACAGCTGAGAGCACGTCGGAGAGCGACAGAAGGTGGGCCAGGGGCACTGTTTTCCAAGTTTATCGCTCGAGCATCTTGGCGGCGCAATCACCGTCGGATGGCCCGCTCCAGATCGGACGGCGCACAGCGATATCGCGCCAGGTTTGCGGACGAACGTTAATGCATGATGGAGGGCGATTTATGAATAGTGCGCAGATCCACGTGTCATGCGATGAGTGGAATCGCTCCGAAACGAGAAATACCGCCTACCCCTCGAAAGGTGGTGCGATGGAAACCGCCAGTTTCTGCACAGTGTTTTGGCGCGAGGACCACCAGGGCGGATGAATATGGATCGTTGATTCAGCGGGTTAAATGGACGGTTGTGATGCGATCGGGAAGTGAAAGGGGTGGGGACCACGGGCGCGATGGGATTGCGAAGGTCGTCGGATGGTCGGGAAATCAACGGTTAGAAATTCTCCCGATAACCAAATGCACTAAGCGCTTTTTGGGCTAGCGCCTGGTTTCGGCGCTTGGGACACGTGGGGAAAAGGTCAAGGGAGCTGGCCTGAAGGGGGCTAAGACCCATATATGTCCAAATGTGGGTTTTCAACCCTTTTCAATGCAATTTGAGGCCAGAAACGGGTAACGATAGGGGAAAGAAGGGGAATTTAAACCACACCAGGTGTGTGTGCGTGATTTAAAGGGGATTTTGGGAGGATTTAGAAGGTAAAAAGGGGGATTTGGGGGTAAGAAAGGGGGACTTTGACAAAGGGAAAAAGGGATGAAATGGACAATTCTGCAGGGGTACCAGGGGAAAATGAAGGCCTTTAGGAGCACAATGTTTTGCAATCAGAGAGGCTTTATAATCGGAATCAGCCGGGGGGATTTCATCAAAGGACAAAGGGCATAAAGGAACTTCAAGGATGATGTGTTTTCAGCAGGAATGCATTCCTTGAAAGCTCAGAGACAGTTTGACCCCCTGTTTTCTTATCAAAAATTAATAGGGGGCTAACATGATCAACAGTAACTCAACAAATAAATTCACTCTATATCCTCCAGTAAAAACAATTACAGAGTTAGATGACAAAGAATGGATTGATGATGACAATGAAATACAGCCTCTCTTTACTATTTCAACCATTAATGAAGATAGTCAAATCTTGAATTCAATGGAAAATTTTGAATCATCCCTAGAATATGAACATGATCAATTTCAAGAAAAATCCAATATTGAATATTTGTCATCTAGGCAAATGTCTCTTTATTCTATGGAAGAATTTGGTAGCTCTACAGTTGAAATATTTCCAGGAAAAACTTTAAACATAAACAAAAACTTGGAGAGATTACAACAGGAAAATTTAATCAAAAGATTACAATAACATTCTTCTGCATATGCATGGGAATACACTGACATGAAAGGAATTAGTGCTAAGACTTGTATACATCACATCTATATTGAGGAAAATTTTAAACCTATCAGACAACGTCAAAGAAGGATGAATCCAAATCTTAGGGAAATTGTTAAAGAAGAGTTGCAAAAATTGTTGAATGTGAACTTCATTTACCCAATTTCAGACAGTCAGTGGGTTTCCCATTTAGTGATTATGCCAAAACATAATGGTAAATGAAGGGTATGCATTGATTATTGAGAATTGAATAAATCTACCCTAAAACATAATTTTCTTTTACCCTTTATAGATTAAGTATTGGATACATTAGCAAGTAAAAAGTATTTCTCATTCCTGGATGGTTTTAGTGGTTACAATCAAATTCAGGTAGCACCTGAAGATCAAGATAAGACCACATTCACCTGTCCATGAGGGACTTATGCCTACCGAGTACTTCCTTTGGGTTGTGCAATGCACCTACAACATTCCAAAGGGCAGTACTAGGAATTTTTTTGATCTAATACATGATTGTGTAGAGGTGTACATGGATGACTTCACAGTTTATGAGAATTCATTTGAGGAAGCTTTAGAAAATTTGGAAAAGGTTCTTAAAAGATGTAAGGAAGCAAACCTTTCACTAAGTCATGAAAAATGTTTTATGATGTTTACAGAAGGGATTGTTTTAGGACATCACATTTCAGGAGATGGAATTAAAGTTGATACATCAAAAGTTGAATTCATCTCGAAACTATCGATTCCAAGTTATCAAAAGAATGTTAAAAGTTTTCTAGGATTCACAGGATATTATAGAAGATTTATAGAAAATTTCACTAAAATAGCATCCCCACCCTTCAAGTTACTTACCAAATATTGTGAATTTAGTTGGAATCCTGATTGCCAATTGGCATTTGAAACTTTAAAAGAAAACATTTATGAAGCACCCATCTTAAGAGGTCTGAATTGGAAACTTCCTTTTCACATTTCAACATATGCTTGAGATACAGCTCTAGGAGCTATATTAGGACAAAAATATTTGATCCCTTATGCCATATATTACACGAAAAATAATTTGACTTCCTCTGAGTTAAATTACACTGTAAATGAAAAGGAATTTTTAGCTGTTGTTCATGCTATCAACAAATTGAGACATTATATTACAAGATATGAAACCTTTGTTCATACAGATCACTCTGTAATTAGATACTTAATGAATAAATCGATTACTAATGGAAGAATTACAATATGGTTATTACCCTTGCAAGAATTCAACATCACCATTCTATACTGACCCGGAAAACAAAATATAGTTGTTGATTTCTTGTCTAGAATTTAGAATATCAAAGATGACACTCCTATTGAGGATAAATTTCCTGATGAATTTATTTTTGCAATAACTACTAAAACTCCTTGGTTTGCAGATATTGATAATTACTTAGTCACAGGAAAATTACCTTCACATTTGTTTCCTAGGGAGAAAATAAAAATTATTCAAATAAGTGTAAGATACTCATGGATTACTAATGAACTGTATAAAACAAGTCTAGATCTCATTATCAGAAGATGTGTTCGGGAAGATGAAATGACTGAAATTATTAAGGCATGTCATGATGAACCTTATGGTGGACACTTTATTAACAAGATGACAGCCTATAAAATCCTTCATTTGGGATATTATTGTCCATCCATCTTTAAAGATACCAAAGAATATGTCAAAAGGTGTGACAGCTACCAAAGGGTACGGAAACCTTCTCCTTCAGATGAAATGCCATTACAACCTCAAGTACTCATTGAACCTTTTGAAAAATGGGCCTTGGATTTTGTTGGACAAATCAATCCACCATCTAAACAAAAGAAATATATTTTGGTATGTAATGATTATTTCACTAAATGGGTAGAGGCTAAAGCACTACCTTTTGCTAATGAATTTTTTGTAGTTAATTTTATTTTTGAGAATATCTTCACACGTTTTGGAGTTGCAAGAGAAATTGTGATAGATCATGGATCCCATTTTACATCCAAGTTGGTGAAAAGGCTTGTGGAAGATTACAATATCAAGCACACAAATTCTACTCCTTATCATCCACAAGAAAATGGTCAAGTAGAGTCTACCAATAAAGTGATTGAAGTAATTCTCATTAAGATTGTACATCTACACAGAAGAGATTGGGAAAATAGGCTTCCTGAAGCCTTATGGGCCTACAGAACTACATGGAGGAATACAATAGGACATACTCCCTATGAACTTGTTTATGGAAATCAAGTCTTGTTCCCTATAGAGTTTTAGATTCGAACCTTCAAGATGGCAGTCCAATTGGGACTTGATTTATCAGAAGCACAGATACATAGATTGGAGCAACTCAATGAAATTAATGAAATTAGGCAAAATGCAGTTCAAAGAACTAGTATAGTCCAGCAGCAAAGCGGTAAATGGCATGGTAGATATATCAAGGAGAAGAAGTTTCAAGCAGGGGATTGGGCACTTTTATTCGATTCAAAATTCAAATATTTTCAAGGAAAGTTTCAGACTCATTGGCTTGAGCCATATGAGATTGAAAAATTATTTGATAATGGAGCAGTCAAGATAAGGAAAATTGATGAAGAAAATGTATCTCTTCTTGTGAATGGTCATCGGTTGAAAGTATATCATAAGCTAATTTCAAGAGAGGATTTTCTCAAGATTTTCCAAGATAATATTGATATGAAGTTAGTAAAGAAGAATCATTCTTCTTCACTAACTTAGCTTTTATTTTTCCTATATATATATATATATATATATATATATATATATATATATATATATATATAAAGTGTATAAGTATGAAAACCAATCAATGATTGGCATCCTTATACAGAAAATACAAGGTTAAAATCAAAGTTTTTGACATCCTATAGTTTCCATTTTTTTTTTTGGCAATAAGTAGTAATATAGAACTTCATTCATGTTCCATTTTTGCATTCCATAATATGCACTTTCATTCCATTTCACAATCATATTCCACTTACATTCCATTCCACAGTCATATTCCATTTCATAGTTACATTACATTATGCAACTGACTACATTCTGTAGCTCATTCCATAGTCTGCAGCCACATTCTATTTTATTTAGCAGCTCTGACGCATTTGTACAGCCTACTAAAAAATGATGAATGCGGGAAATTGAAGGACTACATTTGAAGACCAACATGCTAAAAGGTACCTGAATAATCAACACCAAAGAAACGACAACGAAAGGTTACTTCTAAAGGTAAAGTTGAAAAATTTTATTTTAATAGCAAAGTCAAAACATTAGCGTGTATAATATGGATGGTCATATGCTCCCTTGACAGATCATCATTTGATTTGATTGCAATTTCCCTCATATCATAGATTGACCACATCATCCGCATTATGTTTCATAATGGTCCACAATATACTCCCCCATTTATGATTAACGGTCATGACCTGTTGACGTGACATATATTTCTATGTTTATTCAAAACCCCAATCCATACCACTTATTTAGTCCTACAAACCCCTGATGCCTTTCATTAGATCCGTAATCCAATTAATTTCATAACAGAGAAGAATAATTATGAAGGTTAGACTCTTCATAAGAAGGCATGGGACTGATAGTCAGATCAGAACCGGTGGGAACAAAATATATGGAAGGATACCCTCAGATCAAGGAAATGTTGCAGAAAATGAGATGACTCAAATTCATAGAGAAATTTGAGGGTTTTCACAAAGATATCAGAAAGTCTTTTGCTAGGTATTTTAATTGCACATAAGTGGAAATTGGAGACATCAAGGTCATAGTTACTGAGACATTCATAGCCGAAGCCACAGAACTCCCAAGGGTTGGTGAAAGTTGGTTCAAAAACAAGGAATTTCACAATGAATCATGGAAAATTATCCTCAAAAACCCATGTATGGATGCCTCTGTTTTCAGAAAAGATATCCCCAGCTCAACTTTTAAAAATAAATGGAGGAACGTGCTCTTGGTTTTACATAAATTTATAACATGTGAAGGAAGGTTTGGTTGCATGTATGTATATCATATTTGATTGTTGATGAATTTCTTAGAGAATGGTGAAATAAATTTTCCCTTATTTCTACTGAATAGCTTAAAAATAATGTCTACAAACGTGCAGAAGAGAATACATTTTATAGATAACACTATGCACCATCATGGGTTGATAAAAATACTTGTTGAGTTTCATTTAAAAAGCATAGGATATTCCTAGGAGAATTTTCTTATCAAAAACCATTTCCAAGAAACACTGGAACAACCTAAAGAAGACAATGTTAGAAAAAGCAGAAGGAAGAAGACTGATACAAACATTGAAGATAAACCTGCACCTTCATTTAAGAAAAATGATGAAAATCTCATCTCTGTAGAGTTGACAGCGAACAGAAAGCAAAGAAAATTCAAGAGAGGAGGTAAGATAGAAAAGAGGAGCAATATTATAAGTGAGGAAAATGTAAATCCTCTACAGCTAAGAAGGAGCTCCAGACTCCGAGGTTCGATGAAGAAAACACTACCAAAAGAGACAAAGTTTGTAATTTTAGATGAAGAAACTCCAATACCATCTCATGTCAATATTTCTCCTCCACATAGTCCTCAAAATACTCCTATTCATAATTTTTAAGGTAGTCCCAACAGAAAATCTATAGGCATAAACCCAGCGCAACAATAAATACATGATTACATAAAGTCATTGGAGAATAGAAATGCAACAATGAATCCAGAACATCCTATCAATCCACAAGAACCTCTAGTTGATACTCTTAAACAAAAAAACTTATGAACTAGAGATATTGAATAGGCATATTAAACGGGAGAATGAAGCCTTGAAGAAGCAAAACAAGTTGGACAAAGGTAATTAGAGAAAATACCATTCTGCATTTATGACTGTGGTACAAAAAGAACATAAAGTTAAAAAGAAAGAACAAGTCACTAAACAAAGGAGTCATTAATCTCAAATACAAGTTTCTTATGAGAAAGCCCGAGATGGAAATCACTTCAAAGAAAAGCAAAAGAAGGAAATTGGATGTGTTAGCAGAATTGTTTGAAGAAATGCAATAAGAGAAGAAAATTTCACATTTTTGGTAAATTGCATGAGGATATACAATGACTTCTCAATGGGGGTATGTTGAACCTCAGAATTATCTTCTCTCTGACAGCCTTTCTCACCATTTTCTCTTACTTTCTCATAAGTTCATATACTCCAATAAATGATAAATTTCATGTTTTGTCTCAATGAATGCATTTGAATTATTTCTATGTTATATTCTGATGTTCTTGCTATTCAAATGGATTTTTGTAATTTGGCTACAGAACACAGCCTATTCTGCAGCTAATCGTTGGTTCCATAGCTACTTTCATGGTCTGACAGGTTCCAGGGATCAAATGGAAAAATGAGCCACATGGGCATTTCCAATATCATCTCCACATAGATTTCATCCTATCTACTTGATCGAAATCGATAGAAAAGGAAGCCTAAGATCGTGGTCAAAGACCAATCAAAGGACGTTAGTCGAGAACAGAAGGACTCTTGATTTACTCTATCGTATAAAATAAAGAGTTAAATAGTCAAATTCCAATTCTATAAGTCGGTTAAGATTAGCCACCTGTAGGCAGAATTAGCTCAAAACAGTTATGTTTATTTTATTTAAATACCAATTGTACAGAACTGATAATAAGTTAAGTTTTTGCTAAAACGTTGTGTATTGTTTTAAGACTCTGTTTTATTATAATAAAAGGATCATGTTCATGGTATATGTGATTTATTAAGTGTGTATTTAACCAGCTAGGATCTCAACCGAATCTGTTGTAGAGGGCCCGTGCACAGCAGGAGGTTTTTCGTTCATTGTTTTATTTTAATTTCCTTACTATGTTTTTGTCAATTCTTTTTTCTGAATAGATTAATGTTACATTTCAGTTTTGATTAGTATCATAGAATAAAATCATAATTGTGCAATCAATGTTCTTCTAAAACATTTCGTGAGGATAGATTTATCTATTTTCAAATTGAATTAAGTTTGAAACAATAAGAATTCACAGTGATCTAGTTTCCTTTGCTGTTTTATTGTTTACTTTCTTAGATTAGAAATATCAATTAATTGTATCAATGGATGTTCTAAAAAGACATTTCAAGAATATGATTCTAAACTAAATGATTGAATATCTAATTCATATAGTTCTTGAGCTTTCCTCTGCATACTTTACTTGTTTTCTAGGACATTAGAAACTAAGGTATAATTGATTGCTTACACAGCGTCTCAAGAGGATAATACTTCATATTGAATATCGGAGTAATCAAACATACATTAGTTTACAATCAGTTGAGCTTTAACTTTGCATGCTTTTACATTTGCTTTTAGATCCTCATATAATTGCATCACTGAATGTTCTTAAAAGTCATTCCAAGAAATTGATTTGATCATATTTCTAGACTGAATGATTGAATATTTAATTCATGCAATTACTGAGTTTTCCTCTGCGCACTTTACTTGCCTCTCTAGATAATTAGTAACTAAGGTATAATTGGTTACTTACACATCATCTCAAGAGGGTGACACTTCATTTTGAATGTTGGAGTAACTAAACATACATTAGTTGTTTTCTTTTCTGCTTTCACTTAGAATAACATTACAATTTCAATTTCAGTTATAATATTTATCCATGGAATAGAACTATTGTTAAAGTAGAAGTCATTGTTGAGATTCAACAAGATGATGAACTTAGTGAAAATATTCGCCTTCACCAAGTGGGCCCACAGGCTATTTTTAGCGCAAGTCTATTTTTAGACTATGTCTATTTTTAGACATGGTGATCATATTTCAAAAGTTGCAGGATGCTATTTGTGGATGGTTGGTCAAGTCGGAAAAATAGATGAAATTCTATTTTTAGAATATTGGGCGAAGTCTATTTATAGATCGTCGATCTAAAAATAGAAGTTTTGATTATTATTAGCTCTTAATAATAATCCGACAATAAACAGCAACTTATTCTCTTGGAGCACTTAGTTTCAGTGCACAGATTTGGAAAATCAGTGGACTGAAGGAATTACGCAATTCCTAGGGTTTACTGGTGGTTCATGCATGGAGGACTCAGTTAGAACTGAAGTGGAAAATTTATGACAGAGTTGGAAGAGTATTTCATGGAGTTTTTATTCAGTTTAACTCAGTTAATGGAGTTAAACTCAATTGAGCTAGTTGTGTCTAGTCTAACTAAATGATACACTAGTGAGAGTGGAGTGAATTAATTAGTTAATTAATTCACAAATAATAACTCATTAATCAACTGAACAATACAGCAGTTAACTACAATGCATGGCAGTTCCAGTGGAGACCTAGTGGAGAGATAGGTGAAAGGGAAAGATGGACTATCCGTTGTGACTATAGTGATGCATTAATTGCACCACACACACATTGGAGTTTCCAATTAGGATTGCGCAGTCAAGGAAAGGGTAATTTGAATTCATTTAGAGCTATTCTTCAGCAGGGATTGCGCAATGGAGGCAGGCTAGCAGGTGGCAAGAAATCAATGCATGGATTTGCATATTTCTTCTGATTAGTGTCTAACAATTGGATTGTACTGAGAGCTTGATGTCTTAAGCTTTGTATGAGATTGTTACATGATCTCCATGATACATAATATATGATATTTGGGGTTTTCAGCTTTATGCTTTCCCGTTAAACAACTTTGTTATGCGCGATTATTTTTATTGCTTCATGTGTTTTCAATTGATTTTAATTTCCGCAAAAGATTAACAGTGGAAGGATTCTATATTTAGCAAGAAGATAAAATATTGTTAGATCAGGAGAATCTGGATATATACATGCATATTTTATATAATTTCTACATGGTATTAGAGCAGTGTTAATTCTTGAAGATTGCAATTGTGAAAAATTGTTGAGTTTGTGTTGGTGGGCAATTCGAATTTGCTACAAAAAAAAATTCTTGGTGCAGAAGTTGAGTATACATTGAAATGTCTTTCAATGGGTTTCGATTGTAGTATGCCCTTGATGGGAGCTCGAATTAAATAGCCTGGAAGGATAGGATGGAGACGGTGCTAGAGGATAATGGATTGAAGGATTTCATCGATAGCGATGTTCCTAAGCCGGGATCTAGCGATGCTGCATTACTTGACGCATGGAAAAAGAAGATATCAAAGACAAGAAGAATTTTTTTGTAAGGTGTGAAGGACCATATTGTGTCCAGCCTTCATGGGAAAGCCACTCCATTTTTAATTTGGAAGGCTTTGACAGATTTTTTCCAAAGCAGCAGCGACCAGAGGAAGCTGGCGCTGAAAGATAAGCTCAGAAAAATAAAAATGGAAAAGGGCAACAGTATTCCAAAATATTTCACGAAGTTTTTCCACTCTAGAGATGAACTGGGAAGTGTGGAGATTACTGTTGATGATTAAGACTTGGTGAGCTTGGCTCTCCTTGGGCTTCTGAAGAGTTGGCATAGCTACAAAGACTCTATTAATGGACGGGAGAAACTACCGGGATGGGAGCGACTTTGGTCGGATCTCGTGCAGGAGGAGATAAGGCGAGGTACCAGGGATGGCTCTTCATCGAAGAATGAAGATGAAGAGAATTGCGCTTTGGCTGCCAAAGCAAGAAAAGGGAAGGGGAAGAAATTTCCTTAAAAATCTGAAGCTAAAGGTAAGAAGCAGGATTTTTCCAAAGTGAAGTGTTTTCACTGTCACGAACATGGGCATTTCGCCACTAACTCCCCACAGAAGAAGAAAAACAAGAAGGTTGTTGGAGTTGTAGCTGGAGAGGCCTTAGCCTCGCAATTTGAACTTGATTTCTCTTTGATTGCATGCTTGTTTTCAATCTATAGGGGATCGGTGTGGTATCTTGATAGTGGTGTGTCTTTCCATATGACGGGAGAGAAGGAGTTGTTTAGTGAATTAGAGGAGAAGGACCTCCAGATGCATATAGAGATGGGTGACGATGGTCGATACAGTGCGATCGGCATTGGGACCATTACCTTTGAGATGGATTCTGATAATCCATTCTTGTTGAAGGATGTTATGCATGTTCCAGGTCTAAAGAAGAACTTGGTCTTGGTCGCAATGTTGGAATACAAAGGTTATGATGTTGTTTTCAGTGAGGGAAAATCTTTCCTTCGACATAAAACAACGGGTCAAACTAAGAAGATAGGGATTCGAGTTAAGAATCTCTACAAGCTAGAGGTAGATGGTTGCGCTGCAATGGTGGGAAAAGCAGAAAAAGTGGAGAACAGGATGAGGGCGAATTAAGGCACAGGATATTAGGCCATCTTCACCATGGCGCTTTGAAGATTTTGCAGCAGATTTCTACTGGACTTCCCAAGGGTACTCTTGCGCAGTTAGATCGGTGCAAGGGATGTAATATGGGTAAGTTTTTGAAGACCACCTTTCATGAGAAGGAGAACCGTGCTTCGGTGATCCTAGAGAGAATTCACACAAACGTGTGTGGACCTTTCTCAGTTGCTTCAATAGCAAAACATGGGTATTATGTTATATTTTTTTATGACTATTCTCGTAGATGTTGGATCTTCTTCATGCAGAAGAAGAGCGAAACATTCTCAAAGTTCTGTGAGTTTAAAGCATTGGTGGAGAAGGAGTCGGGGAAGAAATTGAAACCTCTATGGAGCGATAATGGTGGTGAATGCATCTCAGGCGAATTCAAAGACTTCTATAGCAAAGAAGCAATTCAAAGGGAACTCATAGCACCTCATAACCCACAGCAGAATGGGGTCGCTGAGAGGAAGAATAGAACGAACGTGGGTGCTGCAAAAGCTATGCTTGAGAGGGATCTAGACTTGCATGCAGTGGAGGAACTGCTTGTTCCGAAATATGAGCCTCCGGATGTGGATCGGCCACAAGAGGAGATTCATGGAGTGGAGGATTCCACTCATGCAGACCCAAACATCAGACAAGGCAGAAAGTGGACCACAGAAGCTGAGAGACTAAAGCTTGATGTGGCACAGAATGTAGGAGTCCCTACATCACAGCGCAGACAGAGACAGTCACCTTACCAATTTACTAGATACATGTCTCTTATGAGCAAGTGTATCGTGACAGAGCCATCTTCTTTTGAAGAAGCAGTGTAGGAGCCCACATGGGTAGATGCCATGGTGGAGGAGTATGACTCCCTTGTCAGAAATAGTGCTTGGGAGATTGTTCCAAGGTCGATGGGAAAATCAGTTGTAGGATCAAGATGGATCTACAAGGTAAAGAAAGTTGTTGATGGGAGCATTGAGAAGTATAAGGCAAGATTTGTTTCCCGGGGCTTTTCACAGATCGAGGGGATCGATTATGAAGAAACCTTTGCACCTGTTGCACGGTATTCTTCCATAAGGACCATCCTTTCTCTCTCAGTGCAGATGGGTCAGAACATTCATCAAATGGATGTGAATACTACATTCCTTAATGGGATCATTAAGGAAGAAATGTACATTGAGCAGCTTGAAGGATTTGAGATATTCAGCAGCAAGTCGCATGTGTGCAGGCTCAAAAGAGCGTTGTATGGGTTGAAGCAAGCACCTCATGCTTAGTACAGACGTATCGACAACTATTTCACTAGACTTGGATTCACCAAGAGTGAAGCGGATGAAAACCTGTACCAAATTGTGGTGGAGGGTAAGCTTTTAATAATTGTTCTTTATGTTGATGATTTAATACTAACAGGTGATGAGCAGTTGATACACTCATGCAAGGCAGATATTGCAAAGGAGTTTGAGATGAAGGATTTGGACCTCCTTCATTATTTCCTTGGATTGGAAATATGATAGCAGGAAGGTGAACTGTTTGTGTCTCAAAGCAAGTATGCCTGGGAGATACTGGAGAAGTTTCACATGCAAGGCTGCAAGCCTATCGACACTCCTCTTCCATGAAATTGGAGGAAAGAGGATGCTACATCGGCAGAGGTAGTGGATGCCACTTTTTATCAACAGTTGGTGGGTTCGCTCATGTATTTAGTTAATACAAGACCGTACATATGTTATGCAGTGAACCAACTTTCACAAGCGATGGTTAAGCCTACCAATATCTTTTGGAAGATAGGCAAGCATGTCCTGAGATATCTTAGGGGCACATATGAGTATGGTTTATGGTACAGACAGACGGATGAGGTGAAGTTCCATGGCTTCACGAATGCAGATTGGGCAGGCAGCCCAACAAACAGAAAGAGCACATCAGGAGGTATTTTCAGTATCGAATCTACGGCAGTTTCTTGGTACAGCAGGAAACAAAGATCTGTAGCACTCAGTTCAGAGGAAGCATAATACATGGCAACAATTCAAGCTGCATGTGAGGCTATCTGGATGAGGAAGATCTTGGTCGGTGTGTTCAGTTCACATTTAAATCCTACAGTGATACATTGTGATAATCAGAGTTGCATTAAACTGTCAATTAATCTTGTGTTTCATGATAGATCTAAACATATTGATATCCGGTACCATCATATCATAGATTTTGTGTAGCGAAAGATCATGTTGCTTCAGTACATTCCTGTGGAGGATCAGGATGCAGATATTCTGACGAAGGCGCTCACCAAGAGCAAATTCAAATGCCATAGAGGTAGGCTCGGGGTGAAGGATAATCTCTATCTTATTGAGAGGGAGCATTGAGATTCAACAAGATGATGAGCTTAGTGAAAAGAGTCGCCTTCACTAAGTGGGTCTGCAGGCTATTTTTAGCGCATGTCTATTTTTAGACTGTCTATTTTTAGACATGGTGATCATATTTCAAAAGTTGCAGGATGTTATTTGTGGATGGTTGGTCAAGTTGGAAAAATAGATGAAATTCTATTTTTAGAATATTGGGCAAAGTCTATTTATAGATAGTTGATCTAAAAATATAAGTGTTGATTATTATTAGCTCTTAATAATAATCCGACAATAAACATCAACTTATTCTCTTGGAGCACTTAGTTTCAGTGCACATATTTGGAAAATCAGTGGGCTGAAGGAATTATGCAATTCCTAGGGTTTACTGGTGGTTCATGCATGGAGGACTCAGTTAGAACTGATGTGGAAAAGTTATGACAGAGTTGGATGAGTAGTTCATGGAGTTGTTATTCAGTTTAACTCAGTTAATGTAGTTAAACTTAGTTGAGCTAGTTGTATCTAATCTAACTGAATGATACACTAGTGAGAGTGGAGTGAATTAATTAGTTAATTAATTCACAAATAATAACTCATTAATCAACTGAATAATACAGCAGTTAACTACAGTGCATGGCAGTTCCAGTGGAGACCCAGTGGAGAGATAGGTGAAAGGGCAAGATGGATTATCCGTTGTGACTATAGCGATGCATTGATTACACCACACACACATTGGAGTTGCCATTGAGGATTTCGCAATCAAGGGAATGGTAATTCGAATTCATTCAGAGCTATTCTTCAACACGGATTGCGGAGTGGAGGCAGGCTAGTAGGTGGCAAGAAATCAGTGCATGGATTCGCAGATTTCTTCTGATTAGTGTGTGACGATTGGATTGTACTGAGATCTTGATGTACTAATCTTTGTATGAGATTGTTACATGATCCCCATAATACATAATATATGATAGTTGGGGTTTTTAGCTTTAGGCTTTCCCGTTAAACAATTGTGTTATGTGCAATTGTTTTTATTGCTTCATGTGTTTGCAATTTATTTTAATTTCGGAAAAGTATTAACAGTGGAAGGATTATGTATTTAGCAAGAAGATAAAATATTGTTAGATCAGGAGAATCTGGATATATACATGCTTCTTGTATGTAATTTCTACAGTCATTAGAATAGATACTTTGTTTTTCAGATCAGGTTCTAACCAATCAATAAATCTTTGATTCATTTTTAGTCAAATTAGTTTAACTTAGGAACACTTTCTTTTCTTCCTTGTTAAAATTCATTAGGTTCATTTGATTTCTTTCATAGTTTTAGATTAACACTCTTAGAGATAAAGAACAAAACCCCCAAAACAACATAAAAATACATACAACGAAGTAAGAAGAAGGTTAACTAAGCACATACAGTGTACCACACTTCATCAGTTTACAAACCTCGGTTGATAATTTATGCAAGCAATTTAAGACATTAAATTGACTAAAAAATAGAGTAGCGCAAGATTTTAGTGATGGACATTGGATGTAACTTTGGCTCTGACAGTGGATTCTGAACTTCCTGGGAAGGAAGTGAATTCTGGTATTAATTTGAGGGTGTAGGTGTGAGCCTTTGGATTCCCCTGTTGTTGATATGGGCATTGTATCCTTTTATTTGATGGTTGAGAAAATGTGCATATGTTTTTATATGTGGTTATTATTGTAATTACCGTAATGAGTTGTATTATAAAGCTCTAGTATGCGATATTTTTTTAGCATGGTGTTCATTGTAAATATTGCAACGAGCTATGTTATAAAGTTGCATTGGAAGTATGTTTTGTTTTTCAGCTGGTTGTAGGTGTCATTAAACATCGAGGACAATGTTCCCCCAAGGGGTAGGGTTCTGTAACAGACCCAGGTTAAAACTTCATGTAATAAAATTTAATAAATGCAAAAAATAAGACCACGGGCAAGGGATACTCATTCCAAGTTTAATGTTGGGAAAAACATCCTAGCGAGTATTCATTTATGTTATTTATGGTTAAAGGAAATTGGCAAAGGCAATGGAAAAGGCTTTGGAAAGGAAAAGTGGTATTAATTAGCATTTATTTATGAAAGTAATGGAAAATAAGAGAAAATGAAGATGAAAGGTCATCGGTTTCATGTGAGAAACAAAATGAAGGAAAATAATTGAAAATGAAGAAAATAGAGGCCTCATTAATAAAAAGGTTTCTAAGGATCATTTGGGAAGCTTTTGATTCAAGATTTTATCAATTCAACATTGGAGCTCTCTCATTCTCTCTCTCTCATACTCTTAGATACTTAGAGTTTTCTTGGAGAAAATCAGCATTGAGCCAAGAAAGAGGAAAGAAATCAAAGGAAGAACAAGGAAAGGAAAAGAAAGCAAGGATCAAGCAAGGAAGAGCAGGATCTAGAAGCCTCAGTAGGAATACTTGCAAGTAACATATTGCATGTGTGATTTCCTAGTTGGTATAGACATGCATGGCTTATGCATGTTGGTATTTCATACTCTTGTCCCCAGTGGCATGGTTTTTTCAGGTTTTGACAATGGTTTTCAGCCTTGCCTTTCCTTTTTCTCGATGCCATGGTGTGTTGGAATTTTGATCTTGGTTTTGAGCATTGGATTTTCTGAATGGATTTAGGAATCTGGGGCAGAGGTGGTCTCAAGGTTCATTCCCAAAGGCCTAGGAATCCCTTGACTGGTTTTGGCAGGATACATGGTAAAGCCTAAGGGAGGTGTCTCGGTTTAGGGACTAGTGATCCCGGATTGGATTGCGGTAAATCCTGAGAGACAAGGAGACAGAAAATTCCTCAAGGATAGCGATGGATTCTAGATGGAATTTCCAAGTTATGTTTGGTTTTATGATTGGAGCACTGGTTTGGTGTGATCATGATATGGTGAGGGTGGAGGTGGTTTAACCTATGGATTCCCTTATTTTTGTTTTGGATTGGTTTAACCTTTGGATTCCCTTGGTTGTGTTTTGGCTTGGTTTATCCATGATATCACACATTCATGCTTGGAATATGGCACGGAGGTGATTGGCTGAAAAGATATTTGCCTCAGCCATGTCTATGGTCGGGTGGTATGTGGAATTCTCGAACCTAGTTGTTTATTGCTTGTGTTTAATGGAAGCTAAGTTCTCTTGCTTTTGTACTTATTAATATATGGATTTAATTGTTGTTATCTCACTATTGTTTCCATGATTTTATGTTGGTTATAATCTTGTTTAAATTATTGGTTCATGTCATGGTTATTTCATGTATTTACTTGTAATTGTTAAAATGATGGATACAATACCTAATTGATGTCATAAATTTTCAAGGAAGAGGGCGATGATCCTTCTTGTAATGTTTCATAAGAGTTTTCAGTGATTCATGCTCTATCTTGTATCTTCAACATGTAGACTTCATCCATGCCAATTGTTTGACAGAATGTCAGTCCCAATTGGGAATGGTCAGGCCTAGTCCTGGAGTTAGTTTTTGGTTTATTGGTCTTGGTATCATTTGTTTAATGGATTCTGGAAGTTACGGAAAGTTCTGGACAGTGGCCGGAATTCTAGGCTTTAAAAGTGCCTTAAATCTCGCGGACTCTGGCATAGGTTTTCTGGAAATTATCACTGGAAGCAGGCATGCAGGCTTGCGGGTGTGTCGAGAGCCTCCTAAACGCAGGCATGCAGCCTTGTGGGAGCATTAGGGATGCAGCCTTGTGGGAGCGTCTGAGGGTTTTTCTTCATAAAATTTCAATGGGACCTAGGGAAAATTCAGGTGGATGACTGGGATATCCTCTGGGGGTCCTGTAGCAAGTGGTAGAGGTTTTTGTAATGGTTTTCCTCTTTGATTCCACTTCCTTAAAGTCGCCAAGGAGGTTGAGTCTATCTTAACTGCCCCTCATCTCATTTTTACCCTAGTTTTTCGGCTACTTGGGTAGGTGTAAGGGGAGGTGGACGTTACAATGTTGAAAATGTTGGTTATGATGTTGATGCTTAAAGATGGCTTATCAATGCAACTCTTCTATGAGAATATTTCCGTTTTACAATATCCTTGTGTTGGGTGTACAATTATGAATACATCCCTGGTTAAGAGAGAGTGTTGGAGAATGTAACTAGTTTCGGTCTTTGTAATTTGTACGATTTTATGAAAAGAAAAAGAAATGTTATTATTATTATAGAAAAGCATGTTCTTCATGCTTCTAGGTTGAGTCAAAGAATAAAAGATGTATTTTGGACCTATTGTGAAATAAAAAGGGAAAAGGATTTTTTAAATTTAATTTTGGGAAAGAAACCCCTCTAGCTACTAAGTCAACCTATATGTCAAGTCATCCCTACCCCAATGGACATGTTTATTCACACCCCATATGAACTATATAAATAGAGGGAAGATATAGCTCATTTGAATATACACTCTTGATGATTTGTGATTTGAAATATCCCAAAAAGGTTAGAGAAAAAGTGAGGACTAAAGTCTGAAAGAGAGTATATCTTCTTGAGCTAGAACCTATGGAATATTTCCCTTGGTAAATCTCTTGTTTTTAGTCTCTTGCTAATAGATATACAGGAAAGAAGGAAGGTCTAACTTGGAATCTATAGGGTGGAGTTTTTTGTGGTCATGGGTCTTGATATCCCATTTGATCTGATTTTCTATAAGAAGAAATTTTCTAGGTTTTCCCCTTGGAGGGGTTATGCCCTGGAATGGAGCCTATATCTTGTGTTTTTTTATATGTTGTGATCTTCATGTTTTATATTTGATAATTTTTTGATGAAGAAACACATAACTAAATTAATAAGAAGCCTACAGATTTCATAAAAAATTATCAAGGAAAGGAAAATCTAATTTAATCATTAAGCCTCCCACGTTATTCTGCATCGAATTAAATTATTATTTGACAATTTTGAATAGATTGAACTTGATGCAGGGATATGGCTAACCACGTTCTTACCCCAGGATTAATTCTCATAAAAGAGTATACACTCTGAATTTGACACATTCGAATAAGTTCATAATATCTCGAAGAGCCTTTAAAAACCCAATTTAACAATAAGCACATTTATCATGAAACGCTTATACTTACCCTTACATTTCTATTTGCTCTTCATCTATGACCACAACACATCACCCAATGAACCTCTCAACACGTGGCTTCAACTATTCCTTCGTGGCATCGCCGATCCCATATCATGCATATATCCTTCGCAATTCTACTTCTATAACGCATACATTGTAGCGCAATTCCCGAAACATAACGTAGTATCACAACTTTACCGATTTGGAAAATCGGCCAACATAAGATTTCGCATATCACGAATCTTAACTTATCTCACTTCGCAAGTTTTAGCTCATAGCAATAACAAGGCTCATTCGAAAGACTGCAATATCCGATGACGTTATTACATCGCAATATCGCAACTTAAGGCTTCATCACAAATCGGTATTTCTCATATTTAAGTCTTCGTCGTTAACTATTATACCATATTGCATGCGATGTGCGATATGCGCATGGACCTCCGCCTGACACGTGTCCACTTCATCACTTTCACAATTTAATCTTCAATACGATCTCAACCATCCATCTTCACTTCATATCTGTGATACGATCTCAACCATCCATATCGATCTTTGTCCGACACATCCCATGAATTCCCAATTCACATTCGTCGTTGATCAATATGTGATCCGACGATCCCTATGCTTTCTTCCGTGTAATTTCACTTGAATTTCTTGTGCATATTCCTTTGGTTTCTTTCGCTCGATCCCTACTTTGTTTTGATATACAGTCGGAGTTTAGTCTTTGTTGTTCTTCCGCAGTGTTAATCCCTCCTGAGCTTTGTTATGCAAAATGGTCCTGACTACTACAACCGCCTTTGCACATTGTTTTCACTCCGATCTACCTCGGACTCACCTGCAATAACTGAATTAACTGATATGTTATACACCAAGATTCTCCTGATCACACACTATTTTAGCTTCATGCACAATACAGAATCTCTTCTACCATTGATCATCACATGCGGAAATAAAATCAATTGCATGCACACATTAAAGCCATAAAATTAGAACACAAAGATGTAAGGAAAAAGCGAAAGCTGAAAACCCCCCAACTATCTCTGATATTATATATGTCATAGAGATCATGTAACAATCATACAAAGCTCTACAAGCTCTCGCATAATCTCCACTTGCTACACACTAATCAAGCTAGATCTAGCAAAACACATGCTCCAATCTCTGCCACTTGATAGCCTGCCTCTACTGCGCAATCCTTGCTGAAGAATGCCTCTTGATGAGAATTAATTACCCCAGCCTTGATCACGCAGTCTTTATAGGAATCTCTACTGAGTGTTGGATGCAAACCATGCACCACTTATAATCACAACTGATAGTCACACATGCCCTTTCACCTATCTCTGCACTGGTCTCCACTGAAACTATCCATGCACTGAAGTTAAATGATGTATTCTTTATTTGATTAATGAGTTTATAATTAGTGAATTAATTAATAATTAATTCACACCACTCTCACTAATTGTATCAAACAGTTAAACTAGATACAAATAGCTCAACTATGTTTAGATTAGTTAAACTGAACACAACTCCATTAACTTCCTCAATCAATCACCAAACTTTGTCACATGAGTTCTAATCAAGTATCCATGCAATAGCTCCACATAACCCTCGTGAATAGCGACTCCTTCCTACGCCTCCTCGAAGCACATCTCAGGCACTTAATCACGATCATCAGACA
This sequence comes from Pinus albicaulis, assembly GCA_034641835.2. Taxonomy (NCBI): domain Eukaryota; kingdom Viridiplantae; phylum Streptophyta; class Pinopsida; order Pinales; family Pinaceae; genus Pinus; species Pinus albicaulis. The sequence goes on along the minus strand of CM076577.1, from coordinate 254,971,357 downwards.
CCAACAAGGATGTTTAGAGTCCAAATATTATTAAGAGCTAATAATATTCGACATGTCTATTTTTAGACTGGAAATCTAAAAATAGATTTTGCCCAGTATGTCTAAAAATAGAAATGCATCTATTTTTCCAACTTGATCAACCATCCACAAATAGCATCCCGCAACTTATAGAACATGATTTGTATGTCTAAAAATAGAATTTGCGACAAAAATCACCTGTGTGGTCCCCACCTAGTTTAGGTGATTACTTTCCAACTAGGATCAGGAATGATGTTTCAGGATGCCTCCTTCATTGTTTCTTGTTGCAATCTTCAACACTCCCTCTCAACAAGAAAGGACTGTCTTTGCATGCGACATGTAACTCCATGCATTCGCCCTGCAACCTTCACAAGCGACATGCAACTCCATGCATCTGCTCTGCAACTCCTCTAAAACTAAATAGGCTCCAAACAATTCAATCAGTTTGATGCATCTATCATCAAAGTCTTCGACTTCTACTGGGCCCAACTACACATGTCATCAGGAACCACTGCACTGTTGAACTCTTGCACCCATGCACTCTACACTTGCTGTCAACTCTGATTCGCGCTCTAGTATCTGACACTGTCACTTTGATCTGCCTGCATCAATCCAACTAATCATGCTACTGCTGCACTGTGGGCACCTCGTAGCTAGGTTCGACTCATGAGATCCACACCATCTCATGAATACTACCCAGAAATCTCCTCTTGGGATTAATCATGCATGTCGCCCCACCTCTCACCTGGTGGTATAGCTACATGCACTCCCTCTGCCCATCTGGCACGAAATTTCTCTGCATGAGTGGTTTCTTCCACTCCATGATCCTCATCTTGTGGCTGCTCCACATCCCGAGGTTCATTATTACCTGCATGCAAAACTTGCTCCCTCTCAAGCTTCAATTGTATGTCTTTCTTGCACTTCCCAACAGTAGGAAGTTCCAGACATCCTAATCAATTTCAAAGTCCTGTATATTCTCCTTGCCAATCCTACCTTGACACTTTTTCCATCCACACTAATTCTGCACTCCTACTCAATCCTCCAGTCGAGAAACTTTGTCAAGTATACCGGAATATGTCATTCTTCTCTTTTCCCGAGTTTATCCTAAAACTCAACCGCTTCAATGTTTTGCAATTGCTCCAATGATCAATATCGCTTTGATACCATGTAGAAATTTGAATAACCGATATGTTATCCACTGAGATTCTCCTGATCACACACTATTTTAAATTCGTGCACAATACAGAATCTCTTCTACCATTGATCATTAATTGCGGAAATAAAAACAATCGCATGCGCACATTAAAACCATAAACAATCACACATATGAACGCAGTATTTTATGGGAAATATTAAAGCCGAAAACCCCCAACTATCTGTATATTATATATGTCATAGAGATCATGTAACAATCCCATAACACAAACTCCCCACACGCTCGCGCATAATCTCCACTTGCTACACACTAACTGCTAATTCTAGCAAAACACATGCTGCTCCAATCTCCTTCGCCATCGTATATCATGCATCTACCGTGCAATCCCCGCTCAAGAATGCCTCTTGATGAGAATTAATTACCCCAACCTTGCTCACGCACTTATAGGGATCTCCACTGAGTGTTGGATGCAATCAATGCATCACTATAGTCACAATTGATAGTCACACTTGCTCTTTCACCTACCTCTCCACTGGTCTCCACTGAACTGTCCATGCACTGTAGTTAACTGATGTATTCTTCAGTTGATTAATGAGTTAATATCTAGTGAATTAATTAATAATTAATTCACACCACTCTCACTAGTGTATCAATCAGTTAGACTAGATACAACTAGCTCAACTGTGTCTAACTAAGTTAAACTGAACACAACTCCACCAACTACTTCTACAACTCCACCAAACTCGTCAATGCAGTTCTAAATCGAAGTATCCATGCAATAAGCTCCACATAACCCCTCAGGAATAGTAGCGTAATTCCTTCATGTACTGTACATCTGTGCACTTAACTGAAGTGCTCCAAGAGAATAAGATAATGGTTAGAGTCCAAATATTATTAAGAGCTAATAATATTCGACATATCTATTTTTAGACTAGCAATCTAAAAATAGATTCCGTCCAATATGTCTAAAAATAGAAATCCATCTATTTTTCCAACTTGATCAACCATCCACAAATAGCGTCCCGCAACTTATAGAACATGATCCATATGTCTAAAAATAGACTTTGCGACAAAAATCACCTGTGTGGTCCCCACCTAGTTTAGGTGATCACTTTCCAACTAGGATCAGGAATGATGTTTCAGGATGCCTCCTTCACTGTTTCTTGTTGCAATCTTCAACAATCTTCACTTCATATCTGCGATACAATCTCAACCATCCATATCGATCTTTGTTTGACACATCCCATGAATTCCCAATTCACTTTCGTCGTTGATCAATATGTGATTCGACGGTCCTTGTGCTTTCTTCCGTGTAATTTCACTTGAATTTCTTGTGCATATTCCTTTGGTTTCTTCCGCTCGATCCCTACTTTGTTTTGATATACAGTGGAAGTTCAGTCTTTGTTGTTCTTCCGCGGTGTTAATCCCTCCTGAGCTTTGTTATGCAAAATGGTCCTCACTACTACAACCGCCTTTGCACATTGTTTTCACTCTGATCTACCTCGGACTCACCTGCAATACTTATGTTATACAAAACACACACAATTTTATAATTCATTAACACTCTACACTCGACATAAACTCAGAATTGAGTTTTCTATTCACAAACAAATATTTACATAATAATGAAACTCCTCTCTGCCTGATTTTCTATTTCATTGGCCTCTAGAAGATATTTTGGCTTATGATGTACAAGGTAATGGCCTTTAAACCAAATTGTTTTAATGCAATATATAACCATTTCCTTTATAGACTTCTCTCCTCAACTCAAACCAGAAGAAAATGAAGCTCGAGTCGCTTCTGTCATGGAGGATATGTATTGATTTACGCAGTTGTTAATCTTTCTTCTTCTTCTTTGAGTTTTTGGACATTAGAAGAAGAAATTTTGGCTTATGATGTACAAGGTTTTGGCCTTTAAACCAAATTGTTTTAATGCAATAAATAACCATTTCCTTTATATAAAAAAGAAAAATCTTAATTTCGAACATCAAAAATAAATCTGCCTTTTAACTAATATAAAGAAGTAAGTCAAAATTGGTAAAGAAGAATACACATCTTTGTAACAATAAAAAGATTGAAAAAAAAAACTTTTATTGGAATGCTAAGATAAAATTTCAATTTCAAAACATTTGGTACAATATTAACTCAGCAAAATTACAACTTTTAAAATATTAAACCAAAAAACAAAAAATTCTAAAACAAACCAAGAAATTCTTAACCTTTTTCTAAGTGCCAAGAAACTCCATAAATGTCAATAATCATCATTTTTTATTAATATTTTTCTTTTAAATTTATTTTACTTTTAATGGAATCTTCCCTTCTAACATTTAATTAAATCTCACCTTAATTTGCTTAGATTCTAATTTTATTTAATGTAAATTTTCAGTAAAGTTTAAATTCTAATTTAAAAAATAAAAATAAAAATAAAAATAAATAAATTAAACTTACCAACCTTCATTTTAAAAATTGATGTTTTTGTTAATTTTCATATTTAATATAATATTTAATTTTACATTTCCCAAAATCACTTTCATTTTTTAATAATAGTTGACTCTAATTTGATACAAAACCTCAGTGTTCAAAAAAATCAATTTACATAAACATAGATGTCTCCAAAACATATTAAAAAAATGTACAATAATAATAATGAATACAAAAAGCCCCACAGGGGTAGGCAAATTGGTAATCGAAATGCGGTGAAGTTTGTTTGTAAGGCGAGCCCGATAGAAAGGTCATGAGTTCAAATCCCCCAGACTAAAGCGGAGCGTGTGGAGAGGGGCGGGCACATGTTCCCAGTGGGTATAGTGGTAGCGGTCAGAATCAACCCCGTGTAATGCGAGTTGCGAGGCTGCCCCAATTGCCGATCCCACTGTATAAAAAAAAAATGAATACAAAAGCCTCAACCTCCCTTGTATAAGTAATCAACAAGCCAACTCTGCATGGACCTTTAATTAAATCTTGTTTTAAATTTTGCTTCAATTCTAACTTTATTTCAAAATCAAAATTATCTAAAATTATTGTTAAACTAACAATAAAATTAATAATCTTATTTTATTTTATTTTTTAATTAATATTATATATATATTAATTTTAAATAACTAATATTATAAAATTAAAATTAGAGATAAATAAATAAAAATTAATATTGATAATATTAAGATTAAAGATAAAATTGATTTTAAGATTATAATTAAATTTACATTTATTTCAATCAGTTAAAGCTTCCCTGATGGGGTGTCACATCTGAAGGATAAATGGCGGCAGGCAGTGCAAGTTGGATAGGCCTGACGCTACGCGCTACTGAGCTCCATTAACCTACCACGCTTGAAAATTTATGAGCTCTCGAGATGTGAAAAGCCGCGAAGGGAGATGTGCGCATATCAAGCACTCGAGCAAAGGGATTGGCATTATGCAGGGGTGGGCAATGGTAGAAGTCTATGAGGAGGTTCTTCTTTGTGCACTAGCATTGGCTCTCAAGCTTCGGCTTGAGCTTCGACTACAGGAAGTGTAGGGGAAGGAGAGGGAGACGGTGAATTGGGGATGGTGGAGTCGAGGCCGGTGGGGTCCTAGTAGCTTAGAAATGGAGTAGTAGTGGGGCGATGGGGCGGCAATTGTGTTTGGATTCTCTTCGAGGATGGCACCCACCTGTGAGTGGCTTATGTGGCTCTCTCAGCCCGCTAAGGGGGTGAGGTCAGCAACAGCAAAGGAGTCGACCTCCACACAGTGTTGGCTCGGGCTCAAAGGCCCACCCAGTCTATCAACAGTTTGGTGTTTCTGCGAGCAGAGGCTCCTCCCCACCTACAGCCGCAGTGAAGAAGAACCAGCCAGGTTGGCGGAAGTGTTATGTGTTGTAGTGGGTGCAGGTGGTTGGATAGGAGGCATTGGCCTGTGTGCATTGGAGATACAACCAAGACGCAGATAGGTGTGAGGACGACAAGCCCATGCCACGAAAATGTGGACGAGCACGCAGGGGAGGACTCGGGCGCGAGATGGAGGAGCGCAGGCCGAATGGGGACTCAAGCTCAAATTCAGAATCCACCGAGAGCCAGCATTAGGTGGCTGCCATGGCGGTCTCTCCAACCCAGTCTCCTGGTCAAGTTGATGTTTCGGCCACCTTGGACGTAATCTCAGCTCAACTGCATCAAATCCGGCTCAACTTGGACAACATGCGAGAACATAAATGATATCCAACATATGCAAAATGAGACTCTAGATGCTCTGGAGAGTCTACGTCGTCAGCTGAGTCGCTCCCATGACCACCTCCGAGCACTGGAGATCAAGATAGAACATATTGACTACCATGTGCACAATCATGTTGGTTTCTTTATAGGGCCACCACCAGCGCTCCCCTCCCTTCTCCTCCCCTCCCCTCCCCTCCATGAAGCTTTGTAACCACTTACTTTTTGCTAGTTTTATGTCGGAAATAACTAGTGGCATTGTATGCCTTGGCACACACCCAAGTCAATTATGTTTTTTTTTGCCACTTGAGTTGTATAGATGTAACACAGCATTGTTGTTTCTTGATATAAATTTTGATATGATAATATAATCTTGACTTTGACCAACAACGAAAAAAAAAGAGTTAAAGTTAAATTTAAATTATAATTATTAGTAAAATTTAAACTCATGTTAAAATTAAAATAAATATAAAAAATAAAGCTTATGCCAATCTTCATTATAAAAATTGATGCTTCAATGAATTTTCATATTTAATATAATATTTAATCTTACATTTTTTCTTCACAAATCACTTGTCATTTTTGTGTAATAGATCACTTTAATTTGGTACAAAATGTTAAAATTATGCATCCCAAAGATTCCATTTGCATATCTTATTGAACATAAATGTCTCCAAAACATATAAAAAAATGTGAAATGACAGTAATAAATACAAAATCTCCAACCTCCTCCCTTACATATAGAAGTACTTAACAAGGCAACCCCACATGCAATATGATACCATACAAGATGTATCAAATTAGAGCTATCCAACCTCAAATGTAACAATCTCCAAGCATGATTTTCCTTGGGCTCAACACTCCTCCAAGATGGTAATAATGAATACAAAAGCCTCAACCTCCCTTGTATAAGTAATCAACAAGCCAACTCTGCATGGACCTTTTAATTTTAAATTTTGCTTCAATTCTAACTTTATTTCAAAATCAAAATTATCTAAAATTATTGTTAAACTAATATTAAAATTAATAATCTTATTTTATTTCATTTTTTAACTAATATTAAATTGATTTTTTATATTTTTTTTAAATTTTAAATAACTAATAATATAACATTTAAATTAGAGATAAAGAAATAAAAATTAATATTGATAATACTAAGATGAAGGATAAAATTGACTTTAAGATTATAATTAAATTTACATTTATTTCAATCAGTTAAAGCTTCCCCAATGGGGGTGTCATATCTGAAGGAAAAATGGCGACAGGTAGCGCAAGCTGCACAGGCCTGACGCCACGCGCCACCGAGCTCCATTAAGCTACCACACTTGAAGATTTATGAGCCCTCGAGATGTGAAAAGCCGTGAAGGGAGACGTGTGCATATCAAGCGCTCGAGCAAGGGAATTGGCATTATGCAAGGGTGGGCGATGGTGGAAGTCTGTGAGGAAGTTCTTCTCTGTGCACCAGCGTTGGCTCTCAAGCTTCGGGTTGAGCTTCGACTACAGGCAATGTGGGGGAAGGAGAGGGAGACGGTGAATTGGCGATGGTGGTGCCGAGGTCCATGGGATCCTGGTAGCTTGGAAATGGAGGAGGAATGGGGCGATGGGGCGGCAATTATGTTTGGATTCTCTACGAGGATGGCACCGACTTGTGAGTGGCTTATGTGGCTCTCTCGGCCAGCTGAGGGGGCGACATCAGTGACGAAAGAGGAGTCGACCTCCACACAGTGTTGGCTCGGGCTCAGAGGCCCACCCAGCCTATCAACAGTTTCATGTTTCTACGGGTAGAGGCTCCTCCCCACCAACGGTCGCAGTGAAGAAGAACCAGTTAGGTTGGTGGAAGTGTTCTACGTTGTAGTGGGTGCAGGTGGTTGGACAGGAGGCAGTGGCCTGTGTGACGACACTGATGTTACAAGGGCTACATGTCGCAATAGGTTGAATATAAATCACTATTTGAATATAATAGTGATTTGAATATTATATTAATTTTCATGTTTAATATAATATTTAATCTTACATTTTTTATTCACAAATCACTTGTCATTTTTGTGTTGTCATTTTTGTGTAATGGATCACTTTAATTTGGTACAAAATGTTAAAATTGTGCATCCCAAAGATTCCATTTGCATATCTTATTGAACATAAATGTCTCCAACACATATAAAAAAATGTGGAGTGACAGTAATAAATACAAAAGCTCCAACCTCCTCCCTTACATATAGAAGTACTTAACAAGGCAACCCCACATGGAATGTGATACCATACAAGATGTATCAAACTAAAAAGTGAAACAATCTCCAAGCATGATTTTCCTTGGGCTCAACACTCCTCCCAGATGGTAAACTTTCAAACAAGTTGTTGGTCCAACACTCCCCGAAAGTTGTTGGTCCAACACTCTCTCCTATAGTGTGGTCAATTGCCCAAGTCATTATGCAAAGCATTCTTCTAATTACGTGCCACATCTTCTCATGTGTTAGTGTTGTCATAAAACTCCATCACCAACATGTAGGAAGTACGTTCCTCAACCCAAGTGACTTCAAGTCATGTGTAATACCTAAGGTATATATCACATTATTCCAAACTCCACGAACATGTAGGAAGTATGTTCCTCAACCCAAGTGTCTTCAAGTCATGTGTAATAATGTATATATCACATTATTCCAAAATCCAAGAGCTGATTGCCCTTCATCAAGCTCGCAGTGTTGCTCCAAAATAGATACCTCCCCTAACCAAGCAACCAACTCCTCTATAGTGTGCATTAGTCATCACATTGATCAAGTAACAACCTGCTAAATAAGGGCTCCTAAGTTAGGTCAAACATCCACCCAAATTAAGCTATCCATATGCCAAAACATCAGCATGGTCTGAAATACAAAATTCTTTCAACAAGGTAAAACCACTTTTAAAGCAACCCCATTATAATAATTATATTTTCCTAATATTATTAAATAAACTAATCTAGAGAACTAGTTAAAGAATCATATTATTCTATTCATCTACACATCCCAAGGATAATTCCATCACATCACAACTTGAGATTCAGAACATGCATGTCACGAAATCAATTAATAAAAACAATTGGACAAAGTGAGTGATTGATTATAGCCGATGTTCTCAAGCATCAAAGAGGATATATATATATATATATATATATATATATATATATATATATATATACTGCCATACCTATTTTGATCACATCCGGTGTTCTATAATTTAGCATAGATGAGGTTGGTATTAAGCACTACTCAAGTAAAAGCTTTATAAAATACTGTGTCAAATTAAATTGTCTCAAAATCCATATTGTAGCTTGCTAAGAGTAAAGACGAGCAATGGCTAAAAGCGGTCGGGATTCTGAAATGGACTGACTATACATTGTTGTTGCACAAGCAACCTGGATTCTCAGTTGGATGGTTCTATTAAAATGATGTATGCAAGTGAAAGCACGTCTGAATTTTTGTATTCACCCTCAATTTAACTTATATAGACTCGCTTAACTTATATAGACTAGCTACCCTCAATGTAAAGGTTTCACTACTATTTACACCATAGTTCAACCATGCATAATATTATCAAATGTCACTTGATGCTGTAAACTGGTCGGATGAAGGAACTAGATAATGCCGGTGTAAAAGTTGATTTTGCTGATAATATTGTTCCCTTTTATATTTTCAAAAATACATTTTATATTTATAGAAAAATATTTACAATCAGAAAACCGAAAATTGGATCATACCCTCGTCTAAAGAGGTACAAAGGCATTGAGAGTATTCAGAATGATCCAAAGTTTGAGCATATGTGATCAGCAAAACTCCTTTTGCTGACAACTGACGACAAACTGAAGGCAGGCAAGAAGAAGCTAGGCTTATGATCAAAAACAAATTTACACCACTTCTTCCATAAGAAAAGGCACCAGTATCCTCAAATAATGCCAACGCCCATATAAAGCAGCACAAACAAGAGCACGGCCTTCACCAGTGACCAAACAATGCTGCCGGCCAGTGAACCCTGCCTGAAGAAGCTCCATGTGAAGATCCTCAGGCCAACGCCAGCAATGCCTAGCAAACCAGTAGAAACAGAAAATGTCTAACTGCTTCCATCTAAGGCCAGGCTGGCCAAGACTGATGAACTTTGTTCCTTGAAAACATAACACATTGCGTTTTAAACGCTGGTGCGCAATTTTTAAGAGCACACGTATAATCTAAAAATGGTGTTAAGATCTAAGATGCTGCTGCATTTATTTCTCATTAAGCGTCGCAAGACAATCCATGTCTGCAGACCAGCTAAAAGATTAATCCTAGCCAAAAGAACACAAGCAATTGTTAGAAATGGAGAGAGATGCTTGGGAATAAACATTTTCATTTATAATAGCTGAATACAGAGTTTATTCGAAGACTCGAACATAACTTCAGAATAATGCTGCATTAAGTACACCCTTTGTGCAAATACAGAGTTTACTGCATTTCGATCCCTATTGTATACAACCTACAAAACCCAAAATACCCCAAAGAATCTTCGTAATAGTAGTTCAATTGATAACTTAAGCAGGTAAGTTCCCGCCTTTTTCCCCTTCAAAATGCTAGAACAGGCAAGCTATAATTATAGCTGGATAAAATTACAACGACAAAGGCTTGAAAATGCTGCCTTTGTTCAGAAATAAACATACAAGCAAATCTAACACGAACTGAAAATGTACACATTAGCGGAACTCCTTCCGTAAATAGAGTGAAGGGCTAGAAAAATCGTTTGTATTCCCGGCAAAATTCTGGCTCGTCTCTGCTCCACCACTAAATCCTCCACTTCGACAAGGTGTGTTGAAGACCTGAGCAAAGTCCATTGGAAAAGGCTACAACAAACAAAAATCATTGAATGATGAGAAGCAAACAATTATATCCTGAGAGCATTCAATGAAGTGCAACAAAGAAATCTTCTAGAATTTTCTATTAGAATATTAAAAGAATGTTTCATAAAGTGCCACAAAAATCAAAAAACAAAAAACAATAATACGGCATGCAGACACACGTCCATAATGGCAAATTTATCCTCCTGACAGCAGTGAATAAACTGCCACAATAAGAAACTTCCTAAGACTTAGCAAAGGGAAAAAAGATTCATGAATGGCATAACGTTTGCTTCTTATAAATACTATGCACACCATGTCAAGTATATCTGAAATATAAATTCCAGCTGAAATGTAATTGAGCAAACAACAGACTTCCATATCAACGATCTTTGTATAGCTAAAGACAGTTCATTCTGGGACCAGGGCATGATTAGATTGCCGGAATGAGTATTCCCCCCTGTGAAAATGTGAAGCTTATTGTAATACAAAACCCCATTAATGATAATATGGTAATGCAAACTAACAAATTAAGCACGATAATTCCCATCTGTATTCATGTAAATATTATAGAATAAACATGTTAGCATTTTATCTGAATAAGATTACATCAACTAAGTATTAGAAACAAGTCCATAGAAATATTACAAACACGTTCAATTGTAGATGCAGACTAGTGGCTACACAGCCCTGGTTCCATGTGGCACCAAAGCCAGAAGCTGGTATGATGATGATTGGAAGTTCTCAATAAAGATGCATCCATTTCACGTACCTCAATGAAATAGCATGATTTCCAGTTCTCAACATGAGCTTAAAGGAGATTGGCAGCCGGTATCATACTTGTTCAACCTATTCGGACAATATTTAACAGTGCAATAACATGCAAATTGATTAAATCTGTTTCCTAAAAATAACAGAGGCTACAGGCTTCCTTTTCTTAGCTATAAATTGGGAAAAGGAATAGTTAAGATGTTATCCGAACATAAAACCTGGCAATTATTTTCATACATTATGTCATGATGACAAGGAAGCTAGAAGTTCATCAAGTGCAATAATAAATAAATAAACCATCTGGGCATTACTGCTAAGAAAATGTTCACAGCAATGCCAAACATGACGTCTACAAAAAATACTAAATAACTATTAATGATGAAATATTACACTATAGGTTTTCAACATACAACCATCATAACTGGGTTTTGTACAACGGACTATCAGTCTATCACAATACCTGAATAAACCTTTTACTGTTACAAACTAAATTCAAATAACAAAACTATTTCAAAATACCATCCCTTCAAAATATTTGGTTTTTCCCATAACCTAGAAATCAGCACGTCCTGATGACAAACTCCCTTGGGCGACTAAATTTGAGTTGATTATGTATCACGTCTGGAAAATAAATCTGATTAAAAAAGCTGCACTGCCCATCTGCACTTTTAGATTCAGAAAACACTCAAACTGGTGATGGAGGTGGCCCATTGGCTTGCACCATGACCTGGGTACACCCTGCTGATCATTTTCCGACCCGATCAGATCATTCTTGAGGTTCTACTGCTGGTCAGCCTTGGGCCTTGACATAGAGTTGGCCATGATGTTCATGACTGCCAATATTGGCACAGAGATGGCCACTGCCCATGACTGAGGGGTGGTGTAGAAGCTGGCCTCCACCCCAGGTTAATGAAATACCTAGGTTTGACGAGTTTCCACTGTGCCATCTCTGGACCAGAGCAGCCTGTGGAGTCCCAGCAGGGCAAAGGCAGATGGGAGCCAATTCTGGCAACATCCCAAACCTGCAGCAAAAGGATCAGGGATGACCCCTGAGGATAAGGATCCTCCTGATGCAGGCAGCATTCCAGCAGCAGCTTAACACGACACTCTGGGCCTGCCAATTGACCTTATGACTTTATTTTTAGATCTCTAATGGTTTTATCTCTGCTCAGTGCTGCCATTATGGCAAAAAAAAATTTGATCCATTTTGATCTGTTGATAGGACTGGTCGATATTTATGGTGCATGTCCTTGTTACTAATAGGATTAGAAGGCATTTTATTCAGATAAAAACTTACTCAAAAACTGAATGTTCAGACATTCATGTTATGGCAGTGTTTTTAGTTGTTTTCTCCCTTGTATTGACCTATTACATTACTCGTGAATCTTCTGAATGAATTTGAAACCTTAGGAGTCTAGAAACAAATTCTTCCATTATGCCTATCATATCCAGTCGATAAAAAATAACCATGGCTCACCACCACTATGCACAGATATTTACTTCCTAAGCTCTTCACCACTTGGCTCTTTACTTTGCCATTTGGCTCCTAAACATGGTCACATCCAGCAGTCAAACCAGAAGTAAAAATGAAACTGGCTCCCGATTTATATGAAGAAGATGACTTCAGGAGTAGATTGAAAATATAAAACTCGATGAGATCTCCATTGATAAAAAATTGTATCCTAAATTAGATAAAATATAATCCTGGGGCCTGCATAAAAGACAACAGAGCCAAACAATCAATCAATCAATAAAAATCTCGATATGAACATCATACATTTGTATGAAGGAAACAAACAAGTGTCAAACTTTAACACTTTTGAGTATTATTACCTATTACCTGCAAGTGTGACAAGTTAAAATTGCATCTTAGCTCTAGAATTTCTCAGTCTATTCATATATGATAGACTCGTCCTTTCCTGTGATAAATGCACTTTAGGCTACTTAAGACCTCATGACAACAAGGTTAGCACCTTCAATAAATTTCTATGGCTGCTCTAAAGGAGAGATTAGCAAATATGTGTTTTTATGCAATCAAGACCTAAAACTCAATACATCTTAATATTATTGCACAGAAAAATACAAGGATTAAAAATGAATTGAGTCGGCATATCCAGCTTAGACACAGTCTCAAGATTGTCTACATCCCCGCAGAAAATATCAATTCTGGCTGAAACCAGGACTGCCAATTCTGCTATGAACATATTCCTCTTACTCAACTAAAAGAGGGAGGCATCACCATTGAATGATGTCTCATTTCCATGAAAAAATAATCCTATTAAATTATTAACTGTACAATATCACACATTTTTCCAGTATATTGACTAATTCTCCACCTGACTCCCAAAATGCCTCCTTTCCAATGAAGAGTTCTGATTAAAAGAATGGTGTACTCAAATATAACCATTTCCCAAAACATTCATTCAATTCTGAATCCCAAAACAAATACCTGCTATCTCTGTTCTGCAACAAATTACACCATGGCCATACGTTAAGACATAACGAAAGTAGGCTCTAGTTGAGCACTAATCATCCAAGCACTATGAACATGTTCCTCTCACCCAACTAAAAGAGGGAGGCATCACCATTGAATGATATCTCATTTCCATGAAAAACTAATCCAATTAAAATATTAACCGTACAATATCGCACATTTTTCCACTATATTGACTAATTCTCCACCTGACTCCCAAAATGCCTCCTTTCCAATGAAGAGTTCTGATTAAAAGAATGGTGTACTCAAATACAACCCTTTCCCAAAACATTCATTAAATTCGGCAATCCCAAAACAAATACCTGCTATCTCTGTTCGGCAACAAATCACACCATAGCCATACGTTAAGACATAACGAAAGTAGGCTCTAGTTGAGCAATAATCATCCAAGCACTATGATCTTAAATGACAAGCATACTTTCTGAACAAAATACATATCACTAATTCCTAATCGATCTAGCTTTCCTTAAGTCACATGGCCATTGGGGACTTTGGCCATGTATCGTTTCATATGACACTCTATTTTTATAATCCATAAACAAATTGCCATGTGACCACTTCTGATCCTTCCAAATCAGTCCCCAGCCATCCAAGGTTCAACTTAAATAGACTAGATTTTGTTTGTGAGTAGTAGGGAGTCATTGTATATGATTGCTAACTCTGCAACTCTGCTACCCTCCCATCTCCGTCCCATAAGATTACCCAAGTTTGAAAAAGCTTATTAACAAATTTCTTTCCTGGGAAATGAGGAAATAAACCATTGCATGCCCTAACAGAGGAAAAGTGGATATCAACCTTGCCAACAAATCCCATACACTTCTTGCACGCTCAAATTCCCAATGTATCCTGATGTAACTCCTTGCATATCAGCTTTCAAGCCTACCAAAACCTCTTAACAACGAATAATCCATAAATTTTAAAAGCATTGCCACCACCAATTACATCAAATATCCCAGAAGTAACCTTTATGCTGTCCAAGTGGACAGCATTCTATGCAATGGGATACAAGCACCTACCACAGGACCCCCCATTCATTGGCCTAACAATGTATTTCTATCAACACTGCCTACTGAGCTCATATACAAGTAAAACGATGCACTCTGACCTCTTTAGGCCTCATACAAATATCACATGATGCTAGCAGTAAATCTCTCTTCCCTCTAAGGAACCACCTAAGAAACATCCTAATTTTCCTATAACTTGTCGCAGAGGGAAAAAGGTGAGAGGATTGATAGTTATGGCTTGTAACCCATTGCTATGGTGATTCTTCTTGCAAGTAAATATCCTAACAGAACTATCCCTGAAGCTTGTTCTTAAAGGGGATTTCCATATATCTTATAAGCTGTACCAGTTGTATAACTTTTCCAATTCTTAATATGCCAGTTAGGAAAGAGCAGTTATCTTCTTCCGAAACAGGTAGAAAATTCTTTGGGAAAGAATTATCAGCACGATGTTTAGGTCAGTGCAAAACTGTTGGCAAGTGATCAATTTTGACCAAGCCTTCCTGGTTTACTGTTACAGTAAAATAAACAAGCTTGACCAATTCACCTACAAATTATTCAGAATGAAATAGAAGAAAGATGAAGCGCAAAGTGTAAATTACAATGACAACACATCGCATAAGGCCACCAGGAACTATATTTTATCAAGTTTCCCCTACTAGAGGAAACTGTTCCTGATGTCAAGCCTAGGTGGGCAAACACCCCTTCCAAAAAAGTACAACACAATCCTTTGGTTGTGCAGTGAGGGTCTTGGTATGAACCCCAGTTCCTGCTATGAGTGGCAATATGCTTTGTTGGAGGAAGGTTCAAAAATCTTTGGCAACCTCCATGCTTCCGAACAAAACCAATACAAGCATGTTGAACCCTAAAAGTCTGAGTTGTAGTATACTAGGGGGGTAATATGGGGTACCTAGGGAGTTACCCAAGGGGAATAATAATAGTTAGTAGCTATGTAAATAAAGCAACTATTATAAGGAGGCTTACTAGAAAGTTCCTTCACTAGAATGCTCTTAGCAGATAGATACTGGATAGTATTATATAAAGAAGTATACGCAATGTCATGGTGTATGGTGAGTGTATGGTAATTGTAGCAAGCATGCATTGTTTGTGGAGTGTTTTCCTTCCTTGAGGAATAATATATGGTGTTACCCTAACTCACAGGTTTCATAAATATTTTTGAGTTCATTAGTTTGTATGTGCATGTTTTGATTTATTGTTGAAGTTAAGGATTTACTGCTTTCACACTACTGCATGGGCCTTATTTACTAGAAATGGCCTCCATGCATAGCAAGACATAGCAGCTAACTATGATTATTCCCCTCAGATGCCCAATATTACCTTGCTATGTATACTACAGAATTAGAAGGACTAATGCAGAAGATATTCTTCTTGTAGAATAGGACAAAAACCTCAAAATAGGACCAGAACTGGCAAAACCAGGTGATCCTACTGGTTTCGGGGCTGTACCAGTCCAGTTGTGGGTTCTGAACCAGAAATGGCTGCATCTGTACAAGACTAGCCAGATCCTTATGAAACTAGCCTTAAAATGTCAAACAAGCCAATTTTGTACATAACTAACCAATTGCGTACAACATCGTACAGTCATGGCTAGGGACCACTAAAATTCAAGTTTTTTATAAAAAAAGTATTACCGGTTCTTTATTGCCACAGCCAGGGACCACTAAGAGCCAAATTTTAAAAAAAAAATAATAATAATAATAATACTTGAACTAACATTACCATTAATTATTTTACGATGTTTAAAGTGGTTCCAACCTCATTGGACTTCATATGGAGAAGTACAATTTTAGATTCCGTTAAAAAATTCAACAAACTTAACAGTTTCAGGATTCGCAGGATTGCAACGTTTCCACTGAATTCTATTATTTGTTGTAGCGTCATTTGTTTTGGACTCTAGAGGCCATTTAGATCCTCCACTAATGTATTTTGGTTCAGATATGGACTGCACTTGGTGCCATTTTGGTTAATGGTTTGGATTCATATGGATGCACATGAATATACATGTTTTCTTAAAAAATTGAATATTTTATTTAATTTTTGGTCAACCAGTCTTGTGGTCCAGTTTTTGTCCAATTCTGGTCCAGTTCAGGTTTTTGGGGTCAGCAGGTTTAATGACAAGTCTGGTTTTTATAAGATTGCATGCAGTTTTGATGTTTCTCATAACAAGCACCAAAATTGAACTGACATAAAACTACAATTTAACTTGACCATAACCATGAAACATTTAAGAACCAAATGCTATAGAAATCATACTATGGATAACCTAATGTATATAACATACCGAGAGGCAACTGAACAATGGAGATGAATTGTCGCCTGCAAGAGGAGTATCCATGGAATACATATTTTCTTTACAACTGGAGTCATCCTCAGCAGTCTTCTCCTGGAAAGTTGGAGAAGCTTGTGACATTAGAGACAGAGGTTCTTTAGCAGAATCAGTAGCCAAAATTTCCTCTGCCTCCAAGTATGCAGAAGCAGCATGTTCGCTTAGATGTTGGATCAAGCCAAGGGCATCATCTGTTCCATCTTCATGGTTTAGAAAGATTCCCATCTCCTACAGTGTCAATTCAGAAATTTAGAAAGCGTTCATAATATGTATGAAATGGAAATGCCAATCAAAAAAATAAAGTACATCCTTCGCAAAAACAAAACTTGTAATTTACTTTAAAACCTGTTTACACAAATACTAGGACCTCTTTCCATTATTAGAAGGCTGCAATTAACTATTTTGACAATACAAAAATACCTATGAATATAACACTAACAAAATTTAAATAACCAAGTTTCAACACCAAAAACGCTCTAAATGTTTCCAATGACAACTGTCTGTGAGAATGGAATCAACTGTCAGTATTATATGAAGAAAGACACAGGAAGTTCGGCGTGATCAAAGAACAACTGATTAATTACTAAATACAAACATAGTGAGCAAGATAAAGCTGAGGGATGCTAGTAAGTGGCAGCTGAATAATATAATCTCATTTCACTCCTATCGTTCTTTCAGTTTTCATTGTAACAAAGGTACTGATCAAACAAAAGTCAGCAAATTTCAAACTTTTTCTGATTTATTCCTCTGCCGATTTTTTTTTATTTGAGATTTTCCTGACTTACTCCCAGTGCTTGCCAATTTTTTAGTTTTCCCAATTTTCTAATTTGTTGACCCCAATATTTTTCCAAAGTATTTTCTGGTTTCCTGATATATTGACCCCCACTAAAAAAAAGGGTTACTCCCAACTCTAATTTTCTCAACATCAATATCAATCACTATCCTCCATTTCTAGAAGTTTATGGGACACTAACATGGAAGTTTATGGGAGATCGCCTACTTTAAGCAATTCTGAAAGTGGATCTCACAAACATATCTAAGAAATGCGGTTGATTAGTATTATGTAGTACTCATATTTAGGGATCTGTCAGCAAATATTAATTTTGAACTTAAATAATCAAAGACAATATTAGAATGCTAGAAAGTAGAACAAGACCACATACATAGACAAACAGACTAAGCAGCACCATATGGTGTAAGAAATTAACATCACTGTTGAAATGTAACTAGTGCTGGTCTTCATAATTGTACGAGTCATGATGTAATTATTGTTGTACTTGTCAAAAGAAAAAGGAATTATTTGTAAAAGGAAGTTATTTTTGTTAAATGGGTTTATTGCCCATTGGTTATTTCTCCTAGGTCAAAGCACCCATTGAGTGCTATAGGTGTTTTATTGAAAGGTCAAAGTTATGGTCATAATGTAAAGTCCCTTGAAGGGCCCTTGTATCAAAGAAAGATAAATATTATTGTATAATGATGTGTCTAGAAGCCACCAAAGTGACAAGTCAGCCAGCCTTCATGTCGGCCTAGGAGAGGCCTAATCTACCCCTCAAAATACCTATAAAAGGAGCTCGCCCTCATTTGGCGACACAATCAAGCAATGAGTTCTCTGATCTGAAGTAGAATGAGAAAGAGGAGCGAGGTAGCAATAGAGAAGCAGTGAAAGAAGGAAGGTCGATTTTTTCTGTCTCTAGCATTCCTACAGTTCACATGTGCAAGTCTGCTGGAGGAAACTAGGGTTTCCTCAGATTTGAAATTGCAGAGATTTCATTGGAGGGTTGAAGGAGCGAGGTAGCAATAGAGAAGCAGTGAAAGAAGGAAGGTCGAATTTTTCTCTCTCTAGCATTCCTACAGCTCACATGTGCGAGTGTGCTGGAGGAAACTAGGGTTTCCTCAGATTTGAAATTGCAGAGATTTCATTGGAGGGTTTTGGTCGCCTTGTCTTTTGGTCGGTCTTGGGTCAAGGTCTTGGAAGTCTTCATTGAATTGATTCTGTAAGGACGAGTATTTGGGTTTTCCCCTTGTGGGGTTTTTCCCTGGCTTGGAGCCTATTTCTGGTGTGTTCTTGTTTGCATTGTGATCTTCTTGTTGGCATTTGTCTTGACCATGAACTGAACTATATAATAATGGTGAAGCACTAATCCAATATTACAAGAAAGTGTCAAGATTTAAGAGAAATCAAATGAATAATTACCCTAACTACTCTGCCCTAGATTTCTCAACATGGTATCAGAGCTACGACTTTGAAGGGAAGGCAGAAAGAAGATCATTTTAGCTTCATTTCATCTTCTGGAAGGCATCTATCCAGGACCAAGCTCCTAAAGAGAGAAGATCAAAATTCTGGTCACTCTTTCAAGCCCTAATCATTGTAACAAGAGCGCAGACTTACACAAGGATAGCGAGGGCATAAGAAGCTATGTTCTTGAAGGACCGAAAAGCTAATCCTAATGCTCTTGGAGGACCAAACTCCCTAGAAAAGAAAGTGCATCTCTGGGCACAAAGAACAAGGTCTGAAACCCTCATCAAAAGGATCTGAAATTGTACAGTGGTTCAATAGTTTTGAAGTCTGTCAAAAGTTCTGAGCACAAGTCTTGCATTAAGAAGCCCTAAAAGGCTAGCTACTATCACCTTATCAAAAGAGCCGAAATCCTGAAGTCTCTTTAAGCACCGAGACCCATTCTTTATAGCTATGCCTCAAGCCATCGTCATCTTCTCAAGAGAACCGAAGTTCTGAGCAAAATTTGTGGGTAATCAATCATCTTGCATGTGTGGATCAGTCCTCACAACAGACTCAAGCAAACCGAAGTTTGAGGCCTAATAGGAAGGCTGAAGAAGTGACTATTGTCACCTTGGAAAGAAGGGCGTCAATACCTCTTCTAGCTTTGGTTACAAGCACATTCTGAAGTTTCTACCCCATTCATCAAGAAGATAAAAGACCTGTGCATATAATCTGATCAATACCGAAATATTTGGTAGATCTATCACTTATCAATCCTGAAGGCTATACAGTGGCATAAACTACAACATAATAACAATTTTCTGCATGAAAGAGACCTAGATCTAAGGCTCATTAGACCTATCCTGGAAGGGTAATCATCAGGCTAGTCACCTTGTTCATGAGTCATGACATAACTTGTTGACCTGTGGAGTGGCATAGAAGACAAGAACTGGTGGTATAAGATCCACGAAGTTGTGAATATTTTGTGCATGTGTATCTACAATGACAAGTTTGGTAGAAATAAAGGTGGTTAGGGACCATAGCACTACCGATGGATGCACCAATGATGTTCAACCAACTCCATCATGACCAATTACGATTGGGGTTTGACCCTGGTTATCTGGTCTGAATTTTGTCAAT
This sequence comes from Pinus albicaulis, assembly GCA_034641835.2. NCBI lineage: Eukaryota > Viridiplantae > Streptophyta > Pinopsida > Pinales > Pinaceae > Pinus > Pinus albicaulis. The sequence goes on along the minus strand of CM076577.1, from coordinate 254,951,197 downwards.
GGAGAGTGGCAAGGTCTTGTGACTCGCTCTCGATCAATTCTTCTTTAGTATCTATATCAATTTTCAGCAGAGTTGAGATGAGATGTAGAGATGGTTCATGATGACAGATGGCATGATGATTGATGGATTGGCAAGTGGAATTCTCCCTAGTTGAGAGGGATAGTTAAAATTGAAAACTAGGGCCAAAATCCACTTTGGACAGCTCATTTGATGGATATGATTATTGCAATGAATTCCTCTTTCCAAGAGGACCAAAATCGACCCAAAGATCATTAAAATTGGATAAGGAAAAATATATTTTTGAAAGCCAGTCCACTTATGTGTAAGTCATCAAGGTTGGCCTGGGGTTAATTAACCAAGTTAAACCCCTCTCCATCTCCTATAAAAGGAAGGGACCTCCAACCTCATTAGATACATCCATATCTCATTCTTCTTCTCTCTGTAATAACCGCAGAAGAAAGGTGGTCTCCAGCGAACGTGATAAGGGCAAGGTTGGCATCATTTTAGACTCCTTGACGGGCAGAGTTCCACAGGCAGGAGGCTGAGGTTGTTTGGAGAAAGTCTGGGCTAATTTAATAGGTTGTCAATGGTTGTTTTGGGCTATATGTGTATCTTCTCTTGCAGGTCCCAGTCCCTCTATGTATATTTCAGGGTTCGATCCTATGTTTAATGGAATATGAGAAGCCTAGATATTAGCCTCTCCAGGGCCGCATTCACAGCAAGAAAGAGAGAGGTGTTTTGAGGTTAAACTCATGGTTTTTCTGCTGTAAGTTAGGGCTGATGTGTGCCCTAACTAAGACTGCAATCTGCCTAGAATTGATATGTTTTGGGTTCCTTATCATCAGCTAAGAAGGCCACATTTATTGATCCACGATCAAGTTCTTACTGAAGACTGTTTTGTAGCTGCTTTGACTATCATTGTCCTCAAGTTAGGGCAGAAGACAGAAGTGGAATTGACTGGGCTATCTCCTTAGCATTTGAACAGTTGTATAGATCATCATATTGGCAAGTCAATTTGGGCTTTGATTGTACTATCTCTCTCTCTTTCTCTCTCTCTCTGTTGAACATGTGATATTAATAATAAAGAAGATTGATCAAGGGTTTTCCCCATCTTGTGGTTTTTCCCTGCCTTGAGCCAATTCCTGTGTGTTCTCTTGTCTTGGCTTGTCTTCTGCATATGATTACTTATGTTCTTTCTTCAATGACTCAACGAAATAATACTTTATGTGATTTCTATTGAAAGAAATGGAATTAATCTTCGGCTCGTATGAATCATTGAAATAATTGGCCTAAGCAATGAACAATGTTAACCTAAAATTAACAGATCAAGACCGAAATTTTTGATAGATCTATCACTTATCAATCCCAAAGGTTATAACAGTGGCATAGAAACTAAAACATAATAACAATTTTGTGCATGAAAGAGACCTAGATCAAAGGCTCATTAGGCCTATCCTGGAAGGGTAATCATCAGGCTACAGTCACTTTGTTCATGACATGATTTGCTGACCTGTGGAGTGGCATAGTATACAAGAACTGGTGGTATAAGATCCATGAAATTGTGAAGATTTTGTGCATGTGTATCTACAATGACGAGTTTGGTAGAACCACCATTCTGAACATATATATACAAAGCAATGTTTTAAAACTCCAACTTGGGCTCGGAACTGGCCGAGGGTTGACTCCGACTCGGTATCGACTCTGTCTTTGTAAATAATACATTAAATGTTTATTTTTTTATAACCAAAAAAAAAAAAACCATAATTTTAATGATTTTTTTTCATGTTTCCAAACACAGCATTAGAATATAGACAGAAGACAACATATGATCAAAGTAAGCTCATGAATATATCCATTATACCAAAATGGCACCCAGTGCACTGTCCAATACATGCATGATATAGAGATCAAAACAAAAACACATAACCAAGAAGGCTCTAAATGGCCTCTACAACAAAACATCACTAGTCACTACTGCTAGACAAGGCAAGATCATCTGGCCTAGACTCTGAATCAAAGGGGGTAAACCATGGCTCCTCGTCCTCATCAAGATCTTCAACTGGAACTGTAGACGTAGTAGCACTAGCACGCTGAGCTTGAGATAGACGAGCTATGCGCTTGAGTCATGGCTAACTAGAGGAAGTGCCTGCGGCTGCAACTGGAGGACTTAGGATTGGGCCTGGTACTAGTGGATCTGCATTTAGCTTAGCCTCTACATGTATATCCAAGTCAACATCAATATCCTCATCTGATTCAAACTTTGTTGGACGACTCTCCACTACCCAACCTGATGTTGGATCAATATCATCCAACACAATGGGATTTGTATAAGGTCTTTTGTTCAGCAATTGGTTGTGTCTTGGTGTGAGCGCAATTGGTCTGTCTTTGAGAGGATTCACACGAAGAAGAGAAATCATTTGGAGCAAAAACAGTTAAATGATCTAGTCTATGTCCAATACAACCTCCGACTAAGACGCAACCAATTGTTGAACAAAAGTCCTGATACAGATCCCATTATGTTGGATGATATTTATCCAACATTAGGTTGGGTAGTGGAGAGTCATCCAGCAAAGTTGAATATGATGAGGATATTGATGTTGACTTGGATATACAACTAGAGGCTCAACTAAATACAGATCCACTTGTATCAGGCCCAACCTCAAGTCCTCCAGTTGCAGCTGCAGGCACTTCCTCTAGTCAACCATGACGTAAGCGCATAGCTCGTCTATCTCAAGGTCAGCATGCTAGTGCTACTACTTCTACAGTTGAGTTGACGATCTTGATGAGGAGGAGCCATGGATTTCCCCCTCTGATTCAGAGTCTGAGCCAGATGATCTTGCCTTGTCTAGTAGTAGTGACTAGTGATGTTTTGTTGTAGAGGCCATTTAGAGCCTCCTTGGTTATGTGTTTTTGTTCTAATCTCTATATCATGTATGTATTTGATGCAGGAGCATTAGCTCGAGAAAATACCTTGTATTTTTATTTAAATTAGGGGTCTCATGTTTTTGAGAAATTATTAAATTCATGTAAATATTAATATTATTTTTGAGTGATTAATTATATTTTTAATTAATTATTTGTGAGAATTTGTAAATGTTTCCAAACAACTGGAAAACATGAGAGAAATTAGATGAGAGATATCTAAGAGATAATTAGGAAGCCTAAGATAGATTTAGTTGCAAGGTTTTAGGGATAAAGATCTAGACTTTAGGGGTGTTGAGATATTTGGGGATTTGTTGAGTGATTAAAGGGATGAGAACCAAAATTGGTTCAATTAAATTTGTATAAATTAGTAGGCCTCAAAGCCAAATAGATCAGGTAGAATAGAATAGAGAGGAGAGGTGAGGCTTGGACAGCCAAAATTTATAAGCCTCCGGCAATTAGAAGGCCATTAATGTTGAATATCTGGCAAAGACAAAGTTTGTAAGTATTTTCATTGTTAATGTGAAAAGTGTTTTCAGAATTGTGTGTTTCGATTTATTGAGTAGGTGTATATTTTCTGTAACTGGGGTTTAAATTGAGAATGCACATTTTATATAACTTGGAAATGGAATCGTTGGAAAGCGCCAGTTCTACGTGGAAACAAGAGTTTTGCAAATCGATGCTGGAATAATTAAATAGTTTTTATGAATTTCATGTTCAATGTGTGAATTCAAATGTCATTCTGTAGAGCAAGAATCGATTTTACTATCGATTTATGATTAAAATCTGGGTAAAATTCTGAATCGAATGAGGCATTCGATTAGGCAAAATGGGCAATCTGTGATTTGATGGCATAGCGTTTGAATAAATGTGGGAAGAATCAATTTTATTATCGATTTGTGTTGAATGGTTGAGCGTTGTAATAATTTCTCATGGATACAATTATCTAATCAAATTCTGGGTGAACTATTATATAGACGCTGCAGGCATAAATGTGGTCGAATTGCAGGTTTCGTTGAGGCGCCAAATTGTGAATGAAATAGTAATTACAATCACAGTGCATTTATACACATAAAAGTGATGGTGGCATAGCAATTGGACTAGTATTGAAGAGTCGATGGAACAATGAATGGTAGAGGCGCACAATGAAGTTCTAAAGTCGACCTGTGAGTAACTGAAATACCGGAAGTGCGTATTGAAGTTTGAAGTAGAGAGCAATTGATTGAACAGAATGCGAAGGAGGGTGCTGAGTAAACTGAAGCGGAACCTCGGCCTTTGAGGAAGAACGCAGAGATGTTAACTCTGAATTTTGGAATGGAACCATTCAAAAACGGCAAATTCATATATAACTGCAGATTTTGTGCAGCGTTGGAGGAAAAACATCGTTTTTGGGTAAGAGTCTCAGTCCATATTTCGAATTTTAATTGCTAAGGCGAGCTTTGAGTTGAATACTATAAGTGTGTTAAAAGAGATGACGTAGAAGAAATGTTGGTATGAAGATCGAACCTGGTCTTAATCAAAATTGACTGTGGAAAACTCTGTTTGTTATAGCGTAATATCATATATGATATACGCTGAACGCAGATTGAAGTTTTAATAAATTATAAATCGAATAGGAATTGAATGCGTAGAAGCAGCGAAATGGGGGGTCGATAATGTAATTTGTTTGTAGAGATTGCCAAGAGCTTAAATGGCAATCCGAAAACCATAAATCGTAGGCTTGTGTAAACCATTGAAAAGGCATAATATAACAGAGCGATGTTGCAGTGTTTCAGATGTACAAGTACCTATTTGATATATATATATATATTATTGAAAGATGTTTGGCATGAATTTGGAGCGCTGGCATTCTCACTAGCATTATAACAAGCATGTTCAAATCTCGTTGTGATGCATGAAATCGATGGGCAGTGGTATAAGTTGCCAGGTTGAGTTTTAAAAGTAAGGGCGCATTCTTTTAATTGAATCCAGCCATATGTAAATGAGAGTTATTGGGATTGTTTATGGGAGCATTCGAATGTTTGGTTATGGATTGAGGGGTTTTAAATTCTATGTTTTGATAAGCTTCTGCATGAGTTTTAAATTGAAATTTGGGTTTTAATAAAGAACCTTGTGTCTTGAAGTATGGTTTTCATAAACCATAAAATGATGAAACAGATGTTATTAGCTTCCGCTTATGAGAGTATGGTTTTTTTGTAAACATATGTTGAAGAGCTTCCGTGTGCAATGATAGTGTGTGGAATTGCCTGGACTTGGAGGCTTTATTTGGGCAATGATTTGAGATGAATTTTGTACATGCATGAAAATTGAGAAAGATTCTGGGTTGCAGGGTGAGCCTGCATCAGTATTGGATAGTGCACTGGGTGCCATTTTGATATAACAGATATATTCATGAGCCTGCTTTGATCATATGTTGTCTTCTGTCTATATTATAATGCTTTGTGTTTGGAAACATGCATGAAAATCTTTAAAATTATGCTTTTTAATTAAAAAAGTAACTATTTAATGTATTTTTACAAAGACCGAGTCATTGAAATCGAACCGGCCAAGTCGATACAGAGTCGGAGTCAGAATCGGAGTTGACCCTACGTCGGTTCCAAACCCAAGTCGAAGTCGAAGTCGACCCTAGGTCGATTCCAAACCCAAGTCGGATTCGTAATCAGAGTCGACCCTCAATCAGTTTTGAACCCAAGTCGGAGTTTTAAAACATTGGCGTATGGTAAGATCGATGTAAAAGAAAGGTCGTATGGATACTTGATTGAGAAGATCGCCATTATGAGTTCATTGATGAAAAGAAAGATTTGGCACAACATACAAAGAAAGTCTCCTACATATCTATGTAGAAGTTCATGCAACAACTAGTTGGTGAAGGTCATTCAAGGATTCTCCATTAGAAGACTTCATGGGAAGATTTCTCCACCTAGTAGAAGAATGACTCTTCCTGATGATTGGATGTATGATGAAGGATGTTGATGAAGACAAGGCATGACATGTTGTAAAGAAGTTATTATAATCCGATGACTCTGATGGTTCAATAAAATTTTGTTGTCAAAAGCAGATGCTTTGCAAGAAGATTTACTAACAGACAAATCTGATTGAGATTCAATTGCAAAAATTAAGTGGATGACTTTGGCAGTTTAAGTCCAAAAGATATATATCACTAACAAGAAAGGTAGCAGGTTGCAGATGGCTTGATGATCATGTCTTGGTAGATCACTTTCCCAATGCTTAGAGGGAGCCATGTACAAGCTCCAAAGTATCTGGTTCGTGAATATGCAACAGGTAAATATTGATATGGAAAGTGATGGCTTGTCCCTACGAGAAGATGTGAAAGAAGATGGCTCCATGGTGTGCATAAAAGTTGATGACAAAGAAAAAGGAGGCCTACAAGAAGTTGATAGTACTATGATCTCCATGGAAGGATATATAGTTGATATTGGAAGCAAGTCCCTAGTTGAGAGGGAGCTTGGATATATTCCCTTCATGTGTGAAGGAATGAGTAGAACCTCCTTGGTTAAGAAGAAGAGATAAACACATCATTCTTGTCTTTGCATCGTGAAGAAAGAATGGAGGATTGGGGGAGCATCTAAGACCATAATCGATACTCTTTGAGGATGAGGTAGGGTATCCAAGAGGCAAGAGTAGTCGAAGAGGAAATTCCTTGAGGATGTGTAAATCCAAGAGGGGAATGGTCCTGAAAGGACATGCCTTGTGAACATCCAGATGGGGTATGTGCCTTTAGAGACAATGATGAAGGTGTTTATAAATCATTGTCTCCCCAACATTGTGCTCTAATCTAGTGGAGAGATAGAGTTGTTAGTCAAGGCCTTGCTATAAGCCAATGTCGGTCGATATGATGAGATGCATTGACATAAGTTGAAAAGATAGCTTATCAGATGGCTTACCAATCTAACTCTTCTTATGAGAACATTTCAATGGAAATATTGTCGTTGTGCCTATGGTCAATTATGAATACCTCCCTAGTTTGTAGGGAGTGTTGAAATGTAACTAGTGTCGGTGTTCATAATTGGACATGACTCATGATGTAATTATTGTTGTACTTGTCAAAAGTAAAAGGAATTATTTGTAAAAGGAAATTATTTATTAAATGGGTTTCTTTCCCATTGGTTATTTGCCCTAGGTCAAAGCACCCATTGAGTGATATAGGGGTTTTATTGAAAGGTCAAAGTCACGATCATAATGTAAAGTCCCTTGAAGAGATATTGTATCAAAGAAAGATAAATATTATATTATTGTATAATGTTGTGTCTAGAAGCCACCAAAGTGACAAGTTGGCCAACCTTCATGTCGACCTAGGAGAGACCTAATCTACACCTCAAAACACCTATAAAAGAAAGAGCTCGTCCTCATTTGATGACACAATCAAGCAATGAGTTGTGTGATCTGATCTAGAACAAGAAAGAGAAGCAAGGTAGCAATAGAGAAGCAATGAAAGAATGAAGGTCAAATTTTTTTGTCTCTAGCATTCCTACAATTCACACATGCGAGTCTGCTGGAGGAAACTAGGGTTTCCTCAGATTAGAAATTGTAGAGATTTCATTGGAGGGTTTTGGTTGGCTTGTCTTTTGGTTGGTCTTGGGTCAAGGTCTTGGAAGTCTTCATTTAATTGATTCTATAAGGAAGAGTTTTTTGGTTTTCCCCTTATGGGGTTTTTCCCTGAGTTGGAGCCTATTTCTGGTGTCCTCTTGTTTGCATTGTGATCTTCTTATTGCCATTTTTCTTAATGATGAACTGAACAATATAATAACAGTGAAGCACTAATCTAATATCACAAGAAAGTGTCAAGATTTAAGAGAAAACAAATTAATAATTACCCTAACTACTGTGTCCTAGATTTCTCAACAATCACTAGATATCCATTAAGACGTGTGTATTTTTTATCATGTATAGTGAATTCGAAATAAAAACATTGCTCATTGTCATCACCATTTTTGGTGATTTTTTGAACCAAAAAAATTCTAACGTCTCAAAGACAAGACTAGTTATCCTGCCATATCATTCGCACACAAACAATTCAACCTAACACCTAGCACCCTTTGCCAAATCAAGAGCATAAAATTATACATTCTTATGTTATTATCTTTATTTAATAAGACATTATCCAAACACACAACAGACTAAGTAGCACCATATTGTGTAAGAAATTGACATGTCAATGGATATCCATTAAGAAGTATCTATACTTGATCATTATAGATTGAAATTCATAGAAATCAAGTACGAAGTATAGTGAATTCAAAATAACAACATTGCTCGTTGTCATCACCATTTTGGGTGATTTTGAAAACTTTTCAAAGACCAGACTAGTTATCTTGCCATATCACCCTCACACAGACAATTCAACCACACACCCAACACCCTTTGCCAAATCAAGAGCATAAAAGCTCAAGAAACTTCTTATAACTAATTATTGCATTTTTTAATTCCTTGATTAATCAAAAAGCTTTCATCATACATTTAACTTTTCAAGAAAACACAATTGAATAAGAAAGACAATTAAATACTCAACCATGGTTTCAATATGCTAATTACTAATATCTTTCCTCTAGGAGTGATATTAGGTTTATGGACATAACTAAGAATAGTAAAAGTGCTCTAAGGTTGTATGTTAACGACTTTGTCTAATATATGAAAAAGTAGTTGATACTATCAGCCACCACTAAACCTTCTTATTATAAAAAGGCATCACCATTCCATAGATCACATCTACGTACAGCTGAATATTACAGCTTGTGCTAACATTTATAAAGATCAAAAATTCTTACCACAACTAATCTACAAAAGAAAGTGTTGAAATGAAAAAACTACCATAAACTATAATATCACTCTAAGACGAGTAATTCTTTTGTAATGCTTGAAACTAACAATGCCAAGACCCATCATATCCAGAGGAAGGTTCTTCTCAATGTTTTTAAACTTTGACTTGGACATAGAATCAATCAAGGGTCAAATTAGAGTCGGATTCAGACTTGGATTGATTCACACCAAGCTGATTTCAATAACTCAGTTTACTACAAAATACCTAAGTTACTAGGATTCAGATACGGATACTGATTCAGATCCAAATCCACTAGTGTTTTGAAAAGTTGGGATTCGGATGCGCCAAGGAAACAAGTACAAATAATATAAATATATATTTTTGATAGTTTTAAAAATAAAAATTATAACTTTTATTATTATTATTATTATTATATATATATATATATATATATATATATATATATATATATATATATATTTGTAAAATGTAATACTTATATAAAACAATTAATATATTGCATTAATAAACTTAAAATTAATATATTACTTATGTATTAAGTAGTTAGTATTCATACAAATTAAATAGTTTATAATTAATGTAAAACATAATATTAACTATTATAAAAATAATTATTATTATAAATTACCTATTATAAAAATTATTAAATTATTATAAATTAAATTAAAGGGACAAAACCATTTAGATTCCTTTATGACGTAAATTGGATTAAGGGATTTAATAAGATAAAGTATCTGAGACCAAACACTTGGGCGCTGCGAATTTAAAATTCACATTAAGTGTTTTGTCGGCAACATAAATTTATGTCGGACCTAACCGGCTAATAATCGCATGCCTCACCAATGGGTTTTTGAATAATATGTCAAATGTCCATTTAAATAATCGCATGACACACATTTATTAACATGTTTTCACTTGTCGTGACTCGACTGTCTGACCAGCACACCTTTTTCCTTTTCAGACTATTCGATTAAGCCACAAGAGAAGACATTTCATTTTGTAGGTCTTGCTTATTACAAATCGTCCATTCTTCCAAAGTGAGTCATAACGTCAAATGTTCATACAGACATTTATTAATAGGTCTGCACATGTTGTCACCCAACCGGTCCATCTTACACACCTTCATTTGCAGAATCGAACAAGTCGCTGCCATAGAACACACATGATTTTGTAGGTCCATACTTTTTGAAAGCGGCTCTTAAAGTGCATAGAACGGATCCGGATTTGAATCCATATCTGATCCACGGATCCAAATACCCAGCCACACAGATCAAGTAACATATAAAATATTGCTCATGCACTAAGAAACCAGATTCGTCAAAAAGGGTGACCGAATCCCGAATCCCCATATCGGATACGATTCGTACCTGATTCGTACCCAATTCACTAGGTCCGGCCGTATTCGTACAGGGTACGGCATATCCTGACCGTACCTTGTACGGATACGGTCGTACCTGGTGAATCAGGTATGGCCGGACCCGACGGTCAAAAAAATCGTTGTTTTTTTTATAATAAAGTGCGGTTTTTGTTCATTGGTTCTCACCCATTTCATTTTGTTAAGTGAGAAGGAGCTAGGGTGAGCAAGGAGCAAGTGTGAGCAAGGAGAAAGGGAGTTCTTTCAAAGAGATTCGAGCATCCGGTAAGTGCACTGTCCCTCTATATTTTGCATTTAGTTTGCTGTTAGTGTTTGCATGTGCATATGTTTTATATATTTGGTTATTTTTGTTTATTTTTTACAGTATTCATGGCTCAATCAAAGGCAACAAGACAGGGGCAAAGAAAGGAGAAGAATGTCCCCATTGGAGATGCCCCTCATGTCCCTGTTTCATTAGGGTCTGTAAGTATTCCATCCATTGGAAGTGGGGCTGCAACAGCAGCTTCAAATGTGCAGGGAAAACAACTGTTGAACCCAAATACCCATTGTGGAAATATGTGACAAGAGGAGGAAATTGTTCATGGAAATGCAATTTTTGCCACGGCAAGTTCACTTGCACATAATTCCGTGTGAAAGCTCATTTGTTGGGTATTCCAGGTTGTGGCATTAAATGTTGTACAGGAATTGGAACGGCACAGATAAAGGAATTGGAGAAAGAGTAGGGTATTGGTGAGGCAAATGTGGCATCAAAATTTTTAAAAAAACAAGAATGATGACCCCCTTCCATTCTTAAGGAAAAGCAGTAACAAGTTCCCTTTTGAAACTTTTAGTAGGGGAGAATCAACAAAGAGAAAGGCAACTGCAGTTGGTCCAATGGACAAGATTTTTCAAAAAGAGAAGAGGGAAGAGCTTGATCTCACCATTGCATTTTTTTCTATCAGAACTTCATATCCTTTAATGTTGCACGGTCACCTCTATTTATTGAGATGTGTCGAGCTCTTAGTCATGGGGCTCCATCAGGGTATGTGCCTCCTGGGTCAGAGAAGCTCAGAACCACATTGTTGACAAAGGCAAAGAGAGAGGTGGACAAAATGCTTGAGCCTATTAAATCAGCATGGCCAACATCTGGGGTTAGCATTGTTTCTGATGGATGGACAGATCCAGCACGCCACCCACTCATTAACTTCATGGTGTCATCCTTGAATGGTCCAGTTTTCTTGAAATCAGTGGATGCACTTGGACAGTACAAGGATGCACAATATATGGGTGAGTTATTTCTTAAAGTTATTGAAGATGTAGGTGTGGATTCTTGTGTGCAAATCATTACAGATAATGCACCTGTTTGCAAGGCCGCTGGCATGATTGTGGAAGCAAAATATCCACAAATATTTTGGACACCTTGCATTGTCCATTCATTGAACTTGGCATTGAAATCTATTGCTTCTGATGTGCTTTGGATTGGAACCATTATTGAGGATGCACGGCATATCCGCAACTTTGTACAAAACCATACAAATGCCCTCACTATCTACAAGGAGTACAGCAATCTATCATTGTTGAAGATTGCAGATACACGGTTTGCCTCTTCATTCATCATGTTGAAGAGGCTGAGGGAGGTCAAGACCGCTCTTGGGTCTATGGTTATTTCAGAGTTTTGGTCTTTTTGGAGAAAGATGGATCAAGCAGCCTCAAAGAAGGTGAAGGACATAGTGTTGGATGATATATGGTGGGAGAAGGTAGATCTAATTATTCAGATCATGGAGCCTATCATTTCCTTGCTCAGATTTGCAGATACAGACCAACCCATCCTAAGAGAGGTTTATGAGGGATGGGATTCCATGATTGAGTCTGTGAGGACCATTATTTTACAGAGTCAGTGCCCAGAGTATGAGACATCACCTGAGGCCTTCTTCACCGTCATACAAGATATTCTTGTCAGCAGATGGGACAAGAATTGCACACCTTTACATTGTTTGGCTCACTCCTTGAACCCAAAATACTATAGCCATGAGTGGCTGAATGGTGGACCTTCCCGCAGATTCCCTCCTCACATGGATGGTGAAATCTCAACAGTGAGGAAGATGCATTCCAGAGGATTTTTAGACAGGGTGACCCTGAGAGGTGGAGGATGCCTTTCGTGGCATTTTTCCATGTACCGGTACCCAACAGCTTTGGCAAAGCAGATGTGATCTTTGATGATGTGGGCGAAGAAGCCCTATTCTTGGTGGTAAATTATGGGCAAACAAGCCCTCCTTTCATAAAAGTGCCACGATGAGGGTTCTCTCTGCACTTCATCCTGTTGCAGAGGAATTATTATTACATGAATCTCAGACTATAAAAGTAACAGACAATCCAAAAAAGAAAGTATTAAACAGGTATGTGCACACCAACCTTCGTCTCATCTACAGGTAGAGGGAGGATTGGTTGAAGGGAAAGACAAAGATATGGGATGTCTTTCCTGATGATATGGGTCTGGACAGTAGTGTTGAGTTGGCATTGGCCAACTTCGATCTCAATGCGCCAGTGCTAGAGCCTGTGACATTTGATGATGGAGTAGAGAAGTCATCCTCCACACAGCAGATGCAGAGATGACAGAGGAGGAGGATGCATCAGAGCCAGAGGAGAGCAGTGGTGAGCATGATGATCGAGATGAGGACAGTGATGCTAATTATGATGATGAGGATTGATGACTCTGACTCATTGAGGCTTCAGGCTTGTAGTCTTGTAGGCTGTAGTTTTTTTGTATTTTGAATTTTCTATTTCTATTTGCCATTGGCAGTGTACTTACGTAACACATTTTGATTCTGATGACTTAATGAGAAAACTACAGTATCTTACTATCTTCAATCTTGTCTTTCTGAGTAAATTTGACAATTGTATGATGTATCAATGTATCAATGATCATGTATGAGTATCTAAGATGATAGATCTTAAATCTATGTTTGAATCAATGAATTTTGTATGAATTTGTGTAAAAAATATCTAATTTTTAATATATATATATATATATATATTTAAAAAAAATACTCTATAATGTATCGTATCCCAGAAGTATCCTGTTCCGGGGGTCACCGTACCCGAATCCGATTCTCGAATCCCCGTATCCCCGTAACAAGTGACTTAGCTCATGCATATACCATGTAATGTGAATATACCAAAAAAATTCAAAATGGCCTCTAGACTTTAGAGGTTGAAAAACATGTTGCAACCATCTCATTGTTCCTAGCCTTGTATTCTTCAAATTTCACAAGTTGATTTTGCAATTCCAATCTAACCAATCTCCCCCAATAAGGTCATGCATGGGGCAACATGGTCTCTTAAACCAACTCATAAAGATAACGAAGCAATCCACCCAACTGAAAATACATTTTCCTAACAACTCCACAATTGATATTTGTATTCAATCAAAGAGAACCACTTGTCAACTAGACAATCCCTCTCATTACCCCATTCGCAGTTGTAGACAATCACCCCATAATTTATTATCAAGGCTTGGGTTTAAGCGGCTTGGGAGAGTTATAGTTGGATTTGCATGGCCTCTCAAAGCCCCTATCTTGAACGACATGGTGTAGAGATCGCCATACCTGAATATAGAGAGGATAAAAGAATTTAAGAATTGTGCACTCTACAAGCATATGAGGATTGTTTTCCCTAGAAATGACCATAGATCAAGACTGATTCTTGATCTAAGTCATTCGTACATATGTGGACCCATGTCATTGGTGTCATTAGGAGGTCAAATTTATTATGTTTCATTTATTAACAACTACTCTATGAAGTCTCCAACAAGGTTCCCGAGTTCAAAGATCTTGTGGAGAACCACACAAGGATGAAGATTAAGGTGATGAGATCTACACCTCCAAGGAGTTTGATCCCTTTTGCAAGGATGTTGAGATCAAGGTGGAGTTGACAATGTTGGAAAATCAAAGTAGTTATATTAGGGTTTGATTCTCTGATCTTGATAATTACTAGTGAGTGTGTTGACTTCTTTTACGTCTTTATTATCTTATCCTTCATCAAGCAATTACCATATTACATGTGCATGAAGATCACAAAACAAGAGACACAAGATGTAGGGGAAAAACCCCCCTCGAGGGGAAAACCCGGTCAAGAAATTCTTCCTTTCAGTAGTATTCTTTGAGACTCTTCACCCTAGACATATACCAGACCAAGGTTACTTGGGAGTCGGAGCGAAAGCGGGGACCGAGAGCGGGAGTGGGAGCGCCATTTTCAAAAGTTCCCCATCCGGGAGCTTTTCGGGGAGCGTTTTTTTATAATATATATATTTTTTATATTTTTTTATATTTTGATGCATATATGTCAACAAAAGCATGTAGAATAATGAATTAGACATAAAAAACATAAAACATAGATTGAACCATATAACATCAATCATCTAGAAGTTATAATCTTCATCAACCACGTCCACAAGTTAGAAACATACAACATATTGACTCTTCAGTCACATTATTCATCAATCTTAAAGTTTCAATCTTTCAAAATTCCATATATATCATTTAACATCATTGATTCATAGATCACCATAGTTGTACTTGAAAGCTAAGTGTAACCATTACAACAAAGAATATTTAACATGAAATGAAATGTTATAAAATGAAACGAAATGAAACAACTTTCAACTTTCATGAAGCATCATATTCATAATTCATAATGACTTATAAACTTATAACTACCAACTTCAAAGTTTCAAACTTCAAACTTAAATTGTCATATATTGTTTACAAAACAATATCTTCCATTAAATATGAAAGAGTCAAGTTTCAACAGTTATAAAAAGTTAAAAACTACTAGAAAATAGAAAAGACTAGTAAACTGTAAATCTATTTTATCTATTGCTTGGCCTCTTGCCACGAGAAATGTCCAATTTTTTAGTAGCTCATGGTAATGGTGGTCTTCCAGCAGTCTCCTCGCGGGAAGTACCACGACCATAACTAGAAGGCCCATGCCCTCCACGTGAGGATGTACGTGGAGGCTGAGTCAGCAAAGGAACAATAGTTGGAGCTCGAACACTGGCACTAGCACTACTACCGGATGGTGGGTGTGGCAATGGCATGGTTGTTGTTGCTTCATCCTCATCTCTCAAAAGTTATGCTTCCAATTCGTCCAGATGTATAGTGTCGTCCTCCAAATTATCGTCCTCTGGGTTGTTGTCCCAAACTTTATATGATAGATCCTCATAAACCTAATTACAATAATGACTCAACAACCTCAAGTTGTAGTGCACATAAACCAAGCTTTCTGCTCGGTTTCGTTGAGTCTGTTTCTTCTCGCATTATGGATGAAGTTGTAGGTGCTCCAATACCTCTCTACAGAAAAAGCATTTACAACCGGTGAGGGAACTTTTTTTGCCAGTTTTGACAAAAGTCCCATGCCGCCATATGCTTCCCACCATCTGATAGCATCAAATTTGTCTTTATCTTCCATTGCATGCAAAGAACCAAACAAACCAGTGCAACTAAAGTATCTGCCTAATTCAAGGCGCAGATTAGCACACTCCTCCCTGTCAGGGACCAACTTGTCTAATGCCTTCATATATCCCTCTTGTACCTCTGGATCTGTAAAAGGTTTGATCCTAACCCCACCCCCACGTGCAGGTTGGCCCAACCAAGATGGAGAGTAGTATTTTGGCATAAGGATATACGCCAAAACATGTAGTGGAACATTAAGTTTATTCCACCGTGCACACACACAGTTGTGAATCATTGAATACAAGTTTGTTTCATTGATCATTTTCCTTAACAACATCTTTTATTTGCCCCAACATGCTATCACTGGTTCATCTGTATCTGCAAAGCGAATCATGCTATAAATGGTCTTGGTGAAATCCAAAATTTCCCTCACACATGCCCAAAACAAAGGATCAAGAGCGGTTCCCTTCCCCTGTTCAAAACCTTGCCTGTCAACTGATGTTGTTGCCCTGTCCTTTAATACCTGCCAGTGTGGACTTGATAACATGGTTGCCAATCACTCTCTTACCTTCAAAAGGCGCCTAAAGGTGAAGGTAATAGCTAGCAAATCTAGTCTTTGCAATCTTCAACAACTCCAATCTTGAGTGACTACGGAAAAGACCATAGGTATTGCTATGATTTGTAATAAATCTTATCATTTTTTTGTCTCTCTTATACAAATCACCAAGCCATCTATATTGAGGTTGTTTGTTTTTTATTATATCATGCATCAAAAGGTTCATTGTGTGAACCAAACACCCAAACCAAAATATGTTGGGGTATTTATCCTCAATAATTGCTCCTGTTGCATTACAATTAACAGCATTATCAGTGATGACTTGGATGACATTGTATGGTCCAATACGTTCAATTGTGTCAAGTAATGGTTCTACAATGTTGATGATGGTCTTGAACTTATCTAAATAATCATATGATGAATGGAATATTGTACCACTAACAAACACAACAAGAACACTTATCAATGGCTTGCCTTTTACATTTGTCCATCCATCAGATACAATGGACACCCGATGCTCATTCCAAGATCTTGTCATTCTACTCAAAGAATGAGTTATTTTTTCTTTTTCATGATCAAGTCCCTCGGTTCTAGCCTTGTCATATCCAAAGCTCTTGTACCCTTTGGGGGTATCATTAATGGCAAAAACCATTTCATCCAAATAAGGTGAGCAAAGAACATTGAATGGTACCCCACATGCATAGAGAAACCGGAAAACTTTTGAATCCACATCACTCCTAGACCCTTTGTCAAGGAAATTTGATATGGTTCTACGCCTTAAAGAGATGTATGGTCCAAGTGTGCCTCCATATCCACTGCCATGGGTGGAAGTTGATGGACTTCTTTGTCCATGATGTGATGGTGCATAAGATTCAATGAAGCCCTTAGATATTTTAGATTTATATTAGGCTTCCTCCTCTTCCCTTATATATTTGGCTCTATCTGTTGCTGACACACTGACATAAGTTTTGATTCCTATATTTTTATCTCCATCCCATGGCCTTTTCCCACAAAGGTGCCTTCTGACACGGGTGTATGAAACTGTGTATTGTGTATTGCAATGGGAGCATAAAAATTTAGTGGTTCCACCCCCTTTCCCTGCTTCAGGCCTAGTAACATATTCCCACAATGGTGTTTGGTCAATTTTAGTTGGTGTCACTCTGGTCTCATTATCTCCACTCCCCCCTTCCTCCTCACCTTGGTACTCCTCTTCAGGATTTTCATCATATCCACTATAGCCCACTTCTTCATCCTCCTCTTCTGGAATAGGCCTCTTTCTTCTACTCTCCAACACCATAATAACAAAAAACGGAACCAACATGAAAAAAACGCCAAGCCATATAGCCATGATGTTTCAAACTTTCAAGTTTTTAACCTGCAAAACAATGGAGGAATGCCAAATGGGAATAGGAAAAAATGCAACATAGAAAAGAAAAAAAATTCAATTTTTCATTTTTCAACAAATTAAAATGCAACATGGAAAAAAAAATCATTTTTTTAATTTTTCAACAAATTAAAATGCAACAGAGAAAAAAAGAGTTCATTTTTTTCATTTTTTCATGTTTGAACAAATTAAAAATGCACATTAGAAAAAAAAGAAAAAAAAAAGATTTGACTCTCCTACCTCTTTGTCCTTCGATCCCAAGCTCTACCTCCAAGCTCCTTGCTCTCTCCAACTTCTCATTTCCCTTGCTGTCTCTTGCTCTCTCCTCTCCTCTCTTGCTCTTTTGACCCCTTTCCAGCAACTTCGACTAGGCAGCAACTTCCAACAACAGAGGTACCAAAAGTTCGATTTTCTTCCTCTCCTTAGACTTCCCCAAACTCGCACTTATTTCGGGTTCTCGACAACAGACTTCGAACTTCTCCAGCTACTCTTGAGATATCAAACTAGCTTGAGAGAGTGTGCTTCAAATGACTTCGACTTCCTTCCTTTTATAGGCTCCAGGTGAGGTTGAATATGTGTGTCTTAGGCTGACGTGATCCCTTTAGGCCGACCTGGTGTGGAGGTTACATAATTCATATTTAACTCAATATTAATCCTAAGAGTCCACGATGATTTAATATGAAACCCGTGCTTTAATAAGTCATTGTTACAATAATAAAAAATATTTTCTTTATTATTTTTTCAAGTACATTTCATGATGACTCAAATACATTAAATGAAGACCAAACCTAGTTACAATTTCCAACACTCCCTCTTAACTAGGGAGGTATTCATCATATACAAATACAGTAGAAGATCTCAAACTATATGAAACAATGGAGACTTTAGGCACCGCAATGCCATGGACTAGATTCCTAACAAGGGCAATCTATCCATTGGTCTCTCAACAAATTAGGCACTGCAATTCCACAAACTAGATTCCTAACCAGGGCAATCTATCCAAGTGGGAATAAGGTGGACTCAAGCTTTCAGCCCCTTTAGGTACAATCAGGATTGCTTGCTAACCACCAACCCAAGGACCTAGGTGTGTATCAATGGTTAGAGCTCTATGACCCACGACAACCTTCCCTACTTCCGAGCCTAGACATCAACAAATCTCTTCCACTTCCTTATCATCAATACAATTAGCAATGTCTACCAAACCCAACAGGTTACTCAAATACTCAAACTTCACATTCGAAAGAGCCTTTTTAGTATGTCTGCTAACTGTTCATTTGTCGAGAAATACTCCAATGTCATGATCGCATCCTGCACCAAGTTCCTAATAAAGTGGAACTTATTATTGATATGCTTCTTCCTAGCATGAAACACGGGATATCCAGACATCTTGATACAACTTTGATTATCACAATTAATCACAGTAGGACCCAGAGACTTCTCGAACAAGTCTGTCAGAAGTTTCCTCAACCAAACAACCTCCTTTCCTACTTCACATGTAGCCACATATTCTTCTTGAGCGGGATCTTGCTTCCTACTCATCCATGAGATCATACAAGCTCCCAAACTAAAACATCCTCCGATAGTGCTCCTTCCATCGGTCGCACTGCCACCCCAATCAAAGTTTGTGAAGCCAATGCTTGACTTCCTCACTATCATATTTTAGGCAATGATATATAGTAGCACGAAGATACATCAGTATATATTTAGCAGTTATCCAGTGATCGTGACGGGGCTCCAACTGAAACTGACTCAGAATGTTTACTGCAAAACATATATCTGGTCTAGTATTTACCAAATACATCGAGGAACCCACCAACTGTCAATAGGAGGTAGGATCCACAAGACTAGAGTCAGAGTCCCTCAACTTCTTGAGATTGGGGATCATAGGAGTAGCCATCGACTTGGAATCCATCATCCCAAATTTCCGCAACATTTTGATGATATACTTTCCTTGCCCCAAATATATCTCCCCGGGTTTCTACCATACTTCTAGACCCAGGTAGTAGTGCATCAATCCCAAATCCTTCGTCTCAAATTCAGTTGCTAACATCTTCTTGCATTCTTGAATTCTTCGCTCTACACCAATGATGAATAGATCATCTACATATAGTAGAATAATGATGGGCACATTATTGACAACCTTGATGTAGAGATTCGGATCAGCAAAACTCTTTACGAACCCAATTCTAAGTAGATATGCATCCATCCTAGAATACCATGCCTAAGGTGCTTACTTCAAACCATATAAGGGGGCCTTCTTAAGTCTGCAGACATGAGAGTCCTTGCTATTAACTTCAAAGCCTTCGATTTGTTCGATGTACACTTCCTCATCAATGGTCCCATTCAGAAATGTAGTCTTCACATCCATTTGATGGATATTCCACCCCATTGTAGCAGCCAATGAAACCAACGATCTAATAGTGTACCTTGTTGTGGTGCAAAGGTTTCTTCATAATCAATGCCTTCCTTTTGAGAGAAACCCCTTGCAACAAATCTTGCTTTATACTTGTCTATACTTCCATCAGCTGCATGTTTGATCTTATAGATCCGTTTACATGTGACAATCGATTTGTCACTAGGTCTAGGAACGATTTCCCAAACCCCATGCTTCATGATGGATTGATATTCTTCCTGCATTGCTTTCTTCCAAACCTCTTGATGCGCAGCTTTCTTGAATGCACATGGTTCGACTTCTATCAATTTTGTCATATATGTTGCGTAACCAAAATATCTTTTTGGTTTCTTTCCTTCCCTAAAGGATCCTGCAGCTTCATGTCCTTCAGCATCTTCCAATGTAGCTTTCAACCAATTTGGCCTCTTCCTTGTGGTTGGGATGACCACCGATTGAATAGTTTGGCCTCTTCCTTGTGGTTGGGATGACCACCGATTGAATAGGCTCACTTGGACCTTCTTGAGATTTGTAGTACAGTTTTCATGATGAACTTCTTCTTCTTCAAATATTGGAACTTCTTTGTCTTCGAAATCAATAGGAACATCCTTTGATTTCTTGTATGCTTGATTCTCATTAAATATGACATCCTTGCTTACTTCAATATATCGTCCATCCTTGATGTAGATTCTATATGATTTTGAAGGGAGCCTATATCCAACAAATATTCCCCTCATACTTGTAGAGTCCAACTTCTTTCGCTTGTCTTTCGAAACA
This sequence comes from Pinus albicaulis, assembly GCA_034641835.2. Classification (NCBI taxonomy): domain Eukaryota; kingdom Viridiplantae; phylum Streptophyta; class Pinopsida; order Pinales; family Pinaceae; genus Pinus; species Pinus albicaulis. The sequence goes on along the minus strand of CM076577.1, from coordinate 254,930,565 downwards.
TGGATATATGCTGGACTTCCAAAGATACTGAGGTGATCCACACTCGGCTTCTTTCCTAAGAATACTTCTTCGGGAGTTGTATTATCAAGACTCTCATGAGGACTTCTATTTTGAATGTGTACAACTTTCATCGTTGCTTCTCCCCATAAGAACTTCAGTAGATCTTGATCAAGGAGCAGAATTTGAATGCCTTCTTCAATTGACCTATTGTTCCTTTCGGCCAATCCATTTTGTTCGGGATAATAGGAAACAATGAGCTCCCTCTTAATACCTACTTCCTTACAATATGCAATCAATTCCTTAGAAGTGTATTCCCCTCCATTATCAAACCTCGGAGTTTTTTACTTTTTTTCAGTTAGGGTTTCCACTTCAGCCCTAAACTTCCTTGAATTTATCAAATACTTCATCTTTTGTTTTGAGAAGGTAGAGCCATGTCTTTCTAGAATGGTCAACAATAAATGTCACGTAGTAGATATGACCTCCAAGTGATTTGTAAGACATGGGCCCACACACATCGGAGTGGATGAGGTCTAATATTTCTTTAGACCTAGTTTCACTTTTGTGAAATGGCTTTCTTGTACATTTTCCCAAAGAGCATCCCTTGCACACACCTTCATTATCCAACTTCATATTAGGAATACCAAGAACCAGTTGACTAAGAGTAGGGATGACCTCATAATGTAGATGACCGTACCTCCTATGCCATAGCTCAATGGGACTTATTTCCATATGAACCAAAGCTTGAGAAGCTGGTGTAATGACTCTATAAAGACTTCCTTCACGAACTCCAATAACCCTAGCTTTATCAATGCTAGAGCCTTTTCCCAAACCAATACTTTTCCATCAACAAAAGCAATTATTTCCCCTTTATCTTCTAAAGAAGAAGTAGAAAGCAAATTCTTTTTCAAACTTGGAACATATAGAATGTTGTTGAGGTGCAGCTTTATTCCATTATCTAGCTTCAACGATGTTGATCCCAGGCTTTTAACAGTATAGCTTTTGTTGTCACCCAATTCCACTGCATGAGTCTCGATGCTCCACTATCAATGATACATGCATTGTCATCATTAAGAGAACCTGTGAGAGCAGCCAAGAATTCTTGATTGTTGATCTTGTTGAATAAGTAATAGATGGCCTTCTTGATCCAGCTTCTAGTAGTGTCGATAACCATTCTTATGTAGTTCATTAAAGAGGGAGAATCCAAGCCAACAAAGTGATCTTCAATTCTTCCTGACCTTAGCTCTGATACCATGTTGGAAAATCAGAGTAGTTATATTAGGGTTTGATTCTCCTATCTTGATAATTACTTATGAGTGTGTTGGCCTCTTTTACTTCTTTATTACTTTATCTTTCATCAAGCAATTACCATATTATGTGTGCATGAAGATCACAAAACAAGAGACACAAGATGTAGGCACTATGCCAGGGAAAAACCCCCCTCGAGGTGAAAACCCAGTCAGGAAACTCTTCCTTTCGATAGTATTCTTCGAGACTCTTCACCCTAGACATATACTAGACTTTCCCTCCACACCAAGTCAGCCTCCCAAATCTTCAACCCCTTTCCAGCAACTTTGACTAGGCACCAACTTCCAGCAGCAACAAAACTTGGAAGACTTTGATCTCCCAATCTAGCGCACTAAACAGAGAGAGAGAGGCACTAAAAGTTCGACTTTCTTCCTCTCCTTAGACTTCCCCAAACTCGCACTTATTTCGGCTTCTGAGCAACAGACTTCGAACTTCTCCACCTACCCTTGAGATATCGAACTAGCTTGAAAGTGTGTGCTTCAAATGACTTCGACTTCCTTCCTTTTATAAGCTCCAGGTGAGGTCAAATAGGTGTCTCTTAGGCCGACATGATCCCCTTTAGGCTAACTTGGTGTGGAGGTTACATAATTCATATTTAACTCAATTCTTAACTGATTTACATGATTCAAAAGCCCATGAAGGGTCTCTCTGAATGTACAATGACTCTATAAACTCAATATTAATCCTAGGAGTCCACAATGGGGACTTTGACTAATATAATGATGACCCAAGCATGAAACCAATGCTTTAATAAGTCATTGTTACAATAATAATAATAAAATATTTATTCTTTTGTCAAGTACATTTCATGATAACTCAAATACATTAAATGAAGACCGAACCTAGTTACAATTTCCAAAAGACAATACCTTACAACCCTCAACAAAATGGAGTTGCAAAGAGATAAAACATGTCAACCATAGAAATAGTGAAGGTTATGATTCATGATCTAGATATGCCCATGTTTCATTGGGTATGTGCATGTGATACAGTTGTTTACATTTGAATAGGTGTCCTCACTTTACGGCAAGAATAGTTTTTTTGTGGGAAACAATAAAACATTCAAGTGTTACCAAATTTATACCCCAATATAGTGGTAAGTTAAGAAGCAAAGATTGATGAGGATGCTTGGTCATATAAATCATAGAAGCCTCTTCCAAAGGTTATGGTGGAAGACCAACTTGCTACCCCAAGGGCTAATTTGCAGAAAGAGGAGAATTCAATAGTAGATCAACAATGTCGTGGGGGAATAGTAACCCCATTACCTTCTAGTGTGGGATGGAAGCTAATATGGGCATTCCAAGAGGCACAAAACAAGTATGAGAAGAAAATAATTATTTTTGTGTGAATCATCCCTCTAAGAAGTTTCCAAGTTATGTTGCATTCATAACTTGATGTAGAGCATTGCAATTTCGAGGAGGCAAAGTCAGTCTTACACCATGACAAAGGAGTCTTACTCGATTTCACAGAACAATGTTTTGGATATTCAATCGAGACTAGAGGGGAAGTCAACAACTAGTTCCAGGTGATTTTATACAGTGAGATGCACTTCTATCATGGTAATTATGTCTCCTGCGTATTATTTTGGTTATTATCTATATTAGAAAGATGTAAATATAACATTTTTGAATGGTAAGATATGGGAAGAGATGTACATCAATAAGTGTATAGGGCTTGAGGTACATGGACAAGATAACCATCTATGCAGGTTGAAGAAGGCCCCATACGAACTAAAGCAAGTACCATGTGCTTCGTACTCGTGGAATAATGAGGAAGTTTACAATTCTAGCTTCACCAAAACTAGTGAAATGATAACCTTTATTAGTTTTTGATAAATCTGATCTAGTATTTTTGGTCATAGATGTGGATGACCTAATCCTTCCAAGTAGCAATAAAAAGCTTGATGCACCGGAGAGTTGACATTCGAATTTATCATGAAGGACATCCACCAAATGAACTAGAGGTATGGCAAAGAAGGTAAGGAACAAGAGAAGTCTCCTTTGGGTAAAGGAAGTGTGTAGTAGGGATTCTAAGACATTTTTAGATGATGGATAATAAGCCATTTCCTACTTCCATGGTTCCAAATTTGAAGTTGACTACGGATTCCAAATCAGATTTAGTGGAACCTTTAGTGTACATATAGTTGATGGATTCCATCATGTAATTGGTGAATACTCGACCTAGAAATTACTTCGTAATGAATACATTGATCCAATTCATTGTTGAACAAAGGAAAATTCATCGGATTGTTGCAAAGCATGGCTTTTTGGAGTCACACTATGCAAGTGATGCTAGTGCTAGGAAGAGCACTACGAGGTTTTGTTTCAGCTTGCAATCAAAAGTAACATCTTGATTTAGTTAGAAGCAAGTAGTAGTATCATTAAGATCAATAGACGCAAAGTACAAGCAAGTGCTTTTATTAGTTGGGAGGCGATCTAAGTTCAAAAGTTGATAACAAAAGAGATTGATCAAAGATTGTATCTAACAATCATGTATCATAACAATTAGAGTTGCATAAGGCTCTCTAAGAATTGGTATTTTGCTCCAAGCCTTAAAAAGCTAGTACCCGTTTCTCATGTATAGAGTTCAAATGGAAGTGATTATCTTGGAGTACATTAAATTAAGTTGTAGGTGCCTAATATTTTAAGACCTTGAGAGAGTAGGCTTGTTTTGTCAAAGAACACCTTGCTCATAAAGAGTGTTACAATTTTACTTTGTTGTTATTATGTTCTTCTCCCTTCAACATGGGTGAGCAAAAGAAGATATGGCTATAATAATTTCAAGATGTAGGTGATTAATGTCCTTACAATCTAAATCAAACAAGTAGATCCCTACATTTAATTAATGATAAAATTAAATTCCATACCATAGTGTTCAGAAACCAAGTGTAATGAAGTCTAACACCTAATTTCTCTTCCCTCATAATTACTTGTGAAAATTAGATGTCTTCTAATGTAATATTCCTGCTTAGCAATTCTCCTAAGTAGAAATATCGATTTTTGCCATTTTGCTACTGTTACAATTTTTACTTAGGAGGAGTGAGTTTGGAGGCCCCACATTAGACTTAGGCATCTATACACCCCAAAACATTAGAGCTTGGGATCAATAATTGCGGCTTTAGTGGAGAATGGGGCCCATTTGGAGGAATTTGTGGCCCACATAGAGCCTACACAGTCATTGGAGCAGAATGGAGGTTGGAGGTACACGTGGGGCCCACAGAAACATTGGAGGGACTTGGACAAAAACAACATGAGACGCTCATTTGATTCATTCACTTATCATTTCAGAAATTGTCTTTTGATAGAGCACACTTGAGAAGTGAGCTAGGTTTGCATGCGTTGTTCAGCACACAGGTGTTTCCGAGCAGAGATCCCAGCCTTTGCTTCGGTGGACTTCGAGTGCCAGCCCAAGGAAGGTGTTCCATCTTGTTCTGGTTCAATTCAACAGTAGGGAGCCCATACCTCAGCGCAGAGGCAGTCATAGCAACACAAAGGCTACGAAGTCACTTGGGGAAGTCACCTGGGAGTTGAGAAGTGAAGGGAGGAAGCTTGGTGGGAAGGCTTGGGAAGCCTTCTAATATGGATTTCAGGCATTTTGGTGGCATCCAGCAGCAAATTCCTCAAGAGTACCGAATTGCCCAGCAACAGAGGCATCCAAGCCCAAGAGGGCCAATTTCCAAGGTCAAGCTTTGGCCAAACCCTTTGTGGGTTATTCTGGGTTTGTTGAGTAGAGGTCGGGATTAATTTCCTGGAATTTTCTGAGCAGCGTAGAAGGCCCTAGCAGCAGATAAGTTTAGGCAGAAGAACCATTTATGGGCATTTCCAACGTAGAGCTACAGCGACACAGAGCATAGAGACTGAGGGTGTTCGGCATTAGATTTTTGGGGCTTCTCTAGCTTGCCTTGAGCAAGCCCAGGTGCATTCCTTCCAACACCTAATTTGTACACCTCTTCATATTAATAAAATGGCTCAGCGACGCAGTTTTTTAGGACTAAATGGTGTCCTGATGTGTGTATTTATTTCTGTGCATTTTTATGTCTATGTATGCCTATTATTTACTCTAAATTCTCCTTAAGGATATTACATCTTATGCCTTCTTATGCCCTATGCATCAAGCAATTATACAAATGTTCAATCTTTCAGAAATTATAGAGAACACAAAGTGACAAGACACACCAAAATTGGGTTGCTAGCAAGGGTAAAACCCAACAATCCTTCTCTTATATTATAAGATTAAAATGAGATATCTAAGACCAAGACCAAACTGCCACCAAGATACCCAAGTCCAACCTTCCTCCAAAGTCAAAGTCAACGTTGGTCAAACTTACTCTAATATGGTCAAACTTAAGGATTTATGGACCTGCATCTAGGGCCAAATTTCGGCCCAAAACCACTTCAGAAAATTCGACCTCTTTCATAGAAATTTTAGTCCACACATGCAAGCCACTGAAAGGTCAAATCTCAATCAAATAGGAAAATTCTTCTTATCTTTATCTTGGTCTCTCTCTCCTTTTACTCGTCTTCGTCTTCTCCTTTGCTAGGTTCAAATGTGTTACTTATTGTGTAGTGAATGTGCTTCCAAATGAGTCGAACTTGTCTGTTATATATAGTTGTCCAGGTGGATCGAATAGGTGTCTACTGGAGGTCTAGGCCGACTTGGTCATCTTGTGGACTTTTGACTCAACATAAAATTCAAATTCCTTTTTCTTACAAATGTCCAAAGGGGACATTACTCAAATACATTTTCCTTTGACTCGTAATAAATTCTTTTTGACTCGTTTTTACACTCTAAGCATGAAGAACATGCTCTAACAAAATATAATAAATACATCAATGATAAATTTATATTATGAAGACCGACTCCAAGTACAAATTCAACACTCCACCCTAACTAGGGAGGTATTCATAATGAGTCAAGAAGAAAGTCTCAAGTTGAAATATTCATATAAGAAAGGATTCAGATTGATAAGCATCATTGATGACATCATCATAACCAGCATTGTCTAAATACCAAGGCCTTAACAAGTAAGCTCTATCTATCCACTCAATCAGAGCACAATGCTGGGAGGCATTCAATAGGACACCACCGCCTCTCGAGGAGCACACTGGACCTAGCTTCACTAAAGTATGTCCTCACTAGACCAATTTCTAATCCATTGTCACAATAATTGACCCTAACTACTTCAATGTAGATGACTATGAGCTCCCTCTTAATTTCAATCTCCATGAAAAGATTTAATTTACGAATCCCAATAATCTTCTATGCTATCATATAACTATCTTGCCATCAATAACTACTATTTTGTCTCCTAATCAAGAAATAGAAATCCAACTTGACTACAAACCTAGTACAAAAATGGATTGTAGAGCTATGTACACTTTTCACATTCTTCATTATTGTTAATAGTAGAGATCCTTATTGTCTTCAACCTTGGGTTTCGCAGAGCTTCTTCATCTTCAATTGCTAATGCTTCATTTCTTTCCCTCCTCTTATTGCTCTTATTGTTCTTAGGGTTCTTGGGACGATCTCTCTCGATATGTCCATATTCATGACAACCATAGCATTGAACTTTGGCCATATCCATGTTTCTATGAGACCTTTTGCCATGAGATCCAAACTTTCCAAACTTCTTTCTCGATCTAGCTGCAAAAGCTTGAGAGTTTTCATTATTAGGTTCAATATCAACTTTAGTCTTGATTCCTCTAGAACACATGAAGCCCATAATTCTTCAAAGGTCGGAGTTTCCTTTCTGACATAGATTCCTCCTGCAAAACCATCCCAAGTTAGAGGTAGAGCATTGATTACAAAAGTAATCAATTCAGAGTCAGATATAGTTTTACCAAGCCCTTGAAGTTGATCTTTGATTTTTCATATATTCATAAAGTATTGTGTTGATGGATTATTGTTTCACCATTGTATCATAGACTTCCTTGGATGTAGGAAAATCTAATACAAAAGAAATGAGATGGTCTTTAATGGACTCAAAGAGAATTTTTTGAGCTTTGATTTCTCCCTTAGTGTATTTGGCCACTTCTTGAGCATTGTTTTTATCTAGTAATGGGACATTTCCTTCAACGAATTGCATGACTTCGTTTTCTTTAAGAACTAGATCAATCCTCTTTTAACAAGCTTTTAAATTTGATGCTCCATCAAGCTTAGTGCCTTCCTTGCAGACAGATGCCATTTGATTGGGAGTATTAGACATATAGAATAGAAGAGTACTTACTTGAATGTGAGAGAGAAAAGTTGACACAAGAATATCTTCAACAATGTCCTTCAGTGAGTTAGAGTTGCTATAATGATGTCTTCAAGAGAATGATCTTCAAGCCTCCTTTCTTAGCTTTGGTAGTGAGAGAGGAATGCTACAGGTGTGTCTTCAAGAATGCCAACAAGTTGTGATCTTCAAAGTTTCTTTCCTTCACCTAAGTGCTTCCTTCCTTCACCTTAGCTCTGATACCATGTTGAGAAACCACATGTAATGAAGTTTACCACCTAATTTCACTTTCTTGATAATTGCTTGTGAATATTAGATGTCTTCTTATTACTTCCTATGTCCTCTTCATGAAGCAATTATACAAATGTTCAATCTTTCAAAAAATATAGAGATCACAAAGAGGCAAGAGACACCAAAATTAGGATGTTAGCCAGGGCAAAACCCATAAGGGGAAAACCAAACAATCCTTCAGATCAAAATGAGATATCCAAGACCAAGACCAAGACCAAACTGCTACCTAGATACCAAGTCCAACCTTGCTCCAAAGCCAAAGTCAATGTTGGTCAAACTTGCTCCAAAGCCAAAGTCAATGTTGGTCAAACTTGCTCCAAAGCCAAAGTCAATGTTGGTCAAACCTGCTGCGATTTGGTCAAACTTTAGGATTTTCGGACATGCAACTAGGGTCGAATTTCAGCCTGTAACCACTTCATAAAATTCCGCCTCTTTCACAGAAATTTCATTCCACACATGCGAGTTGCTGCAAGGTCAAACTTCAGTCAAATAGGAATATTCTTCTAGCATTTATCTTTGTCTTTCTCTCTCCTTTTACTTGTATTCTTCTTCTCCTTTTCTAGGTTCAGATGTGCTACTTGTTCTGTAGTGAATGTGCTCCCAAATGAGTCGAGCTTGTCCTTTATATATAGATGTCCAGGAGGGTCGAAAAGGTGCCAATTGGAGGTCTAGGCCAACTTGTCCAAGGAGGATCGACTTGGTCATCTTGTGGACATTTCGTTGAACATAAAATTCAAATGTCCAAATGGGACATGACTCAAAAACATTTTCCTTGCCTCATAATAAATTATTTTTGACTCTTTTATCTCTCTAAGCATGAAGAACATGCTTTGACAAAATATAATAAATACATCAACGATAAATTTATATTATGAAGATTAAATTTAGTTACAACAACACATAGCATCAACCACAAGCTAAAAATTGAACAACAAAAGCATCAAAATTACTTTCACACATACATAGTTAATCACACCTTCAAATCATCTTTTCATTCCTTCAAAAGGACTCACAAGGAAACCTTCAAAGACTGACCATAAAAATCAGAATTGCATGGATACCAAAAACACCCTAAATTGAGCTCGTAAAACCTACTAAAAAAATCCAAAAACAACATAAAATTGTCATAAGACTTGCGGGACAGCCTATATGGATATATCCAATGTCCATATGACTCTATTGATCGATATGGTGTTGTTTATGTGATTGTAAAGATTTGTAGATGTTGTACGTATAACTATACAAACTTTTGTACTACTATACAGAATTGTTGTACTAGACTAAATACTATTGGAAATGTCTCTTTCCTCATTTTCTCTATGTTGCTCAAGTGTCTTGAAAGCCTCTACCTTTCCCTATATTTATATTTTTCGCAGACAATTTATTTTTGAGTTTAATCCTAGTCTAAGTCTTCATGAGATACTATTTTTGACTCTACTAAATATAAGAATTTCACTTATTAACTAAAGTGAATTACTTTGAAAAAATACTACTGAAAAAGTACTACTAAGCATGTTTGGAAATTCTTGTCTTAGCTATAATTGTCAAACACTCCCCCTTACCAAGGAAGAAATTTTGCACCAATGCAAGTTTGTCTTTGAATGCCTCACACTTCCCTCCCTTTTGCCAAGGGCATGGCCAAAATATCAGCTGCCTATTGATCTGTGGGAATATATTGGGGCTTCACCACCTCCTTCTTAACCATGTCTCATATGAAGTGATGTATGATCTCTACATGCTTGAACTTATCATGAAAAGTTGAATTCTCAAAGAGTTTGATACAACTCTTATTATCACAAAAAAAAAATTGTAGGCTCCAACTCTTGATCAAACAATCTTGCAAATAAATTATGAACCAAATGGCTTCACAACTAGTCTTAGCTGCCATGTATTCTACCTCTAATTGAGCCAAGTACCATGGAAGTCAAAGAAACAACCTAAGGTGCTCTTTCTATTTGTTGATATTTCTATCCAATCTGAGTCTGAATAACCTTGCAATTTCATTTCACCATCTCCAAGTTATGTCATACCATACTCCACTATGCCCCTCAAATAATCAAGCACATGTTTTGTTTCTTACCCAATTGCTCTTACCTTAGCACTACCATGAGTGACTCAAGGTGTTCACTACAAAACATATATTTGGCATGGCATTGACCTAATACATCAAGGAACCTATTAGCTCCCTATATATCGTGGGATCCACCATCTCTAAATCTGAAGTTTTCACCTTCTTAGATTAGTGATCCAAGGTGTGGCCATAGATTTGCAATCCTCCATTCAAAACATCTTCAAGATCTAAATTGCATACTTATCCTACCCAAGAAAAATCACCCTAGGTCTCTTCCAAACCTCCAACCCCAAGTGATGCATCAAGTGGATGTTTCTATTCTAAAACTAAGAGACCATATCAACATATCTACTTTGCACCCTGTGATGAGGTTCATCTACAAAGAGCACCAAATAAGTAGATCAGTCTTCAGAAATAGTTACTATAAATATAATTTAGATTCTACTTCGATTTTGGAGAGGGCCATACTTTGTAGACATCTATCAATTTTGGAATACCATGCTTTTCATGTCTACTTGAGTCCATACAAGGCTTTCTTAAGCTTTCACACATGGGACACCCTCCCATTTACCTTAATGCCCTAAGGCTACTCTATGTACACTTCTTCCTCAATGATCCCATTAAGGAAAGTTGTTGATACATCCATCTGATACACCCCCCATCCCATGATTGAAACTAAGGGCATAACAACTATAATAAAAGTGTACCTAGCAAATGGATCAAATGTCTCCTTGTAGTCCACTCCCTCTCTTTGGGAGAACCCCCTCACGAAAAACCTCACTTTTAACCAATCAATATTGCCATTAGCAACATGCTTGATTGTGTGCCACGACTTTCATAATTTATCATTGTTATGCATGAAAGTTCGAACAAGTTCACCCTACAACCCATACAAATTACCTTACCCTTATTACCCGAGTTGTATCATCATGAATAGAATCATTAGACATGAGCACTTGCAAATTCTCGAACTCCATCGCAAAGTCCTTATCCTCCATGATTGAACTGACAATAAATTCTTCCTGACACTTGAGATAACAAGACATCGTCAAAACCTAAAGAATTACAAGACTCAAGCTACAAGGGAATAGTACCAACTGCTGCTACTAAGTACTTGGCATCATCACGAAGCTCGACTTGTACTCCTAAGTCCTGCTTCTTCAAAGTAGAAAACAATTGTCAAGTTGATGTCATGAGTCGAGATGCCCCATTGTCCATATACAACTCATGCCTTGGAATCACGTTGATAGAAAGGCAAAATATCATCAAAAGATCCTTCTCAAGCTTCAAAACAAACTCATTCATTTGAGTTTCTGCAAAGACTGGTACTTGCTTCTGTTGTTGCTTCCCTCAATTATGGAATACCATGCTTTTGGTGTCTACTTGAGTCCATACAAAGTTTTCTTAAGCCTGAACACATGGGACACTCTCCCATTTACCTTAATGCCCTAAGGCTACTCTATGTACACTTCTTCCTCAATGATCCCATTAAGGAAAGTTGTTTATACATCCATTTGATATACCCTTCATCCCATAAATGAAACTAAGGGCATAACAACTATAATAAAAGTGTACCTAGCAAATGAAGCAAATGGCTCCTTGTAGTCCACTCCCTCTCTTTGGGAGAACCCTCTCCTTCTCACAACAAAACTTATCGATATTGCCATTAGCAACATGCTTGATTGTGTGCCACGACTTCTATATGTTATCATAGTCATGCATGAAAGTTCGAATGAGTTCACCCTACAACCTATACAGATTACCTTATCTAACCCTTATTACCCGAGTTGTATCTTGGATCGAACCGTTAGACATGAGCACTTGCAAATTCTCGAACTCCACTGCAAAGTCCTCATCCTCCATGATTGAAACTGACAACAAATTCTTTCTCAGACTTGAAATAAACAAGAAATCGTCAAAATCTAAAGAATTACAAGACTCTACAAGGGAATAGTACCAATCGTTGCTACTAAGTACTTGGCATCATCACAAAGCTCAACCTGTACTCCTAATTCCTGCTTCTTCGAATTAGAAAACTATTGACAAGTTGATGTCATATGTCGAGATGCCCCATTGTCCACATACAACTCATCCCTTGGAATCATTTTGAAAGGCAAAATATCGTCAAGAAATCCTTCTGGAACTTCATAACAAACTCGTTCATTTGAGTTTCTGCAAAGACTAGTAATCTCTTTTGTTGTTGCTTCCCTCTACCCTTCTTCATCCCCAAATTTTGTGGTGTGTAATGACAGTGCTTATGACAAAAAAAAACATCATTTTACTTGAGTCTTTTCCTAGCTATGAGGTTGACTCCTAACTCTTTCCCTTACCCTTGTCGAATCCTTTTACTATGCCCTTATTTGATTGACCAAATAGAGAGAGGTCATCACCACCCTTCTTGTTGACCTTTGACTTCATCCAAGGCTCCTCTTGGATATAGTCATCCAAAAGCCTCTCAAAGTTAGGAAGGCATTCCCAAGCACAAATAGCTTTGACAAATGGTTCCTGTGATGCTAGTAAACCATTTAGTGCCATGTTCACTAGCTTTGCATTTGCAACCTTCTCCCCAAATGTTGCAAGATGATCATGAATTTATGTGATTTTCATAAGGTAACTAGTGATTGTGTCTGGTTTGGTCATCTCTATAGACCTAAGTTCGTTCTGCAATATCATCTTCCAGATTATGTTCAAACATTGGAAAAGATTAACCAAGGCATTGAGCATCCCTTTTGCCATAATATTATTGGATACATGAGGGATCAAATGGTCATTTATGGCATCCAAAGATCATCTATTTGGCTTTCATTTCCTTTTTATTGTGAGTTGCCAAGTCCTACGTGTCTATAGGTGGAGTCACAACATCACTGACAATATACCAGAGATCGTTCTCTTTTAGTAAGAGCATAACCCTCACATTCCATGCTAAGAAATTCAACGCACCATCCAATCTGTCCTCACACCATAGGCCTATTGCTACCATCTCTAAGATCTAATGCACAAACTTCCAAGTCAAAAACTAAAACATCGAAACTATCTTACTAAAGGTCCTTCCAAGCAATAGATTTACTACTGCAAATCCCTAAGAATCTGAATGAGAGATCAAGCTCTAATACATTGTGAAAATTTCAAGCCCTAGGTGACTAATGTCCTTATGAACTCAATCAACTAAGTAGATTGTTGAAATTAAATCTCAAACCATAACATCAATAACACAAGCCAAAAATTAAACATTGATAACATGAAAATCAATAGTTTCATGGCAACTACATGTGCCCATAAAGCCTCATTGGGCATCTTATGCATCAAATAGGATTGCAAGATATGAGTCTCATGCATGTCCAACTCTCAAGTAAAATGTCTCCCCACAATGGCCATCAGCTAAAATCCTATGCATTGGCACCAGTCCTATGCATTGGATTCTATCTTTCATGAGGATATGGAATTAACATTTAATCAATAGCACCAAGCCCTATATGTAACTCCATGTTGGTTACGTTGAATGTTTTACTCCTTTATCATGACCCTAATGAAAAATGTAGCATTCACTCAAGCAGTATCACTAATTTGACATGTTAGTGATTTTAATCTTATTTTAATGCTTAGAGGGTGATATTCATGATGAGGATCTATAGGCAATGATTTTGATGATATGTAGTCATTTGTTGAAGCGTGATTTTTGGGACTCTAGATGTCCTTTGGAGCCTCTTACTTTATGTATTTTTGCTTCATGAACAGATTGCACTCGATGTATTTTGGTTATATGCACCCATACCTTCGCATATTTGTGTATAGTGGTTTGGATTCATATGGATGCACATGACTATATATGTTTTTCTCAAAATTTGAATACTTTATGTATTTTTTAGTCGACAAGTTTCTTAGTTTACTCTAGTTTTGGTTCCGGTTCAATTCCCGTTTTGGGATTGATCAATTCGTATCTAATAACACTGCTTCTAAGAATGATGATCCTCTTGTGGAATCATATGCCAAAGCAGCAGATGCAGCACATGGAGTGGATCATTGGAGGAGGAAGGAACAGAAAACAAAGGCACTATTAGTTGTGGCAATGCTAAAGAATTTTAATTATGAGTTCTAGGAGGCCTAGCTATGAAATTCTTCTACCTTATTTGTATTTTCAATCGGCATTTCCATCTATCATCTTATCCATGTAATATGTTTTGATGACATCAAATAAGGGAATTGTGCTTAATGCTACTATATGTATGATATGTGGGTGTACGATGATGTATTTATCTTTTTGAATGGTTCAAAAAAATTTCATATATATATTCCTTGTGCCCTCTTCTGGGGGGGTCTGTGTGTCTTGTATCAAACACAAGGTGTTTGAGTTTCAAATGACTTAAATTGAAAGTCAAACAATATGGAAGATAATGATTTTGATACTTTAACTGACATGAAGAATGAAAGCATCTTTGATATTCGTAAAACCAACAACTAACTCATACCCCAGCTAAGGCCATGTAATTCTATATCATGTTGCATATGAATTGGTCATATCGAAGATATATATTCCTATAAGTTTACATGAATCACACAAAAAACTTTCAATAGATACAATACAGTTACTAAAACTTTGGCAAACATAAGCTCTCTGAAAAGAAACCTTTGGCAAACATAAGCTCTCTGAAAAGAAAACACAAGACAAAAGACTTGCTTCACTACCATCTTAATTGCTAAGAATAGAAACTCAAAACCTTAGAGATGATGTATATGGTATATTCTCTTCAAGAAAATGAAGTTTTAAGATTCAAAATACATGTGTGTTGAAAATGTAACTAGTGTCAGTCTCCATAAGGTAACTCCAATATACTATTGAAATATTTATTATATTCATTTATCACATTCATTACTATTATTTTATATTCTAGTTAAAGCATGTTCTTCATGCTTGTAGAGTTGTTTGGGTCAAAATAAAATTTGTCATGAGTCAAAGAAATATTATTGAGTCAAAGTCCCATTTGGACTATTTGTAAGAAAAAGAAAAGTCATTTTATTTGAGTCAAAAAGTCAATTTTATCGGCCCTCCTGGACAAGTCGACCTAGAGAGACAGTTATTCGACCTCCTAGACTTATCAAAGGAAAGAGAGCGAAGGTCAAAGAGAGAGAAAATCGAGATTTTCTGCCCTAATATTGTTCACACATGCAAAATTTCAGAGCTGCTACAGAGCCGAAACTTCAGAGATACTGCGGGTCCTAAAGTTTCAAAGCAAGGTTACTTGGAAGCGGGAGCGGGAGCGGGAGCGCGGAGCGGGAGCGAAGCGCCATTTTTAAAAGTTTCCGGGTCCGGAGCGTTTTCGGGAGCGTTTTTATATATATATATATATATATATATATATATATATTTTAATATTTTTAATATTTTTTATATTTTGATGCATATATGTCAACAAAAACATGTAGAATGATGAATTAGACATAAAAACATAAAAACATAGATTGAATCATATAACATCAATCATCTAGAAGTTATAATCTTCATCAACCACGCCCACGAGTTGGAAGCAGAGAACATATTGACTCTTGAGTCTCGCAAATCATCAATCTGAAGGTTTCAAGCTTTCAAAATTCAATATTTAACATTTATGATCATTGATATATAACATTTATCATCATTGATTTCAAATTTCAATATCTAACATTTATCATCATTGATTCATTGATTTCAAAATTCAATATACATTTATCATCATTGATATATATATTATAACATTTATCATCATTGATTCATTGATTTCAAAATTCAATATACATTTATATCATTGATATATAACATTTATCATCATTGATTCATTGATTTCAAAATTCAATACTAACATTTATCATCATTGATATTATATAACATTTATCTCATTGATTCATTGATCACCATATAACTTTCATGAGAAGCAGCATCCCATCATTCCATAATTCATAATGACTTGTAACTGAGTAAACTTATAAATGCACGACAATGAAACCCCCCCCTTTTTATAAAAATCGAAAATTTTTCATAAAAAAAATTCCGCGCGGCGGGGAGCGTTTTTTCTGCCGGGGAGCGTTCGGGAGCGAACGCTTCCCGCGTTTAAAAAACGCTCCCGAAGCGTTTTTTTAACGTCGGAAGCGTTTCGGGAGCGTTCGCTCCCGAACGCTCCCTGAAACGCTCCCGAAAAAACAGGGAGCGTTTTTTCAGGTCGGAAACGCGCTCCCGAAAAACGCTCCCGACAGAAAGCGTTTTCGGAAGCGCGTTTCCTAGCGTTTCCGAAACGCTCCCGCACGGAGCGAGTTTCCGGAGCGGGAGCGAAGGGGGTACGAAGCTTCCCCGCAACCCTGTTTCAGAGTTTGACCAGATTTTGAGAGCATTGAAAAGCGTTGACTTTATTGACTGACTTGGTTGAAGAAGGCATGAAGGAGGGCTTACTGGGGGCTTTTTTGGCAGTCTGGGTCTTGGATATCACACATTGATCCGATTCTATACGAAGAGGATTTGTTTGGGTTTTCCCCCTTGTGGGGTTTTGCCCTGGCTTGGAGCCTACATCTTTGTGTTCTTTGTTTCTTGTAATCTTCATGTTTTGTAATTTTTGGTAATTGTTTGATGAAGAGAAGATAATAAAGTAATAAAAGGCCAATAAAATTCACAAGTAATTATCAAGTAAGAGAAATCTACGCTAGTCTACAAGCATATTGATTTCTCAACAATGTGAATAATCAAAACTCTTAGAGAAATCATACGAAAGGCCCAAAAGGTTTAAGAATTAATGGTGAGTTCAAGGGGAGAATGAATACACAAAAGAATGATAATCAACAAGGTAAAAGAGTAGATAGAGAGATATTCAGAAAATAACACCCTAAATGGGAATCTGCTTGAGTGGCTGAACTTTCTAATTTCCAATGGTCCTGACAGTAGTCCAATGTGTCTAACAATCAAATTATCTTTCAAAAACATAAACAAATACGGACAAGACTTTATAGTTACCAATAACATGCCTCTCTCAATAAAAATGAGTGTATATTTCCTTAAGAATAAGCAAAATATCAAAATGTAACAGGAATTCAGCATTTCCTGTTTTAAACTAAGGAAAAAGAACAATCCAAAAAATATTATTCTGACAGGAGGCAACGGTAACTTGAATAATACCTCAAGAAATGTGTCTGCACTGTTCTTTTGCACTGAGAAAGATGGATCTAGACTCCATGGTGACTTCCATCCAAGAGGAGACCCAAGACCTTTGTCAAGACCAGATGCACTACCCATTCTGGACAAATTACGAGGAAGTGTTCAGTTCTCTGCTTTGGTTTCATAAAGAGATATACCAACTTGAACATTGATATAGATAACAAAAGAAACAATTTAGATCATTACACTTAATAACACTTGTTTACAACTTAGTACTCACAAATGAAATAGAAAAATTAGCTTGATTCAAAATTGTTACAGAAAAGCTTATCAGAGTCAAACAATAATATCATGAAAAATAAACGTAGAAATGTCAACTATGGCTCAAAATGAAAACACATCTGGAAATAGTGATGGCTATAACATTCTAGCACAAGACAAACTATCTTAGGGAAAATAACTATCCTTATATAAACTATACAACTGATGAATGGAAGATGCAATTACAGTCTATATTGTGCATGTTAGTCAATCGTAATCACATTCATAACGACTTCACTTTCTTAGCATATTTCCTCCTCAAACTATTATAATCACTGTCATTTCTTCTGGCATTTAGCATAATATCATTTGTAATAGCATTGATGGCATGTCAATTCATTGATGTACCTGGCAGAGGTCATCTAATTGTCCATTTGACTTACTAGTACACACTTGCAATAGTTTATGACACCTATTATTTCTCACATCATGTCACTTGGCAATTATTTTATATCTTGTGGTTGAACAGTTCCAAATAAGTTTTCCAAATAGAAAAAAAATTAGATATGCAGATACAACTACTAATATCGATGAGTTATCTTGATCTTGCACCTAAAACTTCTTGTTCACTGATAAAATTATATACTTCTTAGATGACAACAATGTAAGCATAAAGCAGTATCATTGAGGAGAATTTCACATTGTTGATAGGAGATGACTGAAAGGTGAGAATAGGCATAAGCCCACTGATTGGAGGAAGTGAAGCATCAAAGACTGTCTCAAGGGAATATTAATCAGTTGTACACTAGACATATTCTTTCTATCAAGATGCATTTGACAGGACAGAGCAAAGGCTTGTGGAAACCTAGTGATGCCAGAATAGCATAGCAGCAAAGATGCAGAACAACTGTTCAATCAAGGGCACGAATATTGGTATAGCATGTCATCCATTTTTGCAGACACGAATCTTCAATCAGACATTTCCTGATCCCAGATAGTCATCATTCACCTGCATTCATTCATCAATTTTGGGCATCCAACATTCAACGGCCTTCCATGAAAAATTCACTGGAAAACAGAAGCTTGATCTCATATATACAGGCTTGCAGGTAATACACCTTATTTCTCTTTCAGGTTTGCAATTTAAACTAATCCAATTCTCATCATAATATTTGTTGAATTTTGAATTAATCTTTCGAAACCACTGACCATGGTGACTTAGCCTGTAAATTAACCATTGTGTATATATGAAGTGTACTTTGCCGTGTAAACTTTGTGTACATGAAAATTTGATTTTCATCTAATGTTCCCATTGTGATTGAGTAGCTTTCAGTGCTGGTTATGTAACTGATTTAGCATGACAGTGAGTAGATTTGACATGTAAATAGAAGCTAAGAGGGAAGATTTGTGGCTGTAACAAATCTACCATTTATAATCTATTTTTAGATCTTCTATATGTAGGGTATTGTGCCCTTAGGGTTGAAAACATAGTTCCTTTGAAGTAGATTTGTCCGGTGTTCATTTTGGGGAGCTGCCTTACATATTTGGTTGGATAGAAGTGAAATATATATTGCTATAATTTATATTTCAGATTCACCCTAAGGCTGAAAGTTCACAGAAATAGATCCCAGGAATCTCAAGGTTGAGCTGAAATTTCTGAATTCGCATTAAGAACAGATTTTTGAAATTCCCACATGGCATTAGAGCTAATTTGACTGAGATCACTCTCTTTTTGAAAAGGGAGATGGGTATTTCAGTTGTTCTGTACTGAAGGGAGATGGGTGTGGACTCTGGAGATTACTTATATATTTGGTTGGATAGAAATGAAATATATATTGCTGTAATTTATATTTCAGATTCACCTATAAGGCTGAAATTTCTGAATTCTCATTAAGCACAGATTTTTGGAATTCCCTAATGGTAATAGAGCTGATTTGACTGAGATCACTCTCTTGTTGAAAAGGGAGATGGATATTTCAGTTGTTCGTACTCAAGGGAGATTGGTGTATGGGTATTTCAGGTGTTCGTACTCAAGGGAGATGAGATCTCCCTTTTGGTTGCATAAAAGTGAAATATATATTGCTGTAATTTATATTTCAGATTCACCTCTAAGGCTGCAAAGTTCACAGAAATAGATCCAAGGAACCTCCAGGTTCAGATGAGATTTCTGAACTTGCATTAAGGACAGATTTTTGAAATTCCCACATGGTATTGATTTGACTGAGATCACTCATATTGAAAAGGGAGATGGGTATTTAAGTTTTTCTGTACTCAAGAGAGGTGCCTAGTGCACTTCGCAAGTAGTTCTTGAACCCTAGAAGGGAGATCTGCTTGCTTTAAGGTGTGCTTCAGATCTGCAAGGATCATTGTGATAAGTCTTAGAGAGTGTAACAAGTTGGAAAGTACTTCCTACTTTACACCTTGGATGTGCAGGATCCAAATGCCATTGGAAGCAATTAAGGTTTGGGAGCATCTCAAGAAAGAGATCACTACACCTATCAATCCAAAACTGTTGGCCATGTATAACAAAAATGAGGCCAAGGCAAAGAGAATATTTTGATTAATCATATTGCAGAGAAGAAAACAGATAAGCATATGTATGATGTTTTGGTTGAATTATGCTAGAGCGTGAGTATCCCTTGGAAGATGCTCTTATGAAACAAGCTTTCAGCCATACACGAGTGAAAGAGATACAGTAGCTAGCTACTTGGCCAAGATAGCTGAGATGAGAGACTAGTTCACTACCATAAGGACACAAGTGGTAGATAAAGAATCAGTGCACATTGTCTCGAATGGGTTTGCTTCATCTTGGAAACCCCTTTCCCAAGAAGTTGTGTGCTCATAAGAATTACCATCTTTTGAGAAAATTTGGGGTGACTTTGTGCAGAAGATATAAGGTTAGAAATTAGAATTAAGAAAGGACACAAGAAGGGTAAGAAGAACAAAGCAAGCCAAGAAAGATTTGAGTGGTGTCAAATGTTTTAGGCGTCAGCAGAAGGGAGATTATGCCAAGCAATTCTAGAAAAGAAGAAAGGAAAAAATGCCAAGCAACAAAAACAGGTTACAGTGAGTGTAGGGAGTATGGCAAGAGAGGTTCAGTTAGCATCCCAACTTGAGACTGCTTTCTCTTTGGTCTCTTATTTTTCTTTGAACATTGTGTTAAGTGATGTGGAAGATAGGGCATTGAGACATGTGATATAGGACAAAAAAATCTTCAATGAGCTTTGGGACCAAGAGGAAGGAATGAGTGTAATGTCTGGTGACAATGCTATTTATCCTGTGAGAGGAATAGTCTCATTTCCTTCAAGAAGCATCAAGCAATGTTCTTGAGTTGAATGTTTTATTTGTACTTGGTTTGAAGAAAATTCATCTTTCCATTTCCTGTATAGAGGTGTGCAAGAAAATTTCAGTCAAAGACCCAGTCAACAGGGCCTCCCAAAACAGATCCAAAACCAAGCCAAACGAAAGTCAAAATTATCCAAGTCAACACTGATCAGACAGTCCCAAAAACAGAAGTTAAACTTGGTCAAATCAGATTGCCTCTCTCTCCTTCACATGTGTGAACTCGAACCCTGCAATTTCAGACCAAATCAAATCAATGATGATGAATGAATATGTGATGTGATGCCTCCAAATGATGCCAAGTGATGTGTATTTATATGTGGTTTAGGAGGCCGACTTGTAGTTTTGTGTTGACTTGGACCAATAATAAAAGAATAATTTTTCTATGTGCAAATTAAATTCTCCCAAGGGCAAGTAGGGTCTCCTTAGGGTGTGCAGGGCTTCTCCAAGGAGGGGATTGCTCCCTCAGCGACCAATTTTGAACACTCCCTCCCAACTAGGGAGGAATTTCTGACTGCATCATAAGTCTCATCTCGAATGTCTCGTCGTCATCATCATTGTGCTATATCATATCTCATCTCTGGTCATTTGCTGAACAATCTCGATCTAAAGAAGAAGAATCATCATAGGGGAGATGAATCTAACACCTTATATCCAATGACAATATACGAAATACCAGTTGCCACAAGAGGTAAGGATCACAACCATCCTATTGTCTATTGGTCTTCCCACCTTGATCCTCAAGAATCAAGTGGTAGAACACTTGCATCCTATCACTTGGGAGAGACACCACTTACCAAAAAGGTAAGGATCACACACACCCATGTCTCCTCACCCATTCGCCAGATGGGTGGCAATTCCTACAAGCCCAGCTTGTGGGTAGGATGCATACTGGGGTATACTCTGCCAAGTCCCAGACTTGATAGGGAGAGATACAAATTGTCATAAATGACAAGGATCACACACACCCTATATTGACAATAGGAGAGATACAACTTATCGCAAAGAGTAGGGACCACACACACCTATTGTGACAATAGGAGAGATACAACTTATCTCAAAGGGTAAGGATCACACACACCTATTGTCCAAAGTTCCCGCAACCCTAAGATCTTTTTGGCTCCATTCCCACCCTTGGAGCTCAACTAGGGGGGAAGAGCATAGCTCAGTGTTCTTGATCAATCGTGGCCCTTACCCAGGAGGATCACATCCACCAATCCAAGTTGCTCTCCGAAGACTAAAAACTTCCCTTTCAGCAAAGGCTTGCTAAGTATAACAGCTAAAGGGTCACATCCACCAATCCAAGCTGCTCTTTGAAGACCAAAACTTCCCCTTCAACAAAGGCTTGCTAAGTATATCAGTTATCTACTCATCAATTGAAATGTGATGGAGTCTTACGACTCCTCTCTGCACCATATCCCGGATCTTGTGATATTTGATCTCAATATGCTTGGACCTGTCGTGGAGCACCCAATTCTCTGAAAGTCGGTACCTACTCAAATAGCTTTCCAAGGAGCTTCATCAACTATCCTGCCTCACAACCAGCCATGCTAGCAGCAATGTACTCAGCCTCGATGGTACTAAGGGCAATGGACTTCTACTTCTTGCTCACCCAAGATATCCTGGCAGACCCAAGGCTAAAACAACACCCTGATGTGCTCTTCCTGTCGACAATATTTCCATCCCAATCAGCATCAGTGTATCCATGAAGTCTCACATCTCCAACAATATATCTCAATCCAAAATTGATAGTCTTGTGGAGGTATCTTAGCACATTCTTAGCAGCAACCCAGTATGCATGTAGAGGCTCCGTCATAAATTGACTCAGAGTGTTCACTGCAAAACATATGTCTGGCCTAGTGTTCACCAAAAACACCAGTGCCCCAATCAATTGTCAATACTTAGAGGTATTTTCCAAGTCAGGTCTCGCAGCTTCACCACATAACTTCTTGAAATTCATCTCCATCAGTGTGGCCATGGACTTACATTCTACCATTCCAAATCTTTCCAGCAACTTGACAATATATTTCCCAAGAGAAAGGAAAATCTCACCAGGTCTTTGTCACACCTCTCAACCTAGGAAGTAGTGCATCAAACCAAGGTCTTTCATTTCAAACTCAGAGGCTTGCTTCCTCTTACACTGGAGAATAAGAGGCTCTCCACCTATCAAGAATAAATCATCATTGCTTCTCGTGAAGTAGAGATTTGGATCAGCATTGCTTCTCGTAAATCCAAGATTCACCAGGTAGCTATCAATACAGGCATACCAAGCCCTAGGGGCTTGCTTCAATCCATAAAGCACTTTCTTCAGCCTGCACACATGAGTCTTCTTGTCATGCTCCTCAAAGCCCAGGGTTGTTCAACATATACTTCTTCCTCGAGGATGCCAAGTAGAAACGTGGTCTTCACATCCATCTGGTGAAGTGTCCATCCCTAGCTAGCAGCAACAGCAACGATAGGTTGAATGGTAGTAATATGTATAACAGGGAACCGCTGCAAAAGTGTCATCATAGTCCTCTCCCTCTTTATGGAAGAAAC
This sequence comes from Pinus albicaulis, assembly GCA_034641835.2. Lineage (NCBI taxonomy): Eukaryota > Viridiplantae > Streptophyta > Pinopsida > Pinales > Pinaceae > Pinus > Pinus albicaulis. The sequence continues at coordinate 254,907,429 of CM076577.1, read as the reverse complement.
CTCTAGCCACAAATCTCGCCTTGTATTTATCGATACTCCCATTGGCGCCATGCTTAATTTTGTACAACCATTTAGAAGTCACAACAAACTTACCTTTCGATCTCTGAACCACTTCCCACACATCATTCTTCGGGATAGATTCATATTCTTCGCCCATAGCATCCTTCCATACTTGTTCTTATATTGCTTCTTCAAAGGTGTGTGGTTCAGCCTGTATAATGTTGCTCCTTGCTACAACATATCCCAGATATCAGCATGGCTTCTTGCTTTCCCTGAAGGTTCCTCTTGCAACAGCATGTCTCTCGGCATCATGTAAGGTGTCACAAACCCATAGTGGTCACTTCGTAGCAGGAGGATCACATGGAGGTGGATCCAAGGGTGGGTACAATGGGATCATCAGCAAGATCAGTCTTTGGCTCAGTCATAGGAGGCCCTTCTTGTGCATCCATGGCATCATCCCTTCTAACCACATTGGCAAGGGGAGGAGAGTCCCTTGCTTTCCTAAGGGCAACATCTTTATCAAATGTCACGTCCCTGCTAAGCTCTATAATCCTTTGACCAGGTACATATATTCTATAAGATTTAGAATTTTCACAATAGCCAACAAAATTACCTTTTTCCTTAAGCTTCCAACTTGTTCCTCTTGTCCTTCAGCACATGAAAGTAAATAGCGCAGCCAAAGATCCTCAAGTGTCCAACATCAGGCTTTACACCAATGAAAACTTCTTTTGGAATCTTGTCACTCTAGGCTTAATGAGGAGTCTTATTTTTAACATAAACAACAGTGTTAGTAGCTTCTCCCCATAAAAAATCCCGAAACTTTTGATCATGCAACATAGCTCGGGATACTTCCATGATAGTTTAGCTCTTTCTTTTAGCTACACTATTTTGCTCAAGGTTATAAGGTACAATGGTCTCTTTCATGATTCCTGCTTTAAAGTCAATAAATTCATTTGAAATGAATTCTCCTCCATTATGAGACCTAGAAATTTTGATCCTCTTTCTTATTTGATTCTCAATGCCTTGAAGTCTTTAAACATGTCAAACGCTTGGTCCTTGTTCTTCAAGAAGCAAATCCATGTCTTGCAGGAGAAGTCATCCACGAAGATTATATAGTATAGGTAGCCACCAAGGGAGGTCATTGTCATGGGTCCACACAAATCAGAGTGTATGAGTTGAAGTATTCCACGGGTCCTGCTTCTGCTTGAAGGGAATGGTCCCCTCACATGTTTTCCTCTGGCACATCCTTGACAAACTCCATCATGATCTACATGAATCTCAGGCATCCCAGAAACCATCTTTCTCACATGGGGCAATATTTTGTAGTGAAGGAGTGTGAATCTTCGGTGCCACAGCTCACATTCACCAATGCTTGGATCGGTCTTCCATTAACTTTGTAAAGGCCTTCAATTCTTGATCCCAGAGTGAAGGCATCCCTCAAGCTAGATTCCATCAACCAAGTAAGCACCTTTCCATTTATAAAAGCAATTTTCATTCCTTTGTCCTCCAAGGCAGATATAGACATAAGATTCTTTTTCAATCCCGCCACATATAGAACATTTTGTAGATGTATTAGTTTGACCAAAAAAGGAAATGGAACAAAACCAAACCTCTTCACAGGATAGGTAGTATCGTCCCCTAGAATGATCTTCAAATAAGTCTCTCCCAACCATGTTTGAGACAATTTCACGATAACCAGTGAAGTGTCCAGAGGCCCCACTATCTACTAACCAATGTTCAAACAAATCCAGAGGAGAGGAACTGGAAAGAGAAAAAATAATAAAGTATTTCAAATTGAGTTGCAGTTGCATTATTATCATACCTTGAGTTCCTTGATCTCTTGGTAGGACGATGGCATTCTTCACGGGCAACAGGAGGTTCTCTTCTTCTTCTATTGTTGAGGTTGTTGTTATTGAAAGACTTAGAAACATTCCCATTTTCTGAACAATCTCGAGCATAGTAACCATGCTTGTGGCAATTGTAGCATTGAATTTTTGACATGTCCCTGTCCCTTTTCTTTTGGAGTCCCTGGATGTTGATGTAGGCTTTCTTGCATTAGATGGTCCTCCTCTTCCTTTCCTCTTTTTGTCTTGAGCAACAAATTCAAAGGGTTCTCCTTCTTCATGCAGAGGGTTCTCCTATTGAATTCTTCCTCTAGAAATCATCTTGGTCTCCTCCTATGTGCACTTTCCCAATAGCTCATCAAATGAAGCGAACATGTCATTGTTGCTAATGGTGGTAATAAATGTCTCCCAAATGGGAGGAAGACCTCCAAGAGCAATTAGTACCAGCTCTCTATCGAATGTAATCTCTCCAACAAACAGAAGTTGATCCTTGAGTTGAGATATCCTCATGAGGTATGATTGAACAGACTCCCCTTTATTCATCTTGATGTCCTTGAGTTGATTCTTCAAAGAAGGAATATGATTCAAGTTGTTGACTTCATACCTCCAAATCAGTTTATCATACATTTCCTTGGACTTCTTTAATTTCGAAACACAAGTCTCTCAAAGCATCAATAATGATTTTCTTCACTTTAACCTCACCTTTTTGTATTTCGACTTAGCAGCAGCAGTTGCACTCTCCGGAGGCTCAGGTGCCTTGCCTTCAACATATTTCATTACATCATTCTCCTCCAAAGTCAAATCAACCCTGGCTCTCCACACGGCATAATTAGATGAGTCATTCAACTTCTCTTCAATCTTTAAGTATGAGGTAGTCATCTAGACCAAGTCAAATGATCTTCAACAACGGATAAGATATCTTCAAAGCGTGATCGCTCTTGTCTCCTTGGGCTTGTCTTCTTCTTTAGCAATCACTTTATCCAATTATTTTCAATCACCCAATAACAGTAAGCAATTGTACATAGAGCAGTAAAAGTTTAAAACATACACACAATAGAAGACAGTCAAGAACAATAGAGACACAAAGAGTTTTGGTCAAAGACTAGGGAAAATCCCCAAAAGGGGGAAAACCTAACCAGATTTTTTTTCTATTAGATTGTCATCAAATGTTCAGCAAAGAGATCAACAACTAGTCAAAGGTCAAAGCCTTGACTATCCCAGTCAATAATCCAATATCCAATCAGATATGAGCATAAGAGTCAAATCTGGTCAAACTTCAATTCTGCAGTTTTCAGTCAAAGTTAACAGAAGTCAACGCAGCCCTAACCAGTCCTTGGAAAATGGCCAAATCAGCTTCAAAGAGTTCAGTCAACCAGTCAAAGAATGCAGCCTTCCCTGCTCGGTCAAACCTAGTTAAAACAGTCCACAAATCTGCCTCTGAAATCAATCGAATTCAAAGTCAACCCTGTAGAAACCATAGTCGTACATCTGCAGTCAGCGCTGCTCAAAGCGCATAGAAAATTTCAGTCAAAGTCCCAGTAAACTCGGCCTCCCAAAACAGATCCAAAACCAAGCCAAACAAAGTCAAAACTTTCCAAGTCAACGTTGGTCAAACAGTCCCAAAAGCAAAAGTCAAACTTAGTCAAATCAGATTGCCTCACTCTCTCATTCGCACGTGTGAAGTTGTACCCTGCAATATCAGACCAAATCAAACCAATGAATGACCCCAGGAATTGGACCCTGCTTTTTTCATTATCTTTGCCATTCTTAGGTCTTGATAGTCTTTTCATTATCTTTGCCATTCTTAGGTCATGATAGTCTTAACTCGCTGCCAATAATGGTTTTTAATCCTAAAATGTACAATTTTAGCAATTGATCCTCTGTAAGGTCTAGAAATCTAGTAGCTACAACTTCCAATTCATTCGTATAATCATTAAATGTCTCAATTTGTCATAAGTAAGTGAACCCGATAAAGGCAGCATCATGAAATCTCTTAAGAAGAACTTCTATGAACATTTACTAGTTGATGGATAAACCACTCGTTTTCTTTGACCACCATGTGAACCAATCATATACATCACCCTCTAAGTATAAGTATGCCATCGTTATTTTTTCCAGTTTGTTAGTAAGTGAGGTCATAGAAAAAATTCCCTTCAACTATATTAACCCATATAATAAATTTTCCATTGTCTAGTACATGATATTTAGGTAAATCAAATTTGATTTTATTTGACAACCCATGCTATCTTGATATCTATCGTAACTGGTGTTAATGAACATGTTTTTTCATAGAGACCATGCTCTTAGTTGTATAAAATTTTTGATTCTTGGTGTCATAATGGTATACAGTTTCACAAGCATACATACGACCATAATGCATCATTTATATATAAAATAAGTTATAATAATATGTTTAGCTTTGGTTTCTTGCCACTTCTCTTAAAGCATATCTGTAGTTCAAAAATATTAGAACTATATCTATAACACATAAACTTAGTTTGAAATCTAGATCGTAGTGATCCCTGTCTAGCTATGTTTCTTGGGAAACCCCCTCCACCCTCATGCTTCCCTGAGTTTCCCCAAAAGGGGGACGTGGGGCAACATCCCCCATTTCCCCATCGTAGAAATGTGGGAAACATGAGAGGCACACCCCCACCTAGGGGAGCACATCCACGAGTAGCACTTCTCATTTACTCTAATCATGTTCTACCTTGTATATGTGGTCAAAAAGCTAAATGTACATTAATCTTTGGCTTTCCGATGCTAGAACTTATCTTTCATAGGGATCATACTCTAAACTGTATAATTTTTTCCAATTCTTTGCATCATAAGGTCATACAATTTCACAAGCATACATACAAACATACTGCATCATTTGTATATAAAATAAGTTATAATAATAAGTGTAGCTTTGGTTTCTTGCCATGCCGGAAAATTTTTAACCATCAGTTCTATGTCGATAGTCATTTCTACCTTAAAGACTAGTTTAGTAGGGATAGCATTTTTATATTTACTTGGAATATCCCCAAATCATTAATGCATGCACTGCTAGTCTAATTGTCAAAATATCGTTTTCTGAAGCACGAAACATTGTCTTCCATGCTGACCAACAAAGTTTCTGGTTCACAATATATAAAAAAGGGCCTAACAAAAAGCTGGCTCACTAGAAATGTCAACAGATTAAAAGAAATTGATTCAGCTTGTACAGTTAACTGGATTTTCCATGAATTAGATTAAAGCTACGTTGCAGTATTATGAACCTCCAAAATATCATGAACACCATCCTAATTATTTGCACTCTCAATCAAGGATATTTTAATATCCTTGTAATAGTTTGACCCTACACTTTGAGATGTGAAGTATATAGGTCACTGAGTAATCTAGGCTTCAAGACTTTACGTTCCAATTAATTTTAAAGCCATAAATTCAACTTCTAAATCCATAAATTAGCACTAAAGTCATTTCAAAAGTAAAACTAATCCTCTGAATATCAATGAAAGAAACAAACGACTGGATTGCAAAACATCAGAGTTGAAAAAAAAATAGTCAAAACAAAAAATAAAAAATGGCATGTTTTGGGCACTTCAGGGCACCCAACTAGTCCTTGTGTTCCATGTTCAACTGCGGTTGCTTTCAGAAGAGAATGCCGCACAAACAATGTTAATTCCAATGAGTGAAACCATTTCATTCAGTGCATGGCACATGCTAATTTTATTCCAGTTCAAAGATCATATTAACTGAAAGGAAGACACACAAAATATCATCTTACAATCACATTTATTAATGCAGGCTCCACCATGGTTTCTCCACAGTAATAAGGCTAACTACAGCCTAGACATTTCCTTTAGATTCCAAGACATTCCCAATAAGCATAATATAATAAGATAATTTTTTAATGTCCAGAAATAAGCAATATGTCAATCGGACTAGAGCTAAAACAGTGTAGGTGTAGGTGTCTAAAACATTCCAAGAGCTAAAATATTATAAAAATACAACAGATATGAATGACAATAAAAGAAAGAAACGAGCAAAAGCAAGGTGAACTTACGAGCCACAAGAAACCCGTAAGTGCAAATAAAGTAGAGGAAGAGCATGGAGAAGAGGCAATGTTGTCCTCGTCAATGACTCTGATAAAGTAATCATCAAACTTTATCATCAAATAGTTTTTTATTTCTCATTCTGCTATGTCAGCTTAGTATATCAATTGTTAGATAATTGATATTTTACAGACTAAACCATTCTCTATTAACTAAACCTCTCTTAAGTTTGCAATGTTTGCCTTGAACCCATCCCAGTATAAAACCCTAACTTATCTTTCCAAAATACATCCTAGAGATTGTGGATTTGCTTGTAGACTAAACTCACATAAAAATAAAACCCTTCCAACACATACCATGTTATTTAGTCTCAGTCTCTATCAACGTATTCTCATTATGTACCCAGAAAAATGTTCTAATTCTTGATATATTTAAAACCTATAATCATGTGTGTCTCTATATATAAAACTACTACATTGTTGATGGTTTTACTAGGATCTGAACTACAAAATGTGGTCTATAATGGCATAGCAGATTATATGATAACCTGCCAATATATTTGAACCTCATCATTATCTCTATTTATTTATTTGAATAAGGAACTGTACATGAAACAATGACCCACTAACATTGCACATGTGTGCAGTTCCCTGAACATAGATAAGACCTGGCGAACATGTGACATGAAAGAACGAAAACAGGCCATAGATCTAGGAGACTCTTTGGTACTTCACTAGAGATCTTCAGATAGAGTTACAGATCATTGTGCTGTCAAGTAACATATGCATCAAAAGAACAAAGGATGATAATTGAAATGCAAGAAAATAAAGCATAAGAAAGATTGAGGCACATAACATACATGCTCAAGTTGTCTAGATCAGGGATGTTGTTGAGCCAATCTATATCAAATGCATATTGTACAGGATTTGTGGAAGCAATGACGGTAGAACTTTCAATGTTTGTTGTCACCATTTTATGTGTTATATTACGGGGTGAAGAGGCAAATCCTGATGCGCGCATTTCAGTGTCCCCTTCAGAAACTTTTAGTTTTCCAGATATTCCCATACTTCGGCCACTATAAGACTTTGAAATCACAGTAGAAGCACTAGGACTGCCAAATTTTAATGAATTGTCCCCAGTTGTTGGGTAAAACTGCTGACCATTCAAATTCTGCTCAACAAGGACTCCAAAGTTTTGCATCTGCAAGAGCCGAAGGCTGTCGAATTTCATGAGAAACTTCAAACAGAAATATTGTTTATTTACACAAGCAACTTCCCAAATCATTCATATACAATAAATACAAAACAGGTGAGTACAAGACTACAGCACTTGAGAAAGGGAACCCAAAAAATTTAGAAAATACAAATTAGAAAAATAACTCAATGAAGTGTTCAAAAATTTAAAATAAAAATAAAAACTTTGATAGTGACAACTAAATGAGGAGAAGTTGAACACAGGTACACCCATGGACACAAACAATTCTCATTCATTATAGCCTGAAATGAAATTAGAAAATGTGGATATGAGATAACTCATTCCAAACTTGCAAGAATATGACATAGACATAGAAATTGCAAACAAAAAAAAGATGCAAAGCAAGGAATGAATGGGCAGACAGAATAACAAAAGAAAAAAGCACAAATAATTTGTGTTCAAGAAAGCCAAGAAGTTGTGATGAATGTCACCATTCTTCAGTATTTGCAAATGCATGTTAGCCTGCACACTAATTTAAGAAAGTCATTCATCTTTCAATAAATATTCAAAATGAAAGCAGACAGCATAGATCACCTACATTTTGCATCCTTGCACCATGGTCAATCTTGTTCATGTCCCTTACATCACTATGAGTGCATTCTCGATTCGAAACTTTCCAACCACTAGGATCTACACCTTTGTTACTTTGTCTAACATCAGTTTCAGAGCCACCACTATTTTTCTTAGGAGATGGACTGCTCAACCTGAACCCAGGATCAATCCCTTTTGTAGCTTCAGATGCATATTCTAAATGTCGTTCCATGGATTTAACAGGTGCAAAATGTTTAGTTTTCAAACAATACTGCGGTGAGACTAGAGTCCGCCTTTTACTTTGGCATAATCCAGGTCCACTGATCCCATCCTTCACACAATAGTCAGACGACACGTCATCTGGAGATTCCAACAGTTCATTATACTTCTTAGCTAATGAACCAGGTGTGATATAATTATCATGAGTTTTCGCTCTATCTGTTGCTTTTTCACTCCGGTTTGCATCCACAGGAGTTGAAGCATCACGTGACCGTTTCCTTAATATAGAGGGAGTATTCATAAAGCTCTTGGCAGCACTCTTCAGTATAGATTCTGGGCTCTTGTCATTAAAAGCAGATCCCCATGGGTTGCCAGGAGGAGAAAAGCAATCAACTGATGACATTATCATTTGCCGGACACCAAGTGGACTATATGCCTGATGAAGATAGCCACATGAATTAATCAAATCACAATTAACAAATGGAATATCCCAATTTGACAGACGAGGTGGCTCATAAAACAAAGACTCAGAATTTCGATTTTCTGATTGAACATCAGTATTACCACCAGCATTCATTTCACAAACCACCTTCCTATTAACATCAGCTGTCATTGACAGTGGAGCTGATTGAGGCCTTTCATCCTGGTTAGCAAGCTTTAAACTCTCACTAGAAGGCAAGCAAACCTGTAGAAGCTCATCACAGAGACGTAAATCGGATGAATTACAAACACCACCATCAATTGCAGAAACAGGCTTTTTAGGAGAGCAAAGCAACTGTTTTCTATCAACAAAACTGCTAAGAGATACATCAGCTGCACCAGAACCAAGTGGTGACCATGAAGCAGAGAAAGTTGATGTGCACACTTTAGGAGATGACATGGCCACATCACAACAACTCGAAAGCTGATATCCTTGTAGCAAAGAAGAAGATTTGTGCTCTGCATCGGAGCTAGGCGCTATAGAATGATACCCAAGAGCAGTAGAGGCCACACAGTTTGACAGATTACCAGCATTAGAAACTTCCTGGGGGCTGCCAACAGAGAAGGTATTTCCTGAAATGACAGAGTCCAAAAAATCGTTCATTTGATAAGAAGGCACAGACATTGTCGCTTTTTCTCTGCCAACACCAGAAAATTCAGGCATGCCATCTGCTGTCAGACAAGCACTACCATCTGTGTCAAAACAAAGAGGAAGAGGGTTTGGTGAATCTTTTACTTCGTCAGCCAATCTCGTATCACTTTCAGTTTTCTTGAGATCTAGATTGTTGTCTCCAAGCTGCAAAGTACTAGTTGTAGCAGCTTCCATCAAGCCAGACTGGATACCAACTCTTGAAACAGATTCCTGACTGCATACAAATTGCTGCTCTGTTATAGTGCCTGCCATCACTACATCACTGGATGTTTCTGCAGCAGTCGATAAAGCAGGTAACAGGGTTGGCTGAGCAGTAGGCAACTCTGGTAGCTGGATAGACAGACCTGATGCCAAATATGAATCCAGTTTCTTTTTTATTGAGCTATTCCAGTGGTTCTTTATTGAATTGTCTGTCCTGAAAACATAAAAAAGAATCCGTGTCATTAGGTGGCTTTGCTTTCAGCAAAATACATAACAAAAGTCAGAAATACATTGTAGTATTTTTTGTCCTCGTTAATCAATCAAAACAACAGTATAAAATTAATTAAAAATCAGCTGTAAAGATGGTTCCAGTGATCAAGGTACCAAAGGTTTCTAATTGGTCTGCAAGGCATCTCATCTTTTTAAAGGAAATATCTAAAACACTTATTTGAAACAATTTAAGTGTTTTACCAATACACAAAATATCTGAAGACAACAAAAAGACAATGAACATGTTTCGTGCTACAATGAATGAGCCACATCTCTTCAGACTTCAAATTGAGTCACAACACATAACCATAAATTTCTCAGACACAATAACGCATTCCACAAACAGCAAGTACTTTGACATGCAATCATTCAGACAGAAGGTTTTCCATAACATTTAGTGCTACAGCGAATGTGCCACATCTCGCCATTGCATGTCAAATACAACCTAAACCATGATAGTTTCAAAATTTTCCACAGGAAAAAACTCACCGAGTGCAGAGAGTTAGAGTTGATCTCAGATTTTGCAAAAACATGGGAAAGACTACATTGTAAAAGTGCAAATTTGATTAACTTACCCTGCAGCACTCTGTAATCTAAATGTTACAGTCTTCCATTGAAAAATCATTACTTTCAACATATATCTATGGTTAGCACCTATAAATGTGGTTAGAAAACCTCATTGTTTTACATTTTAATGACCCGAGCCTTATGTTGGAAATTCATTACTTTCAACGTATAAGATTTAAAACTACAACTGTGGTTGGAAAACCATCAACTGTTTTGCATTTTAATAATCTGGATACCACTACAAGGGAGAAGTGGAAAGGGATTTTCATCTGATCCTTAGCAACTATTTTAAGACTGAAATGAAGATCTTCAGACACAGAGTTCCTCATTACAAATCCTTTACAAGTTTTCTTGAGAAAATCTCCATGTTTTATATTTTAGTTACCTAGATAAGGGACTTAATTTCTATACAGTTGTGCCTCTCTGTTGTTTCAGACCTTATGGTGGCCAATGCACTCTGTAGATGCATGTGGAACTTGCAAATGAATGGATGTTCCCTTCTCAAGCAGAAGATGTTTGAATGCTAAACATGCTAGAATGTTTGAAGACATCGCAGTGCACACAACCAATACGGCATGTGGAACTGGAAAATGAATGGGTCTTCCTTTCTCAAGCATGTATAATAAACTTGCTAGAATGTTTGAACACACTCAGGTTTTGTTTTCAGTAACCTAGATACCACTACAGCGGGGAGATTTGCAAAGGGATTAATCTGATCCTTATCAACTATTTCAAGACCCAAATGAAGATTTTTAGACAAGGAGGTCCTTCATACAAATCCTTTACATGTTTTGCATTTTAGTTACCTAGGTCCTAGATGCAAGTCTTAAAGTCTATAATGTTATGCATTTGTCTTGTTTCAAACTTTAAAATGGCCATTGCACTTCCTACATGCATGTGGAACTGGAAAATGAATGGGCCTTCCATTCCCAGGCAGAAGATCATTGAACGCTAAACTTGCTAGAATATTTGAACACATTCAGGTACAACCTGAGAGTGAAAAAATGCCTCCTCGAACGATTTTGTTCTACATGAGGCCACAATATTTTGTCTAGTTAAACATTGGGTCAGGTTCAGAGGATAAATATGAAAAACCCATTTTTTAAAGAATTGATGATCAGTCAAGTGGTCAGGTTGAGAGTTCCATTTGAAAGGGTAATGTGATGTTCCTAGGGAGGTTGAACTGTTTAAAATGTGTCCTTGACTGTTTTACAACATTCATGTATTGCTAACGCTTTTGCTTAAGTTTTCAAAAAAATGAGATAAACATAATAAATTTTCCTATAGTTTCATGGTTCTTGTTCACTTACTGTGCCCCTCATAAGATCTGATCATTTGCAAGTGAATTGAATGTAACACAGTAGAAGTCAGAGGAAAAAATATGTTAAATGAAAGATTTTCTGCAGATGCAACTTCACAGTGGTAGATCTTTCCTTGTCTGTATGCATTGGATGTTATAGGTGATTTGAACTTTTCCTCTCGGGTTGCTTTGGCTGAGTCAGGCATTCTAAGGTAATTCACGTATAGTATGGTTTCTTGTAACGTTCCTATGTGTATGAAATTGCATATTGGACTCTGCAAAAATACATGCAAAAAAAAATGTTCGAATTGAATCTAGACAAAAATGTCAATGAATCCAGGAAAAAGATTCAAGCATAACAATAAAGTATAAGAGCAAGGGGTAGAATCCCAGAGCACAATGTAGCAAATGCATGAAGGCCTGTTGAAATTGTAAAAGAATACGTCACTCATATCTCCTACATATTTTCGGATTGAACTTTATGATAAGTGCATTTCAGCAATATACACTCCATCTGAATCTAAGATGTATAGGAAAGGCTAATATTAGTAATATAAGCCACCTGAACACTCCAAGGATAACACCAAATCCAAAAAAAATCAGCTGCTTAGATTCTTACACAGTAAACTAGCATTCCTAGTAGAATAGTCAGTGCAATACAAAATAATAGATGCCAGACTGTTTAATAAAAAAGGTCAATACTGCATAAAAAAGGTTGGGAATTAATTATGAGAAGGTGAGATTCTAACGTAAATGAAAATAAATCCCATTAATCCATTTCACAACCTCTGAAGCTTGCAATGAAAATCATTCTGCTCCCTGATTTTGTTGCCCAATATACTCAAAATGACTGTCTGCATTCAGAAATGTGATTTAACAAACTACAGATTCATCAGAAGAAAGGGCAGAAGCGTACATCACTATAAAGTTCATACAACATAACAGAAAAAAATACAAAATAAAATCACATAACAACGCAGCACATATCATGGTAATTTCAGTAAGTTCTAATCTTAAGCATCCTCCGCAACAATTTTGTCATTTTCACAAGCGAAAACACATCTCCTGTGAAGATTAAAGGCATCCAATCTTGTGACAAATACGTATTTCATCTGCACGTAAAGATATTCTTTATTGCAATTCAAATTTTATACCTTCCAGGTAAGAACTTTGCTATTTCTGCCCACTTGTTCCCATATATTTGGTGAGCACGGATTAGTGACAACTCTTCCTCCTGACTCCATGCATCTTTCTTTATTTCCGGATTGAGATGGTTGTGCCATCTACATATATTTGAAAAAACAAATCAACATATTAATGGATAACACCACTCCATGCATATTTGAATCATTAGACTACACAATGTAAAATTTAATGAATATGCTCATCCACATGTAGAATTGTGACTCTCTATTCATGGGTACCATATGTATCAATATGAAAACACACTTACAATAGAAAATAGAGCATCAAAGTCTCCAGAGATTTTGCAGTGTACAACTTGAATCGTGATGGAAGATGCTTTAATCACAAACAAGCTGTTTTTTTCTGGATATTTTTAATTGGAGCACAGAATAAATATAAAATCAGAACCCCCAAAACCCACTCATCAATTGGTAGTTAGTTCATTCTAGGTCTTAGTGATCACGAACCTAAGGATTTGCGATCAGGCATAAAGATGATTGAACCCAAGGTTGACAAAAGTGTCTCATCCACTCGTGACAAGAACAACCAAAGCCAGGACACAGTGCTTGCTACCCATGTACGATCAAAAGGAAGTACAGCAGTTGCTGGAAATAAATACAGCAAAGTGCTCATATACTTACAGGCATTCACAATTGTATGTTAACAGCTTGAAAATGCAAAAAACTGATCTTACTAAGTACGGTATGCAGAAACCATTTAACTTCTCAACTACAAAATCTCTAAAAGAAGATCATCTACCTCTAATAAAAGAAAGGACTTCTTTAATAAATTAATTAGATAAAAATAATTTTATTATGTCCAAAAATGTCAAAAAAGAGTAGGCCAATGGGATTAAAATGTAAAATCCAGTGGTAACAAACTGTAGGAGCACCAAGCAGCTTCTACAAGCATAACAATAAAATCATCTAAACTAATGAATAAGATTAGTAACAAAAAGGCTAAATCTGCACACTACCTGATAAAGGGCTAGTAATCATCATAAGGACATGCACCAAACTCTACCTAAATGATGGCCCAGGGGTCTGTTCATTTGCAATGAATCATGCACTACAACATAAGCAATTGGACTCTCACAACCATAGCCCAACCTTAGCCCATTCAGGTGGAAATAAGCTAGTTTCAGAGCCATAAATACAGTCAGCTTAATAATTGAGGTAAAGATGGCCTGAAATGCATTTAAAAGCACTGATAGTGGAGTACAATAAACTCCTCACCTTTGTTGAGTCTGGGCAAGAAGTATTGACTCAAACTAAACCTTCAGCCAGTGAATTGAACCACTACATATGTATATGTCGTGGTTACCTCAACCTCACTCCCTGTAAAGAAGAATTGGTAATTTGAAGAGGATCTCTTGGAGACATTGAAGACTTGTTAACCCCCAGTAGTACTTCTACAACTGGAAGGTTAAGAAGCAGTGAGATTCCATCACAGTGATCTCATTTCAAATGTGCATCCATGTATTGGCACTGATCAGGGATCCTTTCAGAATCAGTCTCATCATACCCCATAAACTGGTATTTTTGGCAGTTTTATCTTTTTCCAATATCGACATGTACAAGGCCCACATGTCAAGGATGATTACCTATTCTTGATCCTTGTAAATAAGTGAAGCTAATGAGACTTCTTCTGGCTGCATACAAGATAATCAATCTAGCCTGCACTTTTGATTTTTGAAGTTACACCAATGCTCCATCTCTTCATAATCAGTATTTTCTGCTTTTTGCGTTTTTGGAGAAAAACTGTTTTTGGGCACATCTATAATCAACAGTTTCTATATATGTCAGGTACATGTTGAAACTTGACAGTCATGTTTCCAAGCAGGAATTGGTTGTCTATTTCGGGTTTCCAATTGTTGAATGAGTAAGATGTTAAGAGCATTGTTAAGCAGGTTTCTTTTCTCATCAATTTGGCATGTGCCAGTCACTAGCAGATTTCCCTTCCATGTAAGTTCCAATAAGCCATAAGGTCAAACATAGATCAAATTTGGCATGGTTGAGTTATGGAAATCCAAAGCTTTAAAATCAAGTGTGAATATTCAATTAAAGGGAGATGATGGTGCAGTTCATTAGGTTGGTGGCTGGCCATTTAGAGACAAAGTTAAACTTAAAAAAAAATTATCTTATGCATGCATGCAATGAAAGGGATTAAAGCAAACTGCTGTTGCTGAATGTGGAACAAGGAAAAGCCTCAAGCTATAGCAGTAAGTTGCTAAAAGGCCAAGATAGCAAGGTTGAGTTTGACCATATCTGTTCAATCTCATCTTTGATATAAGTTTTTTCATTCACAAGTTTGAGTCGTTGTGTCAAATGGAGAATTTTTCTCCTCTTCGTTTCACATCTCCAAGTGGATTCGCTGAGCTGAGGAGATGAGTATGATACTTCATAGACAGCAGCCAGATGAACTGAGGACACCTCTGAATCTCATATGAATGAGAGGACAAGATCAGCCGTTAATAATGAAAACTACTGAATTGAAGGGGATCTTTTTCCACAGTTGATGATAAACAAGCACCGGAGGATATAGCAGAAAGGTCATACAAACATCACAGGTGGTAAATAGTGACTGGCTAGGTTTGTGGTGGATAAAACAAGGACGTTGTTCTTGTCCATTTGGCAGAGAATTAACCTCATCCTTACGCAAAGAGTCAATGTCAATTCGCAACCAGCGAGTTTCCAGGATTACAGAACTTTATACACTATAGGAAGTCGTGGAATTAGATCTATTGCAGCAGGACTAAGGATATGATGCTGTTAGGTGAACTGCTACAAAAAAGACAGGATCAGCAGTTAAGAACATAGTAACAGCTTTCTGTCACATTTTCACCCAAGCAGATTACGTCAAAATGTCATAAAACAGAGACATTGAACCCTTGGAGGATTTTCTGCTAGCACGTGTGGCTTAATTGAGGCTTATTTTCATGTTTACATTATTCTGGCTACCTTTGGGGGTCGTCTTCATGACCTATCCACCTTGGATGGATTTGTGATGTGATGTGATCTCTTTTCATGGATTCTTATGGTGGATCTTGGATATTCCATGGTGAAGTAAGTTAAGTTGGTTTATTTGCTTTATCTTCATATTATGTTTCCATGGGATTAAAGTTCTTGCGCTAAGTTAATTTATTTAGTATTTGCGTTATTGTTCCTTATAATACAAGAACGAGCCAAGTTTCAAATTTGAATCAATCATATTAGAAAATTACACAATACTTTGATTGCTTTCATTCATTTCCTTGCAACAAACTCTTTAGATGATGAGGAAACCTCAAAGGCTGCACACAAATTCAACTTGAACTTGAGAAATTAAACCCCAATATGTACAACAAGCAGATTCAACTATCTGTTTGAAGCAAAGCATTCACAGGAGCATAGAGATCGCTTTGAATAATAAACCCATGATATTGCTGCATGCAAGGACATTCTAAAAAAATGACAATGCTCATATTTTTATTCTATTTAAAGAGAACATTGAGCAAAGCCCAAAAAAATGTGTACTCAAAATCTGTCACACAAATACAGATACAAACACAGTCTGAAATGGATAGGACAAAGTTTTAGAAAACTAGGCACAATATGGCTCAAATAGTTCAGATATGTATGTGCATACATGTGTGCGTGTATAGATATTAGTTATACATACATATATAGATACACACACACACAAATATCATCTGCTGGGTTGTGGTCTAACAGCAACTTCAGGCAGTTGCTGCGATGAAAACCCATGTTTAAATCCTAGCAAGTTTTATTAATTATGTGTTTTTATATTTTAGTGACCAAAATGCCTGTTCGAGCAGCCGACGCACCAGTTGTAATTGCCCATAAGATGGTTGAAATGTTGACTGAAACAGATGATACGTCAGCTGAAACAGTTGATACAGCATTTCAAAAACTTGAAAAGGCACTGAAACATTTCAGCTGTGCTTCTGGGTGTATCTAAAATGCCAAAACGTGTTTCTAGCATCTAAAGGAGGAGTTTCCAGTAAGATAGCTCAAGAACTGAATGGAAGTTCCCTTGCTAAATTGTCGATCACTTTTCCTCAAATTCTGTTTGAGATAGCTGCTGCTCAAATTTTACCTGCTTTGCAGTTTTCAGGATCAAGAATAATTGTATCTGTAAGTTACTTTGCAAACAGTTTTATGGTGTTTAGTTGTATCAAAATGAAGCCTCAAAATCGAACATGTAAAGCAGAGACTAGAACAATCACTTAAATTGGCAGACTTTCATGTCAACCAATTACATACCATACAATGATGCCTATAATTTCCTCATGTGCAAATAAAAGCGCTCCTGTCACCCCAATGTGAATAAGCTGCATTATGATAAAGTCTGGACAATAAAGTTGTAGAGTTGACAGCAGATAAATAACTACAATGGATATGATTTCGAGATGACATACAGCCTAAATACACAGAATAAAAGCAATTCAATAAAGAATAATCTTTAAAAACAAAATCACATGAAAGCATGCATTTGATGATTAAAGGCATCTTAACTCCAGATCTACCAAGCGCCGAGAAGAATCAGATCTCTTGAGATGCAAACCTCTTTTAGAATGAAAAGAGAGTCAATCCCTCTCAGCGCTCGGTAGATCCAGAGCGCAGATGGATCTAGGCTGCATTAATTTCCCCCTTTAAATAGGCTATATTCCACATGAATACCATGTGTTTTCATAAACCTGGAGCTCAAAAACCATGGATAACTTGACCAGGTCAAGTTTACTTACCCAACAAAAATTAATAATAATAATAATAATAGCATAGAATTTTTATTTTATTATTTTAGTTTGAAGTTGTTTTTATTTTTATTTTGATCAAGTCAAAATGTTTCAAGGACATTAAATTACAACATCTCTACCATACTGGGCTGGAGAGTGCCTCTTGGAGCAATAATAGTTCAATGCCTAAAACTGGAATTAAAATACAGAAGCATGCATTATATGCCAAAAGGACCATTAGTTTACCACGGAAAAAGCAATCAAACATCAGCAAAGCTTAACAAATTTGATGTACCTTTCACGGCATTGTTTACCAATGCGACCTGGCAAAGATTGGGATATGACAGACCATTTTTTTGAGCCATACTTTCTTACGAGATCCACTATCAATTCATCTTCCTGCATGACAATAAATGAGAAGGGAGCAGAAGTCAGCAGACACTCAGCATACCTATCTACTATCACAAGCAAGTCTCATCTGATTCAAGGCTTAACACAGCTATAGGATACCTCTTTTGTCCAAGGTCCCTTGACAAGCTCTGGATTAAGAACCTTTTGCCATCTGTGCAAACACTGTACATCTGTACGATCTGTGAAATATTCAGCTGTAGAAACACAGGTACCAATATCAATGCCAACTAGAGGATGATATCTAAACTTTCAGGAGCTACCGTTTATCATTTTTTCTCAACGAATCTCTATTTAATCTAGGGAAGATCTATATATACATCATTTACAAAAAAAATTACATTCTTAAATAATAATAATAATAATAATTTAAAATAACTGAATTTCCTATCCATTAACATCAAGTGTTTGCCTATGGTCTTAGTTCCAAAGATTGGAAATCTGAAACGCAGCAGAGAATTTTAAAATGTTGTTTTCTATCTGTACAGCAAGCCATCTGCTGTTGGAACATGAGATTACCACAGGGATGATAATCACATAAAATTTCCCAGCCAGAGCATCGATGCTAGAACTAGAGTGGCTCATTTCAATAGCCATTAACTATGGCTTTCGTCACTAAGACTGCAATCACCAATCAGTATTCAACATTTTAAAAGTTTCTTGTCTTTTTGCCAGAAGAATGGTATTTGGAGCATTCAGTGCAGCAAGCTCTCTCAAGATATCAAAGAACTTTTTATTCAACATTCCAAAAGTTCCTTGTCCTTTTGACAGAAGAATGGTATTTTCAGCATCCAGTGCAGCAAGCTCTCAAGATATCCAAGGACTCTCCTTACAAAAATGTTTCCAAAGCAGTCTTTACCATGTAAATAAATGGTTCAGCAATCCAAGTTTGTAGCTTTCTCTAAACAATCCAGCACTTTCTTTTAGAGAAAGGTAATCACAAACTCTAATGGTGCCAGGTGGATAAAAAATTTGGGATTTCAGCAAAGCATGTCCATGCCTGTATCAGCAACTAGATGACACATGGAAAATTATAGCTCTGAATAAAACAATTGCCAATAACAATCAAATTAACTCCCTCCAACTAGAAGCTCTAATTTATTAATCATTCATTCAGCTTAAGTTTATTAGTCATATACCAAATAAAAGTATCGTTTATATGTATAGTACTTTGACCACATAACCCATAATCGCAACCCTGTTAATCTAGAGCTTGTTCAGAGTCTACACGAGATAAATACCTTACTATCAAAACAAAATAGCACCACTGAATCTGTTAGTATTATTGACAACACAAAATTCGCAAAGCATTACACCAAAAGCATCAAGTACAAAGAGTCACAGATCAATCCATTCCCATGTAGGGAAGGCTAAAATAACATTTGATTATCAAAGGTTTTTTGGCATTCTTTATTGAAATTGATTATCACATCCATCTACTAGATAGGAAATAAGAAGAGCAGCAATGTTTCAAAAGTTTTTAAAAGCTCTTCATTAATAAAGTGTGACTCCTTAATCCTGAAAAATGATATCTAATATATTGCACTGCAAATCCCCTCAATTAAGAATTAATTTTTGATGGAGCTTTGGTAAAAAGGATCAAGATAGATGATTATATACATGCCATAGTTGTGTTAGAAAGAGATGATAAATTCAGACATGTATTGGCACTACACTTCCATTCATAACCCTTTCTTTATATAACACATACACACATACATCTGTCCGATATAAATCCATTAATATCTATTGAAAATCAACAGAACAGAAGGGCTGAGATCTGAACTCCAAATCATTTCGGAGATTGAAGTTGTGACGAACACCAGGGACCATCACTCGGCAATAAACGAAATGGTGAGTCGAAATAAATTTGACAAGTGAGCCACAAGTGACATCTTCATGGCACATTTTGCCTTGAATAGCTACCAAATGGAAACTGTTCATTATTTGATCCAAAATACCAAACTTTTATATGCTATTATTGTCAAAAGTACATTCCTCCAAAAGTACTTCATGTTTACTATTTACAAGAAACAGAACAGCATGAGTGTACATCCTTGCGATCAGATTCATACATGCAAAAAGTGAACAGCAGTGTTCAGGCTGGTTTAGAATCAGAGATACATTTGATTTGGGGAAACATGTATACCTAACTAATCCACTACAGTGCACGCATAGTTACATACTAGTTTTCATCAGTTGAATGGTCTATTATTAGAAACTTCTGAGAGCATAGCCATGGGAATAATGTCACATCTTACCATTGACACCATGCAGAGCACATGGATCTTCATCTCTGGCAGCATGAAGGCGCAGAGTCACAGAATTTAGGACAGAGCATCTATATAACGATGCAAAATTGATTGTAGCAGGGTTGGATTCTTTGGGATTTTTCATCTGTTGTTGCTTGTAATTGCTCATTGAGCCCCTGGATAATGAACGAAACCTGAGCACTTGGTCCACATCTTCCTCTCCTTTCTGTTTATTAATCTTGCTGTTTATGCTTCCACTTCCAAATAGACAGTTTATTTAGCTAGCCTCTGACTAAATGGCCCAATGACAGATACTAGTTAAAAGGATCCATCCTAAGTTAGTAATGAGTTACCCACACTTTGTAAACTTCCTCTGCTTATCAACCCAATTTATTGTTTTTGGCTCAATCGATAAATCATAGGCACTGTAAGGGGGCCCCCCTGGCATTGGAACAAACAAACCCAAAGCCAGTGGATCTTAAAAGGTGACAAATCTTCTGCTCCTAAACTGCTCACCCACAACTCATCTTGGGTGAAAACAGGTTCCATGAGATGGGCCAGAAAATGAAATGTTATTTTTTAAAAAGGGATTTTTCCAGATCTAGATCAATGAAAATTACAGCATGCATGACCACTTCAATGTCCCTTGTAAGGCTTGACAATCTCATATACTCCCCCATAACATCTCCTAGCTGTAGAACTCACATTTCCCAACTCTAGAGCTCAAAAGGGATTTCATCCACACTATGGCCAATGAATAACCTTAATATGTGGGTTAAAAACTATAGTTCATATTTCATGCATAATCTTGCTTCCTAAAGACTTTTGCATTGGATATTAGGCTCGACAAACATTACCTAGTAAAAGGGGTTTTCCCATATCAAGATTAATGCAAATTCTAGCATACATGACCTTTCAAGTGTCCCTTGTATGGTTGGACAATCTCGCATAGTCCACATAATATTTCCTTGCATATGTGACCTTTTCCATGTCCCTTATAAAATTTGACAATCTAGCACCCAACTTGATCAATTGTTACCTCATACAGGGGCTGCAATTAGGAATCCAATGATCCATCACTCTCATGACTTGAACCTCAAAGAATCTCAAGAATGAGAAGGCTGTCTCATTTTTCTTTTCACTCCACTTGTTAACTTCTTGAACTTAGACCACCAAATCTACGACAAAATGCTTTAAATATCTAATAGATGTCTTCAGGAAGTCATCTCTGTGTAACTTGCTTTCATACAATTCTCCAACAATTTTATTAGCACTAGATCCTCATTTTTTCTTGTTGCAATTCTACATTGGCCCATTACTGTTAACTTTCGACAAAGAACTTCCCCTTTGGTTATCATGTTGCCTTGGGTCTTATGATTCCCTACATTATGTACTCATTTGACCAGACTGAAACTAACTTGCCTGACCAAAACAAATTTGACCCAAAAATAAAAGCTAGGCAGCATAAGGAAAAAAACCAGTTGAAAAAACACAGAGAATATAAATAAACGAATAAATATGGATCTATGTTGCACTAGCTTCCATAATGAGGAAACATTTGGGACAGAGGGCTGAGATGGTGACAGTATATATATATATATATATATATAAAGGGTTCACCATAAGCATGAATAATAATCCGATAAAACATTGAAATTGAAGATTGTAACAATCACATTCACACTCAAACATTGAGATTGAAATCCAAAACTATCGATAACTTGTTTATTGAAATTTGACTGTTGTTTGTTAACTATGTTTGTTTATTGGGCCCTGGCAAATCCACTTCAAATGACAAGTCACAATGTCAAACACAAATGAGTGATGTTAATGAGCTGATTCCACATTAGTGGCTGTTTCCAAGCTGTGCAAACTGGTGATGTTTGTTGTGTGCTTGTTGCAGTATGAGAAATCTACGACAAGAGTTTGAGAGAGCAACAGGGGTGTGAAAGTGCGTCGAGACCGAAGAATGGAGCATGTGGGTTGCATAGGATTAGGTTTTAGAGCAGAATAGTTTTAGTGGGGAACACCCTAGGTTTTTATTTTAGGTCTTTAGTTTCTTTCATTTGTGAAATCATAGCCTATAGGCAAATAAATGGGATGATCTAGCATCCCCAACTTTTTTAAGGGATGCCAAAACCATACCATTGATGTCCCCAAAATCTACCCAATATGTTTAGAATATGACCAACAAGTCCCCAGGTCCTTGATGAAGTCCCCAACCATTTTGGAATATTTCCTTAGCTTTTATTTCAGTTTTTTTTAACTTTATTGTCAAATCATAGGCAATTCCGAGGGATGGGCCTGGTATCCCCAAAATCTACCCAATATGTTTACAACGTGACCAACAACTCCCCATGTCCCTAATAAACTTTAAAGTCCCCAACCGGTTTGGAATGTTTCCTAGGCATCCCTAATTGCCCTTAATAATGGAACAACGAGTACACGGGTTCTTTTTTTTTTTTTTGGGGGGGGGGCACATCCCCATGCAACATAGATGTCAATATATAGGAATACATATAAGTGTGTGCATATCAACATAAATTGAAACCATTAGACACAAAATATGCAGCATTCCTCATTTATAATGCAAGGGTGCAAATAGAAAAAATACATCAATATATTAATCTAAAATCCATCAAATTAAAATTCCAAGAGAACAAAAATAAACATTTAGTCTCTAAATGGCCTCTAGATCTAGAGTCAAAAAATCATCATACCATAATCAAATGTGTACATAGCTCATTTGAAATCTAGCTCATTAGGCAGACTCACAAGAATTGAAGCCTCTAAAGTTTGCTTCTCTTGGTGAACAAGCTCAATAGTTGCCACCATTTGACATTTTAAATTAGTTGGCACCACTGGGATTTTGATTAGTTAAAATCATTGAGAAGAACCGTAATTCCAATCTTAGAACCATAATTCCCAACTCAAGGGGTGGAGAAAAAACGGGTATATAATCATGTTCCACATATATGTTAAAATGCTAAAAATTTATTTAGTGTGTTAAACATTAAATAACCCCAAATTTCTATCTTTTGTGTGAGGTCAACTGGATTTGATTCCATCACCAAACATCCTAAAATAGAGGGTCCAACTTTAATGTTAAAAGTATAAGTTAAAGAAAGTAAAATATTAGAAGAGGTAGACGTTATATTATAGTTAAATGCAATTACAAAAGGGAGGTCAAAGGATGACAAATAGGATTAACTTTTTTATTGACCAACAATGACGGGTATTTTCTAATTGTGTTTCTTCATGCCCATTGAACAGAGTTTGATATAAACTAGTTCAGGTAATAAATTTGGACTAATTTTGACTCGAACCAATTCACGCAATTGATTTGAATCTGTTTAGCAAAAAAAATAGTCATAAACAATTAGTTCAGTTCAAACTAGCCAGTTCTAATAACACATCCTCCTCAACTTCTAGTCTAAAGTAGTAATTCTCTCTCTTCTTGCATAGAGACATACCTATGTATATTCCTATTCTAGGTTTTATTTCTTGTGTTTACCACCTTGTGCTATTTATCTTTACTTGTACTCCTTTATGCACCTCAAAGTTGCATTCGACACTCACGTTGCCATTAATGTGTGGACACTCATATAACTCCATTTCATTTCGTTTATATACCAATACTCACTTTCTTCATCCCTATGGGCACTGGCTCATACGCATATCATTGGTTGAATATAAATACGCATGTCATTTCTTTATATTGGATTACTTATACTTGAATTCAATCAAATGTCACATTCATATACGACAATGACCCCCCTTGATTTTGATTCTTTAAACTTGCTTGTTTCACTTCCATCCTTTAGTATCACTAGACTTAGGTTGAACGTATTCATGGTCAACTATTACAAAGTGCTCAAGTTCGTCTCAACTCTTACATATTGGGAAATTCTTCAAATTAAGTCAAGTTCAACTTGCTTCTGCCTCTCAACTCTTTCAATGTTAGCCAACTAGTATTGGCCTCCACAATACAGATAATTTGGCCATCAATGTTGCCCATCAAAGAACGAAGTGTCAATAAATATAACCGCAATAAGCAAGTCAAATAAACCATCACATCAACATGTTGTGTATCCCCTTCAAGTGTTCATCTTCTTGATTAAAGCCTTGGTTATAAGTTGCACAAACACATTGCCCTTTCCCCTGGCTTGAGTCGTATATTTCATTAATATTAAATAGAGATCCTGTAACAACTCAAATTATCATTCAAATTCAATCCCAATAGTTTTCGAATTTTGAAAATGGATAGAGGTAAATTCCCTTAATGGATGGAATGTCCCTTAATGTCGTACGAAATACCTTCACAAAATTCTTCTTCTTCAACCCATGGAGAACATAAATGGCTTCACAAATTTGAAAATTTGAAAATGCCATTAGGAGTCTTGATCTCAAACAAATAAATGTGGGTTGTTTTCTCCTCTCCAAAATAGATGCAGTCATTGTTATCCCTTGGGAGTGTTGTTGGACTTCTTCTCCCCAACTCCATCTTCTCCTTGGTCTTCAAACTCCTCCTCCCCGCTTCTAAGATTAGGATCCAAACTTGGTAATCCTCGTGACTACCCGAAATTGCATTGTCTCCCTCGTGACTACCCGAAATTGCATTGTCTCCCTCGTGACTTCTACTTTTCCTTTGCAAATCTCCTCAAGTGGAGAGAAAAACTCTTTATTGCATGTGAATTACAACATCATGTATAGAAAAATAATTATCAACAAATCAAAATGAAGACTCAAAAGTTGAAACATGGTCACTTGATCTAAATCTTGGAGGCTAAGATCTGGGAGGCTTGAATGTCGAGAGAGGGGAGAAAGCACAAAATATTTCCTGATACACACATTGAATACATCACAACATATGAAAAGAAAGACAACTCTTTATTAAATGAAGAAAACCTTTACAACTACATCGTGGTGGACGATATTTTCCTTTTCAAAGGTGACGCCCATTATTTATAGCATTTTCGGTGCCTTCTTGAGTTACATCATTCAATATCATGGGTGGATACCACTTTCCACGTGAACCAATCCTCCCCTCGTAGGAGGCAATGGTCCCCATTGCGTCAAGTTCCCTCACTAGAAGCTTCTATTGAATATGAGCCAATGTAGAGAAGGGTTTTGTATGGTAAACCCATAACCAAATGTGTGAAGTGACAATGAAGGAAAGGGTTTTGTGGAATCAAAGCAGGTTGTTACTATCCCTCGTATCACCTTTTGGGTGTGCATCTTGGTTATCGTCATGAGAGTGGGCATGGTGGGGCTACATCCAATTCCCATCACTACATTTATTTATTTATTTAATGCTTCTTGTCACAGCTCTCTGGCCCTACACTGTGCTTAACTCCCACGACTAAGCCCCTTGATCTAGATTCTTTTAACCCGCAATTCATTTGGTTCCCATCTCATCACATTTACTACAGCTCTGCCATCCAAATTTGGTCCTTTTACAACCAATTTCCTAAGCCCACCCATGGGTACTCTTGAGCTCATATGAATCCCCACCAAATTCATGGCTAATAACAAGCATTACTGCACATAATGGTTCTCTACATTCAGGCTCCAGTTAGGGCGACTTCAGCATTCAAATCAAGCTCAAAGCGAACCCGAATCAACTCCCAAGCAAATAACTGCAACAGCAATAGCTCAGCCCCTTCTCCCAGAGCAGTGAGCAGTCACAAGAGGTCGAGGAGCTAAGACATTATCCTCGTTGTTACCTAGAGGTCTCTTCCTTGATGCTTCACTAGATTGATCTCTAGGACACTGACAAGGTAAAGTCGCCCACCACTTGCGACGCCATCCCTACCCGAGAGTTCAAGCCAGGGAGTTGCGTGAACATCAACCCCCATGTGACCACTAGGGGAAGGTCGAAGGGGACGAGGGAGCTCTGTCTGTCGTTCTCATATACACAGGACCACCAAGAGCCCCCTTTGAGACTAAAATCGTGTTGAGGAGAGGTTGCTCTGTTGCAACCAAGCAAATGGCTCCACCCCTCAAGAATGGACGTCGGACGGAGCGCCCTATGTCTGCTTCTTGATACCAGTACAGTGACTCCAAGAGTAACATGGATTCAATATACAACCATAAAGAGCGTAACAGACTTAATAACCATGCAACTGTCAATGGTCAGAGCTCTGTTACTGAGAAGGTCGCAGGAGGAGATATGCCCAAGCCTTAATAAGGGTTGAGGAGGTGCTAAAGTCCAAGGACCATTACGACCATATGATAGTCATCAAAGCTTGACTAATGATGAAGGCTCAGATACGCATTCTAGTGATAATGGAGAAGAGAAGACAATAAGAGCAGTGTATGCTCAAATGCAGTCCTTCTGGAGTGATCATTGAATAGGAGATAAGGACGCTTTTGGTGTATATAAAGCCATGTGATCAGAAGTAAGGCATGCAATTTTGGAAATTAGGTCTGAGATCAAACAATCCACTATGAGAAAGAACCCTTTAGCGCTCAATCATAAGGATTCTAACAAGTTACTCACGCCAAATACTATTGATGTCATTCATGTTGTTTCTGACGTAACAAAAGATTATACTACTAAGTTGGAGTAGTCAAAGAAGCAGGCAAGAGATCTCTATGGTGAGTTGGTTGTTGAAGAACAATGTCGCAAGGAAATTGCAAGAATAGAGGGGGAATTACTCCCAAAATCCAAGCCAACCAAAAGATCACCTCAAACAAGAAGAAATAGTGCAGACCAGAAGAATATGTCTGAAACACCCACAAACGCCCATTGACCAAGTCTTTCACTCTTTACTTCTGAGCAAGGTGGTTGTTGAGTTGGACTATAACAAGGAGCTTTTAGTGTGGGGGTCACATTCATTCTATGGAGCTTGGAAGGCGTTCAAAAGGGATTGTCATAGTACACTACATCAGAAATTCCATGGAAGCTTTCGATGATATGATGTACCAAAACATAAAATAACGTCTACGCAAGAAATCCACCACCTCTACAAAAGGTCTAAGAAGTGGCAAGTTTGTTTGCGTTCAATATACTCACACTACCGATTGCTCAGAATATAATCAAGGAACTTTGTTGGTGCACACAATTGGGATGTTGACATCTCTCTTGAACATCTATATACAATATTTGGAAGATATGGTTGCGTGAAAGAGGTGAGGGGCTCGTTCCCTAGATCACACAAGTTTGTTGAATTTTACGTTACGTGTGATGCAGAGAAAGCACAAATTATTTTCTGATACACATACTAAATACATCACAACATATGAAAACCTTTATGAAATGAGAAAAACCTTTACAACTACATCAGAGTGGATGAATTTGTCCTTTTGAAAGGTGAGGCCCCTTATTTACAGTATTTTTGGTGCCTTCTTGAGTTACATAATGATGGCTAAATACCATGGGTGGATACCACTTTCCATTGGATCATCAACAAATACGTTAACTATTCATATTTTCTTCATATTTTCTGCAACACCCATTAGCTTCTCCTGAAACCTAATCAAATCAAATTTATGTGCACACAATCTTCACTAATGAAACTAAACACCTAGCCCATTAGCACCATTCACCTCCACAACTCCAAGCACCATCAACTCACCACATACATTGTTTGTCTTTAAACATGTCTTAATCCTAGTCGTTATCACAAGCCACTCCATTGTTAGAATTACCAGCCTAGATCCATCTTAACTCTGGATCTACCAAGCGTTGAGAGGGATCAAATCTCTTGATATGCAAACCTCTTTTAGGGTGAAAAGAGATTTGATCCCTCTCGACGCTTGGTATATCCATGTTTTTTTTAATATAATTTCACTTGGTTAAAATGTTATACATTACATTACAACATCTCTACCATACTGGGTTGGAGAGCGCCTCTCGGCGCAAAAATGCAACATGGTGCAAAATATCTAAATCCACCTAGAGTTACGAGTTTGTAGTATAATAATGAGAGGAAGATAATTAAGAAACGAGAGTATGCCTCAAATAAAATTTCAAGAGGAGAACAATTTGCATTCATAGAGAAGGTTGGTGAGATCCTACTCAACTTCGCAATCTATGTAGATTCTTCAACACACTCGAAAAGATGCAAATGTAAATTTTGAAAGAAGGGACCCTCTTATACACACAGGGGTCCTGCCTACATTACTACTAGGAAGAATTGTTCACCCAATGAATAAGGCCTAGCAGCATCTTCAAAACGATGACCTTTGCAATGTAATGAACTCTATTCACTAGAAAGGCAAAACGTATCAGAATGGATTTTGAGACTAGCATGACGAAGTATCATTGCCTCACAACAAGTTTATCACATCTATGATGTCAATATTACAACCTATCAATAGATGAGTCATGAATTTCTCAAGGTAGATATTCAGAAATTTGATATTTTAAGTCATTAACAGAAACTAAACAAAAGCAACAACACAAATGACATTAACACAATAAATTATAGAAGGAAGTGTAAGAAAAGGAGACCTATTTTCTTCCAATTTTTTCCATTGTAAACTTGAACAGCTCTCCTCAAAATCTCATCCTGCAACAGTATTTACAATAGACAAACCCCAGATTAGCCTTGTCATTCAAGAAAAAGAAACATCACCACAAAAAAAGGAATAAATAGATCAGAATAAGGAATGAAGGATCCTATATTCCATGACTTTGATTCCATGCAATGATAGATTTGGCATTATGATTTCATAAAACCTGTAGACTATTAGCAAACTACACTCCTAAATCTAATTGTTTAATACAAAAAATGTAGCAACTATTAAGAGCTTCAACATTGGATATTTCATCTTCAATAACCCAGAGCAAAGGATAATTTAATTCAAAATTCATTCTCCTCAGTTCTGTGAGACTAAAACTGCAAAGTTCTCAAACATGGTCAAACTTCTAAGAATTAAATAGTTAAGCTAACATCTACACTACACACCTGAAGCCTTTCTACAAATAAATTGATTCACAAACATCACACTTCAATGCTGAAATTGTATTTCCTATAACGATAAACTTCAAATTGCCATAACAGATTAAACAATAATTAAATTTGACATCTCACCTCTTCTTCTGTCCAGCCCCCCTTAGAAGAACGCCTTGTTGGACCACTTGTCCTCCTAGCAATCAATAAATGAATTTAGTTATTGGAATAAACCCTCTCTTAAGTATATATCCATGCACCATTTTTTATAACTAAAGAACTCATATCAAAATGACAAACATAAACCAGCAAATAATAAAATCAAATAAGACTTAAGTTACATGGTCAATGATACTCATTGTTCCAAAATTTGCACCATATTAGGGTCACTCGTCAATCAGCATGACCATACTATTCTCCATAAAACGATAAATGCCAAGTTTCTAGATATCCCCACTATTGAATCACAGATATCATGCATATCATTATAACAGTGTGTCAATACCTAATCTCATATCGCTTTTTTAGTGTTTATTTTCATTAAATCAATGCAAATAAAACAGAAGCATAACAACCTTAACATTCAAAATTTATTAGGTATATCATGGGCCCAAAACAGAAGGTACTTAGTAGTTTACATCAGAAATGTTTGAGATGCAGTGTAGGTCACACTCAGGACGTCCTGTAGCTTACCAATTATGTTATGAACTGGTGAACCTTATTCCTTTATCAGTATCTATGTTAAGTCGATTTATCACTTAATAACATGTGTTAAACTTCCCTAATAAAAAAGATGAAGTATAACAACCACTTAGACCAATTTGGCTAGTCAGACATGTGTTCAGCCCCTTTGATGACAGAGGGAAACCAACTCTTGGAGGTCCAATGCCTTCGATCACACACTCACAAGGGCTCTAGACCCACTGGGATTTGAATCTGGGATGTTTGCATCACCCATCCCACCCACTAAGCCACATCCCAACAGAATATTTACCTTTGTTTTAGGAATATCCTATGCTCATATTGAATGTTAAACATACTCTTGGGGAATATGGATTGTTCTTAAAATACTAAGCATCTTAAACTATTTAGTCATTACATGCACAAATATTGTAAGTGGACATTAGCTGCCCCTTGCTCATGAGAAAAGGACACCACCTCCTTCTAAATCCAGCAATTGTGCTTGTGTCATCCTGATAGAGTAAATGTTATTCTTATATACAGTCCGAAGCATGTAACTCTTCCTCCAGCTTTTAATCTTGCCCTTTGACTCCCAATGATATTACTGTGTTAGTAGGAGATAGGCACTTCCACAGGCCTATAAGCATTGCCTACAATGACAGCAGCAAATCTAGGATTTTTACTGAGATGTAAATACTTTTTGGTTTTATCACATCAGTCCTGAAGCATTGCAGTTTCAATTTTCTTCAGAAAAGGTTTATCCTTGAAAAAACTAGCATGGTGAGATTAAGTATAACAAACACAAGCAAGAACAAACTAAACACCAGTGTTTTACCCTAGAAACCCTTTATTGGTAGAACTAACTACAAAGATACCTTCATTAATCCCTTGGTAAATCCAGTCAAGCCGTGGCCAATCTGACCAACACTGGCCACTTGAGGCGTTTTCTAATAGAATATGCCAAGCCTTTGAAAAGGCTTCATCTTATAAATAACATGCGTGAATACCATGGGCCTGTAAAGTACCTACTGTTAACCATCGACCCACCCATGACCAAGTCAACCATGTCAATAATAACATAACATTGCCCCGTTTAAAGTTTAAACTTCACATGGGATATATACCTATCCCCCTCAAAGTTTATTAACTGGGTATTCACAAAAACAGCATGCCCCCCTTAATAATGTCACCTTGATCTACGTCTAGACCTTACACCGGTGAACCAACAAACCAATGGTACAAATGCCTGAATAGTGCCTTACAGTCATATGCCTATTTACATGTGATTAACTCTAAATCCGAGGATTCAAAAAAAACTTACAATGAACCAACAAACCAATGGTACAAATGCCTAAATAGTGTCTTACAGTCATATGCCTATTTACATGTGATTAACTCTAAATCCGAGGATTCAAAAAAAACTTACAATGGTATGCCTAAGCATATTATGCTAAAAAACATCAACATATTTATTGCACACGTCCCTCATGCTCCAAATACAATCACATTAACCGAGCACTTCTTATCTTCATAATCTCTCTACAACTTATTGGGTCATTCCCCATTCACTCTCAATGTGCTCATAAACCCATGCAGTTTCAACAACACCTACAATGGAGCCTTGGTCTATCACTTCCAACCATATCACTTTGCTAATCTCTCTACATTTCCATTATTTGAAACCATTTTTCAATGCTCAAAAGCAATACAAAAATTCCTCTCAAACATAAAAGTATTTTTCATTCATCATTTCACAACTACAAATTATGCAACAATGCAATAACTAGGGTTCTTTATTTGACAAATCAGGGCATTGTCTATTGTACACTTGATCACCACCAACCATCCACCCTTTTTCTGCATCATTGTGTTACCAAGCATTAATAGACATCAATTTTATTTGAGGTGTCCATCGATCAACAATCCGACGCCTCAACCAATGATGGGCTTACATAGTTGATGCTTCTTTTCATGCAACTGATCAAATACAACCTTGCACTACCCTAAACTTCTAGCCACAAAGAGCATGGACAGGTCACTCCTTTTAGATCGCAAGTTTAAGCCTCCTATTACTAATCCTATCACAGTGCATGTGATACAAAATCAGGAACAAATATGATCTCAAATTGCAAAAGCAAAGTGAAATACAATTCCCCGGCATTAATCATGTTGATGACTTAACAAAGCACACTTGTGAGCACCATACTTCTCCCCACAACAACACATCGATCTATACTCATTCTTGCACCATGTTTCAGGCAAGAGCAACCACTAACACAATCTTCCCAATCTAGGCCATTTATGCTTGTCTCGAAGATCAATGCTCACCAATCTAACCTAGATCTAGCAATAGTTACTTGAGATATCTTAAATTCAATCATGTACAAACCTCCATCAAACAACAAAAAACGTTTCAGAATGCATATGAAGCTTTCATCTCCTTCATCCTTACACAACCATCTTCAACCCTAGAACCCGAGCCACCATCCACAAAACACCCAAACCATCCCTATGAGAGAATCCAAACCCACTAAGCTCTAATACCATATGAAAAACCTAGCATGGTGAGAGAAGCATAACAAACACAAGCAAGCACAAAATGAGCCACCATCCACAGAACACCCAAACCATCCCTATGGGAGAGTCCCAACCCACTAAGCTCTAATACCATATGAAAAACCTAACATGGTGAGAGAAGCATAACAAACACAAGCAAGCACAAAATAAACATCAATGATGTACCATCGAAACACAACACTGAGAAAACCAACTACAAAGATATCTTCACTAATCCCTCAAAGATATCTTCATTAATCCCTCGGCTAATCCAACCAAGCTATGGTCAATTTGGACAACATCAAACTCGTAAGGCATTTTACAATGGAATTTGCCAAGCTTTTCAATAGGCTTGATCATATCAATAAATAAACCATCAATAACCCACCCTTGACCAAGTTGTCAAAATTAAGCTAACAATCCTCATTGCTATATATGTTGTTACACATTCAAATTGGTGGAATTATCTACTGCCTATCATAATTGTGCTTAAGGAAAGATAATATATTGCAATTCCTTCAAGGAATTGCTTAATCATTCTGTAATATCCTTCATAGATATGTTCATTGTAAGGCATGATAGTTTAGCAATCCATGGGTCCTATGGCATGTTATCAATTGATCATTCTTTGTTTCAGAATGCAAGATATAATGTGACTTTCATAGGCTCTAGAAAATATTTGTGTACCATGGAATCATAGTATTTGGATGAGTGGTTAATCAAGTTTTGCGCCAAGATTCTTTTACCTAGGCAATGAATTATAAATTTTGATCATATGGCTCAATCAAAAACTTGTCGCCCTCCTTACTTTTGTAGGTAGACAAAGTCATATAATTCCTTGTTCTCTTGATGAACTTACATATTCTTTTTATTAGTATAAAACTTAGTTGCCTCATTAGGAAATTGTTCATTATAAGACATGTTACTTAACAAGTTTGCTTTCTTTCCTAGAATTCCAAATCCTCCAAACTACAATCTATCAGGGATTTGTTCCCTTCAACCTTAGATGCATGGAGAGATAACGTTGAGTAATATTGATCACCCCCAAGCAATAAGACCAAGTTGCCTCCTTGGGAAATTGTTCATTCTTTTCCTTAACAAATTTTTATTTAAACACTTTCCCTTCCTATATTTAAATGTTTTCTTTCCATATCATTTGAGCCTTCTAAATCCTCCGACCAATCATTTATTAGAAGCTTCTTCCCTTTAAGCTTGGAATAATAGAAAAGATAGCATTGGGGAATATTGATTCCCCCTCCCACCCCACCAAGTGAGACATCCCCACTTAAAGACTCGTTATCTTTGGTCTTCAATTCTCCACCGTGTTTGCACATAGATGCAATATCACTCAATTTCCTTGATCCATGCTTTTAGGTTTTAGACTTTGATCTTCTCTACATATAGGATAGACTTTATTTTATCAAGGTTTGTCTAAGTAGGAGCAATTTTTGCACTCCCACTTTGTATTATCTTACCAATGTACTTAGCAATCCCATTGACCTATTTATGGTCATATGTTGGACATTAATCAAATCAATGTTACAGGGAGCATCCTCCCAAGAGCCCATCTCCCACCCTGGAACCATGCATTGAGTGAGAGCATCCAAGGACAGCCCTTGGGAACACAATCCCTACCACTAAGCATGGCGCCCCTTGGGATGATCCTGAAGCAAGAAGTGCTCCTTAGACACTCCCTAGGTCATGTAGATGCCCCGGCATACATTAAAAAAAACACTTATCTTTCCGTTTCTCTTAGAGGTGGGACAAAGGGGAGGTTTAGGGTTTAAGGTCAAGTCAAAGGAGAAAAAGATACAATTCTCCCCTACTAGTTTCTTCATTACATTCATCATTGTGTGCTTGAGCTTAAAGTGGGCAGCTTGGTCTTCTTGTTGGATCTTTAGGAAGGCAAATTTGTGAAAGCTTTTGAGGAGTGAACAAAGGTCGCCATCTACTACTACAAATAGTCAGAGAGCCAAAGAGGTAAGTTGAAAGCCCATTCTTTGCAGTTTTTTGTATATCCTTGTGTTGCTTGTTTGTGGATTTTTCCTCTTCTCTTTGTCTTTACGCCATCTACTATTACAAATAGTCAGAGAGCCAAAGAGGTAAGTTGAAAGCCCATTCTTTGCAATTTTTTGTATATCCTTGTGTTGCTTGTTTGTGGATTTTTCCTCTTCTCTTTGTCTTTACCATCACTTATTCTCCCTCATTTTATAGCAAGTTGTTCTTCTAAGATGTCAAGGAAAATGATCTTCTTGTGATTTATGGTTCCATTTTTTATTCCCGTGGTGTTGGTGGGGAATAGGCATCAAAGAGAAGAAGAGGATGGTGGTCTTTCTCGTAGTGGCCATAAATAAAGCCCCCAAAGGATACAAATGGCTCGACGTATGAGAAAGCTAGAATCATGTTAGCAAAGAAGGAAACAACAAAAATTCAAAGAGCTTTGAGACGTACATAAGAGTGGATGAACTGCAGAGTATCCATTGTATCTGACAATTGGACATATGTTGGAAACCAACATTTAATAATTGTTCTTGGTGTTTTGGCTAGTGGTGTAGGGTTCCCTCCAATGCATGACTCCTCATCAATCACTTCATTTGCTCAAAAACATTTCAGATCTCCTATTGAAACACATTAATGATGTTGGTTTTTTTATATGATTCAAGTAATCAGTGATAATGCAACAAATTTAGGGGAGTAGGAAAAATCATTGAGCAGGTTCATCTTCACATCATTTGGTCTCGATGTTTGGTCCACACATTGAACCTTCCGATGCATGACATTGTCAAGCATAAAGAATGTGGATGGATTAATGACTTCAACAACAAAGGGAAGAAGCTCATCAAATTTGTTATTAGGCATACAAGGATCAATTACTTTTATGGCATTAACTCTAGGTTGTAGCTACTCAAGATCACAAGACTAGATTTGGTATCTATTTCCTCACCTTTAGGTGCCTATTGAGTATGAGACAAGCTTTGGGTGCTTTGGTGATGAGTGATGACTAGGAAAGTTTGGAATGACTTGAGCATCGATAGAGATGATGCTAATACAGTAAATGATAGTCATTTTTTGTCACAAGCTAGGATGTTTTGCAATCCTCCAAGCCAATTTATAACATGATTCATTTTGTATCATTAGGGAGGTGTATGAAAAGATAGACCCCATGCTAGGGCATATTAAGGACAAGGTTCGACTTACAAATCTGAACTCGTATAATCATATTCGTATAGAGGTAGAAAATGATTAAAAGAGCTAACTAGTCCACTACATGCCTTAGAATGTGCTTACACCAAAATATCATCATTTATCATGGCTTTTAGCACCAAAACATGTGGGGTGAAGAGAACCACACCATCATCCAATGGTTGAAACTAGTTTATATGTAAGCATTACACAAACTGGTCCCTGATGAAGAGTGTGATATCGTATGAAGACAATTGAGCCACTACATCAATGGCAATGATGCAATACCATACAGAGATAATTGAGCCACTACATCAGTGTAGTGGCAATGGTGCGATAACATAGGAAGATAATTGGGACCAACCATGCAACTGGAAATCGAGGGAATCTAGATTCTAACTTCTCTTGAGTGGTGGAACATGCACGCTAATGCTACCCCGCAACAACAACATTTTTCAACATGGGTGTTTTCACAAGTGGCGAACACTTCTTATGCAAAGAAAGGTTGGAGCACCTACAGTTTCATCCACGATGTCAAAAGAAACAAGTTGAATGTCAACAATTAGAGAGCTTGGTTTATGTGCATTACAACTTGTGATTCTTGTCCAATTACTATGAGCAGTCAAAGATGGATAAAACAGATAAATATAATCCTTAGAACAACAATCTTGAGGAGGATAATTTGGAGGATGGAGTATAGGTTTGTGGGCAATTCGAGAATGCTATTATTCTCACACTTTATTGATATTTGGAAGGAAGAGAATTGAACACTTCTTCTGCAAAGAAAGGTTGGAGCACCTACAGTTTCATCCACGATGTCAAAAGAAACAAGTTGAATGTCAACCAATTAGAGAGCTTGGTTTATGTGCATTACAACTTGTGATTCTTGTCCAATTACTATGAGCAGTCAAAGATGGATAAAACAAATAAATATAATCCTTGGGACAACAATCTAGAGGAGGATAATTTGGAGGATGGAGTATAGGTTTGTGGGCAATTCGAGCATGCTCTTATTCTCACACTTTATTGATATTTGGAAGGAAGAGAAGGAAATAAATCCCTTTCTCATACTTATGAGAGGAGGAGTGTAAGGAGGTTTGAATCAATGAAGTCGTTTCATGTGTTGAGGGACCAAAATCACTAAGAAAACCTCCTAGCTAATGAAGCTTCTCATTTGAATGTTGCAAATTTAAGGATAAAAGGGAGGAGTTTCATATCCCATACCCATAGTTAAGTTATGGTTATCGTAGCCAAAGCTTCCAATGAAAAATCCAAAACACAACAAGTGGTAAAGTGCTTTTAAATGGAAGAGACAAATATTAATGCCCTCAAGATCACAAGCACTTTCACACACCTCATTCTTGATAGAGGAGAAGCTTCATAGTTGGTTTGGCATTAATATGGAGAATGGGGGTAGGATTACTCTGAGTGTGGTCTAGTTGGTCATTGTCATAAATCCAGAGTGCATTTTGTTAAGCCGAAGGAGGGCTAAGAATTGTATGACTCAAACCTTGTCGTGGGTATGAGCAGCAACTAGCATTGGATTTGCGCCATTTTCTAGGATGATGGAGATCCCTTTGAATCATTGGTTTGGGTTTAGGGCCTAGGCAATCAAACATCCATTATAGGAAGGGACCGATCTTGTTGCTAAATATTGTAATGATGATTTATTTCATTTAATATATATTAATTAATATATAAAAAAGTTGTAAGTAATAAATAACATTTATTACATATGTAATTATAAATTAGATCACCATTTCCAATATATATATATATATATAATTGTTGATACAATGAAATAATACAAATCTCTCATTATTTTCCTCACCTATGTCTCATATTCTCCATATAACATGGTATCAAAGCAACAGTAACTCTGACCTAGGGCATCTCAAAGTTTGTGTCAAAAAAAAGTTTAACACCACCCACTTGGAGAAGGAGACTTGCACAAACTATTTTATTTCTATATGTACAAATGGAAACAAATTAAACTTAAGTGCAATTAAATCGTACGAACATCACACAAATGTGTACGACAAAGCGTATGATGGCCAAATTAAGAGATGGCCAATATTAATAATTTTATAATGTCAGAGTCTCATAAGCTAAACAGTAAAAATTTTACTACTTGGAAACAAAAATTGGAACATATTAACTTACGATGATCTTTGAGAAATTGTTATGGGGACGACTCCAAAACTGAAACCCATGGCCAATGACTATAAGAAGAAAAACAAAAAAGCATGGTATTCTTCCTCACATTCGTGGTATTACAACTACTTTTGAGGTTTGGACAAAATTGAAAAATTTGTATAATAATTCAAATGAACTTGAAATTTAATTGTTGGGAGCATCTAATTCCATATAGAGCATTTCAAAAGTTGCAAGAACTGAAAAATGAACTATCAGTGATTAACTCAAATATCAAAGATAAGAAATTTGTCACTATTGATTAATATCAACATTTTATATAACTTCTTGAAATGAAAACCCCACATTTGAAGTTGTAGTCTTACTCCTTCAGGAAGAGTAGAGAATCAAGAAGTCTAGATCAAGCTTGTAGAGGAAGTCACAATGAAATAGGTCGTGACATAGATCATAGAGGTGGAAGATCTAATCGACATCAAAATCAAAAATCGGAAGTCAAATTCTTCAAATCAGATAAGTACTTCTCAAAATTACAAGTGTTGCAATTATTGTAGCAAGAATAATCATACTAAAGAAGAGTGTTCACTTAAACAAAAACATGAAGCTAAAAAGACTATAGGTGGAGGACACCGTAGAGGAAGAAGCAGAGGGGGACGGAATTAGAGTCATTTTGTTAAAAACAATACAGTTGTTTCCCAACAACCCGCCATTGATTATTTGTTTGTGGCTTCTCATACTGATATATTTGTTTCTCAATGTGTTTGATACAATTGATTCGAGAGCCACCAAGCAAATGACCAATAAACAAGAAGGCTTTTCAAAACCTTCTCATTGTGATAATGAGATTATTATTCTTGGTGACAACAATTCTCATGAAGCACAGGGCAAAGATCATCACCTATGAACGTTTCACAAGATTGCATCAAAACCATACAGAGTGTCTTGTATGTTCCTAGTTTAAAAACAAATATATTTTCAATTAGTAAAACTACTGATGAAAATTATATTATTGTGATTGATAAGAAGCAGTGTTTGATTAAAGATTGTAATAATAATATTATTGCCAAAGTATTGTGATGTAATGATATGTATAGATTTGATGGTATTCCAAAGCAACAAGATTTTATGACAGGTTCCACTTTAGAAAATCACATAGAACATGAAAGATATGATCATCTTAATTACTTTATTTATAGCTACTGCATAAACATAACTTGGTTAATGGATTGGCTTACATTGAAAAAGATAAAGATGTATGTGATGCATGTTTCGCAGGAAAGTAACATCGTTTCAAATTTGATGACGGTGAAACCAAAGCAACTTAGGTATTGCAATTAATTCATAGTGATGTTTGTGGTCTAATGTGAACCCAATCTCTTGGGAGTGTTAAATACTTTGTCCCATTCACTGAAAAATTCTCAAGAAAAATATGGGTATATTTTTTGAAGAACACATATAATGTCTTTTCCATTTTAAGCAATTCAAGACAATAGTTAAAAATGAAAGTGGTCAATGCATAAAATGTTTCGAAATTATAAGGTTGTGAGTATGAATCAAATGCCTTTTGTGACTTTTTCTATCATCATGATATTCATCTATTGCCAAAACACCACAACAAAATCGGGTAACAGAGAGTAAAAACGGATCCATTATGAAGAAGGCTAGGTATATGTTGATCAATTTTAGGTTGAAGCAGTGCAAACACAATGTTTTTGTGAAGCTTTGTCGAAAAGGAAACCAGAGGTAGCCAATATCAAAAAATTTGGTATTTAGCATATGCGCATATTTCTAATTCAGATAGACACATGTTAGAGGCTAAAAGTAGAAAATGCATATTTATTAGGTATAGTACTGAATCAAATTCATATAAGTTATATGATTTAGTAAACAGAAAGGTTGTTATAAGTAGCAATGTAACTTTTAATGAAAAACACCCACATATCCATACCAATGTTATCAGAACCGAATTGGTGATCGAACCAAAAAACCTTGTGGACTGGGAATCGGGTAGAAACAAAAAATAATAATACCGTTTACCAAAAACACATAAATTATTCGTATTTTAAAGAAAAACATATATATTCATGTGTGTCCAGATGAATCCAAACCATTGATACATAAATATGCAAAAATTCTCATTTATACAGCATATAAGGGTGCACATAACCAAAATAGCATTGAGTGCAATCCACCCCTAAACCGAAAATACATCAACAAACAGGCTCTAGATGGCCTCTAGCATCCAAAAAAATTATGCTACAACAAATACCTACATATCATCAAAATCATTGCCTATATTGGGATCTTTGTCATCAATACAACCTTCTAAGCATTAAAATAAGATTAAAAAAACATAGCATGTCAAGTCAAGATTTTGTTTGAGTGATGGGTACATTTTTAGTAGAGTCATGATTAGAGGAGTTCAACAACCAATGCCACTAACATTAAAGTACATAGAGGGATTGGTGATCTTTATTAAATACTAGTTCCTTACCCTTGTACATGACAAAATCCAATGGAAACATTGCAATCCCAACAATCCTGAAATCCTGAAAAATTGTTAAGTCTACCGGATTTTGAGTGAAATCTAAAATTCTACTTTCTCCATACGAAATCTAATGAGGTTGGAACCACTCTCAAACATCCTGTGTCATTTCATGGTAATGTTAAAAATTTAAGTAAAAGGATGGAAATGAAAGATTCCTTTTACTTAAATTTTTAGCAATACCATGAAATGCATAGCAATGCTAGGAACATAGGCTTGAATATTACGTGGAGGGCCATAGGCTTGAATATTAGGTTGGCCTAGGGGAGAATTACAAGTGGGCCAACCAAATGAAAAAACCAAAAAATAAAAAAGGCAAATTGTTAACGTTGCACGAGAAGGTACAATCTGCACGGAACCGGTCTCGGGCCAAAAACAGTCGGACCGGCCGTTTCCGATCCGATTTTGATAACACTGATCCATACAGTTGAATGAACATGATTTCAAAACTCTTGTTACACATAGGAGGTGTAGAAGAGAAGAAGACAAAGAAGCAAAGGAAGAAAAAGTATTGATTATGAGGAAATGTTTGTTCCTCCTTGAAATTAATTACAATTGGAATGTTGTTAGCTCTTGCAACACAATTTGGATGGAAAATACACTAGATGGATGTTAAAAGTGCATTCTTGAATGGAGGTTTACAATAAGTGTATATGGAGCAGCTTGAAGGAAAAGAAAAGTTAGCATGTAAATTGGTGAAGGCCTTGTATGCACTAAAACAAGCCCATCAAGCATCGTATGAAAAGATTAACAAAAATCTTAAATCAAGAAGTTTCAAGAGAAGTGATTCTAATCCTAACTTATATATCAAAGAATTAGGTGAAGAAATTATAATGATGGTTGTATATGTTGATGACTTGATATTTACAAGTAGCAGTGATGAATTGGTACAAGAAGAAAAAGATAGTATTTGTAAATCATTCGGTATGACTAACTTGGGATTGTTATATTATTGGTTAGGCATTAAAGTTTTTGGCCACAACCACACAAGAATTTCATCTCACAGGCAAAGTATGCTTCGAAATTGTTGGAAAAATTTAGAATGGAAGATTCTTATCCCAACAAAACACTGGTGGAGGTAATCTTAAAACTTTCAAAAGATGATGAACCTAAGGTAGTGAATGAATTACTTTATCATCAACTTGTTAGAGGATTGATTTGTCTTGCCACAACCAGATCAAACATAAATTTTGCAATTGGAATGTTATCAAAGTTTTTGAATTGTCTCAAGGAAACACAATGGAATGTAGCAAAACAAGTACTTAGATACATCAAAGGTGCCTTATAGTTTGGTACTATATTGGAGAAGAACAATAACTTAATGCTAAAAGGTTTTTCTAATGCAGACTAGACAGGTGATACAGATGAAAAGAAATCGACAACAAGGTATACTTTTTCCCCTAGCAATGGAGTAATTTCATGAGCAAGTAAAAAGAAATTTTTGGTAGCACTTTCAACAACAGAGGCAACTTCGAAAGCTGTGTGGTAACATAGGATTTGAAGTGATTTGAAGCTTCCACAAATGCTACCTACAACTTTAAGCTATGACAATCAACGTACCATCAAGATGACAAACAAAACATTCGAAATAAAAAGAAGATGAAATTCAACATCACTATATTAGAGAACAAGTGCAGAACAAAGAAATAGAGTTGATATATTGCAAGTCCCAAGATCAGGTGGCAGGCATCTTCACCAAAGCACTCAATAGGGAGAAGTTTGAAAACTTTCAAAAAGTGTTAGGAGTTGGGGAAAATCCAATCATCTTTAAAATGGGTTGTTAGATATCGAAATGATGATTTCATTTATTATATATTAATTAATAATATAATAAAGTTGTAAGTACTAAATAACATTTGTTATATAAGTAATAATAAATTAGATGATTGTTTCCTAACAAGAATAACGGAATCTTCATGACACGATCTTATGTGATTGTTAATACGTTGAAATAATATACATCTCTTCTTATGTTTCCTAACAAGAATAACGGAATCTTCATGACACGATCTTATGTGATTGTTAATACATTGAAATAATATACATGTCTTCTTCATTCATATTCTCTCGCCTATGTCTCAGATTCTAGTTTAACACTTGTTGCAAGCTTCACTAGTAAATCCTCGTAGAGTTAGAGCATGGAAAAGCATAGCCACCCCCAATCATTGCTTTTAATGTGAGGCTATGGACCTGCATCGAATTCCAAGGAGACATGTGCAGCTTCTAGCAAATAGTTAGGAAGCCATTTTCCATTTGGCAAACAGAAATATCTAGCCAAGTTAATTATGGGCACGCAAAGATAATGGAGATTGTGACACAGCAAAACAAGTAAAATTGACAAGCTTGAAGTTGAACGTTCATGCCTTACCAGCTTCTGGGCCTTGCAAGGAGCTCTCAAGATGTGGTTTCACATCCAAGAATGTCAATTAGGTCTACCCTAAATTATGAAAAAGAGGAAGAATTAGTCTAGCAAGCTCTTGGAGACTTGGAAATGGAACACATGGACCAAGAACCCGAGCCTCCAACAAAGGATACGCATGAATCCCATGGTGAGCATGACTTTGATTCCAAGTTTAAATATGTTTTGCAAGATAATTT
This sequence comes from Pinus albicaulis, assembly GCA_034641835.2. Taxonomy (NCBI): domain Eukaryota; kingdom Viridiplantae; phylum Streptophyta; class Pinopsida; order Pinales; family Pinaceae; genus Pinus; species Pinus albicaulis. The sequence goes on along the minus strand of CM076577.1, from coordinate 254,864,877 downwards.
TGATACAAGGACATAAATTGCAATGATAATAGGTGTTTTATTATTATAATAATAGCAAAATGATGGTTGCTATGGTTGTGGAAGAATAGGGTTTTGTCTAGTTGATATAGGTTGAGAACGCAGGATTGGTTCAAGAAAAAGATGGTTGTGATTTCATCAAAAACTCTACCATAATGCCTAGGCCAATGACGAGTAAAATGAAGCTTAATCAATGAAGCCTTGAATGAAGCAGAGAAACGAAAATGTCCTTCCTCGAAGAGCAAACACAAAATTTTAATATGTTAGACTACCAAGATGTAGAGGAGGTGAAAAACAAAATTCTCTATCAATGGTGGAAATGTGAACTATTCAACCAACGTTGACTCTCGTCCAATTGGTAAGCCAATGGTCAAACAAATGGATTATGATCTTAATTGCACTTTGTTATGCTTGTCAAATACAGTTCACTTCCAATTTCTATTTTGAATATCTTATATTGTGGATTGCAAACATATTGCTTGTCCAAAGCTTTTGTCTTTTTGTATTTTGAACAAGCATGTAAACCTGTGTTGCACAAAACTTCTAGGAACCCAGCGTTTCGAGACGTACCCGTACCCAAAACTCAGAAACTCAGTCGAAACTTGACAATCATGTAATCATCTATGAGAGTTAATATAGACTTGGTTTTCCTTCTAAATTGTCATCTATGAATTGGTTTCCCTTTTTTCTTGCAAGATATATATATATATACGTTTCAGCCGACGTTTCAGCTAATGTTTCCATTTTTTAAACTCCAAAGCATTTCAGCATTTCATGCAACTTAGATTTAAACTGACCATTGTGGGAGGGTGTTAGAGATAATGGTCATATTTAAAACTTAGACGTATTAGGGCTAAGATGAATAACAAAGTGACATGCACATTATTATGTGTATTCATTTCCAATTTTGTGTGTCTAAAACCAACAAAAACCAGTTATAGCACCTTCAATCCTATCTACAATCATCCTCCAAAGTTTGCTCCGCAAAAATGCACCTATGCAGGTTGTTATTTCCACCACCATCTAACCAAGATCCCTCCTCTTGAAATTTGTTGCTACTACATCAATGAGCACATATAGGTGCCCACTGATTGTGTGAATCCCATATCTCTAATAGAAATTTGCAAGCCTCCAAATTGCAAACTATTTAGTTCCTTCCATACATCATTTCAACCCAATTCAAATACAATGATCTCATGCATAGAGAAGATGCAAAGGGTGATATCAAGAGAAGACTTTAGTGAAAGTAGACATGAAATTTAAAAGGAAAATCTCAATTGACCAATAATGCAGTGCTACCATCCCTGATGGGGGTGAAGTTGTGAACATTGTGGCAACAACAGTTGAAGAGGGGGGCGAGGCAAACCGCCACCTCCCGACATCTGGAGTACACGCGAAGGGGCTCCTACCTGCACCCCTTGTGTGACATTAAACATCCCAACTAAATTTATGGTTCGCAACTGGCAAACCAATGAGATGAGGTATGGTGCAATGAAGTCTCGAGTGGAGTTAGCAGGGGTTCGTTCGCGCCTGGAGATGGTGGAGAAAATTCTCACTCAAGGAATTGAGAGCCCAACTTTGTGCAGATGCTCTTGTTTAGAGAGGGAAAGTGAGTGTGGTAGTCTAAGAAATTCAAGAAGGACAACAACGAAAGGTCTAGGTGTTTCTGACCCGGCCCTCCCACTAAATTGTAGTTCCACGGCCTTGAGTTCAAGTTGAAGGGCAATAGAATCTCCTCCATATTCAGACTGCATGCAAGGATGAAGGCCATTCGACTAGTGTAAGAGGGTTGATAGCTTAGTTGCATAGGGTGTTAGGATTGGTTGCATAGGGTGTTAGGCTTATTCAATTCTTGGCCTCTTTGGACAGTGAACCAAACAAAATGAGACATGTCTTTGAATTGACTTGTTAGGTTATACTTTGGCAAGCTTAAGTCCTCATTCTAATTTTGATTTAGACAAAGTTGTCTCTCAAAGTCCTACGTGATCATTTACAGGGGTATCCTATCCTTTTATGCGGGGTTATGTTGTATGGTTTTAGTTAATGAGCTCTTGCAACTTTATTTGGCTAGCTATTGTATCCGCTTGGAGGGGGAATTTTTTGGCTCAATTTCGTTTCACTTGTTTAGCTCTGACGAGTTAGGAGGGAGCATCACCTTTTGGGTTATTTCATTTCTAGCAAGCCATCTCCAGGCTTTCTTTGTAGATTGGTTTTCTGACCCATTATGTAGTGTGGTCACCTTTGGTAGGGTTGTCCAGTTTTTGGGTGTCTGTCCTCGAGCCCTTGCGGCGGGGTCATTTTCAGAATCCCCCCTCCCTTAGTAGTCTTGTCAATAGCCACCTCGCCGGACACACCACAATGCCACAGCAAAGGATGAGGTCCCAACAACGCAACAATAGCAAGGGACCAATTCAAGGATACATTTGCAGAGTGGAGCCTGAGATCATTGGAGAGGGACAATCTTTATCTGATTTTGAAATCAACGAGGTTCTAGAGATTGGGTATCTGACATTAGACAACTTAGGGGCCGAATAAGCCAATACATCTAGGTTATTCAACTTTTCTAGCATACCATGACCCTCATAGGGAATGTGATGCAAGACAAATTAGTTGCTCAAGAGAATTCGGCCAGCATCCTAAGGGAGATTTAGAAGTACATCCAGCACTTACACTCTCGTGAGCTCAGCATACAAACCAGGCTCACCCAATTGGAGTCACATCTCGATGGCAAGAAAATGCGTAGCCCAGCTAATCTAGCCAGCAATGTAGTACACATAGAGGTCTTCAACTCGTTTGGCTCAATGCATTTGGATGAATTGCTCTCGGTTTTATTTCAATCATGTTTTTTAATTGGCGATGGCACCATAGCTTGTTATCTGGTTTACAGTTTTATAGTGTACATGTATATCTGGTTTACAGTTTTATAGTGTACATGTAGGGGCAAATCTTTTTTAATGTCTGTCTAGTGTATTAGACTGGCATAATACATTTTGGACTATTCCTATAACACCTAGAGGTCATACTGGTTTCTTGTCATGACATTATGCCCCAAGGAGGATCACTATGTCTTGTAAATATTTGTGATATATTAATAGAAGGATGATACTAATTAACCAAAAAAAAATGATGCAATGCTACTATATAGTCGATAGAAAGTCTATATTTTTAGATTTGGCATATCTTAACGTTAGCAAATTCTTAAGTAGATTCCATTTTAAATCGAAGACTCTTTTCCAATCTAGTCTATAGCCTCAATATCAAGAGAAGATGGATTCCCTTCTTCAAATCTTGGCTCAAGATGCTCCCCAAAACCAAGATCTGGAGGAGGAAGCCCATCAAGGTCCTCGATCGGGGTGCAACGCGGTTCAGTATCCTTCTCGGGAATTGCGACATGATTGAGAAGACCTTTGGCAAGGTTGAAGGGTGGCCACCTCCTAGGCTTCACGTGTGTGATCGTCTTAGTGGGATGGCATAAGGCATTTGCGTGATTAATGAGGTAGGGACGAGTTGTAGAGCTCATAAATTCCAAGTGGAAGGGATAGTAAATCTCCTGAGCGCATATGTCCTAATCTAGTGCAAGTTTCCAAAGGGAATTTGCAGGCATTATGATTCATTCATTCATGCCTACTCGACTGGGATGGCGTCGTTGTGTTCAAGACGGGACCAAGTCTTTTTGGTTAATGTCGTTCGCAGCTGAGTATGTTTCCTTTTCTAATCCTTTACTACTGCAATGGCATTGATGCACTTGGTAATTGGAATGTTGGACGGAACAATAATGGGTGCTTGGAAAATTGGAAAGTTACTGTAGTTTGTCTTTGCTATGTATGATGTTTCTATGCCAGTGTTCGTTTTCTTTGGCATTTTACTGTCTAGAATGGGCATGTATGTTCAATTTTGGGTTAATTGTTGCGTAAAGAAGGATTGTATTGCCGAAAACGAGGGATATTTGCATGTTGTGTCCATTTTGAGCATAGAAATGAAAGTACACTTCCTGTATTTAATTTACTCTGTCCATGAGGTGGTATGTAAGGGTTTGTGGCTAGGAGAGCCGGTCTCTGGTATATTTTTTCTGTATTGGCAAAAGTCACTTCGTCTCTCTGTGTATTATGGCGATCCTAAGCACGCAACGTTGGACAGTGGTTTAAAATGGTGTTGGAGGCCTCCCTGGTTGAAATTCCACCTTTCTACTAGGCTTTTGCCGAACAGTATCTGTTTCTTGCATCTTTTTAATGTCTCTGTATCAATTTCTTTTAATTTGTGTTTACTCTGAGGACGCGAGCTGGAATTAGTCCTCGACCTTCCTTTTCTATTGGTCCGGTTATAGTCTAGTGAATTTGGAGATAAGCATAATGGTTCGCCCGTCCCCTGGTGCTAGCTCGTTTGGTAATGGAGGTCGGGGTCGAGGCAAGAAGAATGGCAACTATGGCAGCAAAGGCTCCTCCTCAGCTCGGTCACCGAAGAGAAGCGGTTTAGGCATATAATATTGGCACTCCAGCCCAAGTGAAAAAATTGATCTCATCATGGAAAGTTGATCTTAATCAGTGAGCTGAAGCTAAAGTGTAGGTGGAGGATTGGGGAGTTCTCACTCCAGATCCTGGTCATACTCGTGGACGCACCACCCAATATAAACAAACAGTGCATCTTTATTGGCTTATTAAGAGTCTTGTGGCTAAAGCCATTATGACTATCGATTAACTTTGGCAAATCAGACCCAAGTCTTCAGGAAAGTCAGAAGGAATTGCAGATGATTCAATTCCAAATCAAGCAAGAGAATGTCTGTCATGGCCATTTCAAAAAGCACATTCCGTGCCTCCACCAATCAAAATTACCTGGATCTAGAACTAAGGACCCCGCCCCTGTGGAGTCCTCTTATGATGATTAGTTGTTAGTCTTGTTATGGTTGTTTTTGTTTAATTTTGTGATGTATATGTCAGCTAGTATCATATATTACAGCTATGTAGATATAGATGAAAATTGGTTTAGACATTCAGGCCTATAAGGCCTTGTTTGACAAACTTAAGGGACTGAGATTTTGGATGGCTTATAACGCGTTTCACTGGCCAACAGACCTGGTTTCCCAATGGGCAGGTTGAGGCCAAAGAAAGTCTTTCATGGATGTAACCTGCTTTTGAAAATGAATGAAAGAATTGAGAGGACCTACGAAGCTGACAAAAAAAAAAGCAGTCCATAGCCTTTTATCTAAAAAGTAATGTACAAGGTCTCTCTAACATGATATTTTAGTCATTAAAGGGGACATTTAAATATTGATGTATTTAGTGGATAAACTTAAGAGGATGTTGACACAAGCATGCGAAAATGCTAAATATATTTTTCACGGCCCAACAATATAGTTATAAAGCCTTCTACTTATATGCTTTATTATAATGTCCATGACCATGATCCTTTAAAACATGTTGTTGGTAATTTGTTGTCTTGTGAAGCGACTACTACTAACTGTAAACTTTCTCGAATTGCTTCCATTGCGTCCATGACTATAATAAATCAAAAAGGTTTAAGGAAGAAATATTATAGAAACAACAAATTAACATTTGTAAAACAAATTACAGAGCATTCATAGGTAAGAAACTTATGGAAGACTAGACCAAGGTTAGCTCAACCAGTTGTTGCCAATTTGCTGGGCATTTGGCTAGTTCTGTGCCAACAGGTGCTCATTTCAAACCCCCTTGGGTGAGGCACACTAGCCTATGCCAAAGGGTTTACTAGGAATGCAATCCATAAATGTGGAGAAGCATCCATTGGGTTTCCCCACAAGTTTTTCCTTGAGAAAATAAAAAGAAACTTGGAAGCAACATCTAAGAAGTATTATAAAGAACCAACGATCTGTCAGCAGGGGCTATACTGTTAACTTTTAAGGGAAAGCTCAGATAATTAGCCCTCTTGTGGTGGTGTTTCAGAGCTATTTTGCTCTTTCTCGCTGCTTATTCATGACTTGTGCAGTTAAACAATTGTGGCTATATATGAACGAAAAAACTTTGAGAGAGATTTTTACCAACATATTTTATTATAACAGTAAGTATGACCCTTTAAAGCACATCCTTTAAAATATCTCACTCTGTGCAGTAACTACCAGCTGCCAACTTTCTCAGCTTAATTCAATAGTGTCCATGAGTGGAATAAATCAAAGAGTTTATAGAATGATTAACAGAACAGATGACCACTTTGTAAAATGAATCACAGCATTCACAGATAAGAAACTTGGAAGCAGCATCCAAGGAGTAATGTGAAGAATCGGCAATCATTGAAAGAATATGTGCAACTCATAAGAAGCCATGACATTTTTATACAAAATATCTGACTTTTTAGGAGATAATTGGGAGATAAATCAGTTCAAAACAGATGAAAAGGCCATGACCAGTTTCTTCTTAAAACATGGGTAAGGATCCAAGATTACTACAAAGATGCTTATATGGCATTGCTGAATTGCAGAATACTAGCAAAAATCCAGATCTACTAAGCACCAAGAGGGATCAGTAAAAAAAGTATCCTTTCAAGCATGTGGGTTAAAAATTTGTCACCATCTGAAGCAACTATTACCTGCAAACTTTCTGCAGTTGCTTCACTGGTATCCATGACTGGAACAAATTAAAAGGTTTTAATAATTAATTATTTAAAAACACAACAAAGAATCATTTTGTGGAATGAATCATTATTCATGAAGCATTCAAAGTTAAGAAACTTGGAAGCAGCATCTAGAGAGATGTATTGAAAAACAGGAACCCGTCAGCAGCTCATACGAAGACCTGAAGTTATCATATAAAAAAGCTATCTTATAAGATAATGTGGAGGGCGATCAGTTCAAAACAGATGAACAGGCTATGACCATTTTCTTCATAAAACTTGGCTCAAGATCCCAACATTCCTACAAATATGCTTATGTTACATTGCTGATATGTGCAACAATCAGCCATTCATTCAAACTAAAAATGTAACAAATCACAAAGAAGTTGATCTGTGCACCAAAAACAAGTTCACAGTGAAAAAAATATTGACCTAATTCCAGATAATATTATGACCAAAAGGGGCCTAGACAATGGAGACCATGAAAGGAAATCATCATTTGACATTGTTTTCTAGAACTCATGGAGATGGAATCATACTAATACCTATGATTTAACACTCCGATAGATAATATCAGTTTTAGTATTCAACACACTCAAATCTCTTAGTATAGGCCAGGTGCCTAGCAGCACATCCGCAAGTTTTTGATCAAGCTTCCAATATCTAGAATTCATTTTTTGAATTTCTGATGGAACCAGATAACAGCTACATTGAGATGATCTACAAATTAGAAACCAGTGATTGGTTGGACTATTCCAAACTGTTTGCCTTTTATCTAGACTTTATATTGCTGCTAGTTGCATTCTTGAGATCCTCCTCGTATCCAGGCAACAACTAGCTGCATTATGGACATTCATCTAAATCTACATATTGGAAAGGCTCCAGTGTGTAAAGTATAAACAAGGCCACCGTTGGAAAATCCACTCAGGCCATTCAGTTTTAATTCTATGCTACCATAAACACCTAAGATATTTAGACCTATGAAGAAATCTAGTTATTCGCTAGCCGTCATATTACCAGACTAATATGCCAGATCAAAGCATTGACATAAAGTGGCAGGCTGAACGTTGTTCGCAAAAAGAGTTAAAACATCCAGTTTGTGTGACTGCATATAACAGCAATACCTGCATTTTTTCCTTCCTTCTTTTCAATACCTGTTATTTTCAAGATATGAGAGAATTGGAATTTCAATGTTGAATCCCTGGTCAAATTTGTACTCAGTTAGCAAACTACAATTTCATATATGAAATGAACTATTTGAACTTGAGGAATTCATTTCAAGTTTTGCAAAATTTCATAAGAGATTATTGCATTGTATATATTTTTTTATTCATTGGCATTCAATTAAATGTTTTTTATACAAATGTCGTGGCAGAGAGCACTAGAAAGCAACTGTTTCCTCAAAAGGGCATACAGAAGGTAACGTGGAAGAGGTCATATGCTTGTCACTTATATCCACCACACTTAAACACATAGTTCTTCCTTGGCATTCATAAAAACTTTGAGATTCTTCATTTTCCTGCCAGCCTGATATGGTTAGCAATAGTTGACCACATATCATGGTTAAAGGCTCTCTCAGCCTTGACAGTTCCCATGCTCCTCAAGGGAAAATTTGCTGAACAACAGTAAACCCTTATCTTTAGAGAAATTCGATCTAACCATAACAACAGTGGAGGAACTCGACTCCGTTTGGACAATCCTCAAATAAAATCACTTGTTTTTGTTCACTTCGGAATTATGGTGTCGCAGTTGTTGTTCACATTATCTGAAATTGTTGTTATATTGCTAGCATTTATTCAAGCGAGATAACTTGGCAAATGAACTAAATATATCAGATATTGACATTTTATCTTCTTCTGGGAATATAAAATTGTCGAAGTGAACCAAAAAAGTTAAATATGAGTTTAAAGACTAGCATCCAGTTCCTAGCATTGTTAAGCATTTCCAGAAAGAAACATTCATGGAACCTCAGCGTGCCCCTTTCAGACAACAGTTAGCACATTCGGTGTCCGATGATTAGTTCCTTATCTTCCATTTTCTATTTCTATCCTTATATAGGCTTGTAAATAGATTAGAATTGTTCTCCTATATTTTACTAGGATATCAATTTGCAAAACGATGAGAGATAATGCTAGACAATTCATTGACAATAATCTTGAAGTTACACAACTTACCCTTGCACAGGAGGCAATCTCTCCAACGCGCTCTCGCTGCAGTCAGATAACGACGAGCTGGAAGCTCCACTTTTCTTGTCCTTGGAGCAATCAGTTCGATTATTCTTCACACTGGCCATTTTTTTCTTGTCAAATGAATTAACAGTATGTCCCGACATCGAAACCACTCAGCCGAACCTCATTACACCTCAAATCGCATAGGTGAAGCTAACAAAATTGCATTCTTCAAATTCTTTACCATTCAACCTCAGATCTGCTCAGAAAACAGAGTACTACGTGCCAATTGTTGCTCAGCCGCCACTGCCCTGTTATACCTAAGTAACGGTCATGTGCCGGGACCACAGACAAGACCGAAAAAGAATAATGCCAGCTCTAACCAAAACCAGCAAATCCTCGAACTCACAGTAGGGTTTGCAGATCGTTGCTGAACCCTGCAACGTAGATGCCGTACCGTAATAAGAAAATCTACATAGAAGCAAGGCAGGGACTCTTTCAGCTCATCTTTAGCACAAAAGGCATCAAAATTTGCATACACTGCAGTGAGGCTTCTGATGCACCTATGGCCCTAGAAAATTTCCCTGTAAATGACAGCTGCTGCGACCTTCTATAACAGGGCTTTTCTTCTTCAGTTAGTGCATATAATATAGTCTCCATGGATCGATCTGTGAAGCCTGCAAACAAAATCCATGAAGAGCAAGAAAGAAGAGGAGAGTACAAATTCACGGAAGCTCTGAGAGAAAAAGCTTTCAAGCCCTGCACAGGGTGCTCCCACCTCTAGTTAAAGCTCGGCCGAGTCTCGGAAACCTGACTGTAGCGGATCCCGTGCGGCCTTCTGCCTGGAGCAAAGGGACCGTCTGATGCAGCTTGAATAGCGGAAGCTTTATGTGCAGTGAGTCGGCTGGGGGCGGAACAGGGCCAGGGAGCTGTGTGGTGAGGATTTGTTTCCGTTGGCCTCAATTTTGAACCTCAAACGGCACTCTTTCATTCGGATTTGACCTCCACCATGGCCGACCGACAGGCCTTATGCTCGCTCACAGTCCTATTAAACATCATGCATCTTATTTCCATTCAACAGAATCTCCTTCACTCTCTCCCCATTCTCTGTTATAAAAGTGTCGCCCACTTAGGCCCACGGCAATACTCGGAATAAAAGTATACATTCGTCTAATAACGTGATATACGCGTATATTCACGGGATACGTGTCTATATTTGCCGGAATTTTCTCCCGTATTTGTGGTTAGGATGAATCGGACGGCAATGACAGAACTCTTGTGCCTCCTCTACCGTCCGCTTCATCGGAAAAGCGACGCCTTTCACAACTACTTCTAGTTCTCCGACTGCGGGCAAAGATATGGTCAAACATGAAACACAACAATCGAAAGCTCTCTTTTTTTTAATTTTTCAATTTTCGAAAATATTGAGTGCGGTTCTTTGACATTTATCACCTAAACAAAACACCACGTAAGGTTCGATTTCTGTGGACTGTGATCAGATTTCCACTTAATGGTCAACTACCGGTGCCCAAATTAGTCGAGTTTTCAAATAATGTGGGGACATCCAGTGTCCCTCACGGGCCTGGGAAACATAATTGTTATTTATTCCACGTTACACGCTACCTTATTGCATTGGTATCAATTTGGCTCCATATCATTATTTTTTATAACCATAACATTTGACTTTTGTCATTAGTGTATTTCAAATTAAGCATATTTCAATTTTAATCAAAAATAAACATTTTAAATGCATCTTACGTTTACAAGATGGGTTGGGGTTGGGGTTGGGGTTGGGGTTGGGGTTGGCGAGTCTTATATCCCAGTCTATCGGCTTATAAATGCACCGAGAGACGAAATGGCCACCGTCAGATTAAAGCAATAAATGATTCTATGGTGGCCATTTCGTCTCTCGGTGCATTTATGGGCCGATACACTGGGATATAAAGCTCGCCGTTGGGGTTGGCACATTATTCCAACATGTGAAGTTTAGGCGTTGTCCACTTTGGAATAGAACCATGGAAGACCCTTCATTTATTTATTTATTTTCTGAGTATTTTTGGAAATTTTGAAAAATTTTAATGTATAAATGGATTTAAAAATTAATATATCTAAATCTCTATAAGAATTTAGATGTGGCTTTTCTAACACAAATTTGTAATTCCAACAATTTTTACCAGTTTTTGAACAAAATTAACGACATTTTTTACTCGAACAAATACCAAAACATAAAAGTAATAGAAAGAATAATACATACAAGTAACATAAAATAAAACAAATATTTAACTCTCTAAAATATATTTTTGAATATGTAAATGGATTTAATGCCTATAAAACCAGGTAAACATTAAGATGCACATTTACTAGATATAGAGCAAAATTAATCCAAACAAAAACCAAAACCTAAAGGTAATAGAAAACAATGATACATACAAGTAACACAAAATAAAGCAAATATTCCTAATGTGAGTAACTATGTTCTTCCCACTTATGTTATTGCTAGTTGTTCTATTCTTCCCTCTTATGTTATTGCTAGTTGTTTTCTTTTCTAAGTGCCAAAGGCATATGAATGGTCTAGTGAAGCTTTCCCTACATGTGTTCACATCGTAGTCCATAGAAGTCGATTAAAGTTGAGTCAACAAAACTACTCATTATGTTATGAATCAAAGATATCAAATATGTCTTTCTTCCAATTAGGGATTGTAATGTCGTTGTGGAATAGGACCATTTTTATTTAACCGGAAAGAGTATATATATTTTTCATTAAAGCGCGCCCGCATGCGATCAAAAAGCGATATTTTTACATCGAAAAACTGAGTATTTACATGGTTGTTAATGTTACATTTGGGCCAACTCTTATGCGAGTATTTTCACCAGCCATCCCATTATCAAAATTCAACACTATTTGTCTACTACTAAAAACATTACAGGACTGCGAAAGGAGATATATACATGTATGATTAGACATATTACAAAAATTAGATGGTGTCGAAGGGATGTTTATTCCTCCATTGGAGTTCGAGAGTTGAGGTCCATCGGCTTTGGCACCTCCTCCTCCTTCTTGCAGTTGTCTACCAACTTTAGCTTCAGCCCATCAATCTCCAACCTGAGGGCTTCAACTTCGTCTTCCAGCCTTCAAATTTTCTCTTTTTCTTCAAGTTTTTGTTCCTCTCTGTGAAATCCTTGTGTTGTTGGTGCACACATATTTGCAACACAACAATTTTCTTTCTAAATTTTCCATGTTCCTGGGCACAAACCTCACAATTCAACTTGTTGCTACCAGTTCCACTAGACCATTCGGCACTAACACTCCTAGTCCTAGGCCGAAGGCCCCAAGGGCTCGAGCTTGTGCTCTCTGCAGTAGAGCTAACCTTTCCACTCATCTCGCTAGACCTAGGATGACCAACGACCCCAGACCCATACCCCGACTAGGCGACAACCTTGATGTCACAGCCACAAGAGCACATATGGCCCCAAACCTCCTAAAAGACCCAAAACACCATAAGCAAACAAAATAGACACATAAGTCAGTTTACAGGGCCTTCCAAGCCACCTCAATTCCCACAAATAGGTAATTCACCATATTCTCACCGCTAATTCCCCAAGTTCTATTCTCTTTCGAATGAACCCAGAGGCCTCCAGGTAGCACAAAGAGCCCCCATAGCACATCCAACCAAACATACAGCCCACCAAGAATGTCGAAACACAGAGTGTTACCACTTCTCTTGACCACCTCGAATGTCACAGACACAAGAGCACAGATGGCCCCAAACCTCCTAAAAGACCCGAAACACCAGAAGCAAACATAACAGACACATAAGCCAATGCACAGGGCCTTCTAGGCCACCTCAATTCCCACAGACAGGTGCTTCACTAGACGCTCACCACCAATTCCCCAAGTTATATTCTCACTCGAATGAACCCAGAGGCCTCTAAGCAGTACAAAGATCCCCCAGAGCACATCCAACCAAACATACAGCCCACCAACACTATCGACACTCAAAGTGTTACCCCTTCTCTTGACCACCAGCCGAAAACGCAAGGATAGAGCCAAGGATTCCTCAGCTACCTCTACCAAATTCTTTATGCTTTTACTCAGACCGTTATCCATTATATAACCACATGCGGTATACCAACGAAGGAGGAACGATGTCACAGTACAAGTGTTGTTGGATTCCCAACGCTGGTCCATTATTTCCAAACCTTTCATAACTTCTCATAATTCCATTTCCACCTTCTTATCATACTCATGTGTTTTCCAAAGTTCAGGGAGTAAATGCTTCCCCCATGGATTCACCATTCCCACGAACAAGGCACCAAAATGCCATCATTTGCAATAGATATCAAGGCAGGGATAGTGTGTAGACACGCCTGAGATGTTACAGGGACCAAGTGGAGGGCAGTTGAGCTGCATGACACCATGTTGCAAAGTGATTTCTCTATAAGACATGCCACAGGAGCTGAGAGTGAGGCAGGGGTAGTTAAGAACAGAAATACTTTGAGTAATTACTAAATCAATGGGCTAGCCAAGATGCGACCACTTGTTGGAGGGCGGGAGGAAGTGCCAGTCATGTCAGGGGTAAGGGGGAGGAGGAAGGGGGGGAGGGGGGGAGGGGGCGAGGAGAAGGAGAAAGGGGTTAGGGAGAAGGGGGGAGGGGGCCAACGAGAAGGAAAAAAGAAAGAGGTAGACCAATTCTCCAAGGGAGGGGGAGGGAGGGAGGGGGAAGAGGGCTCCGAAGGATACTGGGGGAGAGGGATTAAAAGGCAGACAATCACTCCCAGCAAGTCTAAGTAGTTATCCATATTCCCATATGTATGGTTAGAAATTATCTTTGCCTTAGGATTCTTAGTCATAGTTACGGAATACATAGGTAACCTTCAATTCCATTCACCACGGTGGATTCTTCTTTGATTCTACAAGCCAGGTTGGCTTGTTTGTCTGCCTCTTTGTTGTTTCACCTAAGAATATGGTAGAAAATAACTTCATCCAATAGAGGGGTAATTCCTTGAGTTTTCTTGATGACTCGGTTTAGGAGAGTGTTTTTAGTAGGGGTATTTTTTCTCATATGGTTTATTATTATCATGGAGTCTGCGAGGATTTGGAGCTTCTTGATTCCTTTAGTGATGGCCTTATTCACTCCAAAGAGTAAGTCATAAGCCTCATCTTGGTTGTTTGATTTCCGACCTAAACTGTAGGCATACCTGTCTTCGATGTTTCCATCGGGATTTATGAGAATCCCTCCCCCTCCTACCACCCCAGTGGAATAGGACATTTCACCTTACTTCCCTTCGACATTTCAACTTGCTTCTCTTCAGAGCACGATCATGAAAGATCATGTCTCTTCTTCTCACTCTCTCAAAAAATATACATGTATTCTAACTGATAGACGAAACGACCCCTTTCCAGGCATTTTTTCTAGTCAATTTTGCTTAAAATTCTATAGAGATTTTTAAGAATCATAAGTTTAAGTTGTTTAATCTACAAAGTTCAAGTGTATAGGGGTTTTTTTAGAGTGCTAACTTCATTTATGCATTCAAAGGTACACTTTAAACAATAAGAAATCACAATCTTGCTCAAAAATGTATTGCCAAATTCTAACCAAAAAAGTCATTTCGTTTATTAGTTAGATGGCGCCAAAAATATATACTTCTTAATTAAAAAATTAAAATAATTAAATAATTCAAAATCTGAATTCGTTATCTGTTTTCATAAAATCTTGAAAATATATTATAATCATCCATCTTCATGTGTGTGTGTGTGCGTGCACTTGCCCATCTCGTCGCACATTGATCCTGTACCGTGTTCCTTTCCCTTGAATGGCTCTTTAATTCCTCCTTCTATATGCTCCATTGTTTATTCAATGAAGTAATAATTATGTTTGCCTCTTCAACATTCCTTTCATAGTGTCTCAAATCCTTGTAAAGCTCTATCAAATCACAAAATGATACAACACTAAGTACAATAGTGGCAATGCAATGTGGATGAACACTTTTTCCATGATAAAAAACACCTAGTATGTTTACATAGAGTCAAATGGAGAGTTAGTGTACCTCAAACTTGTTGATTATGTTATATGTCTTTGGTTATCTTTATTCCCACAAATGAGAACATTCACCTCACCCATACCCTTGTTAACAACATTATGGGAGGAGGAACAAGTAGCTTCAAGGGTGAGATCAAGAGTATTAATGGACACCCTTGCTATTAATTGCATGTTGAGATGTCTATGAAGGTGGAGTGGTGGCACCTGAATGACATTCATTGTGGGGAGACACATGGAGATTAGATGGTCTAACCCCCTTTTCATGCTAAGAATAACCTGGTTAAACAAGACCCTTTCATTCACTTTTTAATCTGCTTTCAAGTTTGGTGAGAAAATATATGAAATAAATCAATATAATTAAATTCTAATATGATAGCAATAATTTGTTGGTAAACTCCCTAGATGCGGGTGACATGTCTGACATGAGTGGATATCATATCTCACCCCACCCGGACTACGGAAATCTCCAACGCAATTCTTCACCTGCGCCGGGTCCAATTACTGTTAAATCCTCGCACGTTCCTCGCAGAACCAGAGATGATGCCGAGCGAACATGCATTGCGTCACTAAACCCTGAACATCACCTCGCCCATACCACCATTAATGTCCATAATGCATAATCAGCATCGCAGCCACACCTCCTCCCCTGCGCCTTCTCAACTGCTCGAGCTCCACATGTAGTTCCGTGCAAAGATCACTCATTGCCAACCTCATAGATCTCATCCTCACCCCTATATAACCCCTAGACTTATGCCCCTTTTCTCACTGATCTGGTCACCTTTGCCTTTCGCTCTCCTCCTTCTGATCTGGCTTCTCACTGATTCCAATCAGTTACGAAGCCTCAGTCCCAGAGTGGAGCTGTGCACACTCCCTCTGCTTGTCGCTCTTCATCCTGTGAACCTGCCCCCTAATCTTTGCAGCCCCTTCAACCCCAGTGTCATTCCTGCTTCCCCTCACAGGTGCGCTATGGCTCCCAAACTGCGCCAAGGCACTATTTGTGGTGGTCAGAGAGGGGCCCTCCCAGGTCCTTACCATCGCAACGAGGATAATCGCCTTGAATCGATTGGTGGCTCCTCGTTCAACACCTCAGCGAGCCATAAAGTTGATCTCGATTAGCAAGCAAAATCCTCTAAGCAATCGGCACAAAGAGGTAGTCGAGGCGCAAGGAGGTCTACCTCCTCTCCTATAACTCATTCTCTGCATCGCACGTCGGCTCCCCCGACCATTCCGACTTAGGATGCTGAGGATACAGACATCTGGATCATGGACTCCGACGACATTTGGATGAAGGTTTCTGATGGGGTAGACCCAGACTCCCCCACCCTCTATGCTCCTGCAAGTTTCCCTAAGTGAACTGTTGCCAATGTGGAAGCTGTTGTTGTGCAAGCTCTTGCTTGTCCCATTGATGAGGAGAATCCCAACAACAGTGATGATGATGATGAACAACATCTGCACAGTTGTTCAGTTTTACTCTGTTTTTTGTCATATGTGCCCACAGGGCTTTTCTGTAATTATCTACTCTCTAGCTTTTAGATGTACCAGCACTAGTGCGCACAATGCAAGGCTCGCTTTCAAGTTTTGTCTGGGCTGGGCTCCTCCCCCGAGGTAGCCCAGAAACAACGTTACAAAGGCAGGGATTGGTTAAGCGCAACTTACCAACCCTGCGTGTAGCATATGTAATATTATGTTTTCAAAATTAATAGATTAGCTCAACTTACCAACAAAAAAAAAAATTGTTGGTAAACTCTACGAAGTGGGAGTTTAGATAAAAATGTTTGATAATACAATGCTTTGATAATAATTATAAAGTCTTAAATCATTATGACTTTGCTAACTACATTGTTTTTAATAATTGTGACATCAAAACCCTAATTATACTCCATTTCTTTTCTTCCTTGAGAGTCACAAATAAACCCCTACTCTTATCTCTCCATCTTGCCACAATAAATCTTAAGAACATTTATTCATTCTCCCTAGTAATTACACATTCCCTCCTTGTGTATTCTAAATCTCCCTCTTATTCCACACATAAATTTCCCTCTTATCCAAAACATGACTCCAATCTTGTTAACCATAAACCTAATCTTCTCCAAAACCTAACCACTATGTTATAATTACATTTTACATTTTCTTGACCTCTCATGAAATACGAATATTCTCCAATATTCATTAAACAAGGTTGAAACTACTATGCTTTCTATAAAGCACTGCTTTTCATATGAATGCTCCCCTCCAAGGTCCAATCTCCAACTACACAAAGCTCTACAATAAAGATAACCGTGACGACACTATGGGGAAATAAAGTAGCCAATAAAGTCAAAATTGTGCCTCTCTCATAATAAAGCTTGAAAAGAATGCAACTTTTAATCAATATGAAGTGGAAAATTACACGATGAAGCACCGTAATCTTTTTATTTACAATTTTATAATCTATATTTAAAAAATCTTCACATTTTTAATATCACTAATACAAAATAATGTTATTATAAAAATTTCAAGCCAATTTTATGAACAAAATACACCCTACCCACCAAAAAAAACCTAACGCATGACCAGTACTGTACAAAAAAAAAAAGAAAAAAGAGTATGAATAATAATTAAAAGTTCCTAACTAAACTATTTGACTTGATGCGTACAAAAATCCATTTAGATATTACTCCAAATGTATAATCCAAAACATCCTTGAGTTATGCAGTAATTAATTTATTTTTTGTAAATACATATAATTGTTACTATATACCTAATAAGTTGTAAAATCATTATGTATTAAAAAAAATATTATTACTTTAATTTATTTGAAAATATAAAAATCAAAATTATTAATATATTGTTAAATTAATATTATAATTAAAAAATTATAATGATTTTTAACAATTACTTATTAAAAAAAATTCATCACCAAACTAATTATTTATTAATATTTTTGACATCATCAAACATGACCAAAAAAAAATATTTATATAATTTTATAAAAGAATATTATTAAATTTTTAACATGGGTGAGGTATTTTTGACGAGTGGAGAAATTAGCTTTCAAAATCCAACATTTTCTTTAAATAAATATTTGTGGATTTTATTTTATTTTATTTATTTATTATTTATTATTTTTTAATTAAAAAAATATATTAATGATTTTTATAATTACATTTATAAGATGTATAATAATATTTTCTATATTAAAATTATAATAGTATTTTTTTGAGTTAAAGTTATTGATTTGAAATGTTAGGTATAAAAAATCTATGTTAAATATTGGTGGGTGTGATTGTTAGATGTTATTTTTAACTATTTTATAACTTAAATATATTTGTTTAATTAATTTTTTCTGAAAAATCACAATATTAATTTATTATCAAGGCTTTGCTGAGATGCAACGGTCAATTGCCAAGACCTAGTCAATATTTAATGCACAATAACATTATAAAAATAAAATATTAAAAAAAATTAATATTAAAATTTAAAATAAATAAAATAAAAATAAGTAAATATATGAAAAAATAAAAATAAATAAATTTTATCTATTTATTTATTTATTATTAATTTTTTCATATATTTACTTATTTTAATTTTTGAGAGTGTAAGCTTCTGTGATCCATATCATATTAAAATAAATCTTCCTGGAAATCAAATGAGAAATTGAGAAATTTTAGAACCGACGCGTTTCAAACCACTGGTTGTAATTCATCATCAGGGATTATTAAATTTATTTTAAATTTTAATATTAAAGTTTTTTTTTTTATAAAATTTATTTATTTATTTTTCTTTTAAATGTTATTGTGCATTAAATATTGACTAGGTCTTGGCAATTGACCATTGCATCTCAATAGTATTTATTTTCAACTATTATGCATTAAATATTGACTAGATCTTGGCAATTGACCATTGCATCTCAACAATATTTATTTTCAACTATCCTGATCAGCCTAGGAGCAAAGTCCTGATGATGAATTACACTGGGTAGTTCGAAATGGGTAGGCCCTCCAAATGATATTGTGATTTTTTCAGAAAGGATTAGTTAAACAATTATGGATTACAGAAGTTTACAATCATAAATATATTTGTCTATTTTTTAATTAATAGGTAGTTTCAAAAAATATTAAAGTTTGACTATTTTATTTTTTGGAAGTTTTATATATATATATATATATATATATATATATATATATTTTCAGTAAAATTTGTGAAATTAAATAGGAATTTTTTGGACATCATAAGCTTTCCCCGCTCGTCCCAAAAAAACTAGTTTAATTGCTCCACTTTTTGGAGGTTTTTTCGGCATATTTTTGTGAAATGGGGTAAAAATTTGTTGGAATCATAATGATATTTTACCACTTCACTTTTTGGAGGTTTTTTTGGGCTTATTTTTCGGTTAAATTTGTGAAATTTGGTAGGAATTTGTTGGAATCATAATGAAAATTTAACAGTATAACCACTTCACTTTTTGGAGGTTTTTTGGGGCATATTTTTTGGTTAATTTTTGAAATTTGGTAGGAATTTGATGGAATCATAATGATAATTTAGCAACTCCACTTTTTGGAGGTTTGTTGAGCATATTTTCCTATTAAATTTTTGATGTGAAATTCTGTAGGAATTTGTTGGAATCATAAATTTGTCTAGGAGTTTTTCACGGAGTTGAATTGATCTTTGCATTCAATTTTTTTTTTGGGTGGTTGATATCTTCTAGAAGCTTGTGTATTATGTTTGAAAGGTTTGGGGTGACTTTTCATTCAAAAATATTTTTTGGTTGTTGATATCTTCTCGAAGCTTGTGTATTATGTTTGAAAAGTCCGACTTTTGGGGTGAACACTTCACCCATCTTTAGGGGCTTAAATATGAAGTTGTCTACCCAGCATGTGGAATAGTTCGGACGACAGTATTTCCGGTAAACTAAAATTCAAAAAATCAGATAGTTTGAATGTTTGAAATCCATTTTTTATAGTGGAAATGGATTCAACACTATAAAAAACCTTTAGGGCACTCAAAATACTAAAGTTTAACAACTGTAAACAAGATTATGATAAAATCTTTGCCAGATTTTTTTCAAAATCTTTGTCGGATTCTGGACCATTCTGTTGCTTTTTTAGACTACTCGCTTAAATATTTGATCTTTGCATTCAAAAATAATTTTTGGTTGTTGATATCTTCTCGAAGCTTGTGTATTATGTTTGAAAAGTCTGACTTTTGGGGTGAACACTTCACCCATCTTCAGGGGCTTAAAATAAATTTTAGATTAAAAATAAAAATATATAATAAAAAATTGTTTCACCCAAAAACTCTAAAACTTAAAACAGTTAAACCAACTAGGATCCATCTTAACTCTTGATTTACCAAGCTCTGATCAAATCTCTTTTCACTCTAAAAGAAATTTACACCTCAAGAGAGTACGATGGATCTAGGATGGTTTAATTATTAATTATTAATTACTAATCATTATAATTATTAATTTTATATTATTTTAATATTTAAAAATATTTATGTATCTTGATCTGGTCAAACTGTTTTAATTAATAATTTTATTTTTTAATTCTATTTTAGGATTTTTTTCAAAATATTTACATAATATAATAGGTCAAAGAGTTAGCTCAATTAGTCGAATTTAGTTAATCAATTCTGATTAAGCCCTAAAATCCTTAAAAAAAACTCTTCCATACTAAATTTATAAATAAATAAAAACCATTTATAATAATTCAGTTTAATAACTTACATAAATATAAAAAACCTAATTCTATTCATGGCTTATCACAACTCCTCAAGTCATATATAATATAATATAATAAACCTCAAATATAGGCTAATAATTAGAATACATGTCACGTGGCAATTGACCTAGAGTGGGTTAAAATATGACCGTTAAAATTTCGTATGGTATCACGATGGTCTATGGAAATGAAAGAAATATGACCGTTGAGTTGGCATGGTGAGGATCAATTTATAAATGTGGCACCCTAAAGCGGGAAGTTCCACAAATTCACGACCTTGCAAATTTATGCCCAATCATTGTCCTCTTCTTCCCTCACCCAACATGACCTAAAAAGCTACCCATTTTATCTATCGATTAAGAAGAAAATAGAAGATTCTGGGAATTATTTATTACTGAGGTGGGCTGTAAACACGATGAAAAAAATCCATTATTTCTTAAGTCTTATGTTGGCCTATATAAAGAAAAACCATTACTGATTTTAAAACTTATCGTATTCGCAACGAGGGATACATACATACAGAACGATCTGTTCATCTCTACAAAATTTTAAAAGAGATACTCCACGAATTGTCGTGTTGTAAAATCCAACAATTAATCAATTATGCTATGTGATGTTTGTCCACGTGGCGTTGTAAAGGTTTAAGCATTTAAATGTTGTAAATTGATTTTGCTTTGTTAAATTATTTCAATCTAAAAAGTATAGATAATACATTGATGGTTTTAGGGCAATAGATATTCTTTTACTTGGGAATATTTTGGGCAATAGATATTCTTTTACTTGGGAATATTTTAGCCAAAGTAGTTTAAATATTTAAATATTCTTTTCCTAAGAGGCATAAGAACCAATAATTTTTTTAATAAAATAAATTGTTCAAATTTTATGGTCTATTATTCTACAATTAAATGTCAGTCAATAATATGTTTTTATAATTAGTAGATAATAATATTTGTATCTATAGTTTTAAGAGACAATTTAATTGGTAATCTTTGTGATATGAAGTATTGTGTAAATTAAGAGATTTATGGTTTAAATTTTGCGGAGTAAACCAGTTTAGGGGAGGAAGACTCTTATAGGCTCCATAGGTATAGTGGTAGAGGTCAAAATCGACCATGTGTCATGTAAGTACGAACGTGACATAGTTGTTGATTCCTTTGGTACAATACTAATACTAATAATAATAATATTCATATATATAGAAGAATTTCATATTTATCTCTTGTAGAATAGTAAGATTTGTTCTTACAATATCACTTCTCTCCAAGATACATATCTTGTATTATAAAGAAAGTAGAAATTTAGCCATGTTTTGCTCTTTTTCAAAAGCTAAAATAAGAATATGGAACTATTAGCCAATATCTTTTATACCAATAACATGGTCAACAATTTTTTTTTGTGTGATTGGTCTAGTTTCCTAAGTGAGAGAGTAGTAGGAACTAAAAATGTATTATATCTCCCTTTTGATCTATGAAGTAATATATTGCGTGCCTAGCTTTAATATATGTGTATGTGTGTGTGCACGCGCGAATAAGTGGACAAACTCAACTCTTTTTCAGAGTAAATTATTTTCCAAATTCAATAATTTTTTATTTTTTTAACAAAAAGGGTATTTAGATTTGTATTAAAAGACTGGAAAATCATGGCCAACACCATTTACATTCACAATTTCCATCAATCATACTAAAAAACCATAGTAGTCTGTCTTTGAGAATCCTATTGCCACATGCATGCTTGTTTATTGTTAGGAAATGTAGCAAGAAAGGCTCAATTTAACTTTAGCCTTAGTCAAATTGAGTAAATCAAATTTTCACGTCAACGGGACAAATTGGAGGTAGTTAACTAGTGTGACATGGCTCTTGTCACTAAGTTAGATCAACAAATTCAAGTTAGTGGGCTTGGAGTTCAGTCATGCATGTGTTGATTGCTAAATTATAGCAATCTAGTTCAGTTATTTCCAATTGTATTCGGTTAACTGACCTCTAACAATTAATAAAGTCAGTTGAAGGTCAATTATGCAGTGAAACAATAGTATAAATCAAAGATTTGCCATTTAACTAATCAGTCAACCCAAAATAGTTCATGCATGCATGGAATTTGAATTGTTCAACTGGAGTGGAGGAGACAAAGGCTAGTGTAACATGAATTGTATACTAGTTGAGTGTACAATTGTTGCATGGACTTAGGAAATCAATTCCTTGGGAATTACACAAGGAAATAAGGACTTTCCTATTTTTTATGAGCTTGAATTAGCTCAGATTTGCGCAAGGAAATAGGAGGTTGGAGGAGGAAGAAATTGGCTAAGTGTTGGTCAGTAGTTCTCATTCAGCATAGAGAATTTTTTTTCTCTTACAGGTGGTGCTAAGAGCTAGAGCATGCAATTGTAATAATTTCTCTATTTAACTGATTAATGCAAAGAGGTTTGACGGGTTTTTCCCAGTTGGGTTCCCCTAGAAATCACTGTGTATTTGTGGTTTTTCTTGTTGCATGTCCATGCATGTTGTTCTAAATTGTGATTTCCATTCCAAAAATCAGTAGAGTAGAATTGGTGTCTTTTGTTTTCAGTTCGAAACCTTGAGTAGTTGCAATTTCTATAAAATTTCTACATGGTATCAGAGCCCTAAAATCACATTAGAACCAGTATTTTGAATTTGTGCCTAAGGAATTTCAAATTTTCTGCTTCAGTGTAGCAATTTTTTCTTCAGATTCAGGAGAATGTCTTTCAATGGACTAATATTTGAGTACACCCTGATGGGAAGCTCGAATTTCATACCCTAGAAGGATCGAATGGAAGTAGTGCTTGATGATAATGGTGTGTTAGAACATGTTAAAACTGACATTGCAAAACCCTAGAAGTTTGATGCACAACAATTAGCCCAATGGAAGAAGGATGTTGCAAAGACCAAGAGAATTCTTCTGGAAGGTGTGAGAGATCATGTGGTCTCAAATCTCCATGGAAAAGAGACACCATTTTCTATGTGGAAGACACTGATTGCGCTATTTGAAAATAGCAGTGACCATAGAACATTGGCCCTGAAAGACAAACTACGAAACATCAGGATGCAGAAAAATGATGCCATTCCACAACATCTCTCTAGATTCACTGAAGTTCGAGATGAACTTGGAGAGGTTGGAGTGAATGTTGTAGAAGATGATCTGGTGATCCTAGCTCTTCTAGGCCTTCCAAAATCTTGGCACAACTACTAGGACTCTGTGAATGGAAGGGAAAAATTACCAAATTAGGAAAGGTTGTGGTTTGATTTGGTTCAAGAATAGTTCAGGAGAAATACCAGAGTTGAAGTATCATCCAGAGCATAGGATGAAGATAATTTTGCCTTGGTTGGGAAGGGGAAGAATGGAAAAGGAAATAAGACCCAAATTAAACCTGAATCCAACCAAAATAATGGCAAGAAGAAATACTTTAGCAAGATAAAATGTTTCCGTTGCCACGAATACAGGCACTATGCAACAAAATTTCCGCACAAGGAGTCTAACAAGAAGCCTTCAGGAGGAGTGGGAGGTGAAGCACTAGCTTCACAATTCGAATTAAACTTCACCCTAATAACATGCATAACCAACACTATTATGGGGAGTGTGTGGTACCTTGATTTTAGTGCCTCATTCCATATGACGGGGTGCAAGGATTCTTTCAGTATCCCAGAGGGTGTAGAAATTTGCTGAATAATGATCAATTATCCACCGAGACTATCCTGATCACATACAATTCAAATTTATATGCAACACATAATCTCTTCCACTCAGATCATCACACATGCGGAAATAAAACAAGCGATAACACATAAAATCATCATACACATTAACACAGTATGTATGGGGAAATATTATAGCTAAAAACCCCGCAGCTATTGTGTATATTATAATGGAGAAAACATGTAACAAAATCAGTACAATACTCCTCACAAGTACTCAGTACTTTCTCATAAAGTTACACACAAACTAATTCCATTTTGAACGGAGTTCTTGGTAGTGGAGGAACACTTCAATTGCCCTTGCCTCTATTGCGCAATCCCGGAGCTGTCTAAATAGAGATCCAAAGGTTGAATCTCCTTTTCTTGTGTGCCAATCATCATGGGCAATTCCTCCAAGTGTAGTGCAAATCTCATGCACAAAAGCTGATGTCGCCTTGATAGCTAACTCCACCCTTTCATCTACCTCTTTCTTTGGTCTCCTTGATTGATCATACTGCTTTGTAGTGAATGATGTGTTCTTGAGTTGAATAATGAGTTACTAATTAATGAATTAAATAATATTTAATTCACTCCACTCATAACTAGTTGATTAGCTAGTTAAACTAATCTCAACCGGTTCAACTAAATTAAACGAGAACACAACTCCACTAGTGCTCTCATTAACTCCACCAACTTCTGCCACTGAAGTCCTAACTGAAGTCAACCATGCATGAGCTCACCAAACCCCTAGGAATAGCATAATTCCTTTGTCAGATGCATGAGCCACTTCCAAGGCTCGAACTAAAGTGCTCCAAGAGATTAAACTGAAGTTTAGAGTCCAAATATTATTAAGGGTAAATAATATTTGACTTCCCTATTTTTAGGACAGGCAGTCTAAAAATAGACTTCGACCTAAATGTCTAAAAATAGAGGTCCATATATTTTTACCAACATTACCAATACTCCAAGAATAACATA
Organism: Pinus albicaulis; assembly: GCA_034641835.2. Lineage (NCBI taxonomy): Eukaryota > Viridiplantae > Streptophyta > Pinopsida > Pinales > Pinaceae > Pinus > Pinus albicaulis. Next base: position 254,839,708 of record CM076577.1, on the reverse strand, counting down.
CTGCAACCCCTGGACCATGCTCCATATGTCTAAAAATAGACATAGTATAAAAATAGACTTTGCGCGAGAATTTTACTGTGGGAGCCCACATAGTGAAGCTTACTTCATTTCACTAAGCTCCATCATCTTATTGCATTTTCAACACTCCCTCTCGGCCAAGATGGATTATCTGCAACCCCTATCCGCCTCTGTGGAATTCGAACTTGCTCCTGGTGAGCGCCTTCGTCAAGATGTCGGCATCTGATCTCCAGGTAGGAACATATGAAAGCATCATGATTCTCCGCTGAACACAATCTCTGATATGATGGTACCCGATGTCGATGTGTTTGGACCTATCATGAAAGACTGGATTAGCCGAGAGTTTAATGCAACTCTGGTTATCACAGTAGATCACTGTAGGCTCCAAATGCAACCTGAACAATCCTGCGAGGATCTTCCTCATCCAAATAGCCTCGCATGCAGCCAAGCTAGCTGCCATGTACTCGGCCTCCGCTGAACTGAGTGCCACGGATCTCTGCTTCCTACTGTACCAGGAAACTGCTGTCGACCCAATGCTGAAAACTCCTCCAGATGTGCTCTTCCGGTCAGTTGGGCTCCCTACCCAATGCTGCATCGGTGAGACCGAAAGCTTCGCTCCATCCTCACAATACGTACCATAGACCATATCCCAATGTGCCTCTAAGATAGCGCAATACATGCTTGCCTGCCTTCCCAAAGAGCTTGGTAGGCTTAACCATAGCTTGCGAAAGCTGGTTAACAGCATAGCATATATCGGGTCGTGTATTGACCAGATACATAAGCGACCCCACCAAATGTCAATAGACAGTGGCATCCACTACCTCCGCTGAAGTAGCATCCTCCTTCCTCCAACCACCGGGAAGAGGAGTGTCAACAGGCTTGCGGCCTTGTATGTTGAACCTCTCAAAGTATCTCCCGAAGCATACTTGCCTTGAGAAACAAACGAGTCCTCACTACGGTTTGCCAAATCTCCAATCCAGGGAAATAATATAGAAGGATGCCCAAGTCCTTCATCTCAAACTCTCGTGCAAGATCCTCCTTGCATGAAAGTATCAGCTTGCTCATCACAGTCGAAATCGGATCATCTACATACGGTACGATGATCAACGATACCCTCCACCACAATGCGGTACGGGTTAGGATCCGCCTCACTCTTGGAGAATCCAAGCCGGGTAAATGGGTCTATCAGGAGTGTACCAAGCACGAGGTGCTTGCTTCGGCCCGTACAGTGCTCTCTTGAGTCGGCACACATGCGACTCACTGCTGAAGATCTCAAAACCTTCAGGCTGCTCTATGTACACCTCCTCCTCAATAACTCCATTGAGGAACGCAGTCTTCACATCCATCTGATGAATGTGCCACCCCATCTGCGCTGAGAGAGCAAGGATCGTCCGTATGGAAGAGTACCTTACGACAGGTGCAAAAGTCTCCTCATAGTCAATCCCCTCGATCTGTGAGAAGCCACGGGCGACAAATCTCGCCTTGTACTTCTCCACACTCCCGTCAGCCGCCTGCTTCACCTTGTAGATCCATCGCGAACCCACCACTGATTTTCCCGCCGGTCTTGGGACAATCTCCCATGCACTGTTCCTGATGATCGAATCATATTCTTCGATCATGGCATCAACCCATGCGGGTTCCTCCACAGCTTCCTCAAAAGAGGATGGCTCCGTCACAACACATTGACTCATAAGAGCCATGTATCCAGTGTACCGATCAGGTGACTGTCTCTGTCTGCGCTGTGCTGTAGGTGGTCCTACAACCTTCTCTGCATCCCGAGCCAGTCGCTCAGCTTTTGTAGTGCGCATGCGCCCTCTGATGGTTGGCGCTGCCTGGGTGGTTTCTTCCACCTCCTGAACCTCCTCTTGTGGCTGATCCACATCTGGAAGCTCCTCCTTAGGAACTAACAGCTCCTCATCTGCATGCAAGTGTAGCTCCCTCTCAAGCGAACACTGCATGGCTTTCTCCTCCCGAAATTTTATATCCCGTCGCACAACAGTCTTGCGACTGTCTGGCACATACACCCGATAGTTGTGAGGTGTATCAGTGTACCCCACAAATATTCCAACTTCAGCAGTTGGATCCAGCTTCCTTCTCACATCCTTCGTCACATGCATGTAGACAAGAGAACCAAAAATCCGCAAATGGGAAATATCAGGCCTCTTGCCAGAATAAGCCTCCTCTGGTGTACTCATGCCAAGAACCTTGTGAGGACAACGGTTCTGCACATACACTGTTGTATTGCATGCCTCGGCCCACAAGTGAAGGGGTAGGCCCTGATCATGCAACATCGCCCGTGCAGCACCCACGATCGTTCTGTTCTTCCGCTCAGCCACCCCGTTCTGCTGTGGGTTATGGGGTGCGATGAGCTCTCTACGAATCCCTTCTGCGCTGCAGAACTCCTTGAATTCAGCCGAGATGAATTCACCACCGTTATCACTCCTTAGAGCAATCACCTTCTTCCCCGACTCCTTCTCGACCAGTGCTTTAAACTCACAGAACTTCGCGAATGTATCACTCTTCTTCTACATGAAGAAGATCCAGCACTTTCGAGAGAAATCATCAATAAAGATCACATAATACTTGTGCTTTGCTGTCGAAGCAATTGAGAAAGGACCACACACGTCTGTGTGAACTCTCTCAAGGATCGTCGTGGCGCGACTATCCTTCTCGTGAAAGGTGGCTTTCACATACTTCCCTAAAGTACACCCCTTGCACTGATCTGACTGCGCAAGAGTGCCCTTAGGAAGCCCAGTAGAAATCTGCTGGAGGATCTTCAAAGCTCCATGGTGAAGGTGGCCCAATCTCCTGTGCCACAGTTCGCCCTCATCATCCCGGCTCACCACTTCTCCCGCCTTGCATGCCATAGCTGCGCAGCCATCTACCTGCAACCGATAAAGGTTCTTGGTTCGAACCCCTATCTTCCGGGTCTCTCCAGTAGTCTTACTGCGCAGGAAGGCTTTTCCTTCGCTGAAGACCACATCATACCCCTTATCCTCCAACATCGCCACAGAGATCAAGTTCTTCTTCAATCCAGGTACATGCATGATATCCCTCAATACAAAAGGTTTACCAGACTCCCTCTGAAAGGATATGGTACCAATACCAGTCGCATTGTATCTACCATCATCACCCATCTCGATGTGCACACCCAAATCTTTGTCCTCCAGATCTGAGAACAAATCCCGATCTCTCGTCATATGAAATGACGCACCGCTGTCCAAGAACCACACCGATCCCAACACACTTGAAACCAAGCATGCGATCAGTGAAAAGTCAAGCTCGAACTGTGAAGCCAAAGCTTCTCCATCTGCAGATCTTCCCGCTTGCTTATTCTTCTTCTTCTTTGGACAATTGGTAGCATAATGTCCGTGATCATGGTAGTGAAAACACTTCACTTTCGCCATATCCTGCTTCTTGCCCTTTGCACCGGAATGAGAAGTTTTCTTACCCTTCCCCTTCTTTGCTTTGGAAACCAAAGCGCAATTTTCTTCATCAGCTCCCTTTGATGAAGATCCATCCCGAGTAGTCCTCCTTATCTCCTCCTGCATGAGATCCGCCCAAAGGCGCTCCCATCCCGGCGGCTTCTCCCGACCATTGACACTATCTTGATATGAGTGCCAAGCCTTCGGAAGACCAAGGAGAGCCAGGTCGACCATGTCCTCGTCTTCGACAGTCACCCCCACACTTCCCAGCTCATCTCTGCACTGAGTGAACTTCGTGAGGTATTTGGCGATACTGTCGCCTTTCTCCATCTTGATGTTCATGAGCTTATCTTTGAGCGCCAGCTTCCTTTGGTCACTCTTACTCTGGAATAGATCCGTCAAAGCTTTCCACATTAAATATGGAGTAGCCTTTCCATGCAGGCTGGATACAATATGATCCTTGACGCCCTCCAACAGGATCCTTCGACACTTCGCCATCTTCTTTTGCCATGCATCGACTTCAGCAGGATCAGTGGGCCTTTGGACATCCATATCTATGAACTCCTTGAGACCATTATCTTCTAATACTGCTTCCATGCGATCCTTCCATGCAACATAATTCGAACTGCCTTCAAGAGCATATTCGAGTCGCAAACCGTTGAAAGACATTTTCAACACTAGCACCAAGAAAACAAAACTGCTGCAAAACTTCGAATTCCACCTCAAAGCTCAACCGCTCTAGATCGTGAGAACAAATTATTTCTAGCACAGAGATCGACTGCAAGGGGTGTTTACCAGACGTTTCACTTTCCAAAGAAAGATGAATCCGGAGGCTACCTGGCCCGCATGCAGACTCTGTCTACCGAAATAAGTTTGTAATCACTGTGATGATCAATCTCTGCTTCAATAGCTCTGATACCATGTAGAAATTTGCTGAATAATTATCAATTATCCATCGAGACTATCCTGATCACATATCAATTCGAATTCATATGCAACACATAATCTCTTCCACTCAGATCATCACACATGCGGAAATAAAACAAGCGATAGCACATCAAATCATCATACACATTAACACGGTATGTATGGGGAAAGCTTATAGCTGAAAACCCCGCAGCTATTGTGTATATTATAATGGAGAAATCATGTAACAAACTCAGTACAATACTCCTCACAAGTACTCGGTACTTTCTCATGAAGTTACACACAATCTAGCTCAGTTTTGAACAGGTTACTGGTTCAAAACTCACCGCCAATTGCCTTGCCTCTATTGCGCAATCCAGGCCTGTCTATATAGAGATCCAAGGTTAGAATCTCCTTGGCTTGACAGCGCAATCATCATGGGCAATTCCTCCAAGTGTGGTGCAAATCTCATGCACAACTGATGTCGCCACTGATAGCTAACTCCACCCTTTCATCTACCTCTTTCACTGGTCTCCACTGAACTGATCATGCACTGTAGTGAACTGATGTGTTCTTGAGTTGAATAATAAGTTACTAATTAATGAATTAAATAATATTTAATTCACTCCACTCATAACTAGTTGATTATCTAGTTAAACTAATCTCAACCAGTTCAACTAAATTAAACCGAACACAACTCCACTAGCTGTCTCATTAACTCCACCAAACTTCTGCCACTGAAGTCCTAACTGAATTCAACCATGCATGTGCTCACCAAACCCTTGGGAATAGCGTAATTCCTCTGTCAGATGCATGAGCCACTTCCAAGGCTCGAACTGAAGTGCTCCAAGAGAGTAAATTGTTGTTTAGAGTCCAAATATTATTAAGGGTAAATAATATTTGACTTCCCTATTTTTAGGATAGGCAGTCTAAAAATAGACATCGACCTATAGGTCAAAAAATAGAGGTCCATCTATTTTTACCAACATGACCAATACTCCAAGAATAACATGCTGCAACCCCTGGACCATGCTCCATATGTCTAAAAATAGACATAGTCTAAAAATAGACTTTGCGCCAGAATTTGCCTGCGGGCCCACTTAGTGAAGGCGACTTCATTTCACTAAGCTCCATCATCTTGCTGCATTTTCAACAGAGGGGAAGGATCTCCATATGCATATTGAACTGGGGTATGATGGGAGGTACAATGCTACATGAATTGGTACTATCACCTTTGAGAGGGAGAATTTCTCCCCTCTTCGCCTCAAAGATGTTATGTTTGTACCTGCGCTGAAGAAGAACATGATCTTTGTAGCAGTATTAGAGGATAGAAACTATGATGTTATTTTCAGTAAAGGGGAATCATTTCTAAGACACGTAGCTACCGGGAAAGTGAAGAAAATCAGAGTTTGAGTGAAGAACCTATACAAACTTGAGGCGGGAGAATGTGTTGCATTGAGCAACAAGGCAAGAAAAGTGTAGAGTCAAGATGTTGAAGAAATTTGGCAGAAGATATTGGGTCATCTACACCATGGTGCCTTAAAAATCATGCAGAAAATTACCACTAGACTCCCTAAAGGCTCCCTTGACCAACATGATGTCTACAAGGGTCAAAAGTTGGGTAAATATGTCAAATACACCTCCCATGCTTGAGATAGCAGAGCAAATGCAATCTTGGAGAAAGTCCACTCTGATGTTTGTGGACCCTTTTCTACAACCTCCACAACAAAGCATAAGTAATATGTAATTTTTATTGATGATTTCTCTAGAAAATGTTGGATTTTATTCATGAGGAGAAAGGATGAAGTGTTTTCCAAATTTGTAGAATTTAAGGCATTAGTTGAGAAGGATATTGGAAGAATGTGAAGGCTCTCAGAAGCGACAATGGAGGTGAATTTGTTTTGAATTCATTAAAGGACTTTTGTGACAAATATGGTATTCGAAGAGAACCGATAGCACCCCATAACCCACAGGAGATTGGGGTAGCTAAGAGGAAGAATAGAAGCATAGTAGGAGTTGCAAAAGCTATGCTACATGATCTGAGGATGACATTGCATCTATGGAAAAAGCATGTAACACAACAATTTACTTTCAAAACCGGAGTCCTCATAGAATACTTAGTATGATCACATTCAGAGGAAGCTTTCTCTGGGAGAAATCTTGATGTGTTCCATTTCATAATTTTTGGAGCTTCAGTTTATTGTCATGTCTTCAATAATTCGAGGAAGAAACTTGAGCCTACAACAAAGTTGGGAGTTTTTGTAGGATACACCAAAAATCCACACAATTACCTCGTGTATTTACCTTCACTGAGGATGTTAGTTGTGAGGAGAGATGTCAAGTTCGATGAGGAGAAGGCTATGAGATGCTCTCTGGAACGAGAGTTGAGTATCTCACTAGAGAAAGGATTTATAGCTCCAAAGGAGGAGCCTCAAGTTGAGCTTCAAGAATTTGTGGAGCATCCAAAAATGTAGGTGCATAAAGGAGGTTGAGTGGAGACACCCACTCAACCAGAAACATCCAAAGAAGGGAGAAAGAGAACCAAAGAAGTTGATATGTTATTGCAGGATGCTAGGGAGAATGTGTGAGCCCCTACATTAGTACGCAGTGAGAGGAGGCCACATGGGAGGTACATTGGTTACATGGATCTCATGACAGAGCTCATTGAGACAAAGCCTTCTTCATTTGAGGAAGCAGTTTGTCAACCTATTTGGGTTGATGCCATGGTGGAAGAATATGAATCCATCATGAAGAACAATGTATGGGAAGTGGTGTCGAGACCAAATGGGAAATTGATGGTTGGTTCTAGATGGATCTACAAAGTTAAGCTATCATTTAAATGTTGGAAATTGATTTTGCTTCATTTAATTATTTCAATCTAAAAAGTGTGCACTAGTATGTGCAACAGATGATACATTGATGGTTTTAGGGCAATAGATAATCTCATACTTGGATTTTTTTTAGGTAAAGTAGTTTAGATACTTAAATATTCTAATCCTAAGATGCATATATATTGCATTAAATACAAGAAACATTTTTTAGTAAAATAAATTGTTCAAATCTCATGGTCTGTTATTCTATAATTAAGTGTTACTCAATGATATGTTATGTTAATTAGTGGATACTAATACTCATATCTATAGTTTCATGGGGAAACTTAATTGGAAATTGTCATGATATGAAGTATTATGTAAACTAAGAGATCCAAGGTTCAAATCCCCTGGAGAAAATCGGTCTCAAGAGAGGAAGATTGTCATGGGCCCCAGAGGTATAGTGGTAGCGGTTAGAATCGACCTTGTGTCATGCAAGTAAGAGCCTGTCTCTTATAGAATAGTAAGAATTGTTCTTACAAGATCACTTCTCTCGAAAATAAGAATATTGTATTATAAAGAAAGCATATTTTTAGTCATGTTCTGATTTTTTTCATGAGCTATGATAAGAATATGGAACTATTAGATTTTTTTCCAGTTTTGAGGACACGATATATTATATACCAAAAGCATGGACAATGTTTTTTTTTTGTGTGTGATTGGTCTAGTTTCCTAAGATGCAAGGTATTATGAACTAAAAACATATTATATATCTCTTTTGATATGAAGTAATATATTGCTCGTCTTCCCCCAGCACGGGTGAAAATAATGGGCCTCTCCAATGAAATAATAGGTTTACATTCTATAACTGGACACCTGGATAGCCAAGTGTCTTCTCTCCATCAGGTGTACCATCATTTTAATACTGAGATTAAGTGGGATTTAACCTCGGTTGCGGGTAAGTACATAAGTAGACATTTAATGATGGAGTGCCATCATGATATCGTCATCTTATCACTGTGTGAGATAGATTTCCTTAATGCTCCTACATGGGATTCTGTTATAGATTGTGCAATGTGTGATGAGGTTGGTATCATCTGTCTGATTGCTTGGTGAAACCATGGAAAAAGAAATTTGCAATGTCGATAGTTTTTACAGTTATAATACTCTCAACCTATGGACCTATGATGGGAATTCTCTTATTTTTTCCTCCATGTAGAGTGGGAGTGCCATTGCATATGTCTGTAGGAACCTCATTGCATGTAGAATTTCTCTGGTCTCTCTGGGATACTAACCTGTCAATCCAATTATCCATTCTTTTATGCTTAGTTCGAGGAGTGACTAGTATAGTCACAATTGGAAGAATATGGCAGAAAGATGGATCGGAGCTCACGCCCCCGACCTTAGTTCTGTTTTTTGGCTCAGAGTTTGTGGTCTCTCACTCTATGTTCTCAATTATTCTTACCAACTCAAATTCAAAATGGTTAGCCAAGTTTCGAGAGTTCTCACACTATTGAATTCCATATGTGATCAGGCTAACACTGCTCAGTCCTAGTCGCCTTCCTTCATGTCATACAAGTCGGTCGTAGCTTTGCAAGCAATTACAAGCGAGCAAGGGTTCGTGGTACCTTTGCAAGAGATCATTCGTGGATCGATGATTGGGTGTTGGCAGACCTTCAACAGTCATGGGTGCAACTAACACCCACAACTAGAATTCTCGTCTCTATTGTGGCTTGCCATTGTCTTTCGAAATTGCATAGTCAATATGTTGGTTACTAGTCGGTTCAGAAGTGTATATGTCTCTCTTTTACTTGTATTTTAATCATGGAACATAAACCCTGACATAGTTTAGTGGGGATTGAATTAGCCCCTCGGAGCCATAGTTTTTGTCATTTTGAAATTTCCAGATGCTCTTATAGGCAGTCTTTTGTTTTTTAGGAGAAATTGGTGAAACATAATATATGTAAATTGAAGATACTTAACTTGTGTTTTTGGGTTGGTTTCTCGTCTAGGCGACCCTCAACACAACACAATAATTCTTGTAAACTTTTTTCCCAGTAATATAAAGCCGAGCATTATATATATATATATATATATAGATATTACTCGCCTAGCCTTACTATACACACACACACACACATGGAGCAAGTTAATAAGTGGACAAACTCAACTCTTTTTCAGAGTAAATTATTTTCCCAATTCAATAAGAATTTTCACTAAAGACTAATATTTTTTCGTAGTGAATAATATGAATATGAAGCAAGTTAATAAGTGCATAAACTCAAGTCTTTCTCATGTAAATTTTCTCCAAATCTAGTAAAATTTTTTCCAAATATAATTGATCAGGTGATCATGTTCTAAGTGAAAAAAAATGCTCAAAATTGGTAATAAATTGATCGACCGGATAGTGTTCGTCATTACGATCCTAACGCCACGAACGACACTCAAATCCGATGTTGGATGTGGAAGATATTCAAGTTTTAATTTGTCTAGTAAACTTCAAAATAACACTTTGGAATTCAAAAAATGGCATATTCAGAAATTATTTTCTATGGAAAATTTTCATTTTTTATGAAAAAATGGAGGGCCTATCAGAGGCTGCCACGTGGCCCCAGGCCTAAAGGTTCAAGTTGTGTTTAAATTTTTTTTTTGGTTTAAAAAATCCATGGTCAGACCCGACCCGAGCTGAATGCTACGGGTCAGTCGGGCTCGACTCGACCTGAATGGGCACAGGTCACCCACAGAGTTAGCACTAAACGAAGGCTTGGGCTCGACTGAACGCAGAGTTGGGTGGTGTATACTCGTGAACGGGCAGGTGGAGATTGCACGACAGACTGGGTGGTGTCTGTAAGTAAACGCTGGCAGGGTCACACGATGAACGAGCGGAGTTTGAACGCATTTGGGTTAGGTTAATACGGGCCAGTTGGCAATAACGGTTGAGCGAAAAACTTAAGGGGCTAGCCCCTCAGGACTAGCACCGCATCAATATGACTGCACTCCCGCGAGCATACTAAAAACCTATCAACAGTTACACCGCGGTTTATGGCATGGCGGATGTAATGACCCCATGTGGCCAGCAAGAAGACATTTATGGTTACGGTTTCCGAAACAAAAGTTTAAACCACGGTTTGGTCGGAGTGTGGGGTGGTGGTTAGCATGTGACCGCCCCACCTCATAAATTTATTGCCACATAAACCGTGCAACAAATTTGGTGCGTTTCCATCAAATTCGGCGACCTTTCCATTATAGCGGGATTAACTCCAGTTAGCCCAAAATTAGTGGAGGATTTTGAGGCCAAACTGGACAAATCTTGTTTAGATCATAAATTTCACATTACTGAACCTTTTGGAGCGAAATTCTTTTTGATTTCGGGTATTCTCAGCATTATGGAGCCATTGGAACAGGTTGTAGAGCCAACATAGGTGTCTTTTATCCATTTTTACTTCAGAGAAGCTTGGGGAGCCATCAGGGCCTTGAGGGAAATGGAGCTGCATTGGACTACACTTCACTATTTTGGGTGAAATAAGAGTCATTCTTAGCTTCTTTCTGTGTTCTGAATTCATTTTCACAGCTGGTTTGGTCTATTTAGGCCTTTTCCTCACTGTATTACCAATTTGAGCATCATAATATATCAAGGACATGCCCATTGGGAGCCTTGGACCCGACAAATGTAGCCCAGGAGGGGTGAACTTCCTCATCATGTTGTTGTGTGTTTATGGTGAAGTTATTCTGCTGTGTTATTCAAATTAAAGTTGTTAAACAGTAAATTAAAACAACACTCCCTCACACCAAATTTCATAAACAATTATCAAAAACACTTTGTTTCACTGGCAAGACTATTCAAACACTTTGCACACTAAATTTAATGGAAATGAATACTTTGAATAGCAAAACAAATACTTTCATTTTCAGATCAGTTGGTATCAAAGCTCAGGATTAGAGCCTTAGAAGCTAGAGTTTTTACTCAGCATTTGTTTTGTGCAAAGATTAAGTTATTTGTTTGCAAGTTTTCATGCTTACTAGGCTTAAACTCAAGAGAGGTGAAGGAAACTTGGTTAGTGCACAAACTAATACACAACCAAGAAGGGTCAGAGAACCACCTCCAAGAGCCCTTGAAGTAGCTTCAAGCATGTTTTCAAGAGAAGGAGAAGCTCCTGAAGAGATGGATCCCAAGGAAGAAAAACGGGTATTCTGGAAAGCTTTCTTGGATATGACTGAGATGGTAAGGATCCTCTACCAAGAAAGAAATGATAGGATTGATGGAGAAGGGTCTAAAAAACAGAAAGAAGGAGAAGGTTCCTCAGGAGGAAATAAGAGTGATGACAAATCAAATAAAGGAAATGGTGATCCACCATCCCCATCTTCATCCTCTTCCTCTAGATCATCTTCCTCGACTTCGGTAAATTAGTCTCATAAATCTAAAACCACTGGTAAAAGTCCTTTTTTTAAAGCTTGATGTCAAATTTGATTTGCCTATGTTTAATGGTGAAGTCAATGTAGAGAAACTTGACAATTGGATCAAGCAATTGGGAGTTTATTTAAGGATTCAAAACCTTCACGATGATGACACCAAGATACAGCTAGCCTTGCTAAGAATGGATGGAGCAGCATTGGTATGGTGGGAAGCCAAGACCAAGGATGAAATTAAGAAACATGGTAAGATTACTTTATCATGGACTGAATTTATTACTACAATCAAGAAGAAATTTTATCCATTAGCTTATCTACAAAAGGCTATAATGAATTGGCAAAACTTTAGACAGCTTAAGGGACAAAACGTGCAAGACTATACCCAAGAATTTAGGAGAAGAGCACTCTTATTAGGGGTAGACTTACAAATTCAAGATACTTTGCTGAAATATATAGGTGGTTTGCATAGTTACCCTAAACATACTATCCTTATGTTCAATCCTACTAGTCTAGACGAAGTTTGTGTACAAGCTACGCATTTAGAGGCTAGAGGGAAAAAAACTTTTGATGAGGGTAGAAACAAGCCTTTCAAAGGGAAGAACAAAGATAAAACCTTTAAGGGAAAAGGAAAAAAGAATGCATCTATCAAACAAGAGGGTGAAAAAGTTATATGTAAACATTGTTCAAGAGAGGGCCATGAAGAGAAAAACTGTTGGAAACTACTTCCTGAAAAAAGAAATCAGTTTAACAAAAACAAAGGAAAGAAGAAAACTGCAGCTACTACAACTACACCTCAAGATTTAGGTGATGAATCAGGGGATGAAACCAAAATTACAGCCATGGGTTTGAAAAGTATGAAGGGAAAGGAAACTGAAACTAAGCCAAGCACTAGTACTTCAAACTGTCATGTACAAGCTCATAATGAGGAAGAAAGAATTGAATTGTTCCATGTGAGGGTAGTCTCAAAACATACTAAAATTGACACACTGTTTGACAACGGGTCACAAGCAAATCTCATATCATAAGACTTGGTAAAATAGCTTAAACTTGAGACCATTCCACATCCAAAGCCTTATCCACTTGGGTGGATATGCAAGGATGCAAACTTACAAGTCTCAAGAAAGTGCATATTGCGATTCACCATTACTGCACACTTTATTGACACAGTTGAACTTAATGTGGTGCCGCTTGATATTTCAGGAATTGTTTTGGGAAGTCCCTACTTATTTGACAGGAAAGCGATCTTCCATCGCCATGAAAATAAATACCATCTCTTTAAAGATGGCAAGGAGTTCATTGTCAGAGCACATCGCAAGAAGGCAAATATAGCGATGGTAAATGCGGGACAGGTAAAAAGGCTAGTAAATTATAGTAAGAGTTTTGTACTTCTTATGGTTAAGCCCAAGGTTGATATGAATCATGAGTCATTTGAAAAATGTGATTCCAAGCTTAAATCAGATTTATATGATGTAGTTGATGCACATCATGAGATGTTTCAGGAACCGACAGGTTTACCTCCTAAAAGGGAGATTCAACATGAAATCCATTTACATCAAGATTGTCCTCTTCCTAACATCGGCATGTACTGCTTGTCTATCATGGAGAATGCTGAAATCAAGAGGAAAATTAAAGACTTGTTGGACAAAGGATTCATAAGACCAAGCACTTCGCCATGTGGTTCACTGATAGTGTTGATTCTAAATAAAGATGGAACTTGGCACATATGTGTGGACTTCAGGGCATTGAGCAAAATAACGGTAAAGAATCGTTACACACTTCCAAAGATAGATGATTTGTTGGATCAGCTGAAAGATGCTAAATATTTCACTAAGTTAGACTTACGTAGTGGTTATCATCAAGTTAGAATTGCAGAAAGTGACATTTGGAAGACAACATTTAAAACCAAACAGGGACTCTTTGAGTGGCTTGTTATGCCGTTTGGTTTATGCAATGCACCTGCAACTTTCATGCGGGTAATGGATGATGTCTTACGTCCTTTTATTGATGATTTCGTTATTGTCTACTTAGATGACATCTTAATTTTCAGCAAGACTAGAGAAGAGCATGTCATGCATGTTAAGAAAGTACTTGATATTTTGAAGAAAAATAAGTTATTTCTTATAATGTCATAGTGTGAATTTGGAAAGACTTCTTTGGTTTATTTGGGACACACAGTAGGAGGAGGTTCTTTGAGAATTGATCCTTCCAAAGTAGAAGCCATTGTGAATTGGCCTACTCCCAAATCCATTACAAAGGTAAGAAGTTTTTTGGGTGCAGCTCAGTATTGCAGGAAGTTTATTTCTAACTTCTTTGCCATAGTAGCTCCTATGCATGCAGTGACTAGTGTGAAGCGTGCTTTCCAATGGGGAGGAAAGCAACAAAAAACTTTTGAGTCTTTGAAAGAGAAGATAAGTTCAGCTCCAGTCCTTGCATTACCGGACTTGAGACAGCCATTCGAGATTCAGACAGATGCTAGTGATTACGCCATGGGTGCAATTTTCTTACAACATGGTAAGCCTGTTGCATTTCATTCTGAGACATTTAATGGTGCTGTTGTGAATTATCCTACATATGATAAAGAGTTGTATGCGTTGGTACAAAGTGTCAAAAAATGGAAACATTATTTGATGGGCAAAGAAACAATTGTTCATACCGACCATCAGCCTTTATAGTACTTGCAATCGCAAAGTAAATTGCAACAGTCACGACATTTCAGATGGATGGGCTTCCTACAACAATTTCACTTGGTAATAAGGTACAAGAAAGGTATTTACAATAAGGTTGCTGATATGCTTTCAAGGCCTATTATTAGTGCTAGTACTTGACTTAAGAATGATTCTATTGTACATGAGAGCTACATAGAACATTATGCATCAGATGTTGATTTTAAGGATGTGTATGCTAACTTGAGTGGAGGGAATCATGTTGAGGAGAAGGATTATCATTTGCATAATAATTTGCTGTTTCATATGGGCAAGTTATGTATATCACAGGGGGAGAGACTAAGCATCATGAGAGAAGCTCATTCTTCTCTCATAGCTAGACATTTCGGGGTAAGCAAAACAGTGGCACATTTACAGAGGTATTGTTATTGGCCTTGCATGGTAGATAATGTTTCACGTTTCATTAGAAGTTGTTCATTATGTGCTATAAGCAAGCCTAGAAAAAGGGAGCTTGGTTTATATACGCCATTGCTGACACCTTCTAGACCATGGGAAAGTGTTTATATGGATTTTGTTGGAGGGCTACCATTATCTAGGAAGCAACATGATTAGCTTTATGTAGTAGTTGATCGTTTCAGCAAGATGTGTATTCTTATGCCATGTAAGAAAACTATAACTGCTGAACAAACTGCTGAATTATATTTTCAACATGTATGGGTTCATTATGGCTTGCCTAATTCTATTGTTAGTGACAGGGATTCCAGATTTGTGGGGAATTTTTGGTCCAATTTATGGAAGATGATGGACACCAAGTTGAAGAAGAGTACTGCTTTCCATCTGCAAACAGATGGCCAAACAGAGGTAGTGAACAGAACCATTGTACATCTTTTGAGAGGTTATTGCAACAATCATCCCAAGCTCTGGGATGAGCATTTGCATTACATTCAACATGCTTACAACCGGGCCAAGCACTCTTCTACAAATACTTCACCTTTTGAAGCTTGTTTTGGGTATTTGCCTAAGTCACCTTTAGATTTCATTCTTGAGAAGGATGTGGCCATTGATGGGCATAGTGACATTGAAAAATCTCGCATGTTCATTGAAATAATTAAGCTCATACATCAGCAGGTTCAAGAACAGCTTGAAAAAAGTCAAGGCAAGTACAAGGAGAGGCATGATAAGCACAGAGTTGATCATCAGTTTCAAGAAGGGGATGAGGTATGGCTGCATATTAGTAAGGAAAGAATGCAAGGAGAAGGTAAAAAGCTGAAGCCTATTCATTATGGTCCATTCAGTATCCTTAAACAAGTTGGAAATAATGCTTTTCAATTAGATTTGCCTTCATATATGCAAATGTATTCCATTGTGAATGTGGAAAATTTACGTTTGTATGAACCTCCTTTAATTGTTGATTATGAAAGTGACATTCAGCTGCCATCCATAGAGGATTTCTTGCCATAATTTTTGGATGAGTTGAAAGAGGATGCTATCCTTAACAGAAGGACACACACTTCAAGGAGGGGAAATGTTGATTATGTTCGAGTTGGTCTTAAAGGCAGCAAACCGAGTAAGGAAAAGTGGATTGAGGTGGAAAAGGTGAGGGACCTGTACCCTCATCTTCTTAACAGGTAATTGAAGGCTTTTGGGGTCCAAAAGCTTCCCAATGGGGAGGTGTGATAAGGTGATCATGTCCTAAGTGAAAAAAATGCTCAAAATTGGAACTGCTCAGAATTGGTAATAAATTGATCGACCGGATAGTGTTTGTCATTACAATCCTAATGTTTTGAATGACACTCAAATCCGATGTCGGATGTGGAAGATATTCAAGTTTTAATCTGTCCAGTAACCTTCAAAACAACACTTTGGAATTCAAAAAAATGGCATATTCAGAAATTATTTTCTATGGAAAAATTTCATTTTTTATGAAAAATGGAGGGCCTATTAGAGGGTGCCATGTGGCCCCAGGCCTAAAGTTTCAAGTTGTGTTAATATATATATATATATATATATATTTTTTTTTTAACTCCATGGTCAGACCTGACCCGAGCTGAACGCTACGGGTCAGTCGGGCCCGACCCGATCCGAATGGGCACAGGTCACTTGTGGAGTCAACACTGAACGAAGGCTTGGGCTTGACTGAAAGCAGAGTTGGGTGGTGTCTACCCGTGAAAGGGCGGGCAGAGACTGCACGACGGATCGGGTGGTGTCTGCACGTAAACGTCGGCAGGGTCACACGATGAATGGGTGGAGTTTGAATGCATTTGGGTCAGGTTAATACGGGCCGGTTGGCAATAACGGTCAGGCGAAAAACTTAAGGGGCTAGCCCCTCAGGACTAGCCCCGCATCAATATGACCGCACTCCCGCAACCATACTACAAACCTGTCAATGGTTACACCATGGTTTATGGCATGGCGGATGTAATGACCCCGTGTGGCTAGCACGAAGACATTTATGGTTACGGTTTCCGAAACAAAAGTTTAAACCACAGTTTGGTCGGAGTGTGGGGTGGCGGTTAGCATGTGACTGCCTCACCTCATAAATTTATTGCCACATAAACCGTGCGACAAATTTGGCGCATTTCGATCAAATTCGGCGGCCTTGCCAATTTAGTGGGATTAACTCCAGTTAGCCCAAAATTAGTGGATGATTTTTAGGCCAAATTGGACAAATCTTGCTTAGATCATAACTTTCACATTACTGAACCTTTTGGAGAGATTATTATTATTATTATTATTTATTTATTTATTTTTATTTTTTATTTTTTATTTATTTTAATTAATTTATTTAATTTTTATTTATTTATTTATTTATTTTTATTTTTATTTTTATTTTTTATTTTTTAATTATTTATTTATTTATTTCGGGAATTCTCAACATTTTGGAGCCATTGGAATAGGTTGCAGAGCCAACAGAGGTGTCTTTAAGCCATTTTTACTTCAAAGAAGCTTGGCGAGCCATCAGGGCCTTGAGGGAAATGGAGCTGCATTGGACTACATTTCACTGTTTTAGGTGAAATAAGAGTCATTATTAGCTTCTTTTTGTGTTTTGAATTCATTTTCACAGTTGGTTTGGTATGTTTAGACCTTTTTCTCATTGTATTACCAATTTGAGCATCATAATATATCAAGGACATGCCCATTGGGAGCCTTGGACCTGACAAATGTAGCCCAGGAGGGGTGAACTGCCTCATCATGTTGCTGTGTGTTTATGGTGAAGTTATTCTGCTGTGTTATTCAGATTAAAGTTGTTAAACAGTAAATTAAAACAACACTCCCTCACACCAAATTTCATAAACAGTTATCAAAAACACTTTGTTTCACTTGCAAGACTATTCAAACACTTTGCACACTTAATTTAATGGAAATGAATACTTTGAACAACAAAACAGATACTTTCATTTTCAGATCAATAATAATTTCATGTGATTGATAAAAATGTTGATAATGGAACTTTGCACCTATGGATTTTGGCCCATTTTGTTAAGTCCCTATATTAATATTGTAGTCCCTTATTATGTTAGTGTAACCCCCCTTATTGTTATTGTTGTACCCCTGTAACCCGCTGTTGAGGAGGTAAATCCCCTCTGCGGACAGAGGCGATCCCTACTAGCCCAGCAGGGGTCTAGCAACAAACAAACAATGCTATGACGCAAGCTCCTAGTTACGAATGAAAGACTTGGGATAAGAGCCTACCTGAATTCCAACGCTAGATCTGAAGAAGAAGATGTCCCCGTCCTTCAGCCCTGGCAGATCACAATCCTTCCACGATCTTCGTGGATGAACACCTGCACACAGAAGAAACGAACAGATACATGCATAGGAACCGGCATACGTAACTAAACATCGGTCAGAAAAGATATTACTCGCATTAACATGATGGAAAAAGGAGTGGAACCATAATCATAGTCATCTATTAAAGTGATAAACGAATAGAAGTTACAACCAAGTTCTGACGTCGCAGCTTCCTTCGAACGGGTCTCCCGTTGTCCACGTCTCGCAAAGCTCGCCAAGGAAAGGGAAACCTCTCCAGAGTCTCGTAACAATGGTCTCCTCGCTTGAATGGGCCTTAAGGGAAAGAAGGGATTCTTTACAGCACAAAGGCGCTTGGGAATAGGGAGATGCAAAGCTTCAGCACTTCAAGACTTTCAGCCCTTCAGCCTTCCAGCCCCTTCATCAATGGATGAAGGCTATATTTATAGAGGAGAGGAGGAGGTTGGGATCCCTACAATAGTGGAAGGGAGGCCTTATCCTTTGGGAGGTTCCCCATAAGGTGGAAACAAGAGGCCAAAGGAGGAAGGCCGTGGTTATTCAGGCGAAACCACTCCTGATGACTCATCCACGAAGTTGTTGTGATCGAAAGTTCGCCTCTTTTTTTAAAAAACTTTCCATAAACAGAGTGGCGCGGGTACAACACTGGGACAGAGCGCCAATTGGCGCGGGCTCAGTGTTAATTTTCCCCCATTGGCGCGAGTACATAACGGGCTACCAGCGCCAATGCAAAAACATGTGTTTTTAGGGATCTGTTCAGGAAATGATAAACAGGAGAAATGTTGTCCTCATGGAAAGGGATGCAATGAAGGTATTTTCAAGGCTTGACATTGCTCACAGGTCACATAATGGGTCCTCCATTGTGCGGGACGGGGAATGGTACGGACGGTGACAAATTACTGTGTAACAGATGCCCCCTAAAGCATGAGGCCCGAGAGAGAGAGAGGGGTGAAATGCTTTACGAGAACATGTTCAACTGAAGGCCCACCGTCGGAAAACCTGCGCAGAAAGATACAACTGAAATCTCAAGTACATGATGTATATATATGGTATGGACGCAGCCATCCGAAACAGAGTATACGATAATCTGGATCCAG
This sequence comes from Pinus albicaulis, assembly GCA_034641835.2. Lineage (NCBI taxonomy): Eukaryota > Viridiplantae > Streptophyta > Pinopsida > Pinales > Pinaceae > Pinus > Pinus albicaulis. Next base: position 254,820,611 of record CM076577.1, on the reverse strand, counting down.
GGTATGGACGCAGCCATCCAACTAAGATCAAACAAATAGACTCAGGTATGGTCACAGCCATCCAATCAGTGAGTCATGTACATGATAATAATCCACAATCGCAGCCTGGATTACAACAGACACAATCCGGGGTCTTGCGCTCCATCTCGACCCAACAGAGTACAAGTTCAAGCATGCGAATATGTGAGCTGAAGTCGAACATGCAAGAACATCGTCTGATTACCAGCCAATGATGAAAGCTGTTAACAGACGCGAGAGAAACCACCAATAATGACAATGGTCCTCAAGGTACTACAGGTACAATCTACGGCGTGCGAATAAATGAGCTGATGTCGAACACCCGCAGAATCACTCGATCGGAGGCCAATGATGTAAACCTCTCGTCGAATGCGACGAACCTGCCATTGAGGCATGCAGGCTCCAAGGTACCATAAGGAGTCTCTAGACCAACTTTCTGGATAATGAGTTGATGTCGACAGGAAGTGACCTTGATCGAAGGTGGGCCATAATGATTCCCACATCATCGACACGAGACAGAGGAACATGATGTTTTTGTTGTGAATCAGGATCGTATGAGAAACAGAGGAAGGTTGAAATTCGCAGAGGCCAACTTCTCTTGAACACATAAACGACACGACAATGGATTTGGCAGTATTTGACATCAATAGATCAAAGGTCATGGCGACGAGGCAGTGAACAGATGAGAGGTCAAAAGAGATTACCCAAACCCATGGAAGCAAAGTGAAGCAGCGAGATGAGATGTCCCCAACTCGACACGAATGCAGACAAGTGCCATGTTCAAGAGCGACATACTGCCGACGACAACGACGATGGTTCCATTTTTCCCCACCATCTTGGTGAGTACCTCTTTATTTTTACACAAGCTTGAAGAGGATACCATATGCTTGTCATATAAGTCCGCCCTTCGGGCGAATCCATCCTAGTACATTTAACGAGTCCTAGGAAGGAGCGACTCGAATAACGTCATTTCGACTGGATCCGATGTCATCAGGGTTTAACGAGTCTGACAAAGGAAGAACTCGGCGTCTTTTCATGTTTAGAGAGTTTGAAAAGACAGCGGAAAAGAAAACTCCAGAAGTCCCTTTTCGTAAATAGTTCCCCAGATCCGAAAAGGTAGAAAACAATATCCGGGAAAACCTCCTAGTCGCGATAGGCTAGGGTATTCCTTTTCGTAATCAATCCATCCCAGCCCGAAAAAGGGTTAAACTTATACTGGGTGGATGTCGATTCGTGTCCATTTTAACGAGATCGAAACGACAAGGGCCTCGGCGATCTTTTCATATTTAGAGAGTCAGAAAAGAGCTGAAAGGTGACTCCTCCTGGAGGAACGAGTGGTATAAAAGGGTAGCTACTGGTTCCGGTAATGGTGGAACTACTCTGAACAAATAAAGGTCGAGAGGCTGGCTAACAAGACCACTCATAGCAGCGGTTCCTCAGGAACGGGTAAAACAACCAAGTGAAGGCATATGATCGGCCAAGCAGATAGTGACGATGGAATGAGAAAACCAAGGCTCATCTAGCAAAAACAGGCTGATAAAATGACAATCACAAGAGGTAAAATGGGGATGGTTTCATTTTTACACAAGCTTGAAATCAGGAAACTCTGCTTGAAGTTGGTTTCATTTTTACACAAGCTTGAAACAAAGATAAACTATGCTTGAAAAAGTAAGCATGCCCCCAGCATGATGACTCAATTCGAGGTACATGCCCCCCAAGCTTCATTCCATATGAAAGTCAGATGGAGTGAAGGTTCAAGTTACGAGATCAAGAGAAAGACTCGACTGGGATTTTACGAGATCTAAACAAAGACTCGAATTGAACAGGAACGTGTTTCATTGTTTTAACGAGGTTGACACATTACAAGAACTATCCTCAGACACCCTTGTTTCATTTTTTAAGGAGCTTGACACAAGACAAGGAACTCTGCTCCGACGACCTTGTTTCATTTTTTAAGGAGCTTGACACAAGACAAGGAACTCTGCTCCGACGACCTTGTTTCATTTTTTAAGGAGCTTGACACAAGACAAGGAACTATGCTCCGAGATCCTGGTTTCATTTTTTAAAGAGCTTGACCCAGGGAGGAAACCGTGCTCTAACCGACTTACATCAAAATGAACAAGAAGGCGGTGCTTCCAAGAGTTCTATTCCCGATGGAAGGAAAACATCCTGGAAGTCGGGACCCAATGCCCCCAACACCTGATGCACGACGGCATCATCACTGAGCACAGGCACAGGGTAGGTGGCCACATAGTTGACCTGCGGTGGAGCAGATACAACGGGTGGATAGAAACCAGGAGGGGGTGATGGCAGACCAGATGCCATATTAGGACCAAAGAACGAAAGCTGATCAATGGTCACGATCCGTCCTTCATGTGGAAAACACATCACGCGAAAGAGGGAGGAGACAAGTGCTCCCATGGCATAGGTGTAATCGCGCCCCAGAAGCAGATTGAAATCCAAGGGGCCTGGCACGACCATCACGTCCATATGGACGGTTTTGCCTCCCAAAGTAATTGGTAACCTTGGAAGGATCCCCAACGGTTGACTAGTCCTTCTGTTAAAAGTCAACAGATTCTGCGTAACAGGCGCAAGCGGCGGCGAACCAAAAGCTTGCCAGGTAGTTGAAGACAGAATACTAACAGAGGCACCTTCGTCTATAATGGTGCTGGGTACAACCAGACCAAGAGCCTGTACTGTGATCTCGAAAGGCACATAAGACGGGAGGCAAAATCCTGCAAATCGATTCCAGTCAAAGGAAGCGACCAAACTACTCGGAGGGGCTACCATCGACAAGCGAAGGTCTTCCCCTGATGTTACGGTAGAAGAAGCATCCTCCATGACCTCCATCTGGAAGGCGGGAGGGATATCCTCTGGAGCCTCCATTATGGGAGGCGGAGGAGGGGCTTCTTGAAGCACAGGGACAGGAGAATCTTTCTCCAAGTCTGAAGAATCTGAAGAAATCAGAAGGACATGAGGGGTGTGAGATCCACTCTCGACAGAAAATACCTGGTGCACTGCGGACGGGGCCAGTTCAACCGATCCTACGACCAATGGTTGGTCAAGGACGGATTCGTGAATTTGAATTTCTGGGGGAGTGGGATCGACCAAGGATGACTCTTGACCAATCGTAGGATCAGCTGGCGGAGGACTCAAAGAAAGCCGGTTATAACCAGGTGGAAGGCGCGGTGTAGAACCGGCTGGGTTGTCCAAGACTTGCTTGGCTTCATCCATATAAGGACAAAGGTGAATGGCATGGTGCCCTTCACACAACTTACAGGGATTGGTGATCTTACCCTGCTTCTTAGAGTTCTTATCAACAGCAGCTGAGGACGTGCCCCCAACTTGACTTCCGGAAGCCAAAGGCAACGGTGGGTGGTCGTTGGACCATACTTCGAGCACCTTGGGAATGCCAGGGCAGTCTCGAAGAAGGTGGTCTCCCGTGCACAACAGGCAAGGGAACTTGACTTTCCGTGGAGGGTTGGAAGGTTTATCAACATGAGATATCTCAGAGGCAGTAGCCGTACATTTAGCCTCTCGCTTATCAGACTTCTTCTTCTTTGTCTTCTTCTTCTTCTTTTTAGCCACCTGGTTACTCGAATCCAGGCTTTCACCAGGCAAAGTAGAAGATGAGGACGCAGAAACAGGCGAAGAAGGGGAGAGGTCCACCTTGGAATCAACATGATGTTGTTCCGTCGGAGGAACTGATTGAACAGTAGTGGAGACATTCGGAACTACAGTGGTTGAGAACAACCAAACAGGCAACCCAACCGTTAATCCAGGAAGGGACAACGTCGCCATGTAAGGAGCACCAACACTTCCAAAAGGAGGAAAATGACCAGGATTCCCTTCTGAGGGGATTCTTTGGTTGGTAAACTCTGAAAAAGTTGCCATCAAACTCAAAATCACACACGGGCTAAAAAAGAGTTAAGGGCACACGATCAAACGGTCAACAAGCAATATCTAAGCAGGCGTGTAATCGTGGGTGATTAATTTTTTACCACATTGGAAAGTAAGAAATTCTACCGTTTCATGTTTTAAGAGTCGAGAAACGATAAAAAGATGACTCTATCTCTTTCAGAGTTGACACAAGCGTGAAAGGACAAGCGCTTGACGGTCTTTTCAAGTTTAGGGAGTCAGAAAAGACCAAATGACTGCTCAGGAAAAACTAGGCACAAAGGGTGTACCAAATATCCGCGAACTGCAATATACACCTTGGTTTCAATAATGAAACAGAAATCGACCAAGGACTTTCCGTACGTGCAGGTAGTCTCCCCGAATGTTGTGTTCGGTGTATCACGGGTATAGGGCGGCAGACTCGGCTTCCTGTGGATAAAGGATTGAAAACCTAGAGGGGTCTCCTTTTATATACGCGACGGTACGGGGAGCGCAAGTCCGTACTAGCGCTGTCTAAAGCCAACAGGCGAACGACAGCTGCTAGGTTTAACGACGCCGGAACACGTCTCTAGCCTAGACCTTCTAAATGTGTTTCGTTAAGTTCCAATGTTGCCTTAGGTTAATTGAATGAATTTTACAGTTGATCTTCAATTAAGTTTCAATTTCCAGGCCCTATCGTATGTAGTGTCTCACAAGACTCCTAAATGCAAAGCTACATGAGAAAAGAAATTTTTCAATTCGATGAATGCTATCTAGTTTAGGGAAGAGCTTCAAACAATGATGCAACAAACAGCAAAACTGAAAACGAAACTTTTCCAAACTAGATGACTTTCACTATCCAAAAGTATTCTAAACATTCAACGAAGCGAATTATGCAATGTAATCTATGCAAAATCCTTTTTTCGAAAACTATGCAATTGTAATCTATGCACACTTTCCTTTTTCTTTTCAAATAATAAGAATGCACTCAATGCATTTTTCGATAAAATGAGAATCTACTTAATGCATGCTTTTTACAAAAGAGAATGCACTCAAAGCGATTTTTAGTTTTCAATCACTAAACAATGTGATCTAAGTCCAATGATGAATCTCAAAAAAACTTTTCGATGCAATGTGATCTAATGCATTTAAACGAAAAGAAAACTATGAGACGAAAACTAAAAAAACGCAAATCTTCTTAATGAAAGATGAAAGCAAAAGGGATGCGAACAAACACTAAGAATGCAATCGTTGTTTCAAAATACTTTGTGATGAAATTCCTCAAAAGGTGACAAAACACAAAGAGGACTTCCAAAGAATGAAATCAAAACAAGGCATTCATCCCTTTTACATCAAACAATCATAGAAAGAAGACATTCCAAATAATGAGCAATGTAATCTATGCTCATACAGAGGAAAGACCCAAAGGGAAATACACACTAGTGAAGGATTAAGGGAAAAAAAACTCAATTTTCATACACCCTGAAAGTGGCCCGACTTGTACATTGACAACTAGCGCCACTTGGCGCGACTTTTACTTGAAAACTAGCGCCAATGGCCAAGTGGCGCGGGTTGCTAACTGACAAAAAGCGCCACTGCCTGAAAATGAAAAAACAAAGAATTTCTCCCAACCAAAACCAGACTTCCCACTTCAAGCTGAATCTAAAACAAACCCAGAAGCAAAATACTGACCACAAGAAACTTCCGAACAAGGATAACCCTACCACCTACAGGAAATGGCGCGACTGTCTGGCTGTAATCCGCGCCAGACAGGGGATGGCGCGAGTGATAAACTGGCAACCTGCGCCAACTGGCACGACTGTCAGGGCTAAACTCGCGCCAATCAAGCCAACTATGAAAAGGTGAAAATTCGGAAAAGCAGAGGTCAGATCTGATCCTCTGGGGGCTGAACCAAAAGCCAAAATACAAAAAGAACCCAACCCAGAAGGTTCATCAAGCAAGGAAAAACGATCAAAGCGAAACAATCATAAACGAGACAAGGAAAACCGGACGATCCCCAGCGGAGTCGCCAATTTGTTGATGAGGTAAATCCCCTCTGCGGACAGAGGCGATCCCTACTAGCCCAGCAGGGGTCTAGCAACAAACAAACAATGCTATGACGCAAGCTCCTAGTTACGAATGAAAGACTTGGGATAAGAGCCTACCCGGATTCCAACGCTAGATCTGAAGAAGAAGATGTCCCCGTCCTTCAGCCCTGGCAGATCACAATCCTTCCACGATCTCCGTGGATGAACACCTGCACGCAGAAGAAACGAACAGATACACGCATAGGAACCAGCATACGTAACTAAACATCGGTCAGAAAAGATATTACTCGCATTAACATGATAGAAAAAGGAGTGGAACCATAATCATAGTCATCTATTAAAGTGGTAAACGAATAGAAGTTACAACCAAGTTCTGACGTCGCAGCTTCCTTCGAACGGGTCTCCGGTTGTCCACGTCTCGCAAAGCTCGCCAAGGAAAGGGAAACCTCTCCAGAGTCTCGTAACAATGGTCTCCTCGCTTGAATGGGCCTTAAGGGAAAGAAAGGATTCTTTACAGCACAAAGGCGCTTGGGAATAGGGAGATGCAAAGCTTCAGCACTTCAAGACTATCAGCCCTTCAGCCCCTTCATCAATGGATGAAGGCTATATTTATAGAGGAGAGGAGGAGGTTGGGATCCCTACAATAGTGGAAGGGAGGCCTTATCCTTTGGGAGGTTCCCCATATGGTGGAAACAAGAGGCCAAAGGAGGAAGGCCGTGGTTATTCAGGCGAAACCACTCCTGATGACTCATCCACTAAGTTGTTGTAATCGAAACTTCGCCTCTTTTTTTAAAAAACTTTCCATAAACAGAGTGGCGCGGGTACAACACTGGGACAGAGCGCCAATTGGCGCGGGCTCAGTGTTAATTTTCCCCCATTGGCGCGAGTACATAACGGGCTACCAGCGCGAATGCAAAAACATGTGTTTTTAGGGGTCTGTTCAGGAAATGATAAACAGGAGAAATGTTGTCCTCATGGAAAGGGATGCAATGAAGGTATTTTCAAGGCTTGACATTGCTCACAGGTCACATAATGGGTCCTCCATTGTGCGGGACGGGGAATGGTACGGACGGTGACAAATTACTGTGTAACACCCGCATATTGTTATTATTGTGCCCTTACATTATTATTGTTAGGTCGGCTAGGGTTACATTGTGGCCCCACTAGGATTACATTGTAGCCCCATGGACTCCTATATATAGAAATGAGGTTTTGTCATTTTTATCATCCAAGAATTGTTCATTCATGTAATGTATTGGAGGTTTCCCCCTTGAAGTGGCTTATTTATAAGGCGTTGATATCTCTTTTCTTCTATTTTTGGAGCTGGTTTCACAACATTTGGTATCAGAGCTTTGGATTATAGGGTTTCACTGCTCCAAACATGTCATCATGGAATTTTAGCTATAACTTTTTTTCTACGAAGGTTCAGAAGCTGAAATTTTTAGAGTGTGAAGAAGAAATCCTGATTAACATCGTCGCAAAATTTTAGAGCTTGGTTCGCAATATTTTCGTAGATATGATCTGTGGAAGTTAGGGCTTTTTATAGGCTCCTGAATTTCACTTAAAAAGGTCATTGTAGAATTTTTGCTATAACTTTTTTTCTACGAAGGGTCAGAAGCTGAAATTTTTAGAGCGCGAATATGAAATCCTGAGGAACATCGTTGCAAAATTTTAGAGCTTGGTTCACAATATTTTCGGAGATATGATCTGTGGAAGTTAGGTCTTTTTCAGGCTCCCGAATTTCATCTCAAAGAGGTGATCGTGGGAAAATATTCATAAATCTCTCTCTGAGCATCGGATTGGAATTCTGTAAAAAGTGACTGGAAGTACACAGACTGCAGTTTTATGTCTATAAATTTCAGAGCCAAAGGAGAAAATAGTGACACGTGGTAAGTCGTACAAGTTCTCTCTACTGAACCAGTCCATAATTAGGTCATTGTGGGAGATTGGACATAACTTTCCCTTGAAGAATCCAAATCAAGTCATACCCGTGGCATTTGAAAGAAGCTTCAGAGGACTACTACAGGGCCTAATTTCATATTTTTAGGATCTTAAAGTCTAGAGATAAGTCAATTTCAATATCGAGCTCCTCAAAAGCAAGTAAAAGGTGTGTATTTTTTTTTCTCCCGAATTGCATAAGTCTTGTTTGAAAATCAAGTTGAATTGATTCCAAGGGTATATTGTAGAATATATATTAGTATTGGATTCTAAAATGACCCCTAAAAAGAATTCAACACCCATTAAGCCTTTAGAAGGCTCTACTATGACTCATGAAGACGAAGAATGGCAACATGACATATCAAAATTACAAGAGCAAGTGCAACAAATTTCGCTCTCGCAAAGAGAAACAAAAAATGACATGGAAGTTTCGAAGAAAGGCGTGGAAACTAAGATGGATGGTTTGAAGAAAGGCATGGAATATAAGATGGATGGTTTGAAGAATGTCATGGAAGCTAAGATGGATGGCATGGAAGCTGGCATGGAATCTAAGATGGATGACATGGAAGCTAAGATGGAAAACATGAAGAATGATCTAAAAGTAGACATGGAAGGTTTGAAAAAGTTGATACAAGAAATGTTTCCTAATGGTGAAAAGATAGTAGAGGAAACTCATGATGAGAACAAAATAAATGTTAATAGTGATTTCATAAACTCTAATGTTGGAGGGAAGAACCACCATATTCCAAAAATGGATATGAGGAAGTTTGATGGAAAGGATCTTGTAACATGGATACTACAGATGGAGCAATATTTTGATCTCAATAATGTGCAGAACACACAAAAGGTACGCATTGCAACTTTTACATTTAGAACAAAATACATTTGTATGGTATCGATGGCTTTTCTCCCATAAAAAAATTGTCACTTGGTCAATTTTTACGGAGGAAATGATAGCACATTATGAGGATACAAAGAGCAACAATTTCTTTAGCAAATTGATAAATCTCAAGCAAAAGTGTTTAGTGGGGGAGCACATTGAGGACTTCCAAAAATTGAATATAAGGGTAACTGATATTTTAGAGGAACACAGGATTGATCTCTTCTTAGGTACTTTAAAGGATAACATCCAACATGAAGTTCGCGTTTTGGAACCTGATTCATTGGAGAAGGCATTCAGGTTGGCAAGAAAATTTGAATGTAAAATTATGGCGACAAGGAAGCCTACCACTCACTTCTATAAAGATGGAAGTGTTGCTACTCCTAAATTTTCACAACCTACAAGCTTGACACCACAACAATTGGAAGAAAAAAGAGCAAAAGGGCTTTTATACAGTTGTGCTAGCAAATACACTAAAGGTCATAAGTGTGCTGAGAAGAAATTATTTTACATAGATTGTGAAGAGGAAGAAGAAAATGAACAATAAGAGGATATTCACCAGGAACCACCCCTAGAAGAGGAAGAAATGAGTCTGACCATATCGTGTAATGCATTAGTAGGAATTACCACTCCTCAAACTCTCAAGATAGAAGGACATATCAAGAAGAAAAAGGTAATAGTGTTGATTGATTCAGGTAGTACCCATAATTTTATTCATTGTAAGGTAGCCAAGGAATTGAATTGTTTCATATACCCAACACCAGAATGTCAAGTGATGGTTGAAAATGGAGGAACTATAAATTTCTCTCGAAAATGCCATAATATCAAGCTAACCATGGGGGAATATGTATTGAATAGTCCAGTGCTTTCCATTCCTATGGGAGGTGCTGATGTTGTACTAGGAGTACAATGGTTACAATCTTTGGGGACGGTAGCTTTTAATTTTCAAGAACTTTTCTCGAATTTTTTTTCAGAAGGAATGGAAGTCGAATTACGGGGTATTGCAGGGAAGCCAGAAAAGATAATAAGCTCTAATGTCATGACAAAGCTTCTAAAGAAAGAACAACGAGGCGTAATTGCACAATTATGCTCACTGGAAGTTCCAACATCAAAATCATCTATTTCTGCAGATCTCCAAAAAGTCTTGGACAGTCATTCCAGGGTGTTTGAAACTCCCAAAGGACTCCCATCTATTCATGATCATGATCATGCTATTCATTTGATTCCAGGAAGTGTTCCTCCAAACATCAGGCCTTATAGATATCCTTATGTCCAAAAGAGCGAAATTGAACGTATGATTGCAGAAATGTTAGAGGCCGGTATAATTCAACCTAGTCAAAGTTCTTTCTCTGCTCCTGTAGTATTGGTACACAAGAAGGATGGATCATGGCGAATGTGTCCGGATTATAGGGAGCTCAATAAGCTCCCCATTAAAGATAAATTTCCCATTCCTGTGATTGATGAATTATTGGATGAATTACATGGAGCAATTTATTCTACCAAGTTGGATCTTCATTCAGGATATCATCAAATTAGAATGAAGACTGAAGATATTCCGAAAACAACATTTCGAACTCATGGGGGTCATCAGGAATTTTTGGTCATGCCTTTTAGCCTTACCAATGCAACTTCTACATTTCAAGGGTTGATGAATTCCATTTTCAAACCCTTCCTTAGAAAATTTGTGCTAGTATTTTTTTATGATATACTAATCTACAACAGGTCTTGGAAGGATCATGTTCAACATGTTGATAGGGTGCTCAAACTATTGCAGGAGAAACAATTATATGCAAAAGCATCCAAATTTTTCTTTGGAGTACAAGAGGTTGAATATATGGGTCATATTGTATCTCATGAGGGTGTTAAGGTAGACCCTAACAAAATTAAAGCCATTAAGGAATGGAAAGTCCCCACAACCATAAAGCAGTTGCGAGGATTTCTCAGGTTAATAGGGTATTATCGCAAGTTTGTTAAGGATTATGGGAGAATAGCAGCACCTCTAACAACATTATTTAAGAAAGATGCATTTTCATGGACTCGTGAAGCAACTAAGGCCTTTGAACATCTTAAAGAGGCAATGTGCCTAGCACCAGTCTTAGCTATGCCAGACTTCACAAAAACCTTTATTGTGGAATGTGATGCCTCAAGAAATGGAATTGGTGTCGTTTTAATACAAGAAGGAAGACCCATTGCTTTTGAAAGTCGTCCAATCAAAGGAAAGTATTTACAGAAAGCTATTTATGAGAAGGAAATGTTAGCAATACTGCATGCACTAAAGAAATGGTGACCTTACCTAATGGGAAGACACTTCAAGGTAAAAACTGATCATGATAGTCTTAAACACTTTTTGGAACAAAGAATATCTTCATAAGAGAAGCAAAAATGGGTCACAAAGATGTTGGGTTATGACTTTGAAATAATCTACCAAAAAGGGAAGCTAAATGTTTTTGCAGATGCACTTTCTAGAAAGAATGAAGAGGTGGAAGCATTACTTTGTGCCATTTATATTATCCAACCAGATTGGATAACCGAAGCAAGGGATGAATGGAAGAAGGACGAAGAAGTATGGACACTCATTCAAAAGTTGCTGCAAGATCCTAGTACATCTGATACATTTAGTTGGAAAAATGATTCCTTATGGTACAAAGATCGCTTATATCTTTGTAAGAATTCCCAACTAAAACAAAAAGGTTCTTTTGGAATTGCACACTTCTCCTTTACGAGGACACTCAGGATTTTTAAAAACTTACCACAGGGTGAAGAAAGATTTTTTTTGGGATGACCTTAAATCTAATATTCAAAAGTTTGTGGTGGAATGTTTGGTTTGCCAACAGAATAAAGTGGAGACAATTAAGACCCTGGGTCTGCTACAACCTTTATCCATTCGATGTCAATGTTGGGATGAGATCTCAATGGATTTTATCACAGGTTTACCTAAGTCCGAAGGAAAGAGTGTCATCATGGTGGTAGTTGACAGAATTACCAAGTATGCACACTTTTGCGCATTATCTCATCCATTTAAAGCAAGTACAGTCGCTACTACATTATGGACACAATTCAAAAGATACATGGAAACCCAAGGGTTATTGTGAGCGACATAGATCCCATTTTTACTGGAAATTTTTGGACGGAGTTATTTTCTTGTTTGGGTACTCAATTAGCTCATAGCTCATCTTATCATCCTCAATCCGATGGTCAAACCGAGATAGTAAATAAATGTTTGGAAGGATATCTTCGTTGTTTTGTATCTGATAAACAAACACAATGGGTCAAGTGGTTACCTCTCGCCGAATGGTGGTATAACACTTCCTTCCATACTGCAGCAAAAATGACCCCATTTATGGCACTTTATGGATATCATCCACCATCCATCACATCATCTTTAAGGGAAAATTCGAAGGTTCAAGCAGTGGAAGATCACATCGAGCATCAATAAGAAGTTCTCCAACTCTTAAAGGATAACCTGAATTTGGCACAAAATCGAATGAAACAACAGGTAGATCAACATCGCAGCGAGAGAAGTTTTGATGTAGGAGATTGGGTATTTTTACGGCTACAACCATACAAACAAATGTCCCTCAAGCAAGCTAAGAAGGATAATAAATTATCGCCAAAGTACTATGGTCCTTACAAGGTGCTGCAAAATATTGGTACTATGGCATACAAATTGGAGCTTCCTGCTTCTTCGCGAGTACATCCATTTTTCCATGTTTCATGCTTAAAGAAGGTTATAGGTGAAAATATTCCAGTTCAAACAATATTGCCAGAACTTGATGAGGAAGGAAAAATCATATTGGAACTTGAAGTGGTCATGGAAACAAGAACTCAACAGCTACGGAATCGATCAATTTCAGAGTATCTCATCAAGTGGAAGAACTTACCCACTGAAGATTCTACATGGGAGGATGCGAATTTTATACAGAAGCACCCAGAGCTACTCAAGCGTTGAGGACAACACTTTTTTGAAGGAGAGGGGCATGTTAAGTCCCTATATTAATAGTCTAGTCCCTTATTATGTTAATGTAGCCCCCCTTATTGTTATTGTTGTACCCCTGTAACCCCCATATTGTTATTATTGTGCCCTTACATTATTATTGTTAGGTCGGCTAGGGTTACATTGTGGCCCCACTAGGATTACATTGTGGCCCCATGGACTCCTATATAGAAAGGAGGTTTTGTCATTTGTATCATCCAAGAATTGTTCATTCATGTAATGTATTGGAGGTTGCCCCCTTGAAGTGGCTTATTTCTAAGGCGTTGATATCTCTTTTCTTCTATTTTTGGAGCTAGTTTCACAACACATTTTAAGATGATCTAGATCAAATTTTAAAAATTTGAGTGTATGTAGAGTTTTATCTCATTGAAAAAAATAAACTTGCTAAGAAGGTTAAATTTATCTACTTATTAACTCACTCCATATGAATATGGAAAGTCAAATTCAACCCAATATGTGCAAAAACTGTTCGAAAATAATATTGTTTATGCTATGTATGGATGTATAAATTCCCAAAACCCCAAACACCAATAAAATGCAATCTACCAAAGTAGTTTTGAAGAAGACTAAACTGATTTGGACAACTTTTGAGTTGTCATCATAATCTAACAATAAAAAATTTGTTGAAATTGTGATTTTGGATTCTTGCAATTATTGTAACACCCATGAATATCCCTATTGAAGCCTAATTTTGCAATGTTAACTATTAATATATGCAACTCTATCGCTTTGAACTACTATATTTTAAAGAAAAAATATTGATTCTCCTCGTTATTTTAAGTGGCTAGAAAACTTTGAATTCACAAAATGTTTAGATTATGACATTAATTTCTTCTTGAATGTGTTTTCATCGTAAGCGACCAAGACTGCACCCACATGGGTGGAAGAGTATGTCGGAAATTATGCACTATAATGAAAGCATGGTTTATGGTGGACACAAGGGATTTTAATGCTTGCTCATGTCAATCAAAAGGAAATTTCTAGTTTGATGGTCACAACATGATGGGAGAATGAGAAATCACGATGACAATCCAATTATTTAGACTCAAAACCAATGTTATCAATTTGCAAGTAATCATGGTGGAAATATATGAACTAGCTAACTCATTGTATGTTGAGTTCAAACTTGGAATTGGGAATTGGCACCGGAGGATGGTAATCTTGGTTAGTCTCTTGCTTTTTTTTTTCAACTTACTAGCTTTGTTTGAGTAAAATACATTTTTTCAAAATGTTCATGGCTGTGTGTGTGGTATTCCTCTATTTTTATTTTGAAGTTGCCTTGTTCCTCATGGCGTGGGGACATAATGATTTCCAAAGGGATTTGCTTAACCTTGTTTTTAAAGGTCTCTCCCTTGCTTCAGTTTCAAGTGTTTCCCTCTCCCTGACCTTCTCCCTTCAATGTTCTCCATTTCTTGCATCTTGCTTAAAGAATTTACTTAGATATTTTCTCCTTTTGATCACCCATAACTCTAATATTGAACATATTTCCCATTGTGAACCCTAATGGAAAAAGGGTCAGTATCACTTATAATAGTAATAGGGGTGCTAGGAAAGACATCCCTCATGCGTCCCTTCCTTCTCATAGTTCTTGGCACTTGATTTGAATAAACATGACGCTATGAAGGTGGCACTTAATTTCCATTGTCGTATGTTGTCAGGAAGAAGAGGTAGTAGGTCACTGGAAAATCAGTAGAAGCAAATTTCATGTAATGGTTTCACGACTCAAGTTTTTCAAGGATTAGAGACACTAAGATGTTTTAGCTCATTGAATAATACGAGCTGATTAAAGTATTCATTGCCTAGGTAGTTAAAGAGAAAGCCAAAATAAGAATCCATTCTGCACAAATTAAGCGACATGGATCGAAAATTTGATGCTCCTTGTAGAGATACTTTCAATAGAGAGATCACAATTAACAATAGGTGGACTTGCCAAGAAACTTCATGGGTACCGATGACCACTCCTCTACTTCAAAGGGTGCTCCAAAAAATCCCATCCAATTGGATGAGGATTAGGAGGAGCAAATCCCCAAACACTTTTGTCATAAACAAGAATATGATCACCTTGGTTAATTCACTTTGTTTATCTTGTTTTGTAAGTACGAGGAGTGACAACGACGTCATATGTTTTCTTTAATGTTGTTCTTAGGATAGACATTATTTTATGTCAGTTTCCAGTTTTTTTAAGTACTAAAGACAAGTTTTGAGAAGAAAACTATGACAAAAAATCATTGTTGTGGACCTAGTTCCACAAATGTTAAGCCATAATTAGTATTGCAAGTATATTTTTTAATCCTATATTAATATTAAAATTGGTAGCTTAAAAAATTACATTAATTTTAATATTATAATATATATATATATATATAAGAAATCCAAAATGATTGGTTATTCTGCAGATGGTAGGCCATAGTTAATGTTGCTAGTAATTTTAACATTATAATAATTAATAATTTTAACTATTAGCTGAAATACAAATACATTAATTTTAACATTATAATAATTAAAAATTAAATTTTTGGCAACAAGAGCAAGAGGGGTATTACTTGGCCCTCACAAACAAGTTGAAATAAAATATTCATGGGGTTTAGGGGTTGCCACAAACAACAAAGAAAAATTTCTTGCAATGTGGAAAGGGTTAGATCTAGCTCTATCTTTGAGGAAAAAGAAAATTAAGGTGATAGGAGACTCCTTATTAGCAATAATGATGTTTTCTCCTATGAATTCAAAACAAAAGGACACAAAATCTTCCCTTGTGTTGAGAATTGAACATAAATTAGCAAAGTTCAAACAATATGAAATGTTTTGTATTCTCTGTCACCTTAATTTCGTTGACAATGGCTTGGAAAATCGCGAGGTTCATCTGGGTGGGGGCGAGTGCGAGACAGATGGGAGGCCATTTGGCCACATCCCAATCCCATAACATATGATGGACATAGCAGTTTCCCTCGATCGGGTTGAGGGTTGGAATATGTGTGAATCTGTGGCTAGACGACACGACATATGATATAAGGCAGGAATATTTTTAATGCATGACATCTTCAAGGATTTTAGGGACATTCGTATATATATATATATATATATATATATATATATATATATATATATATATATATATATGTATATAGATTATATATATACGTATCTATATAAGGCAGGAATATTTTTAATGCATGACATCTTCAAGGATTTCAGGGACATTCGTATATATATATATATATATATACGTATCTATATACGTCTATAGATTATATATATACGTATCTATATATGTATATAGATTAGATACGTATATAGATTATCTATATACGTATATAGATACGTATCTATATATATATATATATATATATATATATATATATATATATATACGTATACGTATATATATATACGTATATGTATACGTTTTTATATACGTACATACGTATACGTATATATATATATATATATATATACGTATATATATACGTATACATATACGTATATATATATATATATATATACGTATATACGTATATATATATACGTATACGTATATATACGATATACACGTATATATATATATATACTGTGTATATACGTATATATATATATATATATATATATATATATATATATATATATATACGTATATGTGTATATATATATACGTATATGTGTATATATATATATATATTTATATGTGTATATATATATATACGTATATATATATATATATATATATATATATATACGTATATATATATATATATATATATATATATATACGTATATATATATATATATATATATATATATATACGTATATATATATATATATAATTTTATTTATTTTTTTGCATAAGACATCGTTAATTTCATAAGGATTAACGATATAATTTAATGGTGAAACAATGGCCAAAATCTTGATCACTGATGAATTAGTTGCAGGGGCGTTTTAAAAGATCCGTTGGATTGCAGGAATATTTAATGGGCCTTCAGATCGAGGATTTACATGAGATAATGGCACAAGCCGAGAAGAGGAAGGAGGAGGAAAGTGCAATTAACAAATTGAGGCAATTCCCTTTAGGCTCAATTTTTGTAGTAAAAGAAGAGCGTTGGTGTGAAAATAGTGTAAGCAAGGTAGGAACAATGATGGAGCCTCGGAAATGCACCTTGCCAGGAATGAATAGGTTTTTTGCTGCTCTGCCTGCGCGTTGCAGCCCCTGCAAACCCTAGTTGCTCTACCTGCGCGCTGCAGCCTCTGCGGCTGCGCCTGCTCTGGCAGGGCCTCCTGCTTCTGTCGCTGCTTGGTTGGAGCCCCCTCCTTTTGTGCTCTTCTCTGTCACGGCATTGGTCTGCACCTCTGACCTCTGGTTGCGGCGTTTCTCTTTGCTGGGAAAGGGAGATAGTAAATACTCAAGTGCTGGAACAACAACAAAAATTCAGCAGTTATGCTTGCTGCGCGTTCTGAGCTTCGCTAGGGTTTCTGCTGCGTGGCTGCCCCTGCGGCGGCCGACCTCAGGCCTTCCCTATGGAGTCGATGGGTCCTTCTATGGATCCACATTCTTCTTCTGCCATCGACGCCTTCAACCAGCTTCTTGCTGGTTTGCCTCAGAAGAAAAACAGCAAAGCATCCAAATTTGTTAAGAAGCTAGATGAAATTCCTGAGATCTCTTTGCCTCCGGAGGCCCCCATTCAAGTAGCTTTATCTTTGGCGGATCGAGGTCTCATTGGCCAATTCACGGGTCTGTGGCCTTCTCCGAAAACTACTGAGCAATGGGTTAACAGGGACTGGGCTCCTCTGATCAAGGAAAAGGTCACCTCTTACTTTCTGGGGAAAGGGTACTTCCTCTTCGAATTTTCCTCCAAAGAAGACAAAGACTTGATCTTTCAAAATGGGCCATATTTCATGGGTTCTCAGAGCCTCTATCTGAACAAATGGACTCCGGACTTTGATCCGGCTGTCGATGTTCCCAAGGCTGTCCCGGTGTGGGTTCGTCTTCCAAATCTGCCAGTTCACTCCTGGAACTAGAGTTCCTTGAGACACATTGGCAACACTCTCGGGAAATTCATAGATCGGGCAAACAATAAGGATCAGTACAACTGTGCCAGGATCTGCGTGGAAGTAGATCTAGAGGTGGGTCTTCCAGAGGTTATCAAAATCAAAGTCGGAAGCTGGTCTCATGTACAGATCTTGGACTATGAGCAACTGCTGTTCAAATGTAGGAAATGCCACGTTCATGGACACTTTGCTAGAAACTGTCCTTCCAACGCTGAGCCAGAGAAAGGGATTGAAGAGGGTTGGAACCAAGTCAAGCGAGAAAAAACCAATCATAAAGGGCAAAAACCGGGAGGACCCTCTGGAAAAGGCCCTCTTCAGGCTAATGTTCAACGCCCTCCCCCCAAAAAGGCGCAAGAAAACAAGTTTGACCCACTAATCCAGCAGTCAGAAACTCCTCCGGAGGTCGAGACTCAAAATCCAGTTTCTCCAAATAAAGGTTCTCCCTCGGTCTCCCTCAAAGGAACAAGTGCCGAAGAATCCAAAGGCATGACTTCAAAAGAAGAGGAAGGAGAGCAGGAAACGGACGAGTCAGAGGCGGAAGGAGAAATAGGAGACACCCAAACCTCGGTACGAAGATCTACAAGAGGTCGGAAAACTGACAGGGAAAAAAGAGAGCAGAAGAATTATAAAGATAAGCTACAGGGTAGCCAACCAACTCTGGAAAAACTGCTAGCCTCAAAGTCCAGGATGTTGAAAAATCAGCCCCAAGGCTCCAAGGGAGCCCACCAGAAACATAAATAATGAAGATCATCTCCTGGAATTGTAGAGGTATGGGGAGCAAAGTCAAGGAAGAAGCCATGAGAAGCTTAATAAGAACAGAAACTCCAGACATACTTCTTGTCCAGGAGACTAAGCTGGAAGACGTAGTCTTCCTGCAAGCAAGCAAGAAGATTTGGTTCAAAAGTGAAGCTAGAGCAATCTCTGCCCGGGGCGCTTCGGGAGGGATTGGCACTCTATGGAACGCCAACAAATTTGCAGTCACCTTTGAGGCTAGTAATACTCACTGGTTACTGCTGAAAATGCAGAACCTGGACACCAAGGAAATATTCTGTCTCTTCAATGTGTACACTCCAGTAAATGTCGGAGAAGAAAAGGATTGTTGGGATTCTATAAGGCACCAAGCAGACTTGACAAATCTGGAAAATATAATTATTGCTGGAGATCTCAATCTCACTCTTCACTCATCTGAAAAAAGAGGAGGTAGTGCTGTCCGAGATCCGGCAAGGGAATGGGCGGAGGATCTAATGCAGGACTGGGACTTGATGGATATCAAACCTTCTTCCGGTAAGTTCTCTTGGTCTAATAAAAGAGTGGGCCCTGGTCATATTGCTGCCAGATTAGACAGATTTTTCATTCAAAGCTCCTATTTGTTTCTTGGATTAGAACCCAGAATGCACATTCTTACTAACAGCATCTCGGACCACAAGCCTATAAAGTTAGAGCTCCTGGCCCATCTAGATCTGGGACCCATCCCATTTAGATTTAGTCCCCTCTGGGTCAAGGAACCAGATTTCATGCAAATAGTCAAGTAAAGTTGGAGTCAGCCTATCAATGGATCTCCATTCTTTATCTGGGAGGAGAAACTTAGAAGAGTAAAAGGAGTCCTAAAATGTTGGGTCAAAACCCTGTCCAACCCTATCACAGAAAGAAAAGCCATTAAAGTAGCTCTTGCCTCTCACCAATCTCATTTGGAACACACTATAGTCACAGAGGAGCTGTTAGACCAAGAGGCTCAACTACAACAGCGCTTTCATAAGGCCTGCTTAGTTGAAGAAGAATACTAGAGATTGAAATCTCGAAATCTCTGGCTCAAAGCAGGGGACAGGAATTCTGCATTTTTCCACAAACAAGCCCAGGCCAGGAAATGCTTCAACACTATTTCTGAGATTAAGGAGGACAACGGCACCCATAAGGATTTTGAAGACATTAAAAAAGCAGCCTTTTCTCACTTTCAAAACTTGTATAGTGAGGATAAGGATCCGGATCATCTCCCAGATCTGCTTGACATTATTCCTTCTGCAATCTCTCCTCGTATGAACGAGATCCTTGAGGCCAAAGTCACCAAAGACGAAGTCAAAAAGGCCCTTTTTGATATGGAACCGGATAAAGCCCCTGGGCCAGATGGCTTTTCTGTCAGGTTTTTTCAAGTTTGTTGGTCGATTATTGAAAAGGATCTGCTCAAAATGGTTCAAAAGTCTCAAAATACTCAGAAAATTGGAGGCAGCACAAACTCCGCTTTCTTAGCCCTCATTCCCAAGGAAAAAGGCGCCAACAATTTCAGCAGATTCCGCCCGATTTCCTTGTGCAACACAGGATACAAGCTAATCACCAAAGTAATTGCAAACATATTGAAGCTCATTCTCCCCAATATTATTCCGGAGAATCAAGGAGGCTTCATCAAAGGAAGGCAGATCCTGGACAACTTCACCCTTGTTCAAGAGGCAATTCATTCAAGTCTTCTTCGAAAAGAACAAGGTATGGTGATTAAACTAGATTTAGCAAATGCTTTTGATCGAGTTAATCATAGCTTTATTTTAAAAGTCATGAGCAAGTTTGGTTTTGGAGATAATTTCATCAAATGGATCCGGGCTTGTATCTCGGAACCATGGATTGCCCCTCTTGTAAATGGAAGAGCCACTGATTTCTTCAAAGCTTTGAGAGGGCTAAGGCAGGGGTGTCCCCTTTACCCTCTGCTCTTTGTCATCCAAGCCTCTGTTCTCAGCTTCCTATTAGACAAAAAGATGCAAGATCAAGATATTAATGGACTGTGTATTGCAAGAGGGGTCAAAAATATAAACCACGCCTTATTTGCGGATGACACTCTGCTTTTGGGTGCTGCCTCCCTTTCCTCTGCCTCCAAATTTAAAGCAGTTTTGGATGATTTCAGTGAAGCCTAAAGCAGCGTTGTCAATAAGAGCAAATGTCATATCTTCAGCTGGAACACTTCGCCCAGATTGCTCTCCGCTATTTCTAGATGTTTGGGTTTTGCAACCTCCTCTACTTGGACCTCTTTCAAATATTTGGGCCTTCCTGTGTTTCTTAAGAGACCTGCAAGCAAAGATTGGCTCCCTCAGCTCGAGAAATTCAAGTCTAGGATCCAGGCGTGGGGTTTTTCCTGGCTCAACGCTGCTGGCAAATCTGTCCTTATTAAATCTGTGCTTACCAGCCTTCCTCTTTTTCAATTTGCTGTGCTTCTTGCTCTGGAAAACATACTAAAAAAAATTGAAGAGTTCATGCGGAGGTTTTTTTGGAAGGGTGGAAAAAAGAATGATCACAAGATTCCTCTTATCAGTTGGGAAACCATCTCTAGGCCAATTTGGGAGGGCGGTTTGAATTTCAAAAACCTCTGCCAGCAAAACGTGGCTATGGCAGCTAATATTATATGGAGGATCATTGCGTCCAAGCCAGGCTGGGCCCAACTGGCTCTCTGGAAAAAGTACTTCAGAGGTCCACGTTCTAGTTGTTTAGGCAATGTGATCCATTTGCCTAATTCGTCTTTTCTCAAACTATATGCTAAAGCTGCTCCTCTAATCAATGAACACTCCTACTGGATCCCTGGAAATGGAAAAAAGATCAATATTTGGACTGACAAAATCATGAATAAGGACCCAATTGAAGACAGAGCCTCCATCAGAGCGCTGCGTTTTTGGATGGATAGAGAGGGGCTGTGTTCGTTGTGGGATATTTCACTTTGGTGCGATTCTGTTTGGGCAGGCTGGAAACGTATTGAGGTGCCAGTTCACCTGGCCAACGAATGGTCCACGCTGCTCGACCTCCTCCATGGCTTGGCCCCCACGCGCATGAGAAAAAGAGATTCAAAAGGCTGGGGACCGAATGCCAGTGGCTACACAGTCTCCATGGGCTATGCCAAGCTGAAAGAAAGGCCATACGTCCCACCTAACCCTGCACCTTGGCAAGGTGTCTGGCGTTTTCCTTCTTGGCCCAAAGTCGATTTTTTTGCTTGGCTTCTCTGCCATGGCAAGATCCTTACGTATGAAATTCTGCAGAGAAAAGGGTTTTATGGTCCCTCCATCTGTTCGCTGTGCAACGATAATGCAGAGACAACAGTCCACTTAATCCTCGATTGTAATTTTTCTAAGCAGATCTGGTGCTTCTTTATTCACAATTTGGATTCCAACTTTTTGCTCCCTCATTCCATTGCTGATATTTTTTCTAATTGGGCAAAGAGATATCCTGGCCCTCCTCCCAAAAATCAGATAATCAAAACTGCATGGGCTGTCCTGCCAAAGGTTATTTGTTGGCAGATCTGGCTAGAACGCAACATAAGAATCTTCAGAAATATTAAACAGAATCACATAGTCTTAGAAATCAAGATTAAATGCCATTTAAAGGAGTGCTTGTCAGATATAAAAGACGACTCCAATCTCAGCCAACAGGAAATTGCTTGGGGATCATTCCTTGACTTGCATTTTCAGCCAGCAGTTAGAATCACTCCTCCTCTTAAAGACTGGCAAATAAGGAAATCTGAAACTTACTTTAAAGATTGGCTCAATTCTCACTCAAGGCACTCTCTCTTTTTCGATGGAGCAGCAAAGGGAAATCCGGGCAAAGCTGGTGCTGGAGGTGTTGTTGTTAGTCCAACTGGGGAAAAAATTCACTCCTTTGCTTGGGGGCTTGGAATCTCATCCAACATCCAAGCTGAGGCTTTGGCCCTCTATCAAGGCCTCAAGTTCCTCAAACATTTAAGTATAAGTGAAGCTAACGTTATAGGTGATTCCCAGATTATTATAAACGCGATGGTTTCCAATTCTCAAGCCTTGGATCTCAAACTGGCAAGGCTAATATCCATAATTAAGGCTTTGGAAAACGCTTTTCAGAACTTGAACTACTTTCATGTGCTGAGAAATCATAACAAAGAGGCAGACACTGAAGCCAACAAAGCTGTTCTCCTTTCAGTCGGGGTCAAGATGAAAGACGAAGAAAAATTCTGGGAACCCATCCCTTAAGCTGATTGTTGACATGTTTTACTGCTTGCTCTTGAATAAATTTGTTTGTATCTTCAAGCTGGGAAAAATATCTGAAAGCGAATTTATAAATATCTTATCAAGGAAGAAGTCTTCAAGTTTCAGCTGCATTCTCATTCTTAGCAGGGAGATGCAGCAGGATTTAGACATCCTCATTGTAATCAAATTTTCGGCTTTCAGGCCAAGATAAATATAAATACAACATAATCGTTTCTGTCAAAAAAGAAAAAATGATGGAGCCTCGGAAAATGTAGGACAATAAGCCCCCGGTGGAGGACCTTGCTAAGTGGAAAAGGGTTGCTGAGGTTTTGTTCAAACTGCTCATGGGTAGGATGGACTTCCTCACCCATCATGTCGAGCTCCTAGAGAAAGATAGGGAAGTAAATCTTGAGCGATTAAATCCAAAGTTTGAAGCTGTGGAAGCCGCGCTGGAACGTCAGGTTGTGAAGTTGGAGACGGATGTCCTGATTGCTAAATCGGATTTGATAAGTGACAACATCTTTCGAGAGGTGCAATAAATTATTGTATGGCTTTCAGAAGAGGTTGTAGCCCATTTGTAGACACAAACAGGAGAAGAAGATGTTGGCATCGATCCGAGCAGGTATAAAAATTAATAATGCAAGGAAGCCAGGACGTCTAATTAGTTTATTGCTTGTTCCATGTTATGTCATTTTGTGTTTATATAAGTAGTTACTTTAGAAGTTATGCGAATTTTTAGTGTTTTGTAATAGTGGAAAATGTTTGTAGAAGGAACAAACTAGAAACATGGATGTACTGGGACTTGGACATAGATGCACAAATTGCGGCAAGTTTTGTAAAAGCGGTTATGGCCGCGTAATTCTGGATTTTACATACATACATACACATACACATACACACACACACACACACACACACACACACACACACACACACACACACACACACACACACACACATATACACGAAAGTCAACATTTTTAGTTTTATTTTATTTTATTTATGAATTAAATGATTTCTATTGCTTGAAAACACAAGATTACATTCTAAGTCTCTGAAGTAATATGACCTGGTCGACCACTGGGAAAGCTTGACCAAACACAAAACTTTGGTCTTTTAAAAAATGTAGAAGATAAGAATCTACCCATAGTTTCAAAAAACAAAAAATTTATGCTAAAAGCAAGCCCCCCTGGGCCATTCTTAAACTAAGAATTAAAAAATTGAGTCATAGAAAGGAAAACACAAGAAAATGAAAGACAATTAAGAGGAATTATTTGAATTTGTGGCTTCAACATGTATGTGCTCCTTGTTGCTTCTTAGGGGGCATCCTGGTTAAGGAGGGATGCATATGTGTTTATTAATATGGCCTAGCCAACAATCCAGAGCCATCATTTGTTGTTGCATGTGATCCAAAGATAAGAGAATGTCTTTCCTGCTTTCATTTATGTCCACTAAGAATCTACCAAGTAGGAACTTGAGATTCCAGTATATATCCATTGTGTACATGTATTGAATTTAATTCCCTCAAGTGTGTCTTGCATCAGGTACCCAATTCTCTACTTTCTCTAATACTTTAGTGTCCATGAGGGTATGTCTTTGGTCTACCAATTCACATTCAACCTGATCAATTTCCTCTTGAACAGGTTGAGGAGTGCGCTCTATAAAGCGTGTTGCAGAGCTTTCAATTCTCAATTGTGCTCGAGTGTGCTTTTGTTCCTGATAATATGGCACGCTACGACACACTCAACCACTCTAGTTTGGCATATTGGTTTTCCTAAATGAGATTCGAGCCTAATGGAAGATAGAGATTCCCCTAAGCTCATAGTAGATATTTGAGAAAATGATGAACCTTTGAGAAGTGTGGCTATCAGGGAAAGCCACTTCCACTAAAGGACGTTGGGGACTCTTCACTTGAAAAAATAATCTGAAGACATTGTGATGGAGGAGAGACTCTCTTTCAAAAGAAAACCTAGTTCCCTCACCTTTACGTATAATGATCCGGAGATCAATTTTTTTCTCAAGAATGAAATTGCCCAAAATATTTTGAAATCAACGTCAAGTCATAGTGTTCATCGTTTTGATTCCAACGACACTTGAATCGCCTCAATCCAATGTCGTAAGAAAAAATTATGATGCTCTTAATTTTTTAACTGACAACAAAAAAATTTGCAGGCAATTTGATTGGGTTGTTGACTGGCCAGTTTGTACTATTGATGTCATGATGACGTCAACATTTTTACTAGGCGTACGTTGGACCAATTGCAAAGTGCCAAGTATCAGGTTCGTATAGATCCATTTGGTCGAGTTTGATTGGTTCATTTTGTTTTGGTTTTCCAATGAGAAGCTGCCATGTGGCCCAACCGAAGGCCACCATGTGGCGCCTCTACATTGACTAAGAATATGTTATGGATACCATATTCCTTGATGGGGTTCGATCGAGTGATCTTCCACTTACAAAATTCAGCCTCTACCACCTTAGCTACACATTGGTTCTTAACCTGGCGTGGAGGTAGACATAGCAATGGAGAGGGGGCCCCAACTCCTGGTCATATTGCACTTCCACGAGACCCTGGCACAGTTTCAAACTAAGTGTAGGAGTGGGGACTAGCCCCTAGCCACAAAAATGACCATACAAACTTGGCCTAGGGTAGAAGTTCAACAGAGGACTTGGGGACCAGCCCCAACCCTTGGTCACAAAACCTCCCACCAGACCAAGCGCAAAGGAGTTGACGCACTTGGCAAAGGGGGCAGGGTTGTATGCCCTAGCCCCGGGTCCCATTGCCACCCATGTGACAAAGGCGGAGAAGTTATTCTAGAGGGCGTGGGAGGTTAGTCCCGACCCTCATTTCTCGGCACCGATGTGACCACTGCCAGGAGCTTCGATAGCGGGGGCAGGTGGTTATCCACAATCCCCGGCCACATCACCCCATGTGACCAATAACACAACAGTAAAGGTTCCAAGGCCAGCAGGGGCGGACCGTTGGCCCAACCCTAGACCTTATGGTGCTCATGTGGCCCTATTTTTTCCCCTATGGGGTTATTGGGAAATTAAAATAGGATACAAAATGCACCTATTGTAGGAAAAATTGTCGCCTCCTGAAAGGTTTAAAGGGAATATTTGTCGCTCATTTTGTAGGTTGAGCCAATTTGGATGACGAATAGTAGAAGAAACTTGGGGGAGCCATAACTAGATGAGTTTTTGGTCTTTTTGAGCCCAAGAAGAGCCCAGATAGGGTTTTTTGAGCATTCTAAATCCAACGAAATCCTCTGTTTACTGATCGGAGCACTTTTGGAAGGATTTTTACAGGTTTGATTCTATGAGAGTCGGGGACAATGAGTGGTTTGAAGCAGATTTGAAGGTTTTTTTAGCATGGATAGGACCTTGTAGGGGTTTTCCAACCTTCATATTTTATTTGAAACAGATGTGACTTCTATGGTGCAACTCATGTTTATCTTTTATCATTATGTATTTTTGACGAAAGCTCTTTTTAGTACTTCAATGTGTACTTTTTGTACAATTTATGCTAATTTTCAGATGGAGTATAGGGTCTTGATGTGAGAGCATTATTCATGTTGATTATTTCATGATTGACTATAGGTGGTCATGATTTTTAGAGTGAGATTTATTTGTAGGCGAATGTTTCCTTCAAGTGGAAACAATCCACTCATTTTGTCAATAAAATCTATGGAGTGGTCTAGCTGTGTTAGGAGGCCCGAGGATGCAACCCAGGAGGGGTGAACTCTGTCATCAAATTATTTTTTTTCTCTCTTCATGTTTGCCTTATGAGTTTCAAGTGAATATGTTGCTTGTTTAAAAATTCATATGAAAATTAACTCATTATCCTTGAAGAGACTATAAAACTCGTTTACATAAGACCCATTTTTGTTTACTTAAAGCATTAAAGGACGATCAATTTTTGGAAGGAGAAGTTCTCCTCCAATTTTAGATAATTTGGTATTAGAGTTGGTTTTGACGAAGTTGCAAGTATGGGAAAGAGTCTTGAAAGTCTCCAAGAGCTAGAGGAGATGAACTTGTCTCTTCCAATGGAGAATGTTTAATTGAGGAGATTGCTTGAAGTTGTTGAAGAAGACAATAGGCATATGCGCCTTCAGTTGTAGTGTGTGCTTGAAGAATAATTTGGTGAGAGTTCCAATCTAGAAGCAGCAAAGAGTTCCTCCAAGGTGAAGCCAATTTGTGGGCATGGTCCAAGCACAACATATGGATCCTATGTTGATAATGATGCTTATGAGTTTTTTCAGCATTTCAAAGATTCTCATTATGTGCCCGTTGGTAAAAGTGGGTGGCTTGAGTCATCTTCAAATTCGTCATCAACATCTGAAACAAATAATGTGGGTGGAAAATCCAAGGAGGTAATCAACGTCTCTAGTGCTAATCCTTCAGTTTATGTTAATAACACATCTTTTGCAGCCTTTAAAAAGTATACTAAATGAATTTGTATGAATTTTCTAGTTCGGATGGGTTATGAAGGAGGAGGCCTTGGAATCGATGGCCAAGGTATCACTAATCCTATAGATGTGAAGGAGAGCCTAATATACGAAGTATCGGGTTATGGTCATAGAGTTTTCTAAACTTTTTGAGGCAAATAAATCATAAAATGATGATATGTCACACAAATATGGTAGTGATAATGGTAATTTGTCTCCCAAGAGAGATGAATGTTTCAAAGGACTTTGCATGTCATCGTCTAGTCCTCATCATAAAAGCTACAACCCAAGGGACATGTGTAAGTGTCATGGGAATTTTCAAAATCTTGGTAATTTTGATTATTTGTGGGACATGTATCCTTGCACATTTTGTGATGCAGTTGACCATTGTGTGATCTATTGTGAACAACATAGAGTGATGGTCAAAAGAATGGACCAAATTTTTGGCACAAAGCATGAAGAACCTCCATTAAGTTTGAAGACTTCCTTGTCGTTGGTAAAGCGAAAGTATTTTTGTACCCATTGTAACATGAATGGGCATGGGAATGAAAGGTGTTGGAAACTTGAACCAAAATTTGTCCCAACAAGGATTAAGAGATCATGCAATCCAATGCAAGGAAAACGACAGGTGGCAAAGAGGATAATGGCATAGTTCCTAAGGCAACCTTCAAAGCAGAATAGATTAAGAAAGAGAACACATAAGCATATGAGAGGCAAAGATTGGGTAGATTATTTTGTATAGTTTATTGCTTTGTAATATGTAAATACTTGTTGTTCATTACCTGTTTTGGGTATTCTGTAAAGTGAAACAAGAATAATTTCTTATTTGTGACAAGTATGCTTTTCTTTGACATGAATGTTATGTTGGCTTGTTAACGAGTCCAATTGTTTGAGGAATTTGGGATGAACATGTGTATGTCATCCAATATGTCTACAACTGCGTCATGTACTCACTCATACAAGTGTTTCAAGACGAATCTTGTTGTGAATAAAATATTTGATAAATATTGTACAAAAATGACTATGTTTTTGTGGACAAAGCCAAATGTATCATTGAATCATTGCAGCCAAAGTACCTTAGTGTACAAGTGAAATTTGAGGACAATAAAGCAAAATTTGAATAAGTGCATGATAAGCAATGATTTTCTTCTAATTTCCAAGATGGAAAGTCAAGTTTGTCTTTAGAAAAGGGACTTCAAGGTGAATTTTGTTTGAGGCAAGAAATATGGTTTTGGAGAGGATGTTCAAATTCCATCCATCGAAGTTTTTGTTCCTACATGGTGTTAAGAATTGTGGCTAAATTCCTAATAGGAAGGTAAGGACTTCACGTAGAGATGTTGGGCGCAAGCCATTTTGGTCCATTTTTGGTCAAAGACTCTCCATCTTGAGGAGAAGAGTGCGAGGGACCACAAAGTAAAATCTGCCATGCAATGTTTAAGGGTTTTGGGGTGGGTCGAAGCCCCTCATTTTGTAACGGGTATTGGGTTGTTTTGGCTATCATGATATATGGACCATGTTTTTGTAATGATGCAAGTATATATAAAGTGATGCAAGTATTTGTCGAAGATATAGATGGTTGTGATAGTTTATGAGCACGAACTGTTGTGTTTTCGGTCTTTAGTCTATTTTGGGCCTTAAGGGAAGGCTCTATAGCTGAGTGCACAAAGACCTTAGAATAGTCTGTAGCTTAGTGTGCATACCTCCTACAGCTATGTGCGCACGTCCGAGAAAATGTATGAATTGAACATATCCATCTTAATACATAAGAATAAGTTTTGAGAATACTTTGTGTTTATATGTGTTATTGTTTATCTGTTTATGTGAAGTGATGATAATGTAGTTTATCTTATGTTGTAATGTATTTATGTTTATCTGAATGTTGCGAAGTAATTGAATAAGATATATTGCACAGTAGTTGTTTGTATGTTAGAATATTGGTTAAAACATAGGAAAGCGAAGTAAATCCACCTCGTGCAGTCCCTCAAGGCTGCAAAAACCTGGTTCTACAACCACCGATAGCCACCTCAGGTGAGACTGCGATATGCTTGCAGGTCGTTGCTGAAAGGGCCATTGTTTAAGGGATTTTTTTGGTGTGAAGTACAAGTCGAACCTGGGTCAAGCCCAATTGAGCCAACAAATGCTTCTGTTGCGAAGTATGAAAGAACCACGTCGAAGGATGATCACTACGCAATAGTCAGGAGTATGGAGATGTCCGAAAGAACCACACCGAAGGATGATCACTGCGTGATAGTTAGGAGTATGTCGAAGTTTGAAAGAACTGTGACGAAGGAAGGATTACCGCAACAGAAGCGAAGGTCCATCGAATTTTTCCATAAATATCACCGTTGGAAGGAATAATTTGCCATCAAAATGAAAATTTCCATTAAAAGGAGTGGGGGAAATGCATTTATGAAGCATATCTGGTCGAATTTGCCGCCGTATCTGCATTAAATAATAAATATATAAGATATTCATGGGGTTTAAAATTCAAATTCGATATAAAAGCCTGGTCTTGCTTCACATTTTACACTTTGCACTCTAGATAATTCAACTTGTGAATTTGCAACCAAGTGAGAACTGAGCATCTTGCTGTATGTCCGAGAGGAGTTTTGAAGAGATTTCTAGAGAATTTGTAAAGAAAGGCTTCTAAGGAATTATGGAAGCTACAACACCAAGTGTACCAGTGTCCCCAAAGAACCAAAGGTCGCCGTGAAGGCACACATCCACAAAACAAGAGTCGAAGAATAAACTGGAGAAGAGACCGGCTACGAACTCTAGAGTTAGACAACACCAGATGAAGAAGCAGCAGGACAAGCAACCTAAACAGAAGGGGAAGAAACCAGTGGAGGTCGATGACAACAAGGAAGAAATTGAGTTGGAAGCAAAGATGGAGATAGAGGGCACAAAACTTACCTCTGTGCTGCCACCCTATTTTCTGCTAAGGAAGCCAGGTGCTAAGCCGGTTAAGAATCTTGAAAATGCGAAGTTCGACACCTCCACACTATTTATGCCAGAGAAGGTCATGTTTGAATGAGAAGTGTTGGGGAAAATATTGCAGCTGAAAATGGAAGATTTGGATTTCAACGACCGAAGAAAGTACCCACAATTCGAGCCAAGTAGGTACTTACACCAAGTGTACTACCCAGAGAGTAAAGTCACTAGGTTGGAGCCACACTAGTGGGTTGAAGGAAAGAAAAGGGAAGGATTGCTAAATATGTTAAATGTGTCACATTTTGGTCAAAGTGACATCAACACGGTTTGTTTTCGACAACTTCTTGCTTTAGTGCATGACGGGTATCTTTGGCTGGGAGAGAGGATCCCAATTAATGAGATGTTGATAAGAAGGATCATCAAGCTACCATATTAGGGAAAGGACCCCGCTGAAGACTTTGTTGGAAAAATTCAAGACAAGGCAGTCACGGTTGAGATGAAAAATAAGTATGGGCTAGTAAATAAGTCTAGAGGCTCTGATGTCAACTCTATCAGTGACCAAGTGGTGTGATTCACCGTGCACATTATAACAAAGAAGATAATGAGAAAATGCAGATCGAATGAAATTCCCGCAGCCATAGTCTCCTTAGCCGCATAGTGCAGTAAAGGGGTTTAGTTCAACTAGTTCGAATACTTATGCAACGAGTTTTTGGAGTATTGTTGTGAAGCACAAGAGGAAGGCAAGAATTTTCACTATGCATGGTTGCTCTTAATCATCACGTTATTAACATGGAAGGAACCAACGGAGTCACAGTTTCCTATAGTTGAACCAGATGTGTGTGAAGCTGTGCGATACGCTTCTCTGTGGTTTTCCAAGGAGTCGACGCGCGCAATGGAAAATAATACTTTTTCGATAGGGATGGAGATGGATTTGCGCACAGTGGTGAATCAACGCCCTTGGCTATCACACATTTTGTATGAGCAGTATAAGAACATCACTGATTTCAAGGTTGATTTTTCAGAGGGTATACGTTAGAGCTAAAAAGGATCCGATAGCGGAATGGCGTCCTCTATCATATCTGGTCACTGAGGATGACCTTGTTAGTGAAATAAAGCGGTGGTAGGTGGAGAAGATGAATCCACCCATAAGAGGCAAGCAAAAAAATACACCGTGCAACATGGGGTACCAGTGGGAAAGATGCCGGAAGGGAAACCGAGGAAGAGACAGAGAAAGACATAGAGGAAGAGCCCGAAGGCATAGAGCCAAAGCATGACCAGGGTGGCCAAGACCCTCCTAGCGACGTAGAGCCAGAGGAATCACCCTTCATCGTCTGAAAGAGGGTCCCTATAGTGATTACGACGAGCCTAAGGAAGAAGCAAAAAGCAACCAAATCTTGAGGAGCAACACCGCTTGTCCTCACTAAGGGGGACATCGACGAGATCAAGGATAAATTCAACGAATTGAAAAAGGAGTCGTGGAACAAGATTAAGGATCACTACAACACGCTCCTAACTGGCGTTGAAGAAATAATGGTGGAATTAAAGGTACTGGTGTAGATAGCCAGACAACCGGAATAGACAGCTAGACCGCAAGAGAAGACAAGTAAACCAGTGCATCCAGAGAATTAATTAGGGACAAAATTTGGTTTGAGAATGTTGTAGGTACTCAAAGGAGCACTACAGTTTGAAGCTATAGAAGATAGAGAGAACGCGAAAGGATGGGAAAATGCCAGCATGAACATCATTGTGCTGCCAACACAAAATTTGCATGAGTTCCACCGAGGCATCATAGAAGAGTTAAAAGGGAGAGAACAATGTATCTTGCAGTCGAACATATACGTGCAGTAGGAAAGAAATGAGATGAAGAAGGAGCTTGACCATATGATTGAAAAAATAAATAAGGCGTGCCAACAACAACATGAACTAGAAGAAGCCATTAGGAAGACTTGCGGTGAAGTCTTGGATGTCTAGGTCTGTGCAGAAGAGGCACTAGCAAAAAAGGTTGCGAAGCTCACCCTCGTGATCAAAGATTCAAAGGACAAGATTGAGAAGTTGAAGTTTGACTATGAGGTACAAATTACTAAGATGAAACTAAGGCTACAACCAATCATGCTACCAGAGGTGCGTGAGTAGAGGGAAGAAGATCTCAAAACCGCACTGAAAGGCATCGCCGATATAGTGGCAGTGCGTGAAAATTATTGGATGATACTATGGAGATTTGGACCTCACTACAGGAGGAGCCAAACAATCAAAGAATTGAATAAGAGATTCAGATGAAGTAGAAGCAGTTGAATGAAATCTGGGCAACTGTGTGGACCTTAGCAGTCTCACAGAGGCTCGCTAGGATAATAGAAGGAAACAATCTTCAGAGTCAGATCGAAGATATTTGGAGGAAAGAGAAACTTATAATAACAATGACTCAGCCATGGCAAGATGAGGCCATTCATCTCTCACAAAAAGTAGATTGAAATCTTAAGGAGCCGCGACAGATGCACATAGACATGCTACAAAAGATAGTCAAACTGGCAACAAAGAAGCTACTCGAAGAAGTGCACTAGGAAGAAAAGCCAAATGTAGAGATGCTGCAACCCTGCAATAAGGCCTACGACAACATAACAACAAATATTCGGGGCGTACTAGCTGAGTGAATCGGGACGAGTCACATGTGAGTGTTGGGGCTTATTGGGTGGAACCCAAATTGGTCTATTTTTGGTCAAAGACTTTGAATCTTGAGGAGCGAAGTGTGTGGGACTGCGAAGTCAGATCTACTGTGCGGTGTTTAGGGGTTTCAGGGTGGGTTGAAGCCCCTCATTTTGTAACGGGTATTGGGTTGTTTTGTATAACCCATGGTTATGTAATGATGCAAATATATATAAAGCGATGCAGGGATTTGCCGAAGATATAGATGGTTGTGATAGTTGATGAGCACAAATTGTTGCGTTTTCTGTCTTTAGTCTGTTTTGCCCTTAAGGGAAGGCTCTACAACTGAGTGTGCGGAGACCTTGGAAGAGTCTGAAACTTAGTGCGCAGACCACCTGTAGCTGTGTGCGCAAGTCTAAGAAGTTGTATGCATTGAACAAATCCATCTTAATAAAGAAGAAGAAGTTTGGAGCATACTATGTGTTTATATGTGTTATTGTTTATATGTTATGCGAAGTGATGATAATGTTGTGATATCATAGTTTATCTTATGATGTAATGTATTTATGTTTATCTGAATTTCATGAAGTGATTGATTAAGCTATACCACGTAGTAGGTGTTTTTATGTTAGAATATTGGTTAAAATACAGAAAAGTGACGTAAATCCACCTCGCATAGTCCCTCAAGGTTGTAGAAACCTAGTTTTGCAACCACCCATAGCCACCTCTGGTGAGACTGCGATCTGCTTGAAGGTCATTACCAAAAGTGATAGTGTCTGAGAGTTTTGTTGGTGCGAAGTACAAGTCAAACCTGGGTCAAGCCCAACTGAGCCAACAAGAGGATAGGTGGAGTACTTTGATTGGAGCTTGAAGGCAACAATTGAAACATAACATAAAGTATTGATATTGGGAAATTTTATGAGATTTTTCCTCATTTAGTTTGCTAGGATAAGATAAAATTTTGGAGTCCAAAAGTTCCTAGTGGGGAGGTATGATCAAGAGTTCAAATTTGTTCTAAAAAATGAAAGTGCTCAAAATCTTTCAAAACCAACGTCAATTTATAGTGTTCGTCGTTATTATTCCAATGATACTTGAATTGCCTCAATTCTATGTTGTATGGCAAAGTTATGATGTTATGAGGTTTTTAACCGATAGAAAAAAAAATTGCAGGCAAGTTGACTAGGTTGTTGACTGAGCAATTTGAATTGTTAATGTCATTATGAATTTAGAATGCCTACTGGGCGTATGGTGGACCAATCTCAAATTACCAAGTATCAGGTTTGTACAAGTTCATTTGGCCGAGTTTTATTTGTTCATTTTGTTTTGGTGGCCCAATGAGAGGCTATTACATGGCCAACCAAAGAGCGCCTCGTGGCACCTCCAAATTGGCTAAAAATTTGTTATGGAGCCTAAAGGCCTCGACCGAGTTCAGTTGTGTGACCTTCCACTTACAAAGTTTCGCCTCTACCACCTCGCTTACATATTTTTTCTTAACCTATGGTGGCACCACATATATTTAAATTTTATGGTTATGCGCATTAGGTGGAGGGGTCGAGCGATGAGCCCCGACCCCCGATCATATTACCCCTCACGGGACCTCGCGGAGAGGCCCCAACTCCCAGTAGTATCACACTTCCATGATACCCTGGAGTAGTTGCAAACGGAGCGGAGGAGTGGGGACTAGCCCCTGGTCACAGAGCTGACCATACAACCTTGGTGCAAGGAAGAAGTTCAACGAGGAGATTGGATACCAGCCCTAAATTACATTTGTCATGAAACCTCCCACTAGACTGAGCGTGAAGGAGTTGAGGTGCTTAGCAGAGGGGGCATGGTTGTAGACCATAGCCCCAGGTCCCATTTCCACCCATGCGACCAAGGTGAAGGAGTTATGCTAGAGGGTGCAGGCAGTTAGTCCCAACCCTTGGTTCTTGGCACCGATGTGACCACCACCAAGAGCTAAAATAGTAGGGATGGGCAGTTAGCCCCAACCCCCGGCCACATCACCCCATGCGACCACTAGCCCAACGAAAAAGGTGTCAAGGTCGGCGGGGGTGAACCGTTTTCCCAACCCTCGACCTTATGGCGCCCATGTGGCCCTATTTTTGTGCCTATGGGGTTATTGGGAAATTAAACTAGGCGACAAAATGCACCTATTATGGGTGAAATTGTAGCCTCCTGAATGGTTTAAAGGGCGAATTTGTCACTCAGTTTGCAGGTTGAGCCAATTAGGGGACGAATTGCATAAGAAACTCGGGGATCCATAAATTGATGATTTTTTGGTCTTTTTGATCCCAAGAAGAGCCCAGATAGGTGTTTTTGAGCATTATGAATCAAATGGAAGCCTTTGTTTACTGATTGAAGCACTTCTGGAAGGAATTTTTTCAGGTTTGGGTCTATGAGTGCCGGGGACAATTAATGGTTTGAAGAATATTTTAAGGTTTTTTTAGAATGGAGAGGTCTTTGTCGGGGTTTTCCAACCTTCATATTTTATCTGCAACAACTGTGACTTCTATGGTGCAGCTCATGTTTGTATTTTCTCATTTTGTCTTTTTGAGGAAAGCTCTTTTTGGTACTTTAATGTGGAATTATTTTACAATTTATGCTCATTTTTAGGTGGAGTACACGGTCTTGATGTGAGAGCCCTATTCATGTTGATTGTTTCATGACTGACGGTAGGTGGTCATGCTTTTTAGAGTGATATTTCTTTGCAGGAGAATGTTTCCTTGAAGGGGAAACACACCACTCATTTTGTTAACACATTTCATGTACTCTTTATCACTTAAATATATGGAGAGGTCTAGGTGTGTTAGCAAGCCCAAAGATGTAGCCAAGGAGGGGTGAACTCCGTCATCAATTCTGTTTTGTTTCTCTTCATGTTTGCCTTATGATTTTCAAGTGAGTATGTTGCTTGTTTAAAATTTCATATGAAAATTAACTCATTATCCTTGAAGAGACTATAAAAATCGTTTACATAAGACCCATTATTGTTTACTTGCAAAGCGTCAGAGAATGGTTAGTTTTTAGGAAGGAGAAATTCTCCTCCAATTTCAAATCATATAATAATAAATGACACCAAACCTATAATTATGAGAAATTTAAAATTTTCTCATAATGAATGGGATCGAACCTGAACTGTGTGCTTCTAAAACCATCTGCAGGATGTATGCTTTACCAAATGTGGAAATCCTGCAAGCATTGTGTTTGATTAAATGAATTTTTACCTAGGCTCGACTAAGGTGCAAGAAAAACTCATAGAAGTCTATGAAGGAGATTGATGGCCAAGGGGCGAGGGAAACAACATCGACTTGATTGCTTTTTTGTCGCAACCTGTTGGAGTAAGGTCCCCTGGGGTACATTTTGGTTTACTTTTGTTTAATTTTTGTTGTACATGCTGTGCGCATATGGTCAAAGGGGCTTTGGGGTGGGTCAAAGTACCTTAGTTATTGTAAAATGTTAAAGGGAAAACCATGAGTCTCAAACCATGGTTTGATACCATGGTATGTGCACGTTTTGGATAATATAAATATGTAAGAGTTGAGTAAAGAAAGAGATCATGAAATCTTGGATCAGTTTTGGTTATGTGTCTTTGTTAGTCTGGGTAGAAAGGCTCCTACTGGCTATTTGCGCGGAGACATAAGTCCTGAGCTATGTGCGGACTCTGCTGCTGTGTGCACAGAAAGATAGATTGTACTAAATTGAAAATATCTTAATAAATAAGGCATTTTTGGCGAACTCAGACTCTTATGTGATTTAATGTCTTAGATTATCTATTATCTATTGTAGATTTGGATATGTCTATCATTTCATATTTATTTCAGTGAATGGGTTAATTGAATATGTGTGCAAATACTAGTTTATGTTAACTAATTAGATCTGAATGAAGTACAATTAACTACTGCGTGTGAAATTAATCGAAATATTCTGTGATAATATGTGAAAGGGTTAGATCTGTTTACCATTGATTGTGCATGTGCAAATATGTTACATTATCTGCAATAATTCTGATTAGATTTTCTGCATCAAATGCTCCCTCAGGGTGTAGAAACCTAGTTCCAACACCCCCCCATACTGCTTCGGGTGAGAATTTGGTTTGTGAAAGTAGATCACTGTCGAAAGGGCCAGTAGTTGGAGGGCCTGTTGGTTGCGCAAATACTATCAACCTGGGTCAGGACCCATTAATCCAATAAATGGTTCCGTTGTCGGGACTGAGATCATTTTGAGGGAGAGTTGATGTGGTACCCGACAAAGAATGAATTGCAAGATTGGCTTGACAAGAAGATACGTGAATTTATGATCCAAGAAAACAAAATCTCTAAATTGTTTGCCGAAGATTGGGCACAAAGGTATATCTACACAGATGTCCCCAAAATTTTCTTTTCTTCCTTTGTGACTGAGTTGCAAGAATGGTTATCTTGACTTGCTGAATTCTAGACCTACGCAAAGGACGACATGATCACTAAGTGGACCCCAAAGTTGGTACAACAATTGGAGAAATCTAGCAACAAGATCACCCGTGCAGTAGATCATTAGATCGATAGTGTTCTGGGAGTATTTGTTACTGAATTCGATATTGATCAATTTGAATCATATTCTGAAGAGGAAAGGATATTTTTCAAGGGCCCTAGAGGTATGTTCTCGCACTCTCTAAAACTGTGGATTAAAATGATGTTGTGTGAAAAGGGTACTCTGTGCAGCGACATTTAGTGAATGTCCCGAAGAGGTCCATATAACTACATGCGCAGAGGTTATGCAAGTGCTACGCGCAGTGGAAGGACTTACAGAGTAGATTTAGAAGAAGATTTTACTTGTAGTCCTCTAAAAGGTAAATCTGATAGTGACAAAGAGTCTGAAACAAATAGCTCGGGTGAATCTCCACACAAAGAAGTAGGAAATTATCTTTAATTTCATTCCCATCCACCCCACTCCCGTATTCAAATCGCGCTAATCAATTGTCCACTCCGCCTCCACCTCCACCACCTCCACCACTAAACTCTAATATGGCTTCTTCCATGAAGTTACCTAATTACCGTGGTATTGGGAATGAATATGTGGATCAATTATAGTTTGTCACAAACGCTGTGTGGACAACGCAACATATTAATAGTGAGGATTTTAATAAAGCACAATTGACTACTGATTTTCAAGACCACGCTTGTTGGATTGGTACATAAGGTATGTGGCAACGAGCCCTAATGCAACACTTGATAATCTGAAGGCCACATTGAAGGAACAACTCAAAAATATGAAATCATATGATTAATGCATAACTGAGTTGAAGGCGATTCGCCTTGAATTAAAT
This sequence comes from Pinus albicaulis, assembly GCA_034641835.2. NCBI lineage: Eukaryota > Viridiplantae > Streptophyta > Pinopsida > Pinales > Pinaceae > Pinus > Pinus albicaulis. Next base: position 254,782,536 of record CM076577.1, on the reverse strand, counting down.
GAATCCATGTGGGAGGCGGATCAACGACTGAAGCACACCATCAGATATGGAGGATTTACTATTGATGAAACACAACACAAATAGTGGTTTATTGCCATGCTACTACCACATCTGTGCTAGCTCTTGAGTCCGTAGAAGATTGAAACACAGGTTGAAGTTGTAGAGATTGCAATGAAGCTAGAATCCTCGCCGATACCAACTGTACAGATCAGGGCCCAGAAGATCCAAATCCAGTTAGAGGCAATGCACTTAGAAATACAAATTCTGTACAAAGATAAAGGAAAGGAGGCATGCACAAATGTATGGTGTATACGCTGTAAAGTTATCGAACATCATAAGGATAAGTGCCCTGTATTCAATGACTATCTAGTAGCCTGAGGACCAAGCCCTCTGAAGAGCGCGGTAGGCCCAAGTGGAACTCCTACGTTATGGTGCGTGATTTGTCAAGTAACTGGTCTGCACACGACATACTTCTGCCCAAGGATTGGCAAATATATTCCAGAACTCAAGCAACCTTTCTGCAATTTTTTCTCATCGGTAAGACATGAAGAGCAACACTGTTCCTGTAGAAATTATACAAGATTACCAAACTCCCCTGATCTAACAAATTAATCTTATATTAAATACATAATCCTTCCACTTAATCCTTTGCGGAAATTAAATCGCCAATTGAAAAACACATATGAAGCAAAATCAATCGCATATAAACACAGTTGTTTAATGGGAAAGCTTAAAGCTAAAAACCCCAACTATCATATATTATGTATATCAATGGAACATGTAACAATCTCATACAAAGCTTAGTACATCAAGCTCTCAGCACAATCAACAATCATTACACACTGTCATGCAGAAATTCGCATATCTATGCACCAATTTCTTGCCTTCTGGCAGCCTGCCTCCATTTCACAATCCCTGCTAAAGAATACCCCTGAATGAATTCGAATTGGGCTTGCCTTGACTGCACAATCCTCATTGGCATATCCAATGTGTGTCAGATGCATTGAATGGATCACTATAGTCACAATAGATAGTCCATCTCACCCTTTCACCTATCTCTCCACTGGGTCTCCACTGGAACTGACATGCAAGTAGTTAACTGCTGTATTTGTTCAATTTCAAGTGAGTCTCTTGTTGTGAATTAATTAAATAATTAATTCACTAAACTCTCACTAGTGTATCTTCAGTTAGAACTAGATACAACTAGCACGACTGAGTTTAACTCACTTAACTAAGTTAAACTAAATATAGCTCACATAACTACTCTTCCAACTCTGTCACAACTTGCCACTATCAGTTATAACTGAGTCCTCCATGCATGAGTCACCAACCACCCTAGGAATTGCGTAATTCCTTCAGCCCACTGATTTTCCAAATCTGTTCACTGAAATAAAGTGCTCCAAGAGAATAAGTTGATATTTATTGTCGGATTATTATTAAGGGCTAATAATAATCGACATGCATCTATTTTTAGATGAGCGATCTATAAATAGACTTCGCCCAATCTTCTAAAAATAGGATTTCATCTATTTTTCCAACTTGATCAACCATATACAAATAGCTTCTTGCTACTTATAGAATATGCTCACCATGTCTAAAAATAGACATACACCTAAAAATAGCCTAAGGGCCCCACTTAGTGAAGGTGCTTAATTTTCACTAAGCTCATAATCTTGTTGAATATAAACACTCCCTCTCAACAAGATAGGGATTATCCTTCACCCCGATCTTGCCTCTATGGTATTCTAATTTGCTCCTAGTGAGCGCCTTCGTCAGAATATCTGCATCCTGATCTTCCGTAGGAATGTACTGAAGTAACATGATCTTCTGCTGCACACAATATTTGATATGATGATACCGGATATCTATATGCTTAGATCTATCATGCAACACATGATTAATCGAGAGTTTAATGCAACTCTGATTATCACAATGTATCACTGTAGGATCTAATTGAGAACTGAACAAACCGACCAGGATCTTCCTCATCCAGATAGCCTCACATGTAGCTTGAATTTCTACCATGTATTCTGCTTTCGCTGAACTGAGTGCCACGTATCATTGTTTCCTGCTGTAGATCCGATACTAAAAACCCCTCCTGATGTGCTCTTTTTTTCCATTGGGCTGCCTACCCAATCTGCATCCGTGAAGCCATGCAACTTCACCTCATCCGTCTGTATGTACCATAAGCCATACTCATATGTGCTCCTGAGATATCTCAGGACATGCTTGCCGGCCTTCCAAAAGAGCTTGGTAGGCTTAACCATCGCTTGACTAAGCTGGTTCATGACATAGCATATGTATGGTCTTGTATTAACTAAATACATGAGCGAACCTATCAACTATTGATAAACAGTAGCATCCACTACCTCTGCCGATGTAACATCCTATTTCCTCCAATTTCCTAGAAGAGGAGTATCCATGGGCTTGCAGTCCTACATGTGAAACTTACCAAGCATCTCCCGAGCATACTTTCCTTGAGACAAAAATAGTTCACCTTCTTGCTGCCATATTTCCAATCCAAGGAAATAATGAAGGAGGCCCAAATCCTTCATCTCAAACTCCTTTGCAAGATCTTCGTTGCATGAGTGTATCAACTGCTCATCACCTGTTAGTATTAAATCATGAACATAAAGAAAAATGATTAAAATATTACCCTCCACCACAATTTGGTATAGGTTTGCATCTGCCTCACTCTTGGTGAAGCCAAGTCCAGTGAAATAGCTGTTGATCCATGTGTACCAAGCATGGGGTACTTGCTTAATCCCATACAGTGCTCTTTAGATTCTGCACACATGCGACTTGCTACTGAAGATCTCAAATCCTTCAAGCTGCTCAATGTACACCTCTTCCTCAATGATCCCATTAAGGAATGCAGTTTTCACACCCATATGATGAATGTACCAACCCATCTGCATTGAGAGAGCAAGGATGGTCCTTATGGAAGAATATCGTGCGACAGGTGCAAAGGTTTCTTCATAATCAATCCCCTCGATCTATGAGGAGCCCTGGGCAACAAATCTTGCCTTATACTTCTCGACTCTCCCATCAACAACTTGATTTCCTTGTAGATCTATCTTGAACCTACCACTGATTTACCAACCAACCTTGGAACAATCTCCCAAGCATTGTTTCTGACAATAGAGTCATACTCCTCCACCACGAAATCTACCCATGTGGGCTCCTGCGCTGCTTCTTCAAAGGAAGATGGATATGTCACGATACACTTGCTCATGAGAGCCATGTATCCAGTGAATCAGTCAGGTGACTGTCTCTATCTACATTGTGATGTAGGGACTCCTACATTTTGTGTCGCATCAAGCTTCAGCCTCTCAACTTCTGTGGTACGCCTTCTGCCTGTTTTGATGTTTGGTTCTGCGTGAGTGGACTCCTCCACTCCATGATACTCCTCCTATGGTTGATCCACATCTTGAGGCTCATCTTTGGGAACCATAAGTTCCTCCTCTACATGCAAGTGTAGCTCCCTCTCAAGCGACAACTTCATGGCTTTTGAGATGCAACACTCAAAATATCCACAGTCTTCATTTTTAGTCGACGTTTCGAGTCTAAATCAAGACTCATCATCAAGACAAACCTGCTGAGAAAAGAAGAGATTAGGAAAATAAATAGAGGAAAGGAAGAGATGAGAGAGATGACCAGTTCTTAAATTTTTATTTTTTATTAGTTTTATTTCTAATTTTAATTATGACAAATTATATATTATTTTTTTATTGATTTTTAAAAAATTTCCGTAATTGTTATTATTTTAGAATTAGTATTATTTAACTTCATGGCTTTCTCCTCATTGAATTTTATATCCCTTTGCACCACTGTCATTCGACTGTTTGGCAAGTACACACGATAATTATGCGGTGTTTCTGTGTACCCCACAAATATCCCAACTTTTGCAGTCGACTCCAGCTTCTTCCTGGTGTCCTTTTTCACATGAATGTAAAAAAATGGGCCAAAAGTCTTCAAATGATAAATATCAGGCTTCTTACCAGTAAAATCTTCTTCAGGTGTACCCATGCCAAGTACTCTATCAGTACAATAGTTTTTCACATAAAACACAGTGTTTCCATAAAACACAGTGTTGCATGCTTCCGCCCACAAGTGCATTGGTAGGCCCTGGTCATGCAGCATAGCTCGTGTAACACCCACGATCGTTTTGTTCTTCCTCTCCGTGACCCCATTCTGATGTGGGTTATGAGGCACTATGATTTCTCTTCGAATTACTTCTTTGCTACAAAAGTCTTTGAATTCGTTTGAGATATATTCACCACCATTATCGCTCTGCAGATCCTTCGCTTGCTTCCCCGACTCCTTCTCCACCAATGCTTTAAACTGACAGACTTTTGAGAAAATTTCACTCTTCTTCTACATGAAGAAGATCCAGCATCTACGAGAATATTCATAAAAAAATATAACATAATACCTGTGTTTTGTTGTTGAAGCAACCGAGAAAGGTCCACACACGTTTATGTGAATTCTCTCCAAGATCACCGAAGCACGATTTTCCTTCTCATGAAAGGTGGTCTTCACAAACTTACACATAGTACATCCCTTGAACTAATATGACTGCACAAGAGTACCCTTGGGAAGTCCAGTAGAAATCTGCTGCAAAATCTTCAAGGTGCCATGGTGAAGATGACCCAATCTCCTGTGCCATAATTCACCCTCATCCCGGCTCACCACTTCTTCTGCTTTGCCCATCATTGCAGCGCAACCATATACCTCCAGCTTGTAGATATTCTTAACTCAAATCTCTATCGTCTTGGTTTGACCTGTTTTTTTATGTCACATGAAAGCTTTTCCCTTGCTGAAAACAACATCATAACTTTTGTCCTCCAACATCGCGACCGAGACCAAGTTCTTCTTTAGACTTGGAACATGCATAAAATCTTTCAACATAAATGGTTTACCTGAATCCCTCTCAAAGGTAATGGTTTCAATGCTGGTCTCACTGTATCTACCATTGTCACCCATCTCTATATGCATTTGGAGATATTTCTCATCCAAGTCACTAAACAAATCCTAGTCTTCTGTCATGTGGAAGGAAGCACCATTATCAAGATACCACACCGATCCCATTGCACTTGAAACCAAGCATGCGATCAGAGAGAAATCAAGTTCAAATTGCGAGGCTAAGGCTTCACCAGCTACAACTCCAGTAGCCTTCTTGTTCTTCTTTTTCTGTGGGCAGTTAGTGGCGAGATGCCCATGTTCGTGACAATGAAAACACTTCACTTTGGACAAATCTAGCTTCTTTCCTTTAGCCTCTGATTTTGGATGGGATTTATTCCCCTTCCCTTTCCTTGCTTTGGCATCCAAATCACAATTCTCTTCATCGTCATTCTTCGATGAAGAGCCATCCATGGTACTTCGCCTTATCTCCTCCTGCACTAGATTCGATCAAAGTCGCTCCCAATGCGGCAGTTTCTCCCGTCCATTGACATAGTACTGATAACTGTGCCAACCCTTCGGTAACCCAAGGAGAGCCAAGCTCACCAAGTAATCATCCGTAACTGTGATTCCCACACTCCCTAGCTCATCCCTACATTGGAAAAACTTCGTGAGATATTTTGGAATACTGTCCCCCTTCTCCATTTTGATTTTTCTGAGCTTATCTTTCAGCGCGAACCTCCTATGGTCGCTGCTGCTTTCGAAAAGATCTGTCGAAGCCTTCCACATTGCAAATGGAGTGGATTTCCCATGAAGGCTTGACACAATATGGTCTTTCACACCTTCCAACAGAATTCTTCTTGTCTTCGCTACTTTCTTTTACCATGCGTTAAGTAATGTGGCATCACTAGGAGTAGGCTTAGGAGCATCGCTATCGATGAACTACTTCAGAAGATTATCTTCAAGCACCGCCTCCATCCTGTCCTTCCAGGCTATGCAGTTTGAGCTACCCTCAAGGGCATACTCTAACCACAACCCATTGAAAGCCATTTCAATGAATACTCAATTGTCGCACCAAGAAATTCTTGCAGCAAATTCGAATTGTCCACCAACACAAAACTCAACACCGCTTCAATATTGCAATATTCAATGATTAACACTGCTCTGATACCATGTAGGAATTATACAAGATTCATGTATATTACCGGACTCCCCTGATCTAACAAATTAATCTTATGTTAAATACAAAATCCTTCCACTTAATTCTTTGCGGAAATTAAATCGCCAATTTCAAAACACATATGAAGCAAAATCAATCACACATAAACACAATTGTTTAATGGGAAATATTAAAACTAAAAAAACCAAATATCATATATTATGTATATCAATGGAACATGTAACAATCTCATACAAAGCTTAGTACATCAAGCTCTCAGTACTATCAACAATCATTACACACTGTCATGTAGAAATTTGCATATCTATGCACCAAATTCTTGCCTCTTGACAGATTGCCTCCACTGCGCAATCCCTATTGAAGAAGACCCCTGAATGAATTTGAGTTGGCCTTGCCTTGACTGCGCAATCCTCATTGGCATCTCCAATGTGTGTCAGATGCATTGAACGCATCACTATGGTCACAACAAATAGTCCATCTCACCCTTTCACCTATCTCTCCACTGGGTCTCCACTGGAACTGACATGCAAGTAGTTAAATGCTGTATTTTTTCAATTGTAAGTGAGTCTCTAGTTGTGAATTAATTAAATAATTAATTCACTAAACTCTCATTAGTGTATCTTCAGTTAGAACTAGATACAACTAGCACAACTAAGTTTAACTCACTTAACTCAGTTAAACTAAATAATAGCTCACATAACTACTCTTCCAACTCTGCCACAACTTGCCACTATTAGTTATAACTGATCCGCCATGCATGAGTTACCAACCACCCTAGGAATTGTGTAATTCCTTCAGCCCACTGATTTTCCAAATCCGTTCACTGAAATAAAGTGCTCCAAGAGAATAAGTTGATATTTATTGTCGGATTATTATTAAGGGCTAATAATAATCAACATGCATCTATTTTTAGATTAGAGATCTATAAATGGACTTCATCCAATCTTCTAAAAATAGAATTTCATCTATTTTTCCAACTTGATCAACCATATACAAATAGCTTCCTACTACTTATAAAATATGCTCACCATGTCTAAAAATAGACACTTTCTAAAAATAGCCTATGGGCCCCACTTAGTGAAGGCGCTTAATTTTCACTAAGCTCATCATCTTTGTGAATCTCAGTAGTCATAGCTTCGATTTGATGATTGACCGATCTGATCTCTATAGGATGCACGCAGAACCAACCTCACTTACATCTCCTTCTGGGCGTGGTGGATTCCAAAGTAGAAGACGAGGAAGAGGAGGAGGAGCTCGTCGAGGAAGGGGGAAACTCATCTGTTATAATTGTGGAAATGTGGATCATTATGTGGGCGAATGTCCAAACCCAACATAATAGTCTTGCAATTATTGTCGACAATTTGATCATGTTATTGAAGATTTCCCTGTCTTGATTGCAAGAATTCAGGAAAAGAAACCACAGACTGCCACTCAAAATATTCATATGGTAAGATCTGAGCTGCACGAAGAAGAAACAAGTGTGAATATCATTACTATGAGTGGTGCAGCCATCGATGAAGAGAAAGGGACAAAGCATGATATTGATCTCTAGATCCGAAAAGCACCTAAAAAGAAGGAATGATTCAACTTACAGAGAGAAAAGGAAACCTTTGTAGAAGAGAAGAAGGATTTCACTGAGGTGGGTGCCTCAACGTCTAAAGCATCAATAAAGCATTTGGATGTGGTCGAAGGAGATGAAGAGCTAAAGCCCTTCTTGCAGGCTCGTATTAAATTGTTGTGCAATTAGAAGGCAATCGAGAACCTCCAAGCGTTAATAGACAATTGCGCAAAGAAAGAACAACTCCAAATGGAAGAGAAGGATGTTAATAATATTTATAAGAATAAAAGAAGAACTGAACAGGAAATGCGCTTGACTGCTCAGATTAGTGCATACGAGATGGATTGGGTTATTCTGGATCTAAGATCTGATGCGAATGTCTTACCAAAGCAAACTTGGCAACAAATGGAAGAACCTAAGTTGGAGTGGTCCACTATCCAGTTGCACATGGCGAATCGGAAAAATATTATCCCATTAGGAAGGCTCTCACAAGTAGTAGTGGATATCGAAGGAGTAAGGGTACTCGCAAACTTTGAAGTGATCCAAATTGTTGATGATATCAACCCTTATCCTGTGTTGTTGGGTTTGGATTGGGCTATCAATATGGGCGGCATTGTCAACCTCAAGCACATAAGTTTTGTGTTTGAAAGTAATGGAACTAGGGTTGTGGTACCCTTAGTCTCTGCAAAAGGAAACAAATATACAGAGCTGGTGCATGCAGATGATGATGTCGATCATATCTATATGTTGACTATACATGATGAAGACTATATCAACCCAACAGTGGATGGAAGACTTAATTGGGAGAAGGATAGCTCTTGCTTTTCAGATTTAGATGAGGAACTGGATAACTGGAAGAACCGATCGCATGTAGTCTCTGTGCTGCGCTGCAATCGGGTGACAAAATCTCTACGGTGCATATCCTCAGAGGTACGAGATTTTCCTTATTATGATGGCATGAGTAATGTTAATATGTTTTTAGAAGAAATTAAAAAAACTGTTCCAAAAGCACAATGATTCCATGTACTCGATATAGCTCTGCGCTCAACCCTAGTGCGATGGTGGGAGATGCACAAAGGTAACTTGGCTAACTAGGAAGAATGCATCCGCATGATGCGTCTGCGATTTGAGCATCCAAATACCAAAATGGGAGATACCTATTCCGGAGAAGGCGATCTGCGCAAACATCTGGCCAGATGCACTGATGCTTGGGGCAAAGAACCAAAGCCAGAATGGGTGCATATATTCATCCACACTTTGGGGAAGGTGCCTACAGACAGGTACCTCGAAACAAAGCTGCAACAAGGAACCATTGAATGGAATCCTCTGACAGAAAGTTTTATCTTGACCTTTAGTTTTGAAAATGGCTTCAAAGGCCTTGATGAGGCACCACAAGATATTCAGGAAGTCGTCTTTGACACCAAAAAACTGTCGGTTGAATGCGCCTTTCCAGCATGGGATGCATAGATGAAGGACATTGTTGAATGTCAAAATTTGTCAATTGAAGATAATGAAGAAGACATAAGGAACATTACGATCCTTGAGTCTGAAGGACAACGCACAGTTGTGAGGCCTACGGTTGAGTCACTAGATGTAACTAAGCCTTTGAAGATTCGAAAAGTCAATATTGGCTCAGATGAACCACAAAAATTAGCAAATATAGGGGACTACTGGGATGAAGATACAATGGGTAAGGTCGCCCAACTATTGAATGAATATCAGGAGTTGTTTCCTCTGGAATTTTTTGAGCTAAAGGGGATTGTAAGAGATTTAGGGGTAATGAAGATCACCTTGAAACCATATGCGCGACCCGTGAAGCAACGCATGTATAGGTTGAATCCTGAATATAAGCAGAAGGTCAAAGAGGAATTGGAGAAAATGGTTATTACAGGGATCATAGAACCAGTGGAAGAGTTAGATTGGGTAAGCCTTATGGCGGTGCAGGACAAGAAAACCAAGGGAGAAATAAGGATCTATGTGGATTTGCACAAATTGAATGATGCTTGCATACATGACCCATTCCCAACCCCAGTTTTTGATGAAATACTGGAAAATGTGGGAGGGAAGGAGGCCTACTCATTCACACATGGTTTTTCAGGATATCACCAGATAAGAATCATGTCGGAAGACAAAATCAAGACAACCTTTGTGACATAGTGGGGATCCTTTCAGTATAGAGTCATGCCATTCAGTCTGAATAATTCGCCAACTAAATTCTTGCACGTGGTAGTAGCTATGTTCAAATAATACATCCATAAATTCTTAGAAGTATACTTTGATGACTAGATTGTATTTCAATTATTGAAGAAGCATGTGTCGAGCCTGCACCAGATGCTGGACACTTTCCGGAAGTATCAGATCTCGCTCAATCTGAAAAAGTATATACTCTGCATCCCATACAAAATCTTGCTATGTCATATTGTTTTTTAGCAAGGATTGACTGTGGATCTAACAAATATTGTTGTTATTGTTAAACTGGAAGTTTCCGCAAATGCAAACAACTGCGCTCAATTTTGGGGCATACAAGGTATTGCCAGAAGTTTATTCAAGGCTACGCGCTGATCACTGCGCTCATGGAGAAGTTTCTAAAGAAGGATGCCTCATTTTTATGGGACACAGACTACCATAAGAGCTTTGTATTTCTTAAGGAGAAGATGGTCACTACGCCCATATTGATCTTTCCAGACTAGACAAGGAATTCCATGTACATGTCGATGCCTCTTGCATCACGCTGGGAGCTGTCTTAGCGTAGCTAGGTGTAGGGGACATTGACCACCCTATTCCATTTGCGAGTAGGAAATTATCAAGTGAAGAGCACAACTAATAGACCACAAAGAGGGAAGGATTAGCTATAGTCTGCACATTGTAGAAGTTCCACCACTATCTTTTGGGAGGTCATTTTAAGATGTTTGCTGACCACTCTGCCCTAAAGTAACTGGTCAACAAGACTGTGTTGGTGGGGGGGGGAGATATGCAGATGGCTGTTGTTATTTCACGAGTATGACTTTGAAGTTATTGTGAAACTTGGGAGACTAAATGCTGGGCCAGACCATTTGTCGTGCATTGAAAGTGGAGAAGAGCCAACTAGTTTGGAAGACGACTTACCAGACATGCAACTATTTTCCATTAAGGTAGTCGATGATCACTTTGCAGATATTATTCGTTTCTTGACCACTGGAAGTGCACCCACGGTATATATGCTGAAATAGAAAAAAGAGTTGGTCTCCTGCGCAACTGATTTTACCTTAATTGCTGGCCAGCTGTACAAACGGGCGCAAATGAAGTACTGAGAAGGTATGTGTTGGAATTCGAAAGACATGATATATTAGTCGAGGCTCATGGAGGAGTTGCAGGAGGTCACTATGCAGGGAAAGCAATTTCACATAATATTTTACGGGCTGGGTTGTGGTGGCCCACAGTGCACAATGATGCACATGAGTATTGTCGCGCTTGTGATGTATGTCAAAGGACGGGGAGACCATCGCTCAGAGATGAGATGCCCCTGCACCCACAAGTGAATTTGCAAACTTTTAAAAAATGGGCCACTGATTTTGTCAGACCTATCAAACCTCCAAGAAAGAAGACAAGTGCCCACTACATAATCACCATGAAATACTATGTGACCATATGGGTTGAGTCTAAGACTGTGAAGGATTGTAGTGCAAAACAACTGAGCACTTCATTTTTGAGAACATCTTGACTCAGTTTGGGTGCCCTAAGATTTTGATGAGTGATGATAGTACAAAGTTCGAGAATGAAATTATTCAAGCTCTGATTGAAGAATTCTAGATTCATCATCAGAAGATTACTCCGTATCATCCACAGGAAAATGGTGCAGTGGAAGCTTTTAATAAGATATTGAATATCGTGCTCACTAATATTTTCAATTCTAATCGAAATTATTGGTATGTGCGCATACCCGTGGTTCTATGGGAATACAGAACCATGTGCAAGGAGTTGACAGGGAAGACAAATTTCAAAATGGTGTATGGGCAGGAAGTTGTTATGCGTATGGAGTATATTGTCCCAAGTTTGCGCATTGTAGCAATCACTAATATGACTGAGCAAGATATTATGGAAGAAAGATTGTCATATTTGGTCACTCTAGAAGAGGACCGATTCATTACAGGTTTCCATCAACAGGTGTAGAAGGCGTGCGAAAAGGCTTGGAATTTTAGGCACATTAGATAGAAGGTCTTTAAAGAAGAGGATTTGGTGTTTTTATGTGACAACAAGTTTGCGTGCCACCCAAGGAAGTTCAAAATGCATTGGCTCAAACCGTATATTGTCAAGGAGATCATAGAGGGAGGTGCGGTATGCCTGGCCACATTAAGCGGAGAAGACCTTCCTGGGTATGTAAATGGAAGTCGGTTAAAACCATACAGGGTGGCCCTCTCCCTGCGTGCACCAAATGACTATATGGCTGGAAGTGTGAGACTGTGCAACAAGAATGGCAGATGCGCAAACATGTGCGACGATCGCGCAGTAGCTGCACTAGAAGGTTGCATCAGTCGTAGAGATTCCATAATATAGCGATTGGAATAGTTCATGTAGACAAGAAAACATTATTACCATTTGAAGGAGTGGCTAAATTGCATTTAATGAGGGGATTATGCCAGATTTGGAGCCATTTTAGCATTTATTGGGATACATTAATGAACAGGAGACCGTTTAAGACGCGGCAATGGTATAAATATGATAGGAAGGGTTATATTAGTTCCCTTTGCTTTCTGAGTAAATTATTCTCATTAATCTCTATGTGTTGTCTAAAGATTATGTTTGGACTCGATCCACTTTTCAAAGAGGAGTTGCGCCACCGAGGATTGGGGTACTTAATTCCACCCAGTATGACTGCCACTAAACCTACCCCTTCTATATCACATGCTGCTGAGACCCTTGCACTAAACACCGAAACTGTTGTCCCTACCTCATAGACGAAGCCATCCAAGAAGGTCTAGGCTTTGGACACTAGGAAGTCCCTGCGCAAGAAAACCTCAAAGCCCAAGTCCAACCCCGTTGAATGCCAGAAGAGACCGATGGTTGACCTACCCGAAACAATTATGGAAGAGGATGTTGTGGAGGTGGTCGATCCCATATCACAGATGCCCGTGTATGTAGCGCTTCTCAAATCCTCGATGAAGGTCCCCAAAGACTTAGACAAGGTGCAGTCGTATCTCAACATGTCGCTGATCCTTGAAGACGTGCCAGTCGAAGGAGATATGTTCACAAAGATCCCAATATTGAAGATGGAAGACCGGGACCTGCATGACTAGGAGAAATTCCCTGAGCTTGCGCCTTTGATGTACCTAGAAAAGATCCCCTACGACAGTGGGGTGGTGAGGGTTGAACCGAAGTCCTAGGCGTTGGACTTGCAGAAATCAGGGTTGTTGAACCTCTTGCATGTTCCTAATTTTGGGCATAGCCCTATCAACAACATTTGTGTGCACCAGTTGCTCACCCTAGTGCACAACGATTGCCTATTAGTAGGAGGCATGATTCCAATTGATGTTGCGCTGATACATCATATCACCAACCTGCCTAGCCTGGGGGAGGACCCTGCGACGTCTTTTGGAGCAAAAATCCAAGAGAACAAAGTTGCTGATGATGCCAAGGATAAATTCATGGTCTCACGCAACACTCGAGGGTTCCTGGCCCATGAGATTAATGTTCCTGCAGTACATATTGGCACACTAATCCTCGCATGCAAGATGATGCGGAAGTGTCGACCGAAGGAAATTCTGGCCCATGTAATTGCGTTAGCTGGGCAGTGAGAGAATGGCATGTAATTAAACTACTATAAATACCTATGAATTGAATTTTTGGCTAATGTTCAAGAGGTCCAGGAGGAATGCAAGCATTTCTATTATGCTTGGTTGCTGCTGCTCATTGCACTGATTGGGTGGAAGACGTCGAAGGACAGCCAGTTCCCTAACGTTGAGCTGGACTTATGCGAAGCCGCACGTTATGCCACAGTATGGAAATCTAAGTTTCACTCTAGAATCATGAAGAATAATATTTTCTAGGTGTTGTTCGATTCTACTTTACTTCAAGCGATCCAGTCAAAGCTGCGGTTGTCGCCAACCCTCTATGATCAATACAAGCATGTTGCAGATTTTAAATCCACGTTTCATAACATGCACATCCGCGTGAAGGGAACCGTGAAAGAAATATGGTATGAACTGCCATACATGGTCATAGAGGATGACCTAGTGCGCATAACAATGGAGTGGATGCGTGCATGGTTAGAACCGCGCACCACTTGGGGTGCATCCTCATCTGTGCTGAAGACTCCTACTAGGCTGCGCACGACCAAGGAGTCGCATAAGAGCACTCAACAGAAAGGAAAGGACACATAAAATGACATAGAGAAAGAGCTTGAAACCACAAAAATGGGTGAAACGATTGATCTGGAGAAGGAGGCAGAGGAGAAACATGGCGACAGTACTGAGGCACCTACTACGCAGACAACAAAAGGAACTAAGAGAGGATCTCACGCCTCCCCGGGCCTGTGCAAAAAGAGGAATGGATCCAAGAAAGCAGGGATAGAGGCCTTGATCCTCACAGAATATGACCTCAATGAGATTGAGAAAATGATCAATATTTCCATTGAGGACCTCTGGAATGATGTAGAAGCGCAGTACAAGTTGGTCCTCACAGACGTACAGCTGGGTCTTTAGGAGTTGAAGGTTCAAGCGAGTGCGATTCAAGAGAGCATGAATCAAGCGAGCCTGCAGCAAGCGAGTGTGCTGGCATCCAGCCTCAATAAGCGAGCGCGCATCCCATTAGCATGGTACTGCCATCCCCCCTAGACAGTCAGATGATTCAAATTTCGGGACCTGCAGTTATAGTGGAGTAACCTGACTTGCGCACTAATAAGCAAGCCTATGCAAATATTGGCATTGATCTGGTGATGCTACCTGGAGGAAAGCTTCATTCGATGCATACAATGATTGTGGATGAATTGCTGTTCCGGGAGGTCCATGCCCCCAAGTTGCTATAGAGGTGCAACAATAAGTATCGAGGATGCAGAAGGAGAAACTAAGTGTAGAAGAGGCTTGAAAAGCGCCTAAAGATAAATGCACTGCGCTGGAATTAATGATTGATCACTTGTGCAGTGACCTGCGAGAAGTCACTGCCTCTGCCACAACCGTGCTAACAACTAAGTTAGAAAGCACAAAATTATAGACCGCCTGCGTGGAATTTGAGCAACAGATTGCCGAGCTCCAAATGAAGCTCCAACCAGAGATATCGTTGGAGGTCTGAGCACAACGCGCGACTGAGGTAAAGGAAACAACTGCCAACGTCATCGAAACAGTTGTGGAGTGTGGAAAACTTTTTAATGAGGCCATGGGTGTTTGGAATTATTCTCAAAATAACCTGATGGTCCAACAATTAAGGAAATAAATCCAGGTCAAAGAGTAGCAATTCACATAGATGAAAATGGCGGTGCCAACGTTGGTGACAACACATAGGCTTTCCAGACTACACAAAGGCAAGGCTATTTTGATGGAGATTGAGCATCTGCGACGAAGCGAGCAACTACTTGAGACGCGAATGCAGCCTTAGGCTGAGGAATCCCTACAACTTTCACATAACCCTGACAACACCCTAAAAAGCCTGCAACAGACTCGGTGTAGGATCAACCTGGCAGTTGAGGGACCAACAACAACCAAGTTGGTGGATGAAGCATAGAGCATCGAATTCATGGTCCCATTCAAGAGCTCTATGGAAGCATTGAAGGAAAATATGAAGGTGATCGCCCCACAGTGACTCAGGACGAGTGTTGGTAGGCTAAATTGCTCCATTTTAAACCTATATCCTACTCTAGACACATGACCTAAAACCTCTTTTTCAACCTTGGAAGCCATTCATTCCTGCACTTTTTATGAAATCATGCCCATTCCTGCACTCTCTTTATATTTTCATATTAAAGGCTCTTCATGGAATTAATTATCTATTTATGGATTTTATACCTTTAAAATTATATTTGGAACTAATATTTCTTCTTTCCTAAAGTTTTTGATGAACAATATATTAATAATTGTGGAAGAATGGACGAGTGCAGGTAGGATTCCTGCACCAGTTAGCGGTCCCTGCACTCTTGAGACAACTCACCAACTATGCGGATCTTTCGTTAAAGATCAGTTCATCATGATTTGGGCTCGAAGCATGAGAGAAACTAGTGGATATCAAAGATTCGGACTCCATCCATATGCATTAGATTAGCATTTTGTAACAACCGAAAGGCTTAGTTTAAAATGCTATTATATTTTTGTTACGAATGTAGGCTTAACAATTTGTATTTAATGTATAACTTTGAGAGGAAATAGCTAGCGATGCTACAACAATTTTATGAATTGTAATTCTTCTGGTATCGCCCCCTTTCTAGGCTGGATTCTAATCTCACGATGTACATTTTATTATTTGGAATATAATACAAAGGACTGTGCCATGTTGTTATATTTCCACGTTTCAATCTTATGGTGATGCGTTGTTGAGTAACTGAGTTTCCAGTCTTCATAAAAGGGAAACGAGATGGTTGGCTAGGGCCCAACAAACCTAACTCGTTCTCCCTTTGTTAAAGGTGTGTTGATTTGATTTAAATGCAAAGTGTGAATTAATTATTTATATCGATTCTTTCACGAGTAACAGATTTGATTTCATTGCAATTGTTGTGTTACAGATCCGTGGTTTGAGGCTTAGTTGAGTTTGATTTTAACCTGCATAATTTTCCCCTTTTGATGCTTGTTATATTTTTGCAAGAATAGTGAAAGTACGCTGCCTGTGCTAGTGCGTTCTCGATTTTGAAAGTCGATTTTCTTGGTTCATTTCCGAAAGTATTTTTAATTTTTTCCTTTTGCAAGATATTTATTTATTTCTGCAAGTAGGTGTTTATTTATAAAACAGAGGCATTCTTAATATCTGGAGTTTAGCTTAAGAGTTAATTGTGCTTTGATAAGCATGGAGTAAACATTGTTGTAACATAAGGATCTGTGCTTGCACTTAACATTTTCGAAGAAAGGATTGAATCTCATGTTAAATTATCCAATGAAACTTTTGAGTTAAAATGTTTAAGAAGCAGATTTGATTGATATGAACAGTCATCTCAGGAAGAAGCCTGCTGACACAATCAAATAATTTTCTTAATTGCATGAAATAATTTTCCTGTTTTAAGAAAGACTACTTTGAATTTTGAAATCATTTCTTGTTTCGAGTATAATTTTAGTTGAAGCATATTTAATCTTGTGAAATTTATTTTCTAAGTCCTGTTCACTTTTTTAATTTATTTCAGTAGTTAACATTCTTTTTTACTTTCCAAAGGTAATATGAAAACTTAGTACATGAACATTAGTTTTCTGGTACATGAACCTCTGTTTTGGTATAGGAACTGATATCCTGGTACAAGAACAAAGTGCTCTAGCCCAGAGACCTAGAGCTCCTGTATGAAGGTCAAAGTCTTCAGTACAAGTACAAAACATACTTTCGGTATATAAAATTCATTCTAGTATAGGCACAACGTTTTGGTACATGAATATTGTTGTAGTACATGAATGGCAGTGTAGTTCAGGAAGGAATATCTTTAAAGAAGAAAAACACCTTTAATAGTCAACCTATCACTCTTTCATATAACCATACTAAAGATAATCATAAATATTCATTTCATCAATTAAGTTTGTTTATAGAAACTTAAGAGTTCCTTTTATTTAATTCCCTGAAAAGTACTTTCTTTCATATTCCAACAGTAGAATTTCTTTTGTATTATTTGTCGTGTGATCATTCTTTTTTATTATGTAAGATTGTAATTAAATAAGTAGGAATAGAACTAGGAAATGTTCATATCATTTATGGCATTTCCTGTGCTTCGCCTCGAAGTTTACAAAACCCCCAGTTTGACAATTAAGTGTTGAAGGAGTTCGTTGAACTACAATTCCGGCACTCAACATTTTGGCGCCGTTGTCGGGGAGGCGATTTTAAATTGGTAGGAAATTTCTGTTTTTTGCAATAGGGGCGAGTCTCCTATTATTTTTTTTGCAGAGTGCTTCTATTGTTTGAAGGCTTTTTTAAGTGCCGATTTATGATTTTAATTACAAAATTTGATTGAGTTTTTTTTTGTCATTTTTTGAGATGAATGCCTAAAAGGGGCAGGGGTCCGAAGCCCAATAGAGGTCGAGGAAAAATTGATAAATCTGAAACTTTTTCTCATATAGGGCCTTCTCCTGTAGGAAAAAAGTCCAAACAGACACAGACCCATCACTTAGGAACTGTCCACTTAGACTTTCGTGACAGTAGCTAAAGTGTGATACAACCAAAAAAGTGGAAGAAGGATATTGTTGGACTTCAAAGCAATCTAACCATAGTCGACCTTCTCAGCCTATTGAGAGTGGTTCATTTTGAGGTACAAGAATGGAAGAACACGAAGACCATGCTGAGGGAAGTGGAGAAAAATAGGTAAATGAGGAAAAATCCACCTTCAGATTTCCGATCGTGGATTCAGATATACTTGTGCAAGTGAAGAATATTCCTACATTAGCTCTCCATCATTTTTATGGTAAGGTACACAAGGACCCAAATTATTTCTTATTCGAATTTGACATATTATGTAGAAGCTGTGATTACTCCTCAGATGCTCAAAGGTTAAATTTGTTTACTGCAAATATAAAGGATTCAACATTACGCTGGTTCATGGGATTAGGAGGAAATACGATAGCTTCTTGGGAGAAAATGAAGAGAGTGTTTTTATTGAAATATCAATAATATTGTAATACTAGAGAAATGCAGGATGAAATATTCACCATTGGGCAAGGTGATGATGAGACCTTGGAAGATTATCTGGAAATATTTTTGTATATCCTCCAAAGGTCAAAACACATATTTGATCTAAGTACTATTAGAACCTTGTTCTTACGTGGGCTTACTGATGATGCTAGAAATAAATTAGATCTGTTATGACAAGGGTATATTTCTCAAAAACCTTTTGATCAAATTTGTGACCTGTGCAGGAAATTCTCATGGAATCAATCTAGATTTGGTAAAGGAGTCCGAAGTAGAAATAAAAAATCTGGATCTACGGATGCTATGATCATTGGGTTGGAGAAAAAATAGACAATATGAAAATTGAAATAATGAATACTGTTAGCAAGCAAATAGACTCTTTAAAATTTCAACAAAAACTTGTAGAAGAACAAGAGTCATTGTCTATTTTTTGTCCAAAGTGTAGGAAAAAAATCCTTTAAGAGAGTGTCCTAATGATGTTAAAAGAACTAATAAGTGTGTAATTTGTGTAGAGAACCATGCCATCAAAAAATGCCCCTCCATACCTAGATTGAAAGCAGTATTCGAGGGAGGGCAGCCTGAACCTGAGTCATTTCATGATATGGGAGCATGGAGAAATTGGCCTCAGGTAGGTGCAGGTATGGCTCCTAAACTTCCTCCACATTTTTTTGGTTATAATGCACAACCATATTCCTATTATAAAACTAATCATTCTCAAACGTGGCAACATGGGAACCAGTTTCAGTATGGAAAACACTCCTAATCTTGGCAACAAGGTTGGAGAGGGCCAAACCATTCACATAATTCCTATTCTACACCTATGTAATCATATCCACCTACATATGCACCTTACCCAATGCCACAACCATCATTTCCCCAACTAAGTCAGTGATGCCACTGTTGAGCCCAAAAGATGTCCTTTCCCTTCACCAAATTTCACTTCATTCCCTTTGTCCCTTATCAATTACAGGCTTAAATGGTCAATAGGATTGATTAAAGTCATTTTAGGAATGTATACAATGTCTGACTTGCTATATTTTCATGGTTTTGTTGCTGTAGTAATTTTTGACTAGACTCAACTACAAAATGCAGCCATTCTGTAGCCAGTCGCCTATTCTGCAGCTATCTTCATGTTCTCACAGGTTACAGGTGTCACTTCAAGGAAAAATGCATATGGTTGAATTCCACAACACTTCCACATCATTTATTGCTCTCTACGAAGTCTGAGCAAGAATCTACAGGTGGTTATGCACGTGGAAGAGATCAAAGCTAAGAAGAAGATTCCTACCATGACAGGGACTCTACAAATGTCTCCAACAAAGTACGAGGCTTCCATAAGAGTTATAATTTGATTTTGATTGAAAAAGACACTTGTTCATGTTTCTTCTCAAGGGTAGTTATGTATTTCTTTTATAAGAATGACTTGGAAGACCGAGAGACAACTAGCTAGATTGATGTTTTGTTGCTAGATCTCAAAAGACCGTAATACTCTGTTTTTCAAATATTTTTCCTTTAATGAAAGAAGTACCGCTTTATTGCAAGATCTAAGGCAATATTGAGGATATTTTTATGCTAATCCGGTGGTAGAGGGCCCCTACTGCCCGAGAAGCTCTGTGCACATTGTTTAGATAAGTAACTTTAGCCTTGTTGCATTCCTAGCTTAAGAAATTTTCTGAAATTTGTGTTTTATACTCACTTGCATTGGATGCTACAACCAGTCTTATTCTTACGAATTGTTCCAAAATATCACTAACATTGAATGA
This sequence comes from Pinus albicaulis, assembly GCA_034641835.2. Lineage (NCBI taxonomy): Eukaryota > Viridiplantae > Streptophyta > Pinopsida > Pinales > Pinaceae > Pinus > Pinus albicaulis. Next base: position 254,762,360 of record CM076577.1, on the reverse strand, counting down.
GATATAACTGCAGTATTTTAGGAATTAGTTGCATTTTTTTGAACTTTACGTTTTTGTGCTCAATTACATCAATTGTTACAGCTAGTCTTGTTCTTGCGAATTATTCCAAAACATCACTAACATTGAATGAGACTTAGCTGTGGTGTTTTAGAGCTTAGTTGTGTTTTTTTAACTTTATGTTTTCATGCTCATTTACATCACATGTTACAGCCAGTGTTGTTCTATGAATTGTTCCAAAATACCACTAACACCGAATGAGACAGAGCTGTAGTATTTCAGTGATTAGTTGCATTTTAGTTTAGTTGTAAAACTCCAGAGGTTAATGGCACTCTAGTTCAATTATGTTCACTGTATTTCAAGTTTGAATGATTGCATTCTAGTTCAGTTTTATCCATTGCATTTTTAGTTTTATTAGTCACTTGTATTCTAGTTGTTAAGTTAGACTTGATGGCCTTCATTATTTACAAACCACTCCTGTTCTTAACTTCTACTAATACATCATCATCATAGGAACAAAAATTGGTAATGTCAATTTGAAGTCTTGACTATTCTGCAACTTCTCATAATTTCACAAACTGCCTCTTTTCCAAAGCTATTCCAAAATATTTCTAATTCTTGAATGAGGTTTAACAGTGATATTTTGAGTTGTGGAATGGATTAATTTTGGTGTCATAGGTTAATTTAGAGTAGAATTCTTCACTAGGTTGCAGACTATCTTTTTCCAAATGTATTCCAACAAATTACTAGCCATGGATGAGATTTTCTCTGTGATATTATAGATTGTTGTTTACTTAGAAGAACCTCATTACATTAAACTTATCCTTTTCTCAAATTATTCCAACATATTTCTAATGAATGAATTGGACTGAGTTCATGTTATGAGTTATTGAGTTCATGCTATGAGTTATTTTTCTTGTTAAAGTATTGCATTTTCTGTTCTCAAGTGCCATACATAGTTTAGAATAGGTTTTGCTCTGTTTTAGTGTGACCAACAACTTCTATTTACCAGCACTCAGTTCTTTTCCTCTTAGAATAAAAACACAAAATAAAAAACATTGGAAAAAACACTAAACACAACGTAAGTGAGAAACAGATTCCTAAGCACATATAGTGCACTTCACTTCAACAGTTTACTAGCCCTGGTTGACAATTTATGACATCAATTTAGGAACACTAAGTTGAGCAGAAATTTTGGCGCCGTTTTCGGGGAAGTGTAACTAGGTAGCCTTGTTTCTTACCTCCCAAAAACAATGATATGCGTAGAGCAAGAGATTCAAGGGGTAGATTCATAAGAAGCACAAGCCTGATTCCTAGAACACCACTCGTTTCACCAAGACCAGGAGCTAGCACACCTCCAAATCAAACCCACATTCCATCCTTTACTGATCCTAGACTTCCAGAGGACTTAAGATCAGAAATTCCATTAGAAAGACCTTCTACTTTACCCACTGAACCTGTCTTAGAAGAAGATTCAGGAACCCCTGCAAGGGACATAAACTTTTCAACTTCCTGCAGAAGAATCAACTATGGCAGAAGAAGGGGGAGGAGGAGTTTTTAATGGAGAACACACACTATTTGGAGGGGGTAGAGGTAGAGGTAGAAGAGAAGGAGGTAGAGGTGAAGAAGGAGAAGGAGGCAGAGGAAGAGTTAGAAGAGAACAAGCCTTTATGCCGAGATGAAGAAACCAATGCAACTATGAAAAAATATCACCTTCCGTCTTCCAAATTTTTATGGACCTAAAACCAAGATCCCAAATCTTCTTCCTATTTGAATTTGAAGTCCTATGTAGAAACTATGACTACTTACAAGATGCCCAAAAACTTAAACTATTCCCTTCAACATTGAAAGGAGCAGCATTAAAATGGTTTATGAGTTTGATCAACAGTTCTATTAGGACATGGGAAGACATGAAACATGCATTTCTAGAGAGGTATTTGGATTACTGTATGCCAATCAACCACAAGGAGGAAGTGTTTAAAATGTTACAAAAAGAGGATGAAAATTTGGAAGATTTGTTGGAGAGGTTTAACTATAATATCAAAAGAGAAAAAATGGAAAACTTAGACCAAGACACTTTGAAAGCTCTCTTGTTGAAGACAATTAGGGATGAATGGTTAGATATCCTTAACATGATGGGAAAAGGGGATATATCTCAGCTCACATTACATGAAATAGCTGAATTATGTATCAACCTTTCAAGAGGGAAATCTAAAACTGCAAGGGAAAGTAAGTCTACTTACTGTCCCAGAAGCAGACTTAAAACCTCTCTTCACAATTTCGAGAGAATTAGTGAAGATGGCAGATACGAGAACCTTGGGACTTTTAATCCTGCCCGGAATACAAACATGAAAAATTTCAAGAAAAAATCCAACATTGAGTTTCCACTTTTCTACGAGATGTCTATTTATTCCATGGATAAATTTGGCAGCTCTACAATTGAGATATTTCCAGGCAAAACTTTAAACATAAAAAAGAACCTAGAAAAATCTCAATAAGAAGAGCTAGTCAAAATTTTACAGAGACATTCTTCTGCATATGCATGGGAGTACACTGATATGAAAGGGATAAGCCCCAAGACTTGTACTCATCATATCTACACAGAGAAAAATTGTAAACCAATCAGACAACCTCAAAGACGGATGAATCCAAATCTTAGGGAGATTGTTAAAGAAGAATTGTAGAAATTGTTGAATGTCAACTTTATCTATCCTATTTCAGATAGTCAGTGGGTTTCTCCTTTGGTAATTGTGCCAAAAAAAAATGGTAAATGGAGGGTATGTATTGACCACCGAGAATTAAACAAAGCTACTCTTAAAAGACCATTTTCACTTACCTTTCATAGATCAAGTGTTAGATACATTAGCTGGCAAAAATTACTTCTCATTTCTAGATGGGTTTAGTGGTTATAATCAAATTCAAGTAGCACTTGAGGATCGAACAAAACCAATTTTACACATTGTCCTTGGGGAACTTGGGGTAGCTATGCTTCTGAGTATTGCCATTTGGATTATGCAATGCACCTGTGACATTTCAAGGTTCTTGATACTAGGGATGCACCCGAGACTAATTCTATCATAAGTGTAGAGGTATATATGGATGATTTCACAATTTATGGAAACACATTTGAAGGAACTTTAGTAAACTTGGAAATTTTTTTAAAGAGATGTAAAGAAGAAAATCTTTCACTAAGTCATGACAAGTGTTTTATGATGTTTACTGAAGGAATTGTTTTTGGAAATCACATTTCAGGGGATGGGATTAGAGTTGATGAGTCAAAAGTTGAAGTCATCTCTAACTTATCTATTCCAAGTTGTCAAAAATATGTTAGGAGTTTTCTCGGATTTACAGGATACTATTGAAGGTTTATAGAAAACTTCACCAAGATAGCATCTCCACTTTTCAAATTACTTACCAAGGACTGTGAATTCAAGTGGAATTCTGATTGCATGATTATTATTTGAGACCACGAAAATAAAATATTCAGGCTTACTATTTAGGGACTGGCGGGGGAGATTACCTTTTCATATTTCAACGAGATGCCTCGAATCTGACTTTAGGGACGGTAATTGGGACAAAAATACCTGATTCCTTATGCCATCTACTATACCAGTAAAAATTTGACTCCTTCAGAGTTAAACTATACTGTAACTGAAAAAGAATTTTTAGCCGTTGTTCATGCCATAAACAAATTCGGACACTATATAACAGGCTATGAAACTTTTTTTCACACAGATCACTCTGCAATTAGATATTTAATGAACAAATAAATTACTAATGGCAGGGTCATAAGATGGTTATTGCTTTTACAAGAATTCAACATTACCATTCTAGATAGGCCTGGAAAACAAAACACAGTAGCTAATTTCCTATCATTGGGCTCAAAACATCCAATTAACACTCCAGTTGAAGATCAATTCCCTAATGAATATCTTTTTGCAATTTCTACTCAGACTCCTTGGTTTGCTGACATTGCTAATTATTTAGTTTTGGTGAAATTTCCTTCAATAATGAATGCAAGAGACCAAAGAAAGATCATTTATGAAAGTGAAAAATATTCATGGGTTGCTAATGAGTTATAAAAAACAGGTCGAGATTTTATCATTAGAAGATGTGTTCGGGAAGATGAGATGCTTGAGATCCTCAAGGCATGTCATGATGAACCTTGTGGTGGAAACTTTTTTGATAAGAGGACAACTTATAAGGTCCTTCATTTAGGATAATATTGGCCATCCCTTTTTAAATATGCTAAAGAATATGTCAAAAGATGTGACAGTTGCCAAAGGGTAGGGAAACCTTCTCCTTCAGGTGAGATGCCATTGCAGCCTCAGGTACATATTGAACCTTTTGAAAAATGGGATTTAGATTTTGTAGGACCTATTAACCCTCCATCAAGACAAAAGAAATATATATATTAGTTTGCACTGATTATGTTATCAAATGGGTAGAAGCCAAGCCATTACTTTCTACTACTGAAGCATCTGTAGTTAATTTTCTTTTTGAGGATATTTTTACTCGTTTTGGTGTCCCAAGGGAAATTGTTACTACAGATCAAGGAGCTCAATTCACATCAAGGCTAGTGGAACAAATGATGGAGAGGTACAAAATCGGACACGAAAATCTACTCCTTATCATCCACAAGCAAATGCTCAAGTGGAATCTACCAATAAAGTCATTGAAGGGATCCTAACAAAGACTGTCCATTTACATAGAAGAGATTAGGTAGACAGGCTTCCTGAAGCTTTGTGGGCCTATAGAACTACATGGAGAAGCACAATAGGTCATACTCCCTATGAACTTGTTTTTGTTAAACAATTTTTGTTTCCCATAGAGTTTTAGATTCAAACTTTTAAAATGACAGTTCAGCTAGGACTTGATCTAACAGAGGCACAAAAGCACAGATTGGAGCAGATTAATGAATTGGATGAGATCAAACAAGATGTAGTCGAGAAAACAAGTATAGTCCAGCAGTGTTGAAGGACTAGATGGCATGATAATTACATCAAGGGAAAAAGAAGTTCAAAGAAGGTGACTGGGCTCTCTTGTTTGATTCAAAGTTCAAAGATTTTCAAGGTAAATTCCAAACACATTGGCTTGGGCCATATGAAATTATGGGAATTTTTAACAATGGAGCAACAAAAATCAGGACAATAGATGAAGAGAAGGTCAATTTTCTTGTAAATGGTCATAGACTGAAGCTATATCGTAAGCCACTTTCAAGAGAAGAATTTGTCAAGAGATTCCAGGAAAACAATGATGTGAAGTTAATGAAGAAGATTTTTTCTTCTTCATCAACTTAGTTGAATTTTCTGAATTCAAATGCATAAAAAATAAATAAAATAAATAAATAAATAAATAAAGTATAAACATGAAAACTAATCACTGATTAGCATGTTTATATAGAAAAGATAAAGTGAAAATCAGAATTCTTCTGACACTTTAGCTTTTCAAATTTGTTCTTTTTCTGCAAGTAGCTATCACAAAATCATAAGTCACACTCCATCATGTCTCCATTCATTCATATTTCATTCAATCCATTCATCCATACTTCATTCACTCCATTTCATTTCCATCTCAGATTTCTAAATTTGATCTCTTTCTACAGATTGAGTATTACAAATCACGAGTTGTAGACCACTTTTTATGGTTCATTCCACTTCACAATTGTGATTCATTTCATTCCATTACATTTCACTTCAATCCTAAGCCATTCCACCATATTTCATGATCCATTTCATACAAAATTCCATTCCATGTTTCAAAGCTCCTACAGGTACATTCTGCAGCCAGCCAGACATTCTGCAGCCAGCTAGACATTCTGCAGCCAGATATCATGAAGGCAATTATCCAGCAACCACTTGTTCAACAGCAAATTAACCCTGCACACCTATGTCAACAAGAAAAATCAAAGGGATTATGAAGACTGAAGAATCAATGATTTTCAAAGGAGGACAAAGCATATCAAAACCACAAAAATTAAAGGAAATGCAAAGGTAAAGTTGTGAAATTATTATGATGACGGAATATGAAAGTTATAGTATAGTTAAGTCATATATGATTCAAAAATTTGTTTTGATTATTCATGTTGATCATGCCTATTAAACCTATCATAAAAACTTTGGACAAAATCCCCTCCACTCCGCCATATCAAATCATCATTTAAGACTTAACGGTTAAGTACTGAAGTGACCTAATCAGTCACGTCACTAGGCCGAAGTATTCAGTGATGATTTTGAATTTCTCACGAAATATTTCCACGGTATTTTCTCCCATGATGGCTCTCAAACTCATTAATTCATGTAAATCACCCTCACTACATTTCACTCATTCTATATCCTCTTCATATCATCCTTCCGTAGTTAATTCCTACTGCATAAACAGAGAAAGCACCTTTGGGGTAAAAACAACTCTTTAATAGCCATTTTCACCGTGGATAGAAGAGCAGTAAATTGAAGGTTGAGAAGAGAAGCCATGGGTCTCATAGTAAGGTCTGAACAAGTTGGAACTAAATACCTAGAGGGTTACCCACAAATTAGAGAAATGCTACAGCAGGCTGGGTGGTTACAATTTTTGGAAAAATTCAATGGTTTTCATAAAGAGGTAACTAAAACATTTGCATGGTCCTTCAATGGAGCAGAAGTAGAAATAGGAGATGTTAAATTCACTATTACAGAAGCTTTCATTGCAGAAGTAGCGGAATTACCCAGGCAAGGAGAACGATGGTTCAAAAATAGGGAATTTCATAATGAGGCATGGAGGCAAATGCTTAAAACACCAGGTATGGATGTTTCCATTTTTAAGAAAGGAATTCCTAGCTCAGCACTGAAGAATAAATGGCGGAATATGTTGCTCGTTTTGCAAAAGTTTATAACTTGTGAGGGAAGATTTGGTACCTTATATATTTATCATATTCAGCTAATGATGCATTTCTTAGATGAAGAAATCAATTTACCCTTTTTCCTACTTCATTGTCTGAAGAGAATGGCCTCTAATGTTCAAAAGAAGGTTCAATTCCTGGAAACCACTTTGTACCACCACAGCCTAGTTAAAATCCTAATTGAGCATCATTTGAGAAAGGTGAGAGACAACTGGGATGAGTTTCTAGTGAGGAATCACTTTGAAGAACCCAAGGAATCTCCATCTGAAGGCAAACCTACAAGAAGAAGCAGGAGAAGGAAAATTTCCAAAGCCGTTGAAACTAAAACTGGTAAGTCTATACAAGAGGACAATGAGGAGATAATTTCTGAGAAATTGACTGAAATTAAGAAACAACTTAAAAAGGAGAATATGATAAGAAGGTATGCCAAGGAGAGAGGTGAAGGACCATCTCAACCAAGACGAAGCCACAGGCTTAGAGGTATATTGAAGAAAACAGGGGTTAGACAAACAGGAATTATAAACATTGAGGATGAAGAGACACCAACTGCTAGATCACCTGAGTACCAGTACGAGGAGGACCTTGATGAAGGAGCTCCGGAGATAGACCCATCACAACAACAAATTTATAATTATGTTGAGACATTAGAGAAGAGAGCCTCAGAAAGTAGAGACAAAACTCCTAGCCCACCAGAATCTGCAATTGATATGCTAAGAAGAGATAAATATGAGTTAGAAGTACTCAATAGGCATATCAAGAATGAGAATGACATTTTAAGGGAGCAGGTTAAGTTGAAAAGTGATATGAATACAACTCTCTCTCTACAAATGGAAAAATTGTACAAGGCTAGTGAGAAATTGAAGAAGAAAAACAAAAAGTTGAGCAGGGCACTTATAAATTTGAGATTCAAGTTGGTCATAAAGAAGCCTAGGAGGCCATTTACTATCAGGAAAAGCAGAAGAAGGAGCCTATATGTCCTAGCAGAAGTCTCAGAATATATGAGTTGATTGCATGAGGACATGCAAAAACTTTGCAGTGGGGGTATGTTGAGCCCCAAAGATGTCCTTTCCCTTCACCAAATTTCACTTCATTTCCTTTGTCCCTTATCAATTACAGGATTAAATGGTCAATAGGATTGATTAAATTCACTTTAGGAATGTATAAAATGACTGACTTGCTATATTTTCATGGTTTTGTTGTTGTAGTAATTTTTGACTAGACTCAGCTACAGAATGCAGCCATTCTGTAGCCAGTCGCCTATTCCGCAGCTATCTTCATGTTCTCACAGGTTACAGGTGTCACTTCAAGGAAAAACACATATGGTTGAATTCCACAACACTCCCACATCATTTATTGCTCTCTATGAAGTCTGAGCAAGAATCTACAGGTGGTTATGCACGTGGAAGAGATCAAAGCTAAGAAGCAGATTCCTACCAGGACAGGGACTCTACAGATGTCTCCAACAAAGTACGAGGCTTCCATAAGAGTTCTAATTTGATTTTGATTGAAAAAGACACTTGTTCCTATTTCTTCTCAAGGGTAGTTATGTATTTCTTTTATAAGAATGACTTGGAAGACCGAGAGACAGCTAGCTAGATTGATGTTTTGTTGCTAGATCTCAAAAGACCGTAATACTCTGTTTTTGAAATAATTTTCCTTTAATGAAAGAAGTAACTCTTTATTGCAAGATCTGAGGAAATATTGGGGAGATTTGTATGCTAATCCGGTGGTAGAGGGCCCCTACTGCCCGAGAAGCTCTGTGCACATTGTTTAGATAAGTAACTTTAGCCTTGTTGCATTCCTAGCTTAAGCAATTTTCCGAACTTTGTGTTTTATACTCACTTGCATTGGATGCTACAGCCATTCTTATTCTTACGAATTGTTCCAAAATATCACTAACATTGAATGAGATATAACTGTAGTATTTTAGGAATTAGTTGCATTTTTCTGAACTTTACGTTTTTGTGCTCAATTACATCAATTGTTACAGCTAGTCTTGTTCTTACGAATTATTCCAAAATATCACTAACACTGAATGAGATATAGTTGTGGTTTTTTAGAGCTTAGTTGCATTTTTTTGAACTTTACGTTTTTATGCTCATTTACATCACATGTTATAGCCAGTCTTGTTCTATGAATTGTTCCAAAATACCACTAACACCGAATGAGACAGAGCTGTAGTATTTCAGTGATTAGTTGCATTTTAGTTTAGTTGTAAAACTCCGGAGGTTAATGGCACTCTAGTTCAATTCTGTTCACCGTATTTCAAAGTTCGAATGATTGCATTCTAGTTCAGTTTTATCCATTGTACTTTTAGTTTTATTAGTCAGTTTTATTATAGTTGTTAAGCTAGACTTGATGGCCTTGATTATTTACAAACCACTCATGTTCTTAATTTCTACTAATACAGCATCATCATAGGAACAAGAATTGGTAATGTCATTTTGAAGTCTTGATTGTTCTGCAACTTCTCATAATTTCACCAACTACCTCTTTTCCAAAGCTATTCCAAAAGATTTCTAATTCTTGAATGAGGTTTAACAGTGATAGTTTGAGTTGTGGAATGGATTAATTTTAGTGTCATAGGTTAATTTAGAGTAGAATTCTTCACTAGATTGCAGACTATCTTTTTTTCCAATTGTGTTCCAACAAATTTCTAGCCATGGATGAGATTTTCTCTGTGATATTGTAGATTGTTGTTTACTTAGAAGAACCTCATTACATTAAACATAGAATTTTCTCAAATTATTCCAACATATTTCTAATGAATGAATTGGAATGAGTTCATGTTATGAGTTATTGAGTTCATGCTATGAGTCATTTCTCTTGTTAAAGTATTGCATTTTCTCTTCTCAAGTGCCATACATAGTTTAGAATAGGTTTTGCTCTGTTTTAGTGTGACCAACAAATTATTTTTACCAACACTTAGTTCTTTTTTTCCTTAGAATAAAAACACAAAACCAAAAACATTTGAAAAACACTAAACACAACGTAGTGAAAAACAGATACCTAGGCACATATAGTGCACTTCACTTCAACAATTTACTAGCCCTGGTTGACAATTTATGACATCAATTTAGGAACACTAAGTTGAGCAGACAGCCACCATTACCTTTACCTCCACCATTTCGACCTTCTCAACTCCCTGCTCAACCCATACCAAATTCCAATAATAAAGCAGTACAAATGATCCACTTTATTAAACCGATTCTTCAACAGATTTATTAGTCCATGCTGGTTAGGGTCAATGACCTCCAACTAAGATCGATGATAGGTAGTAACATCAGAAAAAAAAAAGCAACCCATGGTGAATATTGAAGAGAAAAGTGAGGAGGAAACTCCTGACCCTTCTAGGAGAGATGTCACCATTCATCCCATCCTCGTACCTTAATAGCATTTTCCATCCTCTTCAAACCAACCTCCCTATCCAGAGAGGCTAGTTATGGAGAGGAATGACCTCGTTCCCCAGTCTAGTCTGGATTCTAATCTTAGGAATATTTTTATCAAGGTCCCCTTTCTCCAAGCTATCAAAGAGATCCCCATCTGTACAAAACTAATTAGGGAAATCTGTCTCAAGAAGCCGGGAAGGAAAAGAGTAGAACCTCAAACCATTAAATTTGTTGAAAGAGTAGCAGATTTAATGACAGGGTGTGTGCAAATGGAAAAATATGCTGACCCTGGAAACCCCGTTGTCTATGTTCAAATAGGTGATGTACTTGTCTCCAATGTGCTTATAGACCTAGGGGCAGCCATTGATGTTATTACCAAGCATACCATGGATCAACTTGGGTTGGTACATATTCGTCCTACTCCTAGTGTGCTTGAATTAGCAGGCATATCTAAAATCAAGCCGGAGTGAGTGTTGGACGATGTGGTTGTTTCGATAGAATCTTGGGAATATCCTGCAGAATTCATTGTGCTTCAGCCAAAGAATCCTGTGGAAGGAAATCCCTTGATCTTGGGACGACCATGGCTTGCTACGGTCGATGCCTACATTGGATGCCGTTATGGTGACATGTACATTTCCCATGGATATTCTTGGAATAAATTCACCTTATATCCACCTGCTAGATCTATCAAGGAGATTCAAGATACCTTATGGCTAGATTAGAATATTATTGAGGAGAACCAGTCAGTTTCTATGATACATCATTATGCTAAGTCAACTCAGAAGGTTGAAATACAAGACTTCCTGAATAATCTAGATACCATGCCAAATTTTGAGTCGCTGTGTCAAATCTTTAGTTTGGATTTTCAAGAAAGGCATGATTCCCAAAGTTCCCCACCACAGTCTCTAGCAGCACCTATTTGTACTCTCGAACCCGAAACCACTATTGTTGATATTAGTCCAGTCAAATCTTTACATATTAGCTCAGACCTGGATGCATCCCAACAAGAGCAATTTGTAAATTTGTTGCAAAATCATTTTGACGCCTTTGCATGGGGATATGAGGACATGAAAGGCATCTGTCCTGGAACCTATACTCATCATATTTATATTTAGGAGGGATCCTGAGCTGTCCGACAACCCTAGAGACGTATGAAACCAGCTCCAAGAGAAGTTGTGAAGGAAGAATTGCAAAAAATCTTAGATGTTGACTTTATTTATCCTATATTTGATAGCCAGTGGGTATCTCCATTGGTATTAGTCTCGAAGAAAGATGGGAGATGGCTCATTTTCATTGATTACAAATAATTGAATAATTTCACTCCCAAGGACTAATTTACCCTTCCTTTCATTGATCAGGTGCTTTATACCCTTGCCGGAAAAAGGTACTTTTATATTTAGATGGCTTTAGCGGTTATAACCAGATACAAATCACACCCGAGGATCAAGATAAGGCCACCTTTACATGCCCATGGGGGACATTTCCATACCGAGTGCTTCCCTTTGGGCTATGTAATTCCCCAAACACCTTTCAAAGGGCAGTGCTAGCCATTTTTGCTGACCTTGAGTGCGTGGAGATCTATATGGATGAATTTTTGGTATTTGGTGATTCATTTCATGAGGCCCTCAAAAATTTGGAAAAAGTGATTTTTCGTTGCGAAGAAGCTCACCTTGCCTTGAGTGAAAAAAATTGTAGATTAATGTGCAAATTAGGAGTAGTTCTTGGGAACCTCATTTCTGAAAAAGGTATCCAGGTTGACCCAGCTAAGATAGAGGTTATTTTGTGTCTTCCTGCACCCAAAACACAAATGGAAGTGAGAGGATTCCTCGGACATGTGGGCTACGACAGGAGATTCATTGAGAAATTTTCTAGGATAGCTACCCCCCTTTTTCGATTATTAGCTAAGGATAGTGAGTTTTCTTGGTCCACGACTTCCCAACAGTCTTTTGAGACATTAAAGGAAAAATTAGTACAAGCACCTGTTTTGAGAGGGCCTAACTGGTCCCTTCCATTTCATATTTTCCATTGGCGCAACTCTAGGACAAGAAGAGAACAAATAGTCCTATGCTATCTACTTCATCAATAAAAACTTGTCACCCACTAAACTATATTATACAGTGACTAAGAAATAGTTTTTATCTGTGATTTTTTCTATTAGTAAATTCAGACACTACATAACAGGATATGAAGTCTTTGTGCATACTGATCATTCTGCAATAAAATATTTGCTTAATAAACCATTGGTTAGCAGTAGAGTGACTAGGTGGCTACTTTTGCTTCAGGAATTTAATGTTACTATTGTTGATAGACCAGGAAAATCCAATGTTGTAGCTGATTATCTTTCTAGATTAAATAATCCCGCTGAAGTAATTCTTGTTGATGATAATTTCCCCGACAAACATTTTTTTTTTGTGTCAAAAAAATCCCCATGGTTCGCTGGCATAGCCAATTATTTAGTCACCAAAAAGACACCACCTCACTTATCCGCTCATGAAAATCAGAATATCATACAGAAAAGTGTTGCATATTCTTGGGCCAGATATTCTTATCTGTAGATGTGTAAGAGAGGAAGAAGTGTTTGAAATCTTGAAGTCTACTCATGATGAACCTTGTGGAGGCCATTTTGCTGATAACAGAACTGCATACAAGATTCTATGAGCTAGCTATTTTTGGCCTTCCTTGTTTAAGGATGCCAAACAATATGTCAAGCGATGTGATAGTTGTCAGCGAATGGGGCAACCTAACCAAACCAATGAAATGAATTTATGTCCTTAGGTTATGATTGAACCCTTTGAAAAATGGGCTATTTATTTTGTGGGACCCATAAAACAGACATCTTTAAATAAAAAGCATATATTGGTTTGTACAGATTTTGTTACAAAATGGGTAGAAGCTAAAACTGTTTCTTTTTCTACTGAAAAAATTCTTGTAGATTTTTTATTTACTGAAATATTTACTAGATTTGGCGTGCCTAGGGATATTGTTTCTAAAAATGGACCGCAGTTTATTTCTAATATGGTATAGGACATGATGGATCAATACAAAATTCGGCACAAGAAATCCACACCGTATCACCCGCAAGCAATTGGCCATGTGGAATCTACAAACAAGGTAATCGAGTCCATCCTCACCAAAACAGGGAACATGCATAGGAAGGATTGGGCCCACTTGGAGAAACAACACGGGACACACACCAAATGAGATGGTATACAAAAAATAAGTCCTTTTGCCGATAGAGTTCCAGATCAAGACCTTCCAGACTGCATTTCAGTTGGGGTTAGATCTCTCGGAAGCACAACAACAACGTCTACTATAGTTGAATGAGTTAGATGAGTTTATAAGGGATGATTTTCAACATAATATATTAGTTCAACAACAGTGCAAGAATTGGCTTGACAAGTCTATCGAGAAAAAGCAAATCCAACCACGTGATTGGGTACTCCTTTATGATTACAGATTTAAACATTTCGAAAGGAAATTCCACACATGTTGGAGGGGCATATACTTAAGGTGTATTTTGAGCTCCTCACAGAGGAATATTTCATGCAACAAGTACAACAACAATATGAAGAAGAGATGGTAGGTGGCTGTTCCAACCTATTGAAAATACAATTCTTTATTTTCCTGAAATTAAAAAGAAAAAAATAATAAAAACAAAAAATGAGAAAAAATTAAAAACAAAAATAAAAAAAAGAAGAAAAATATTTTCCTGTGATCATGAAAATCAGTTTACTGACGTAATCACAGAAGGATCAGCTTTAAAACTAGCATGCTGGCAAGAAGATCAAATTTTAATAAAATGGTAATGTTGACTGATATTTATATGTGTTAACTGTCACCAAGAAGAAGTAGGTTTTAAGTGCAGGAACCAAGCCCTAATCCAAGTTTGGGACAACTGACACATAATTTTTTATGCAAGAAACACTCAATTCCCACTGCATTTCTTTTTGATTCAACACTATTCAGGCAGATTTTGAGGTAAAATTATGCCGTTCTTCTATTCCAATTTTTGTAAATTTCCCTCTACTTTGTCCTTCTTTTTATCCCATGATTTACCACCCCTTTCTTCAAATGGAAATTTTCCCTATCTGATTTTGTTTTTCCTCTCTTTCCCCTGAATTTTTTTCCCAAGTCCCTCTTTCGATATATCCCTCGGTAGTTTCACTCTTGAATTCCCTCTCGTAATTTCCTTCCCATTCTGAAAATTTACCCTTTTCCCACTTATTTTTTCCTTCATGGATCATATTGTAGGATTTGATGCGAACTCACAAGTCAGATAGAAAGGCATACATTAATACCAAGGACTAGCGAATAAAACCTCCTTTGGATATTCAACAAATCTTTCAAAATCCAGCCTATGAATTATATTTTACCAGAAATTTTTGTTCTCTCTCTCTTCAGAAATGTTACAATTTTCCTTGGTGCAAGAATATTTGTTCAGTGTAGGAATGTTTAGTACAAGAATGTTGAGTGCAAAAATGTTGAGTGCAGGATTGTTCAAGTGCAGAAATGTTCAGTGTGGTAATCCGCACTGCTAAACACCCGTGAGTACAAAAACACATGTTATGGTGCAGTAACAATGGTCTTCAGTGCAAAAATGTGTAACATTGTGCAAGAATAATTGGTGCAAGAATGCACAGCTGGAAAGATTACTCTTGTTTTATGAAAGTCTTGTGCAGGCATAATGAATGTACCACTTTTAGATTATGGCATTCAATAATTTTTTTTTTATGGTTATAACTTGTTTTCATCATTTACTAAAGTAGGAGAGAAGTATTTTAAGTATAAAGATATTTAAGTTATGAAATATTATTTTTTATAAGTAGCATGTGCACCTCATGTGAAATCATGAAATGATTGTGGGATGTGTACGATTTACCCATAATCCAATACTTACCTTTTTGAAAAAAAAATCTTGTCACCTGTTAATGATGACCCGAGCTCGTGTCATACCTCACATGACTATTATATTAAATCACCACCATAACCATCGCCCTTCACCAATGATCATTGTTGCTTGTACGCCAGCCAATCCGTATCACATCCATCCCAAGGTTGTGATTTTGATGATGGAGCGTGACAGTTGGAGGGTGGAAAATATAGCGTGGGATGGATAGCTCGAATATAACAAAATATTTTCGAAAAATCTTCTGAATTCTTGCCGTGTGATCCCTCGAAGTTTTAGACAAAAGTTTAGTGAATTAGAACAGAGGATGGCGCCTGTGAGGATCAAACCTTGGGTAGTAAAAGAGGTAGAGAAAATGGCCAAGTACAGGAACAATCTTCCACTATTGTAGGAATCTGGTTTCCTCCCATTCCTGTTAAAATTCGATGGGTTTTACTTGGCTGTGGCGTTAAAATTCTCTCAGACCTTTGATGGGAGCCGAGAAAAGGTGAGACTGCTAGAAATTGAAGTTACAGAAGAGTCCATATCACAGGCGACGAGACTAGCAACAATAGGTGAGAAATAGTTTAAAAAGGATAAGCTCGAGAAGAAGCTGTGGCGTCGGTTCGTGGTCGACAGAAAACAAAAGGTGGATTGGAAGAAAGGATTAAAGTACAACACCATGCTAGGAAAATGGAAGGAATTGTTGTATATATTACATAAATTCCTCACTTTTGAAGATCGCTACTCATTGACTTTTCTGTGCCATATTCCACTGTTTCTACACTTCCAGTCAAGCAAGCTTATCAACTTCCCCTATTTTCTGCTAAGAAGTTTAGAGAAAATGTCAAAACGAGTTCAGAAAGGCAAAACACGCCAAATTGTATGTAAGTTATGCCATCATGGGTTGATTTCAATTTTAGTTAAAAAGGAGTTAGAGGTCAGGAATATGACTTGGGAAGGATTTTTGAAAGAATTACAAGAAAGAGGCACAGTGAAGTCATCGAGTAAGAAGATTGCAAGCAAGAAAGGGAAGCCTAAAACCCTAACCTCTGGCCCTACCAAGACTAAGAGCAAAGAAAATTTAGTGGAGGCAGAGGAGAAAAGAGCCATCGTTGAAACCCCGTCCACATCAAAGAGAACAACTCAGAGTTCGACCAAGAATAAGACTATCTCTTCAAAGGAAGGTCACGTTCATTCGACCTCTCCGATACATTTGGACGATTCACCGCCTAATTCACCAGGTGACAACAACCTTTCGCTATTAAAGGTTGCGCGAGAACACACAACAAGGTAGGGATGGGAGGATGTTGGTAGGCTAAATTTATCCATTTTCAACCTGTATCCTACTCTAGACACATGACCTAAAACCTATGTTTCAACCTTGGAACCCATTCATTCCTGGACTTTTTCCAGAATCATGCCCATTCCTGCACTCTATATTTTCATATTAAATGCTTGTCATGGACTTAATTATTATTTAGTTTTGGATTTTATACCTTTAAAATTATCTTTGCAACTAATATTTCTTCTTTCCTAAAGTATTTGATGAAAAATGTATTAATAATTATGGAAGAATGGACAAGTGCAGGTGGGATTCCTGCACTAGCTGTCGGTTCCTGCACTCCCGTGATAGCTCACCAACTATGTGAATATTTTGTTAAAGATCAATTCATTGCGAGTTGGGCTTAGATCGGGAGAGAAATCAACGGATATTAAAGACTAGGACTCCAGCCATATGCCTTATATTAAAATTTTGTAACAACCGAAAGGCTTAGTTGAAACTTCTATTATATTTTTGTTACGGTCATAGGCTTAAGGGTTTGTTTTTAATGTAGAACTCTGATAGGAAATAGCTAGCGATGCTACAAAAATTTTGTGAATTGTAATTCGTCTGGTATCGCCTTCTTTCTGGGTTGGATTCGAATCTCACGATGTACATTTTCTTATTTGGAATATAATACAAAGGACTATGCCATGTTATTCTAATTCTGCGTTTCAACCTTATGGTGATGCGTTGCTGAGTAAATGAGTTTCCAGGTTTCGTAACAGGGAAACGAGTTGGTTGGATAGGGCCTAACCAACCCAATTTGTTCTCCCTTCGTTAAAGGTGTGTTGATTTGATTTAAATGAAAAGTGTGAATTAATTATTTATATCGATTCTTTCACGAGTAAAAAAATTGATTTCATTGCAATCGTTGTGTTACGAATCCATGGCGTGCAAGCTTAGTTGTGTTTGATTTTAACCGGCATAAGTTTTCCCTTTTGATGCTTGTTATATTTTTGCGAGAATAGTGCAAGTACGTTGCCTTTACCAGTGCGTTCTAGATTCTACAAGCCGATTTTCTTGGTTCATTTCCGCAAGTATTTTTACTTATTTTCTTTTGCAAGATCTTTATTTATTTATGCAAGTAGGTGTTTATTTCTAAAACAGAGGCATTCTTAATATCTAGAGTTTAGCTTAAGTGTTAATTGTGCTTTGATAAACATGGAGTAAACACTGTTGTAACATAAGGATTTGTGCTCGCACTTAACATTTTCGAGGAAAGGACTGAATCTGATGTTAAATTATGAAATGAACCTTTTGAGTTAAAACGTTTAAGAAGTAGATCTGATTCATATGAACAATCATCTCAGGAAAAAACCAGATGACACAATCATATAATTTCATTAATTGCATGAAAGATGTTTCCTGTTTTAAGAAATATTTACTTTGAATTTTGAAATCATTTCTTGTTTCGAGTATAAGTTTAGTTGAAGCATATTTCTGCTTGTGAAAGTTATTTTCACTTTGCAATTTATTTCACTAGTTAACATGTTTTTCTACTTTCTGAAGGTAATATGAAAACTTGGTACAAGAACACTGGTTTTCTGGTACATAAACCTCTGTTTCGGTATAGGAACTAATATCCTGGTACATGAACATAGTGCTCTAGATCAAAGACTTAGAGCTCCTGTATGATGGTCAACATCTTCAGTACAGGTACAAAACACACTTCTGGTATATAAACTTCATTCTAGTGCAAGCACAACGTTCTGGTACATGAACGTTGATGTAGTACAAGAATGGCAGATTAGTGCAGGAAGGAATATATTTAAAGAAGACATACACCTTTAATAGTCCAACTATCACTCTGTCATATAACCATACTGAAGATAATCATAAATATCCATTTCATCAATTAATATTGTTTACAAAAACTTAAGAGTTCCTTTTTTTACTTCCCTGCAAAGTAATTTATTTCATATTCCAGCACTAGAATTTCTTGGTATTATTTGTCATGTGATCATGTTTTTTGATTCTGCAAGATTGTAATTAAAGAACTAGGAATAGAACTAGGAAAGTTTCATATCATTTCTGGCATTTCCTGTGCTTCACCTCTAAGTTTACGAAACCCCCGGGTTGACAATTAAGTGTTGAAGGAGTTCACTGAACTGCAATTCCTGCACTCAACAATGAGTCACGAGATTGTGTTGGGGGCCTGTTGGAGCAAGGTTCCCTGGGGTACTTTTTGGTTTACTTTTGTTTAAGTTTTGTTGTTCGTGTTGCATGCAGATGGTAAAAGGGGCTTTGGGGCGGGTCAAAGTCCCTTAATTATTGTAAAGGGTTAAAGGGAAAACCATGAGTCTCAAACATGGTTTGAGACCGTGGTATGTGCACGTTTTAGATAATATAAATATGCAAGAGTCGAGTAAAGAAAGAGATTATAAATATTGGATCAGTTTTGGTTATGTGCCTTTGTTAGTTTTGGTTTTTTTCTAGGTAGAAAGGCTCATACTGGCTATGTGCGTGGAGACCTAAGTCTTGAGATGTGTGCAAAGTATACTGCTGTGTGTGCAGAAAGATAGATTGTAATGAATTTCATTTTTTTTAATAAATAAGTAATTTTTGGCAAACTCAGACTCTTATGTGATTTACTGTCTTAGATTATCTGTTACCTGTTGTATATCTGGATCTGTCTATCATTGTGTATTTACTTCAGTGAATGGGTTAATTGCATCTGTGCGCAAATACTAGTCTATGTTAGATTATTAGATCTGAATGAAGTACGATTAACTACTATGCATGACATTATATCAAAGTATTATGCAATAAGATGTGAAAGGGTTAGATCTATTTACCATTGAATGTGCATGCACAAATATGTTATATTAACTGCAGTAATTCTGATTAGATCTGTCACATCAAAAGCTCACTTAAGGTGTGGAAACCTGGTTCCAGCACCCCCCATGCTGCTTCGGGTGAGACTTTGATCTGCGCAAACAGATCACTGCTGAAAGGGCCAATAGTTGGAGGGTTTTTTGGTTGCGAAAATACTCTGAACCTGGGTCAGGACCCATGAAGCAAACACAACCCCTAGGCAGGCGATGGAGAAGATTGAAGCACAGAATAGAAGCCTATCGAAATGCATCAGAGGCATTTTCAGTATCCACATGAGAAGAATAAATAAAAATCTCATGCCACGAGTGAGTTTCTAAAGCCTAGTCCTCATGAGAAAGTTCCTTAGCTCAATTCCAGGTGGAGAGTCGCAATGGTAATGATGCAAATTAAATATTTTGACCTGTGAGTTGCTACATTTCCTCTCCACTTGAAAATAATTTAATGCATACTTAATGAACCACAACTGAGTGGCAGACATGCTAGGTGGAAAAATATCCTTAAGGGATGTGATATATGCCTTGATTGTATGAGAATCCATGAAACGACTTATCCAGAGTCTAAACCGATATGTAGTATTGATTGTAGGATAGTGGTTTGAATGGCTCCCCAAGTGCCCCTTGCATGCTTTAACCTAAACCATTATGAGGGTGTGTTTCCATGTCCCACTAATATGTGGCGTGGTGGGACAATTATAACTTGTGCTTCATTATCGTTCAATACAAGCACCCCATATGGGGAAAAAATATTGGTTAATTCTCCTACTACTTCTACAATTTTTTTAAAAATCTAGTTATATGTAACTACCCGTTTTCATAACACTTTATGTATGTAAACACAACTATGGGAATTATAGATATATGTAAATCTATGTGAAAAATGAATTGATGACTCATTGAAGGGAGGGAAATAAGTATCCAAAGGTTCGAGGGGAGATTTTCACATGTATGATGAAGTACTTCTCGTGTGCTTTTTTGGTTTCTTATGGAGCATTGTGAGTAAGCCATACCAACCTCAATAAATTACCTTGACTACCACCTAAGCTTATGAATGGCCTGCACTGACAAGTAATGAAGTTTGGAATGGTAAAACTGAGTGAAGTAAATTTCCCACGCTATCCCTCTTCCTCATGGAATGTGGTTGAGATAAGAAAACAACCTCGAGGGAAAACAAAAGATGATTAAATGAAGAGACACAAAAAAAGGGGGAAAGTAGTCGAGGTGTGTGGAGAAGCACAAAACGATTGAAATAGAATCTTGTTGCGCAGAGAGCATGCAGAGAACTAGAGATTGTGGAAAAAGGGAGATTTGGGGGAAAGACATTGAAGAGGGACTTTATGTCAAGTTACTAATGTGAAGGTACCAAGCACAAAGTTGGGCACGACTGAACCCTATGCTTTGTGATCCAGGAAAGCATTCCCCATGATTATGTACAGATGCCAATAGACTATCTATTTAAGCCTGGAGGATTAATGGGAACTTGGTGGTTGGATCAATGTGGTGCTTACCCTGATGTTGATAAAACATATAGTGCTTGTTTCCTAGCTGATAAACCACATATACAAGGAAATCTGAGTCACTGTGCTGCTTGTTGAGAGGTTGATATACCACATGGACAATGGACTAGAGACCCTAAAATGCTTGTAATGAATAGGAGGCTAATAAACCACCAAAATAAATTTATTTCACCTCCTGGAGCTCAGTTATAACCCATTTGATCTTGGGTGAATCCTTGTGTTTTAACCCACAGAGCAAGCAAATTACTGTGGTACTTACTGTTGGAGAACAATTGATAAACCATTGGACAATGGAATCCTTCTCCTATGTCAAACTAGGAGGTAACTCCTCAAAGAAAATTGTGATTTTGCATTAAGATTTATCATAGATATATATATGGAGGGAGAGACTCTTGGGCTTCATCTACCTGTGTCTATTCATATTCCAATTCTCCGTATTTTATATTTACACTATTTTACATGGATTACCTAATCCCAAAGATTAGGTTTCAACATTCCCCCTCTTAATCTGAAGGGATGTTGGCTAGTCCAAGGATTGTTCTAAATTTCTCTTCCAAGTGTTTTGGTAAAGATGTCTACAATCTACTCATTTTTGGAACAATGGCGTAGGTGATTTGTCTTCGCCTCAACATGATGTTGAATTAGATGGTATTTTGTATTGATTTACTTTTTTTGATCATGGAACTTTGGGTTCTTGGCCAACTTTATTGCAGAAGTGTTTTCAATCATGAGAGGAGTTTAATGCACTTATTTCTCCTGCAAATATTTTATAATTTTCATGAGCCACACAATTTCCTTTGTTTCTCCAATTGCTACCACATATTATGCCTTAGTTTTCAAATCTGATGGAACTAATTGTTTACGTGACCTCTAGGAGGCAACTCCTGATCCAAGAATCATAGCATAACTTGAAGTAGATACCCATGTTTATTTATCTCCATCGAAGTCTGAATTAGAGTATCCAATCTGTTAGTGTCAATATGTTCAGTGATCAAACATGCTATTTTATTTTATTTTCTAGTAGTCCTAGGTCAAAATTTTTGTCTTTTCAAACAAGTTTTCAAATAAATTTTGGTCACTGCGTATTGGTCTAGGTCTAAATGCTACTACCCTCATCCCATTCATGGCCATCATAATCTTATAGGTCATGTCACTCATTTTCATTTAGAGTCTTAGGTCAGTCACTCCATCTCCATCTAGGTCCGTTGTTTAGGTGTCCTTGTTTTGCCACTGAAAAGTCCAAATATGTCACCAAAAATGGCGAACATGGCTTCATTTTCATCATATCAATATTTTAAAGCGAGTTAGAATAGTTAGGGGAATAAATTAAGAGACTTTGTATTATTTAAAAATTTGTTTCATTGTCAAATTGTTCCAAAAATGAAAAAATGTCCTCAAAGTTTTTGGTTTCACTAAAAGACAAAAGTCATTTAAAGATGTTATAAAGAGGAAAAATAAGGTTTAATCAACTCATTTTGTATTTTTATGTTTGGTAGAGATCCTCTCTCACCTTCAACATTGATCCATTATTTTCAAGGGTTGGAAGAAAATCAAGAAAACTGCTCCAAAAATCCTGTGTTATGCATCTGGAAGGCTGTGTTACACATCTAGAAGGCTTTGTTACACATATAGAAGGTTGTGTTACACATTTGGTAATGTGCTAAGTTTTTGGATTTTGGCTTCCAAATCAAATTATCAAGCTTCAAAACTACTGTGAAAACCTCAAGTGACCTCCAAAACCAGTAAGTTGACGTTCCAAAGCTTTCTTCAAGTCATTTAATCATTGTATGAATGTTTTCTATCCCTAGGGTTTTGCTTTCCATTCTAGGGTTTCTCCTTCCTTGATTGGTTTAGGCCATTGGATACCATTTTCTCACAATATAAACCTTCACTCGTCATTCACAAACCCTACAAAAACACCCCTTACGACTTATAGTTCCCTTTACCCTTCTTTCATCAAAACCTTAACTCCTCACTACACTTTCACAACAAAAGTGGAAAATATCTGTGTTTTCCTAGTTTTACCCACTTTCCCATATCCATTTCAAGTGATTCCACCTGTATTATTGAGATAAAATATCACCCCACTTCCTCAAATTTTTAGGGATTTTCCCTAGCCACATTCTACCCCATTTTTTCCCTTAAAAACACCCTACCACTATCCCTTGTTTTCCTAATTCTACACTTCACCTACCCATTTTATCTAGATAGGGTGTTATATTGTTGAAAAAAACCATGGAGGGAGAAGATAAAAGCCCATAAGGGAGGTCATAATTCCAATTTTGAGCGAAATCAAAACCATGACATCATTTTTAGAGCTTCGTGATCATTTTCTAGGGTTTACATTGCACACAGGGACATTTTTGCTTAAAAATCAGTTTATGAATAAATGGAAATGAATTTGCCAAAAGTGAAAGAGGTTTTTTTCAATAATAGGACAAAGAACAAAATAATCCTTCAGTTTATGCATATGTGTTATGGTTTGAGAGAAATGTTCAAAATATAGTTTCTCCAGGTCATTTTTTTCACTTTTGGACATGTTGTCTTCAAATCAAATTTTCAGGGGTTTGGAGTGCTTGATGAATCCATTTTGTATCAGAAATCCTAATATTTCTAGCCATACCAATTGAATCCCAAAAATCCTCTGGGAAGACCTTAAAAATCCCTCTCAAAGTAGGCGCTATGCTTATACTTAGAGTGCGCTACGCTTCTGCAAATTTTGAGTGATCAACTTAAAATTTAGATTCTAAGAAATTGGGAAAGTATTTTGGAAAAATGGAGGAGGTTTTTCTTCATAAAATTCCAAATAACAAAAAACTCTCTAAGTTTTGCAAAAAACATTATGGTTAGAAAGATATTGATCCATATTTAAACCCTATTTTTGCAGTTTTGTTTTTAAAAATTCTAGATTTTTGGCAATTTTGGGAATTTGGTCTTCACAGATGCGTAGCGCCAAGGTGTTACACTTTTTAATAAGGAGCCTAAATGATGAATGAATTACATGGTTGGATAAATTTTGATGAGTACATCACAGATCCAAAACTCTTTTGCATGAAAAGCTCTAGTTTGGAAGAAAAAGCCAAAAAACCACCAGTTTTCTATGTTTCTGCCATTATTTTTTATATGGCACTACACATCTAGAGTAAGCTTGGGAGAATTAACATTTGGAGGCCTTCCCATGGGTCATTTTTCAAAATTCAAGAAATTATGGAAACTAAAGACACAGGTCCAGTTGACCTATCTTCTATATTTGGATTTGGAGTCCTAAAAGTCCCTCAAAATCAGCTTCAAAGAGGTGTTATGCATCTGTAAAAAGGTGTTACGCATTTTCATAGGATTCCTCAGGACACTTGTCAAGCCCATAAAATGTCATATTTTCAAGTTTTTGCTATCTTTTGAGCTGGAATTGGAATAATTGAGTTGGTTTTTTCCTCTTATCATGAAGAAAAGTGTAATTTAATGTGGGGGACACACATTCCTAGTCTTTAGCTGAATTTGAGGAAATGGTTTCTGACTTCCCTAAATTCTAGGAAGTGACCCATCTCATGTAATTATGATGCAATTTGGATGGAATTTTGACCCTATGAGGTGTAATTGTTCATATTTTCTATAAGTAGACCCACTTTAGTCTTTTCTTGGGTTGGATTGTTGTTTTTTTGCAGTGGAGCTATTGTACAAGCCTTTTGGAATGAAATCAAAGATAGTGTTGTAGAAATTGTGTTGAGAATCTTGTGGTATGCCTTGGAGCATTTGTTCTTTCTCTGTATGTTTATGCTATCATGTTGAATGATA
Source organism: Pinus albicaulis (assembly GCA_034641835.2). Taxonomy (NCBI): domain Eukaryota; kingdom Viridiplantae; phylum Streptophyta; class Pinopsida; order Pinales; family Pinaceae; genus Pinus; species Pinus albicaulis. The sequence continues at coordinate 254,737,745 of CM076577.1, read as the reverse complement.
CGTTTTACTCTTTCATATACAAGCTTCTATGTGTTTATCTTGTCAGTTTATAAGCATAAATCATGCCTTTTCATGCTTTATCTTAACAAGATTTACATTATATGTTTATGTTCTTATAAATGAATGAATTCACCTCAGTGCTCATTCAGATTTTCTATCATTTAGTCCTATACAAAATGAAAAAATAAACATGTTTTCAAGCTACCTATCTGGCCTCATCCATATTCTCTACAAATTGATCTTGAATTCAGACCTAAAACCCTAGACCTAGTCTCCTTACTGTCATTCCTATCAAGCGCACAAACATCAAACAAAAACTATATTTACTAAGCTTACATAACTAGCCTAAGTTCATTAAAAATTCATTCATTTAATTGACTACAAAGTGACATAGAGATAGCCCTATCTAGTCCTAGTAGGGCTAAATACCTAACCTAAAACTTGGTTTGTGGTTACCTTCCTTCAGTCCCACTCTCAGGCTTCGGAAGTTGGGGGGAGGGATAATTTTTTTGGCACCGTTTCCAGGGAGCGAAGGTTAAAAATTTCCCGGGAAATAAAGACAAAGATTAGCTTTGATTGCTAGTGGTGAATAGTGGTTAGAAATAAGTAAGGCTTTGCATCTTTCACCTAGCGACTCCAGTATTGAAGAATCCAAAGGTTTAGAGTTTTCATGGTGAATCCATTGTTCAAAAATAGGTAGCTTCAAGAACTATTGGTGACTTCAATATTTTCAAGATGTATTCAACTTCAAGAAGGAATGATAGGTATGCTCCTATGGATCAATCTCATATCCCTGGCTTTCCAAATCCTATGCCTCAGTTATATTGGAAAACATACTTGCCAAAATTCAGAGATGGAAAAGGTGATGATGCTACACTTCATTTAATAAGATTTCATATGCATGTGCGTAAGCTGAAGATTAATTTTCATGAAGATTGTTTAATGAAGATGTTCATGATCACATTAGAAGAAAAATCATGATTTTGGTATGAAAGCTTGCCTCCTGCTTATTTTTATTCTCTCAAGGATTTTCACTCAGTATTTTTTTGAGAAATATAGAGAAACCTATCCTTCTTTGCTTTTGATTGAGGATTGTTGTGATCACTTCGATAATTTTATTCAATATCTAGAAAGTGCTAATGGTGATGAAGAGTTTATGGATGATGAAATCTTGGATGCTTTGAATGAAAACCCTTTTCATCGCCATGAGAAGATATCAGGTTCTACCTTGGATGACAATGAACTTTAGCAGAATTCTTCAAAGATTGATATTGATCTTCCATCTTACGCAGTTGATGATAATTTGCAGCAGTATTTCCAATATTCAAGAGATCAAGATATATATGAAGATGTTATGTCCAACTACCCTTGATCTATATCCTCTTCTGATTTTTTACTTCAGGAAGAAATATGTGTAGATCATAATTTTTGAGTTTGCTTGTATAGAAACTATAAAGAGTCATGATTTATCCGTTGAGGTCAAAAACAATTTACAACAGGTTTGATATCTTGAGTTTGATGAACATGTTCAACAACCTTCAAATGATCAAGATATAGAATTTTTTTAGAGCCAAGAAAATTCTCTTTTTGACATACATGAAAAGCCACTTGTAGATATTTGTGTTGATGCTAATTTGGATACCTCAATTGAAGATCTGCAAGAACATACAAATCTTGTCTCTGATCTTGATGATATGGAATATAACATTGTTGCATTTTTATTTAGGAAGGATGAACCAAATGAAGAATAACAATAATCCATTATATCTGAAAGCATATCCCTTGTTTTTGCTGATAAAAAAAAGGTAATGTTTCATGATTTTCAAGACCCCTTGGGAAGTCTCATGCAAGCATCAGAAAAGGTGGAGTTTTTTTTGTTCACCAACATAGGTTTTGGGCTGAAATTTCATTTTGAGTTTCCATTTACTCAATCTTTCTTAATGCCTAGTGGAGCTGAATACAAGCATCAGTTAGGTAGTCATTCACTTGATTGGTTACATTGGATCTTAGACTTCACTTAATCAAGTGATTTATGGATCAATTAGAGTAGGTAAGGTGTGATAAATTAGCTCAACATTATGAGCATCTTTTTCAGTGCCAGTTTCCAGTAGAGTTTACAGTTGATGATGTACAGTTCAACTTTCAGTTTGATTTGAGTCAGTTTGAGGATTGTAGCTGCAGTGACTCCATTGCCCAAAGGACAAGGCTACCTGATCTATGGTGTTCTTGACACCTCCTGAAGAATATGCCATCCCCAGTTGGAGCCAATATTAGTGTCAATATTTTCATTGATCAAACATGCTCTTTTAATTTATTTGCTAGTAGTCCTAGGTCAAAATTTTTGTCTTTTCAAGCAAGTTTTCAAATAAATTTTGGTCACCGCATATGGTCAAGTTCTAAAATGCTACTCCCCTCATCCCATTCATGGCAATCATCATCTTAGGGGTCATGTCACTCATTTTCATTTAGAGTCTTAGGTCAGTCACTCCATATCCATCTAGGTTTGTTGTCTAGGTGTCCTTGTTTTGCCAGTAAAAAGTCCAAATATGCCACCAAAAAGGGAAAAACAGGCTTCATTTTCATCATATCAGTATTTTAAAGGGAGTTAGCATAGTTAGGGGAATAAATTAAAATTTTTTGTCTTATTTCAAAACTTGTTTCATTGTCAAATTGTTCCAAAAAGTCAAAACTGTCCTCAAAGTTTTTGGTTTCACTAAAAGGCAATAAGTCATTTCAAGATGTTATAAAGAGGAAAAATAATGCTTATTCAACTCATTTTTTCTTTTCATGTTTGGTAGAGCTCCTCTCTCACCTTCAACATTAATCCGTTATTATCAAGGGTTGCAAGAAAATGAAGAAAACTACTCCAAAAATCCTATGTTACGCATCTAGAAGGCTATGTTACGCATTGATCCAGGTGGATATTCATAGTCACCTGCCTATTCCACTTGGGGCCCCAAAATTTTCTCTTTCAATTTTTCAGTTTCAGCACAACTTACGTTTTTTAGCAGTTTTTCAGGTCCTGAACTTCCGGAACCGTTTTGAGGCCCTAAACGACGTTTTTGGGAAAACCAAGAGCAACATGGGTCTATGGCTCGATGTTGCTCACTCAAAATTTTTAGTCCTCAGATAGATATTTCTAACAAGGTATGGTTCGCGTCAAACGGAGATTGTATGCCAAAGTTACATCCCTGGGAAGTTGAAACACCAATTTACCCAAACGGGGCCCATCGTTTTGGCGCTTCATCTCCTAGGGTTAGGGTTTTGGATGTTTAGGGTTTCCATTGTTTCTAAATAATAAATAGGCTCTAGAGCCTCATTATAACTCATTTCAGAGATTTTTAGCCACCACATCTCTTCTCAGAGATAGCTACCAGTGCCCTTGCTATTTTATTTCCATTCTGTCTGTAAGCAAATTTTAGTTCTTTGATATTAATGAAATGAAGTGTTATTTCCACTGCATCTTTGTATTTATGGTTATATGTTTATTCTATTGTGTTTTTTCATAAATCCGGATCAGTGGTATCAAAGCGGTTTGCTTCCAACGAGGTCGGGGTATAAGGAGTTAGGGCTCGATCTGTTGGAACCTTTGCAAGATCAGCCTCACAAACCCTGATAGACGCCCATGGGGGACGAAAAGAAAGATGAGGGAGCAGGATATCCTATTAAAATATTGCTCGAGGAGGCCCTCGAAAAAAAAAGGAACACGATGATGGATAACTTTGCCCAGATCCTTTAATGACTGCCCAATAGCGGCGCATCTGCATCCAACAGCCACTCTGGAGGTGCGACTCCCTTTAAGGTACAAGTAAATTTTGACATTCCCATATTTAAGGGTAAAATAGATGCAACTGCCGTAGATAAATGGTTGAATCTATTAGAAGGATATTTCTCGGTTCATGATTTTTTCGACCAGGAGAAGATTATTTTTGCACTCCTCAAAGCTTCCCCCATGTCAAGGACTGGTGGGAAACCTACTGTGAGAAAAATGACGATACAAAACCCTCTCTGTTCTTAGCCGTACCCACTTGGAATTATTTCCGAGAAACCATCAAGGAACAATACTATCCATTGGGGAGCTATGAGGACAAGTAAATACAATGGACCATGCTGCGACAACAAAGGGATCAAGATGTGCATGAGCTGACGAATCTGTTCCATACCCTGCGCACAAAGTTGGGTATCAAAGATCCAGAGAAATATCTGGTGCTAAAGTATTGCATTTTTTTGCAAAGATAAATTCAGGAGGAAATGGAGTTCCTCGACATCTCCTCGCTTGGTACGACATACCGGTATGCTGCCAAGATTGAGCAGAAATTCAAACAAAAGAAGCGAGACTTTGGATCTGCAAATCAAAAGCAAGGGAAAGGTGCTCCCAAACCGTAGAACAAAGGACAGAGCCAAGGCATGGTGGCTTAAGACAACCTGTCAAATCCACAAGCAAAGAAAAACACTGTAAAGCCAAAGAAGGACACAGGAAAGTGGTGTGAGTTCCATAAGAGCTCCACTCACAACACAAGTGAGTGTTGGGCCAAGCAGTCGCTGGTGGCCGAGATGAGGGCTTCTGAGTCAGATGCATGCTCCGACTCTAAATCAGAACCTGACAAGGGGAATGACAAAGGGAAATAGATTATTGATGCGGAGCCCAACGCCACTGTTGCCATTACGAAAATCCAGAAGGAGGAATCAGAAGATCCAGAGGAGGAGGAACGTCTCTTCCACTCCTAGATGTGGGTAAAGGGCTCCCCGGTACAGTTCATTGTCAATAATGGGAGCCAAAAGAACCTCATTTCAGCAGACACCGTGAAGTGGTTGGGCTTGCCGACCACAACTCACCCACATCCATACACCATCGGGTGGCTTCACCAAGGACGAGATCTCTGTGTCAGCCAGCAGTGCAGCCTTCCATATAGCATCAAGCCCTTCACAGATGAGGTATTATGTGAAATTTATCCTATTGATGTTTCTGATGTATTATTAGGACAACCATACTTGTGGAAGCGTCATGCTATGTATGAGTCTCGGCCTCGCGCTGTTATTGTTACTTTGGGAAAGAAGTTGTACAGGATACCAGAGGTACCACCTCCTGCCGCTATCTCTTTGGTTACTACAAAACAATGCAGTAAGCTCATTTCCCAAACAAGGAAATTCGTTTTCCTGATGATCCGCCCCCGGGGAAAGAAGAAGATTGTGGCCACAACCTCCAGACAGGGCTCCTCTGCATGACAAAAACAAATGGACAAGGTCATGGAGGAGTACGGGGACATCTTCACCTCACCCACAGGGGTTCCTCTGCACTGTCAGGTCAAGCACCCGATTGGTCTGACCCCAGGTGCACCGCTACCCAATGGACCGATCTATCGGTGCTCTATTCTAGAGAATGATGAAATCAAGAGGCAAATTCAGGAGCTGCTGCAGAAAGGTCATATCCGACCAAGTTCATCACCTTGTGGGATCCCGATTGTTTTGGTACAAAAGAAGGATGGGACGTGGAGAATCTGTATTGACTATCAGGCGTTGAACAAGATCACTGTCCGGAATAGGTACCCGATGCCACGGATTGATGACCTTCTGGACCAACTCAAAGGGGAAAAATATTTTAGCAAGATCGACTTGAATTCTGGGTATCACTAGGTACCAATCAAACCCTCCGATGTGTGGAAGATTTCCTTCAAAGCCAAGGAAGGCCTTTTCGAATGGCTGGTCATGCCTTTCGGGATGACGAATTATCCCACAACCTTCATGAGGTTGATGGATGACATCTTGCGGCCATTCACCAACTCATTTTTAGTGGTGTACTTGGATGACATTATGATCTTTAGCCAGACTTGGGAAGAGCACCTCCACCACATCCGACAAGTCCTCCAAACACTGCAGCAACACAAGTTGTGTGCCAATTTGGAGAAGTTCACTTTCAGCATGACCCAGGTTCAATATTTGGGATACATTATTGATGAAAGGGGGGTGCATGTGGATCCAACCAAGATCCAAGTCGTTCAGGATTGGCCAGCCCCAACCACTATAACAGAGCTTCACAACTTTCTACCGTAGGTTTGTGTTGGGATTCTCTCATATCACTTGGCCCTTGAGTCAAGTCACCAAGGGAGGAGCGAGAGAAAAATTCTTTTGGTCGGAATCTCAACAGAAGGAATTCACAAAATTGAAAAATCACCTCTATTCTGCCCCAGTGTTCACATTACCAGACTTGCAACAACCATTTGAGATCGAGACAGATGCCTCTAACTATGCTATTGGGGCAGTTCTTACTCAACAGGGACATTGAGTGGCATATCATAGTGAGACATTGTATGACACAGTTCGCAAGTATCCCACTTATGACAAAGAAATGTATTCCATTGTGCAAGCTTGTCGACAATGGAAGCATTACATTTTGGGGAAGGAAACAATCATTCACACAGACCACCGGCCCCTGCAGTTCATATAGACACAAGGGAAGTTGCAGAATGATCGCCATCAGAATTGGTCCACATATTTGCAATAGTTTCATTTGAACATCAAGTACAAGAAGGGTAGCACCAATAATGTTGCAGACTACCTCAGTCGACCACCGATCGTGGCGCTCACCATCGTTCTCAACTCTTGTGGGCATGAGACTTCTAATTGGCTGCTTCTCTACGAGAGTGACCCAGAATTCAGCCACACATACAAGGAACTCTTGGGGGGTACACAAGTTCCAAATTTTCACCTCCAAGATGCACTTTTATGTCACCTAGGACACCTTTGTGTTCCTTCAAGCGAGCATGCCAAGATGATATGGGAAGCACACTACAGTCGAGTCACTGGGCATTTCAGGGTCGAGAAAATAGTAGCAGTACTGCAGAAGTATTTCTATTGGCCGAACCTTCGAAAGGATGTCAGGAAGCACATCAGATCCTGCACTGCTTGTGCCATTACCAAACTGACCATCAAGAAGCAAGGCCTATATACTCCGCTACCTACCCCTATTCGACCTTGGGAATCCATATCCATGGATTACATGTCGGGCCTACCTTCTACTAAGCATGGAAATGACTATGTTTTTGTGGTCATCGACAGATTCTCGAAGATGGCCATTATGGCGGCCTGCAAGAATAATATCACAGCAAAGGCCACTGCTAAACTCTTCTTTGAATGAGTGTGGGTGAACTTTAGGATCCCACAATATATCATATCAGATCAGGATAGCAGGTTCCTTAGCACATTTTGGTCCAGCCTCTGGTCAATGCTGGACACCAAGCTCACCAAGTCCACAACTTTCCATCCCCAAACAGATGGCCAGATAGAGGTCGTCAACAGAATGATTGTACACATTCTGCGCATGTGTAATTCAAAGCATCCATGCACATGGGACGAGAGCCTCCCCTATGTACAACATAGTTATAACCGGGCTCTCCATGGCTCAATCGGCCACAACCCCTTTCAGGTGGGCTTGGGATTCCACCCACTATGTCCCATTGACATAGCCATGCCATTTGTGGCTACTCAGGCCGATTCTGCTCATGTCCAGTCTTAACTTGACAAAGCAAATAGATTCATCGAGCGCATTCAGCACATCCGCCAATAGGTTCATGACATATTGGACAAAGCCAATGCTAAGTACAAGCAATGCCATGATCAACATCGGGTGCCACACGACTTCCAGGTGGGCGACAATGTGTGGCTACAGTTGTAGAAGGAGCGCCTCACTGGACCCCACTGCAAGCTTTGCTCGCTCCGATACGAGTCATACACCATCACCAAGGCTGTAGGGAACAATGCCTTCAAGCTCAGTATTCCACCATTCCTTGGTTTGCACCCAATATTCAATGTGGACCGCCTTCGTCCTTACTTCCCACCTCTACTGGACACCTTTGACATTGCATAACAACTCACACCAACAGAGTTAAACCCAGACTGCATGGAACAGGCCACCATAGGTTGTATCATGGACATGCAAATCAAGAACACTCACCAAAAAAAGATCCAACTGTATCGGGTTGTCAAAGCTAGCCAAATCCTGCATCAAGGAAAGTGGTTCACCAGGGACCAAGTTCAGCAGAAGTTTCCTCATCTCATGGAGGAACTTAATGAAATGGGGACCATTGCTTCCTAAGGGGGGAGTAATGATCCAGGTGGATATTGGTGGTCACCCGCCTATTCCACTTGGGGCCCCACCATTGTCTCTTTCAATTTTTCAGTTTTGGCACAACTTACTATTTTTAGCAGTTTTTCGGGTCCTGAACTTCCGGAGCCGTTTTGAGGCCCTAAACAACGTTTTTTGGGAAAACTGGGAGCAACATGGGTCCATAGACTAATGTTTCTCACTCAAAATTTTTATTCCTTGGATAGATCTTTCTAACAAGGTATAAGTCGCGTCAAACGGAGATTGTATGCCAAAGTTACGTTCCCGGGAAGTTGAAACACCAATTTACCCAAACGAGGCCCATAGTTTTGGCGCTTCATCTCCTAGGGTTAGGGTTTTGGATGTTTAGGGTTCTCCATTGTTTCTAAATAATAAATAGGCTCTTGAACCTCATTGTAACTCAGTTCAGAGGCCTGTAGCTGCCACATATCTTCTCAGAGATAGCTACCAGTGCCCTAGCTAGTTTATTTCCATTCTGTATGTAAGCAAATTTCAGTTTTTTGATATTAATGAAATGAAGTGTTATTTCCGCTGCATCTTTGTATTTATGGTTATATGTTAATTCTATTACGTTCCTGCATAAATCCGGATCACGCATTTGGAGGGCTGTGTTACACATCTTGGAATGTGATACGTTTTTGGATTTTGGATTACAAATAAGCTTCTAAAGCTTCTAAAATATTGTGCAAACCTCAAGTGACCTCCAAAACTAGTAAATTGACATTCCAAAGCTTTCTTCAAGTTATTTAATCATTGTATGATTTTTTTTCTATCCCTAGGGGTTCGTTTTCCATTATAGGGTTTATCCTTCCTTGATTGGTTTAGGCCATTTGAGAAACTTTTCCCACCATCTAAACCTTCAATCAACCTTAAATCATCATTCACAAACCCTACCCAAACATCCCCTACCACTCACAGTTCCCTTTACCCTTCTTTCATCAAAACCCTAACTCCTCACTACACTTTCACAACAAAACTGTAAAATATTAGTGTTTTCCTATTTTTACCCACTTTCTCGTACCCATTTCAAGTGATTACACCTGAATTATTGGGATAACATATCACCACACTTCCTGAAATTTTTAGGGATTTTCCCCTAGCCTCCTTCTACCCCATTTCTGCCCTTAAAAACACCCTACCACTATCCCCTATTTTCCTAATTCTACACCTCCCCTACCCATTTCATCTATCTAGGCTGTTATCTTGTTGAAAAAAACCATGGAGGGAGAAGAGAAAATCCCGTAAGGGAGGTCATAATTCCAAGTTTGAGCCAACTCATACCCATGGCATCATTTTTAGAGCTTCGTGGTATTTGATAGGGTTTACATTGCACACAGGGACAATTTTGCTTCAAAATCATCTCCTGAATAAATGGAGATGAATTTGCCAAAAGTGAAAGAGGTTTTTGTCAATAATGGGCCAAAGAAAAACAACCCCCTTAAATTTATTCACAGGTGTTATGGTTTGAGAGAAATTAGTAAAATACAGTTTCTCCAGGTCATTTTCTGCACTTTTGGAGATGTTGTCTTCAAATCAAATATATTGATCCATGTTATGAAAAAGAATGGATTCATCAAGATTTAGTCTCTTAGTTCTATCAATCACATCACTCAAAGTGTCATCAATGGTCGAAGGTTCATGTGGGGGAGAGAGTGCTTCAGAAGAAGATTCCACAGATTGATCCAATATAGGAATCCCCCCTTCAAGATGTGGAATGTCATTATCAAATTATTGAAAATACTTCGCATGTTCGAATCTATCCAAGTGATCCAGCTACCGCTCAACAACATTGTCAGCCTTGGAAGATTCAAGAAATATTACATCTCTAGATACTACAAACTTCTTATTAACTTAATCATAGAGACGATATGCTTTGGAGGTATTTGAATGCCCTAAGAAGATACACTTATGACTCCTTGCACCAAGTTTGTTTCTTTGTTCCTTAGGTATCAAGGCATAACATGTGGAACCAAAGACCCTGAGATGCTTTACCGAAGGAATGTGGCCATGCCACATTTGATAAGGAGTCTTGTTTCTAATAGGATTAGATGGACACATTCTTTATATACACAACACATAGAACTGCATTAGCCCAAAACATCAGTTTAACATTATTGAAAAACATCATGGAACGTACCATATTTAAGATTCTCCCGTTCATTCTTTCAACTATTCCATTATGTTGGGGATTATAAGGAAAATTTGTTTGATCCCATGCTGGCGAAGGTAATTTTAAAATTCATTTGAATTGTACTCTCTTCCCTTATCAGTGCGAATAGAGCTAATATGATATTTTTCATCATTTCCAATCCATGCATGAAAGTTCTTGAATGTTTGAAAAACATTAGATTTGTTCTTCAATAAATAAACCCAACACATTCTGGTGTAGTCATCAATAAATGTCATAATGTATTTATTACCATTTGCAAAAGGAACATTCGTTGGGCCACATAAGTCTGAATGAACAAGTTCACGTTTTCTATGTGCTCTGGAATGAGAGTCATGAAAACATTGTTTTCTATGTTTCCCTAGAATACAAGCATCACATTACTTAAGTTTCCTAGGAATTGTAGGCAAACCAGTAACACCATTTTTCTTCAAAAAATGAAGGTTGTTATAGTTCAAGTGTCCAATTATAGCATGCCATAAAATACTTGATGGAAATGTACCTTCATCATAGTGAGAACTGTATGAAAATTTTCATGCACGAGCAAAGGTACCTTGCAACTTCAGAATTGTTTCTTCTTCTTTCCCCGTCATGACAAGTGAATGATATGATGCTTTTAAGACCGACATTTCCATCAAATATTTGAATGGAGTGTCCTTGTTGGAAGATGTGGACCAAATACATCAAGTTTCTGCTTAGATCTTGGAGGTATAAAACATCATGTAGAAGATATTCTGGAAGACCAGGAAGTTTGAGCCTGATGGTTCCAAGCCCTGATGGTTTGAGCTTTGACTGATCTGAAAAATATACTGCTCCATCAACATTTTCAATGAATTCTTCAAAAAAATCTCTCTTAAAAGTCACGTGGCAATTTTGTCTTGAATCAAGCAACCAATAATCTTTCCATGAAGCAAGTGAAGCATTGAATAAGTCTTCAGTTAGTCCAATGTTGCAATGTGCCACAACATAGTGAGGACAGTAAGGTGCTTTACCTTTCCCTTTTTCATTGGTTTTACCTTTGAATTCATTTCTTTCCCACTCAATTCTGTCCCAACGCAACTTACACGTGGATGCATTATGTCGATATCTATTGCACTTATGCAATGAAGATCAAACTTTTCTCCTTGGAACTGTCTTACTCCCCTGCCTCTAAAATTCCTTCTTCCTCTTCCTCTTCAACCACCTCTTCCTTTAGAAGAAAATTGTGCATGGTTCTTCTCTCTATGTGTAGGACACACAACTTCTTCAAAATATTGAGGAGTTGTCTTCTTCCCAAAATCCTTCTCTCTCTTAACACATTTATTCTCAAGGGAGTCAAAGGTAATCTCTTTGAGGTTTCCACTTGCTTGCAATGACTCGAGATAATGTGAAAAAGTGGGATAAAATGCCTTGACATAAGTTATGAGAGGAATCTCTATTTCAACACTAGTGGTTATTATATCATGCATAATGGATCTTACTTCTGATGCTAAAGCAAGAGGGTCATCATTTTTCAATTCAAGATTGAACAATTTAATCATCAGTAGGACAACTTCAAGTTGAGTGTAGGTTTTAACCTTGTACATAAATTATCTACAAACAAATCTTAAAAATAGAAAATTAACAATAGTGAGAGCATAAAACATAAAACAGATATACATAGATATTTTATCCTGGATCCCAAATCGGGACGACCAACTTGATTTTTCATTATATTACCTTTAGTGTTATAACACATATATATACATGCCGAAGCATACATAAAATCCAGTCCATTACCCCTAGATTAGAACATAACCGTAGTTCCCTTGACCAGATCTACAAAATACCAGCGGTTGAAAACCATCATGCCCCAAAACCATGTGCAAACCCATGCACAAAACCATGGGCGGGTTCGCCCACTGAAAAATAGGGTCCAATTTTTTTTTTCTTGGGGCGCTGCCCTGAACCTCAAACAAGGGGGGCTACCGCCCCCCTGTGACCCCCTTGTTGCGTCCGGTGTAACGTACAAGAGGGGCTATCGCCCTCCCTGTGACCCCCCCACACGTGACTAGTCATGGAAAGAATATAACACATACCCAACATTGAGAGTGTGAGTCATAGAATTCCTTCAACTTCTCTAAGGCTTCAAAAACATTTGAAAATGGTGAAATATGGTGACTCACCTCTTCATTTACAAATGCTACAATCAAGGTATAGGCCTTGTTGTTCTTATTTTCCCAAATGGAAATCTCCTTATCTAAGGTGGGATTTCGGGTGCATTATTTGCTTCTCTTTCACAAACTCCTCTCCACAACTCATTGAAAATGAGAGTGTGATTTATCTTCAATGACCATTCATGATAGTTCTCTTTTCTAGAGATAACTACTCCAACAATGGATATTAGTGAATGAATTTTAAAATCTGTGTACTTTGTAAAAAAAAGTACTCTACTTTCTATATATTGTGAAAAAAATGCACTTATGGTGGTAATTTCTATAAAAAATTCACTCTGATATAACACAAAGTTATTATTTGGGGAAGGGTTATATGGGGGAGGTATTAACGTGCGGGGTTAATAACCGAGGGAGGTATTAATTTTCAGGGTTATATGCTATGTGCGGGTTTATATATATAACCGATATACATATTATAACCGGAGGTAAGAGGAGGAGATATGCAATGTCGGGGTATTATATATGAAGGAGAGTGGGAGATACAATATACGAGTAGAGGTATACGAAGTATGCAGTATGTAGTATGATATGAGTAGAGTATGGTGGAGGATATACAATATGGCAGTTTGGTGGTAGGCGGGTTTGGGCCCCATGGTGGTAAGCGAGGGCACGGGGATGGCGGTATGGGGAGGAGGCGAGTGATGCTGTAAGATGGGGAGGCGAGGGAGGGTGGTTTGGCAGAAACCAAGGTGCAGGTGGACCCCACCTCATTAACTATCGGACAAACGGGACCCGCCGCACTTGATGCAAGCCATCGATCGAGGTGTGGGTGTTATGGATGGGGTTTGAAAAAACCCGATGTTTAACCATTGTTCGGCGAGGTTCAAAAAAATGATGATTTTTTTTTTTTTTTTTTTAAACTTAACACAGTCACATTGCGCGGTAATAAATCCCGAATTTTTAATTAACATAGGTAATTAACACAATATATAAAAAAGTTTCCGCCATTCCAGCAGTTCTCAGAATTTGTTTTTGCATATAATACCGCCATTCAACCATTCATCAACCATCAAACAAACAAGCTTCTAAACATGCTTACCACACAAAAATGCCATTGAATCTTGAACAAGAATCACACAACACCTCCAGGAAGCGCAAAAACCCACTCTAGTCTTCACATAAGGCAAAGAAATGCCTCAATGCAATAATTCAATTCTTCAAGAATAGGAATAGGATAAGAGATGCAGTCTTGACCAAGGTAAAGCATGGAATTTTACAGGGATATGTCAATTTACAAAAATGCAAAACAAAGGCAGAAAGGAGTTACAAGGGCAGGAAGGGAGTGAAAAATAGTGGTTGGGACCTATGCTCTAATACCATGTCAGACCAGGAGGTAAATCCTCAAAGAAATTTTTGATTATTCATTAAGATTGATCATAGATATATACACGGATGTAGAGAAACTTGGGCTTCATCTCCCAATGTCTCTTCATATTTCATTTCTCCTTATTTTCTATTTACACTATTTTACATGGATTACCTAATCCCAAAGATTAGGTGTCAACATCCTAGTTATGTGATTATAATTTGGGTGTGAATTTCCCTACATATGAATTGCCTCAAACTTTTGATCTTGCTCAAGGTTGGTTAGCTGCAAGAAATTATGCAATGTGGTTGGTTGAAGAGTTGAAGTCCCTTCTATAATTGTCAACAATATCTAATCACACATCTAAGTGTAAATTACTTATGTCTTTTGGGTTGTGTTGAATCTTGTTACATTGAGAATGGTGCAATATATTGTGTGTTTGTAAGAGTAAATGAATGCTTGAGATGTGAATGTCACCGCTATGTTCATGATTAGAGTGATGTCTTGTATGTTCATGCCTTTTAAATTATTATTGAAATATGTTATTCATTATTATGTGCATGGTGAATGGGAGCATGTGTGTTTGTGATCAATTAGTTGATTTTTAGATTTATGAGTATACCTTGCTTAACCAGCCCCTACGTTAGTTATTCTATCAAACTGAGAATTCTGGTATCATACCTTGGGTTGTAAGTCACCTTGACACTTCAGAAGGTTAGGCAAGCAGTGGTCACCTCTCTACTTTATAAACACATCCTAGATCATTGTAACTCATATATGCCCATGTTGTTGAGATTGATAGGTCTTGGAAGCACTTGTCTTCCTTTTTACATTGGTGTAGACATTGAGAAGGAACTAGTGGAACCATGCCACAGCGGAATCATGTCCTATGAAAAACCATCGACCATCGACCGTGGTGATAAAGTTTGAGGAACAAGCAGGGGCTAATATACTTGGCTAAACATTGGTTAATAGCGAAAAAACAACTAAAAGAGAGGGATCCAGATAGAATATAGAGTGTCAGAGCTCTGCTCACCACTTACCGCTTCCACGGTAATTGGTACATGATATAAATCATGTGAGTGTACTTGTGGAGGTCAATTTTGTTGGCAATGTTGTCATTGATGGCAAAGGAGATGACAAAGGAAGAGCACCTGAAACATCATTCAAGGGGCATAAAGGCAGCAGAGACATCAGAGGAAACAGAGACAAAGAGAGATAGCAAAAGAAAGGCAAAGGAGATGGAAAAGAGAGAAGCAAAGTGGCAGAGAGGTGGCAGAGGTAGCAGAGGCAGGCAACAATGAACTGAAGCAGAGAGCTATTCAAGGTGCAAAGTAGTGAGGACAGTACAAGAAGGCCATTTGATAGCAGATCTGGAGAGACAGAGTAATGAGGATAGAAAGGCCACTGTTTAATACAGAGGTTAGTTTCTGAGTTATGGAGTATTAGTGGGGTAAAATCGGAGTTGTACTCTGGAGCCATAGGGAAGAGCTGTAGAGGGTGGTGTTCTGAAAAGCCTTGGACAAAATTGTTAGAAAGGCCATCTACTGAAGACCAGGCCAGAGATGAATGTAAGTGATTCCATATATATATATATATAAATATATATATATATATATATAAATATATATATATATAAATATATATATATATAAATATATATATATAAGAATTCATTCCTGAACCAGATGTGCATTGTCAGAACTAGTCCTGTGTGAATATGCCTAAATTCAATAGATATATGGTAACCTCTGAAATAAGCTCTGAGATGAAACCCTGCAATTAAAGGAAGAATCGATGTCAATTAAGGTCGATTTTATGTTTCGAATTAAATGCGATTAAGGCTTGTATATGCTGTGGAGAAGTTAATTGAAGTATTTTCTGTATCGAAATTCCACGGGAGGCCGAAGAGAATCACTCTGCAATAGGAATATTTGTTTATATATGAACCTCTGTTTATATTAATGTTGCATAAAATTTCATGACAACCGAATCCGAAATATTTGAGTTTTAATTGAAGAGCCGAGAAAGTGTGTGTCCCACGAAGTCATGGAGGAAACCTCATTGAAGAGAAACGAAGGAAAGGACATTCGGTTATACAATGGTGATGTCCATATCAGGTCAGAATGTGATTACATTATATAGAGCATTCGAAGAAGGAGATTACACATTCTGTTGTGAAATGTCATACGACGTTCTAAAATCTTTGAAGAAGGTCTCACATTAAGGGCAGAATGAGTTATTTAACCTTTGTGTAAGTTGTAGATGAAGTAATGTGAATGCGAAGACAAAGAGAGGGCGGAGTTTATATCAACAAAGGCATTGAAACGTATAGAAGAACGAAGTTAAGAAATGATGCGAAACCTTGAGCGCAACTGAATGGAACCATGAGGTGTGAACAGTGACGACGGTTTAGAACACCTGATGGTTTTCATCGCATCGCTTTTGTGCGGTAAGTAGTTTTCGTGAAATCAGCGCGATCACATTCATTGGAGGACATGTGGCCTTGAGCGGTTTTGAGATACCACCCTTATCGCGTGCCATCACGCGTTAATTTTCGACTGAGGACTCCGCGTGATATCGACGTACGCCATCCGATTTGGAGGCGGGTCCATCGAACGATAGTCGCACGTCAACTAGCATGGAAGATAACTCAAGTGACGACGCGATAAGCGGTTGGGCCCCAGTTCATCGTATAGAGTCTGAAGTTTAAAACTCGTGCATTTAATCTATGCGACACTCGTTGATTGCCGTCGAATTAGTGTTGGCTGCGCGATATGTTATTAACCGTTGATTGAAGAAATGCATTAACAAGTGGGCTCCACGGAACATATATGTATTATAATATGTATCGGGGTTGATATATATTGCAATATTTGATATATTAAAGTGGAATACGCACATAAGAATGGCCTGAAGCTGATTATATGTTGAATGCATATGTATACATTTTGAAATGCCTAAGGGTAATTAAAACAAAGCCGAAGATTTGTATTATGGGAAGTAATATCCATTTCACATGGTGGGACCCTCACCCAATCGCATTGGAGAAAGTTAGCAGCGGAACATGTTAACAAAGAATTGTGATTGCGATGAAAGACAGGACCCGATGGGTTTATAAACCATGACTAATATATGTTTGAGTTTCTTCATAACAGTGAATCATCAGAATCGGAGCATTGGGATATCGGTACATTCAAATGGAAATTGCGATTGAGATTAATCGCAATCGGAAGAAGTCGAGGAGTGATACATCGCATCGGAAAGATCAACAAGTGGGCCTGTAAGGGAATTTTATGTATTCAAATGATCTCTCAGCAGTACATCTCCGAAAGTTACATATGTTATATAAAAAGACAGTCTATAAGTTAAAATCAATTATTATTGTGCCAAGAGTTAAATTGTGATGTATGAAAAGGGCAGTTGCATATGTATGGAAGTTACACTGCGACAGTAAGTAGGAAATCAATCAGAACCGAAAGGGCCAAACACAGTCACAGAAAATCCAAATACAGTCACAGAAAAGCCAAATACAGTCACAGAAAAGCCAAACACAGTCAAAGAAAAGACAAATGCGCAGTGAGCCAAGAGGCTGAATGAGTGAGCTGGAGTTTTCATTGTAATTGAATGTAAATGTTTTTAATTTATATTGTTGTGATGCATTGGCAAGTCTTCGGAAGAGAACAAATATCCCACTTTAATATTAGATTGAGTACAGACAATTCTATTTTTTTGAATGAGCGGGTAAAAGAAATGAGAAGGCAGAAGGAAAAAAGTCAGGAATATTCACTTCAAATTCCCTGAGGAATGTAAAGAGTCATGTGATGAAATATATATATGATATCACATTGATATGCACAAATAGGTTAGATAGTGAGTTTAGAGAATGCAGAAATGAAGCAGTGAGGCAGAGAAGAAGGAGAAGCTGAGCAGAGAAGAAGGAGAAGCTGATAGAGAATCTGAGAAGATGCAGAGATGATACAGGGCAGATATGAGAATTGAGGAACAACAGAGAAGATGGTACAAAACAAAGCTGATATCCAAGGTAAATCAGCAAGTGTTTTTCTTTTGAAAGAGTAAGGAAGTTGGAGCTTCCCTATCAAGTTGTAGCTTGATAGATGTCGATTATGGCCCGGCCCAGAAATTGGGAGCCTCATGGGGTGTAGCCTACGAGAAAATAGATGGGAGTTGGTGCTTCACATGAGTTGTAGCTTGATAAAATGTCGATTGTGGCGGTTGAATCCTCTTTGTAGGTTGGTACCTGCAGAAAATTGATGGGAGTTGGAGCTTCCTTGCAAGTTGTAGCTTGCAGAATTGAGGTAGGAGCCTCTTGTAGGTCGGTGCCTACAAAAAATCAGTGGTGAGAGGGAGTTGGAGCTTTCCTTTGCATCACAACAATAATAAGATGTGGTTTTCTCCCTTTATGGGTTTCCACTTATATCTGGTGTCTCTGTGCATGATGTTTATGTATTGTTCTGGTTTATATCATCTGCTTAATACTTGCTGCTCTCATATTAAGTCTACTATTACATTATATTAATGCTTGCTGCTCACATCCTAAGATTACTCACATGTTAAGTTGAACATGAAATGAAGGTGTAAACAAGTGTTAATGAAAAAGTTTTAAAATTCCATGAATGTGTTAAACTGATTCAACCCCCCCTCTCAGTTTAAGTAAGGGTTCAACAAATTTATCTGCCTCATCATTCGATCATTGAACCTTACCCATTAGTTGCCACCCATCGCCTCCTTCTCCTTATTTAACGCTGATCATTATAGGAATTGATAACCTGGAGCGATATGACATCATCTTGAATACAAGACCCACCAAGGTGACCCATTATACCTACGTGGAGGCCACATGGGTGGCATGTGGTCAATATGCTAGCATGGCATCTTTTCATCAGTCGAACTTTAATCAAGCATAACTTTTGATTTGGGAATCAGATTGAGGAAAAATTTGTACCACTGGAAAGATTTTGGGGCGCTGAATATAATGGTGCTATCAGAAGTTTCTTCTGTTGAATTGGAAAAATGAGGTTTTTTTCTAGCCTCATCTTCATTACAGACCTTGGGGATCGTGTTAAAAATATGTAACACCTTCCTCAACCAAGGAACCTTTAAGGGGGTGCAACTAGGGTGGTTATCGAGTGGTATTAGAGCCAAGGTTCAACACTTGGACTGGATGGGCCTTAAAAATTAAGTTTGGAGCTCTGATATACATAGTGGTATTAGGGTGTTGGTTCAAACGTTAGGCCTGAAGGGCTGGAAACACACCATATGAAGCGAAGGTTCAACACTGGGCCTTTGTGGAATAAAATTGGAAGCTCTGTTAAATGTCATAGAGTGGATTACAATAAAGAAAGGGATTCAATATTGGACTTGAAGAGTTTCACACACACCCACCAACTAAAATGTTTGACCTGGAAATTTAATTGCTACATATATACATGTGTGCTAATGATGAACTTACAATTGATATGATTGTTGGTTTGACAGGTTGACGACATGTTATTTTGATTTCTAACATGTATAATAACATGGGATTTGAATTTTTAGCTAGTTTCAGATTGACATTATGATCACATATATGCCAAGGTTATGGGTAAATTTATTTTATTTGTGTTTGATTTTGTAACACCCTCCTCCCGCATCTATCCAAGTAACAGGACAACTGGGGTAAAAATATGATAAAGAGTTACTGAGATATTATTCAACTCCCTATATGTTAGTTAAGGAAGTGGAATCAACGAAACACAACAACAAAAACCTTCTGTACATGCTCCAGGACACCCTAGAGCCATCCCAAGCTTCCAAGAGGTTATCCCCTGAATCATATTGAAATTTTAATGCATCAATCCTCCAGTCGATCCCTTGACATGGGAAAGAATGTGAATGGAAACCTCCAGTCTCTCGCACAACATGGATATGCGTGCTAATGGGGACTTTTCCCAGTAGTTCTGAGCCTGTGACCCTAATTTAGGTGCCACATTTTCAGGCCCAGGGCTCAGGTCTCTGCCAGAACTCCATGTCACTTTTAGGAATGAAAGATAACAAAATAATAATTATGTAAATGCAATCACTTGAACAAGGACTTGATTGGACCCTACTAGCCGTAATAGGAATTTCGTCAAACATGTCAAAAATATGTAATCTACAGGTTTAAACAACACGTCTGAGCATAGAGTTCTCATACTTATCTGAGAATCGCTAAGAAGCATTATTGCCTCATCACATTAACTGCATTATTATCTATCAGGTCATAGATTCATTTTTCATTCAATTTCAAGTCAAAACATGATGAGATCCATACATCATCACTATCATAAAATAAATTCATAACCAACATATAGACAACATAAATGAAAATCATATAACAGCCATATAAGCCACATAATAACAACTATATTTACCCATAAATACAAGAGGAAAATAAATTTTATTTCCATAAGAAAAATGCAACCAAGTCTGGGACTTCCATGTACCACCAGACCATAGACATGGGTGAGCCAAATATCTCTTCAATTAGTCACCCCCGTGCCATATAACAAGCATGAATGTGGTATCTCATAGAAAAAATATATCAAAACCAAACAAGGGCTTCCAAAGGCAAAACCGCCTCAACCCTAAACTAGTGATTCCACCTCAAGGTTGGAAATCACTAACCATCACTATATTGGTTTCTACTTAAGTTGTCTATGGCTCCAGAGCATTTGTTCCAACCAGGGATTCCAGGAATAGTAACTCAACCCACAACTGTCGCCAGGCTTTCAAAGCATTTGTATAACTAGAGCTTCTAGCACTAGTAACTAAACCCAAGCTATTACAGGGCTTCTAGAGCGTTTTTCCAACCAAGGCTTCCAGAATCTAGTAACTCAACCCACAACCAAAGGCACATGAAAACCAACCAGAAAACAAAAGTAAAACCTGCAACACCATGAATATCCAGGAAATGGAAAGGCTAGGAAAAACCAATGTCAATCCAGGAAATCCTCCATGCCAATGACAAATCATGAACAAATAACCACATGCATATGCCATGCATGCCAAAACTAGTGAGGAAGACATACATGCAACTTGGTACCTAAAAGAAAAACCTATTTTAGTTGTTGATCTCGATGTACTCTTACACTTTCCTGCTCTTCCTTTTCATTCTTTCTCCAAATTTCCAAGTATGCCACACTCCTCCAAGAGTGCTCCAAGAAAAATCTAAGTGTCTAAGAGTATGAGAGAGACAGAGAAAATGAGAGCTCCAAAACTGAACTGACAAAAGTCTGTGAAATGATCCTCATAAGCCTTTTTATTAATGAGGCCTCTAATTTCTTCAATTTTCCATTATTTTCCTTCATTTTCCTCCTTGCATGCAACTGTGACCTTTCACCTCCCTTTTCTCCTAATTTCCGTTATTTCCATAAATGAATGCCACTTTGCCTTTCCAAAGCCTTAGCCATTTCCTTTTCCAATTTCCATAGCCATAATAAACCATATGAACACCAACACTAGTTTTTATTGTCCAACATTCAACTTGGAATACGTGTCCCATGACATTGGTTAATATTTTTCCTTTATTAAGTTTGTTACATGGATTTTTTCACCAGGGCTATTATATATTTGGCTAACAATCATGTGTGTGCAATAACATAGAGATAAAAATAGAGATAAGATGATGAAAATTCCAAGAAGGATAAATAAATGAGCAACAAAATGGTAGAATATAGCATTCCCAAATCCTACTATCATCAGGAAGAGGACTCAGTGGATGAAAAATCCCCTGATTGGATAGAGACCCTCAAGAGTTTGAGAGCTACATTGAGAAGTTGCAAGGCATATAATGAGAAGATTGTTCGAGCACAAGAAAGAAAAGCAGAGGTGAATGCGATGATCTTGTAGAGACTACTGGATTTGTAAAGACAAAAGCAAAATAATATTCATATCAGCTATATAGACAGGCACAAACCCAAGAAAAGTCCTAAAATCCAGAAGCAGGGACTAAAAGCCAACATATTAGAATATAGTAAGTCAAGGAAGAGGCACATGTAAGCTAGTGAATACACGATGAGGGGAGAAACCCCACTTAACACTTCAGAAAGAGAATCAAGTAGCCATAACCAAATGACTAGTGCAACAAACAAGACACCATCAACATAGGAGGAGTGAGAAGAGCTCAATTCCATAAGAGTTCAAGAAAGCCAAGCCTCCCACCTTAATTGATGGAGAAAATAAAAAGTTTGAAGAGAAAAAAATCCTATATGTTGGGAATGGGGAAATATTTTAGAGTCCATGACTACTTTGAGAATATGAAGGCTAGAGTGGCTATTTTCAACTTTAAGGGTAAGGATAACATATGATGGGAAGATTTAAGAAATGTCAAGGAAAATAGAGAGGAGTTGTCATGGAGAAAATTTAAGAAGAATTTTTTTGAGAAATACCTATTCAAGAGGTACTATGACATCAAAGTTAGATAATTCCATGAGTATAAGCTAGGGTACTTTACTGCTGATGAGTACACTGACATATTTTTTGAGCTATTGAGGTATGTGCCCTACATCAGATATGAGAAGGTGAAGATTCAAAGGTACCTCAGTGAAACACCATAATCTAATCAGGACATAATTGATTTTCATGAGCCAAGGAACCTAGAGGACATTTTATGGAAGGCCATATATTACTATGAGCAGTCTAAGCATAAGGTCAAGTTCTGAACCGAACTAAAAATAAGAGATAAGGCCGACTTTAAGGGAAAAGTGCCAAAACCCTTAATATATAAGGAAGGATGGAGGAATGTGAAGTTCACCACTCCCATCAAGGTTTAGGTTATGTAGAAATTCACTACCTAAAGTAGAGGCCGACCCAATAAACCAACTAGAGAAGAGGTTGAGAGGTTTAGGAGAGGAAATTTTCAATGCTATACATGTAGAGAAAACCACTTGCGAAGAGATTGTCCTTAAAAATAATAGAATGGCATAAGGTTGTACAAAATGTACAAGATGAAACAACGATGAATGAGGTGGCTCATAACATGCCTTGAATTTATGCAACCTTGGAAAACAAGCAAGTAGATCATCAAGCCTCGGTGATTAAAATGGAATGTACGGTTGTCAGCTAGCCTCTTTCAATTTTAATTTACCCAAGTTATAATCTCAACTATACTAGCCCAAAGATCACAAATAAATGTGCTCTGCATAGCAAGACTCATGAAAAATCATGGATGGTTCAACTAGCCATGGGAGTTAAAAAGTGAGAGTTGGAATTAGTGGAATTGTGCCCCATGGAGTTAAGCTAAATTTCCACTACAAATACCCTCAATCTCCTATTGTTATCATCATATGATGTCCTAATCGACATGGATTGGCTAGCGACCCATAAAACCAAAGTGGATTGTTATGCAAGTCACTATAATTCCTTAGTGATGAAGGTAAGGAATTGGTTCTTCAAGAATAAGGAAGCTTGTTTATGTTTGTTGAATATCAACATTGTAGGTAAATAGGTGTAGTCGAACAGGGTATGCCCTGCGACTAGCAATCCAAAGAACAATGAGATCGGAATGGAAGCTCACCCAATCTTAAAGTAATTCAACGATGTGTTTCCAAAGGAAATATCGAGATTTATAACTAGGATAGAAATCAATTTCTATGTTGAATTGCTTCTTGGATTAATGCCAGTCTTGAAAGCCCCATATCTTATGAGCACACTAGAGTTAGTGGAGCTAAAACTACAATTTAAGGAAATTTTGGACTAGGGGTATATCAGGCCTAGTGTGTCACCCTAGGGAGCCCCAATTCTATTTTTAAAGAAGAAGGATGGTACATTGTTGCTATGCATTGATTATTGGTAGTTGAATGGAGCAACAGTGAAGAATAATTACCCACTACCTATATTTGATGAATTGCTTGATCAACTAAGAGGGGCTACAATGTTCTAAAAATAGGCCTGATATTGGTTATCATCAAGTCTGAATTAAGGACAAAGACATACATAAGGAAAATTTTAGGACAAGATATGGACATTACGAGTTTATGGTAGTGCCATTTTAGCTTACCAATGCCACAACCACATTTATGTGTTTGATGAACAATGTCCTTAGCTCATATTTGGACAAGTTCATATTGGTATTCAAAGATGACATATTGTTTTATTATAAAATTAGAGAAGAACATGAAGAATATTTGAAAGAAGTATTATAGTTGCTAAGAAATCACAAGCTCTATTCCAAACTTACCAAATGTGATTTCTTATGATCACAAGCTTAGTACTCGGGACATGTCATTTCAGGGGAAGGAGTGGTCATGGACCCTAAGAAGATTAAGGCCATCATGGAGTGATATGCTCCTAGAAATGTCATGCAAGTGAGATATTACATGGGATTGGATGGATATTATAGACGATTTATTTGAGATTTTTCAAACATTGTACATCCAATCATAACCCTGTAGAAGAAAGGAGTCAAATTCCAATGGACATTAGAGTGCACAACTAGTTTTGAACGACTTAAGAAATTGCTCACATGTGCACCTAATTTGCAGATAATAGACCCATAAAAGGAATTTTTTGTTTGCATAGATTACTATAAGGAAGGAATAGGTGGAGTCCTAATACAAGAAGGATATGTGGTTTTTTATAAGTTAAGAGAATTAATGAGCATGGGAAGAACTATCTCACTCATGACTTGGAGCTTGCATCAATAATGTAGACATTTAAAATGTAGAGGAACTACTTGCTTGGGAGGAATTTTGTGTTGGTGTTAGATTGTGGGGGGTTGAGAATCGAGATATGTGTTTGACCAAGCCAAGTTAAATTCTAGACAATTCATATGGTTAGCATTGACCAATGAGTTCGACTTTGAGATAACACACATCAAAGGCAAGGAAAAAAAAGTAGCTGATGCACTTAATACAAATTTGCAAGTGGCTCACTTGGAATCCTTGAGCACTTAAGAATTTAATATCAAAGAAAAGATCAAGGAAGCATTTACACAAGACGAGCACTTTTAGCATGTGAAATATTTCTTGCATAAGGAGCCAAAAGGGCCATTGAGTAAGATATACATGCTCACAAACAATGAAATGTTAAAATTCAAGGATACGTGGTATATAACTTGTATGGGTGACTCGAAGAAGCTCATGTTGGATGAGTTTCAAAAAATATCTCACTCAGGTCATCTTTGTCATCGAAAAAATATAACAACAATATATAAAATATATTATTATAGGTTGGGTATGAAAATTGAAGTTGTTGAATACATTGTCAGGTGCCTGGAATGTCAACAATTCAAAGTGGAATGCAGACACCCAATGAGATTGCTACAACCAATCCCCATTCCTGAGTGGAAGTGGGAAGTCATATAAATGGATTTCATCATGATATTTACAAGGACATCTAATCAACATGATGCCATTTTGGTGGTAGTGTGGAGAAGCACAAAATGATTGGCACATTAGCTTGTTGCGTAGAGAAAATGTAAAGCACAACAGACTACATAAAAAGAGAGCTCTATGGAAAAGACATTGGAGAGGAACTATGTGTCAAATTATTGGTGTGAAGGTAGCAAGAATAAAGTTGGGCACAAATAAACGATGTGCTCTGTGAATTGGGAAAAAATTCCTTGTGACTGCGTAGAGACCGTTGGAGCATGTGTTTAGGCTTGGAGGATAAGTGGGAGCTTGATGGAGGAACTAGATCACTGTGGTGCTTTCCATGAGGTTGTTAAAACACCTATTTCTTGTTACTTGGCTGATAAACTACTGGGACAAGGAAATACGAGTCACTTTGGTGCTTTCCGTGAGGTTGATAAACCACCTGGACAATGGACTACAGACCCCTACGGTGCTTGCCATGAATAGGCAACTAATAAACCACCAAAAAAATGATTTCATCTCCTGGAACTAAGTTATAACTTATTTAACCTTGGGTGAAGCCTCACGTTTAACCCAAAAATAAAGTGAGTCACTGTGGTGCTTAATACTTGAGAAAAGTTGATAAATGAATAGACAAAAGACTCCTTCTTCTGGTTATGTGATTAAACCATAACTGTGAATTTCTCAAAATACACATCCCCTCAGAATTTCACTACAAGTAAAAGACCCTCTAGCGGAGGTTATAAAGCAGGTTTTTAGTGTTATAAAATTGGCCAAAATTGACAAGAAAACATTTGCTACAACATTCGTTTATGGTTACAGAGGTTTTGGCGGAGCTTTTAACGGAATTTCAACACAACTAAGAAAATTGGGCGGCCGTAGGTTATTACAGATGTTTTTTTCATTGGTGCGCTACTAAGGTGTCAATGCACCGGTGCGTGTCATCTAGATGGTGGCCCGGGGCGGTCGAAGGTGCATGCACTAGGCTGTCAAGGTCTAAAACCGCACCGGGTGCAGTGTTGGTGATACAACGCATGGGGCCATTCTAATTGGTCTTGGGATTTTTGTGGTGCCCATAGGTCGTATCAACGCACCGGTATGTAGTCTTATAGAAATGCACCAGTACGCAATATCAGACAAACACACTGATTGTTCTAATTTGTATTGGTATTTGTGCGGTGCCCATAGGTCATACAAATGCACCGGTGCGTAGTCTCACATAAATGCACCGGTGCGCAGTATCGCACAAACACACCGAGATTTATAATTGGTATTGGTATTTGTGCGGTGTCCATAGGTCATACAAATGCACCGGTGCGTAGTCTCACATAAACACACCGATGCGCAATATTGCACAAACACACTGAGATTTATAATTGGTATTGGAATTTGTGCGGTGCCCATAGGTCATAGAAACACGTCGGTGCGCTATATCATACAAACGCACCGGTGTATAGTAACTCACAGGCACCGGTGTTCATTTTGTATTTTTTAGAAACATCGAACTGTGACAATGAAATTATTGTGATATATTAAAATTCATTATTCATCAAAAGTCAACACATCTTATAACAATATTCATATTAATTAAATTTTTATTAATGCATTTGAATGTGATGTTTGGATTAATTTTCTATATCATATCATAATTATTGTGATTTTTTAAAATTCATTATTCATCAAAAGACGATACATATCTTATAACAGTATTCATATCAATTAAATTTTTATTAGTGAATTTGAATTTGAATGTCATGTTTGAATTAATTTGTTATATTATATCATCAAATTTCACATATTTTCAATATAATATTTAATCATCCATAAATTTAGTCAATGGTGTTACATTTCATAGCGACAATGGAGAACATAATAGAATACATTAAAGCATATTTTATTATATATATATATATATATATATATATAAGAGACAACCTTTGTCATACAAAATGTGACATCTATTGGTATCCCTTTGTCTTTCAATTGGGACACTATGTCCATTACATTAAACAAAAAGTCTGATTTCACAAACAAATATTTGAAAAAATACAATGCCTTGCTTTGATAGCCAAACATAATGATCATCATTATTCGCTTGAATTGCTGTCACTGCTCGAGCTACTTCCATGACTTGGGTTATTTTCGGGAATGTTTTTATCACGGTGTTGATTGTTTTATTCTTCTTCACCTTCCATTTACAAACATAAAAATAAATTGTAATGAGGGTATATACATTGGTGAGAATAATGAAAATTGCAATACTAAATAATGTACATTAATGTAAATCGAAAATAAATGACGTACCATAACAACATTTGAATCATGAACTATACACATTCTTTCAAAACCATGTAGTATGCCATCTTTCAAGATTTCATCTGTTGGCATAGTTCCATACTTTGTTTCCTGCAAGTTTTATACCCCATAAAAAATCATATATTTAATATATTTGTTCTATTAATTATAGACGGAGCTAAGTAAAACAAGATCGATAGATGCTTACAAATTCCACAATTAATTTCTGATAGGCCAACATATACTCACAACCCATATTTAACCCAATGTCAATCAATTCGTCTGATGGTTATTATTTGTATGTTAGCACCTGTTTGAAGACATTCAATGATGTTTTTTGTAAAACAACTTAAAATATACAAAAATGAAATCTAGATAAGTTGTTATAAGGAAGTAACAATTACTCACAAACTTAGATACCAACCCTTTTCTTCCTTGTCGTCTTGTTTTATGTGCTGAATGGGTTCCATTTTCTTTTCTTTTTTGCAAGAAGATACTTGAAAACTAATATGTAATGCTAAATTGTTTCGTTATTGTACCTAATGATCGAAAAATTCAATGATTACATATTCCATTTGAAGCACGTTGTTGTTGAGATGGCTCCTCCTGCGATGCAATTTTGTCCATTTCTTTGACTATCTCCTTGTACACGTTTTTGGACATTCCTATTGGCATATTTATGATATCAGCTCGTTCATATTTTGAAATTTTCATAATCTTCCTGAAAATGTAACATGACAATAAACTATTTAATTTTTATATTGATATATGAAAAGTAAATATAACAAAAGTGATATTTATAAATAACATGAAAAGTAAATATAACAAAGGTGATATTTATAAATAATTCTAGAAAAACATTTAAAGGAATATTACTTTTTTCATTCCTTCTTTTTTGTTGTTGTACGTTTTTGCTATTAAAAGTCTGACATGTCTCATTGACCAATTCTCTGGAAACTCTTCCTGTAGTTTAGATAAAATTTGGTTATTGGAATCATTGGATTGATTTTTGTATTGTAAGTGGAAAAAACGTCTATACATTCGTTCCACTAGATCCCTCAAACTTTTGTAAAAGTTTTTCCCCTTTCGTTAACCTCCAACACCACTCTAGATGAGCTAAGGAGCAATTCATTTTCATTTGCATGTTCTATTTTTTTTTCTTTTCTTAGAACAACATTCCTTTTCTGAGTTGTTGGTCCCTGTAGAACATTAAACACATGTGAATTAATAGATTGTTTAAAACATGTTATCTAATAATTTTAAGTATATTATTAATGATAATTTAAAAAATAAACTTATATTGGATTGAATATTTTTCAGTCACCTGATTCATCCTTTTGCAAATTTTCCATCAATATTTTACTCTCTTCTAGTCCTAGATCAAAAATAATCTTATCGAGCTTCATCATTTTGTGGCTCTGCATGATACACAATAAACAATACATATTAGTTAAACTTACATATAGTTCAAAAATAATATTTTTTGTAAAGAATTTACAAAGAACTTGCCTTTTTTTTCTTTTCTTGATGTGTTATCAGTATTTTTGTTACTTGATCTCTTGTCAGCCATTTCTTTATCAATATGAAACCTGTAACATATCACTCATTAATATATTTTATAAATAAATTATCCACTTTTCAGGTTAAAAAAAATATATCAAGAAAATTATGTGCTTTTCATGGTGTACGCACTGATGTTAGTGTGTGGTGGTCTTATAAACGCACCGCCCAAAAAATATAGAACATCGTATAATGCTCTATTGCAACAAGGAGCACCGGTGCGTTACTTGTCAACCACCGCACCGATTAACACAGACAAAATAATAAAAATAGTATAGTGTTAGTTTTTGTAGCATATGGTGTCGTGGAGGGGGCGGTGCGACCTATTCTTATAAAGGCCCCACGCAAACAAGGCACCACCGTACGGTGCTCTCCGTCAACTAGGAGACCCAGTGCGGTGTGTTATATGTTGCATGGTGCACCGATTAACACAATAAAAAATTGTTTTTGCAAAACAATACGTTCGTGGTGCGCCATAATGAAATAGTGCACCAGTGCCCTATTTTACTTATGGTGCACGGATTAAAAATAAAATTGTTTTTAAATTTTTTATCAAACATTACGTATGCGGTGCGCTGGGATAATACAACGTACGGGTGCGCTAGGTTACGCTGGGCGCACCGATTAAAAAAATTCTGTTTTTTAAAAATTCACGCAAGGGCCGGCATGGATTGGGATCCGACTATGCAAGTCATCCTGTGGGTTGGATGTCATAGGCCTATATATAGAAATACATACCCTATAAATCTAAAATGAAAAGCCCTAATTCTGAAATCATAGAAACATGGAGAAGAAAGGGTAGAAACAAAAAGAATGAAGGGTTTAGGGTAAAAATGGATATAATTTTTTTTAATTAACTAATTAATTTATTTTTTGTTTCTAAAAATGAACAACAAATTGAATTTTTTTACTTATTGCGTAATAAAAACTGCAGAAAAGTAAAAAAAAAACAATAAAATTTAATCACGAGATTGTTTGAAATTCTATGCTACAGTGTTTGAATCACAAGAGGTTTGGAATTTTGAATGTTTGAATACTTCTGTTCGAACGTATTTCGCTGCTCCACAGTGCTCTCGTGCTCTCTTTCTCCAGGTATGTCTCCTGCAAATATCTGGCTGCAATTTTTTGCAAAAATAGTGAAATAATGAAAAGTGTTTAGTATTTAAAGAATTGTCTTATGAAATTAGATTTTCGAAAATATTTTTTCTGCCCATTTTTCAATTATCGTTTGTTTTTTTTTTTTTTTTTTTCACTAAAAAAAAATAGAGTTATGTTTTTTTTATTTGTGGTTATTTGCACCAGTGCGTCACTTAATAGCACCACACTAGTGCGTCACTTAATAGCATCGAACTGGTGCGTCCATTGATAACACGACATTGGTGCGCAACAACTAAAACAAACTGGTGCGATTATCTGTACATTAGCACCGATAACAAGAAGTCCATTTTTAAGGCAGCAAAATTACTTTTAGGTGTATACACCAAAATTTATTGTTGATTTTGCTCAAATGCAGGGAGAAAATATCATAATTATATCGAATGAAAAATTATTCAAAATCTAGCTCGTTCCATAGTATTTCACAAAGTCCATCGCAAAGTTCTCCCTATCCATATTGAGACGTAATATTTACTTAAGATTTTATTTATATTTTCATTATCTAATTGAATTTAAGTTTTTTTATCCATGTCAATCATGCACAACTTAATTAAATTTATAATGTATACAAATTTTTAGGTTCATGCAAATTCATAATTGAGTTCAGATGCACAAAATATTCAAACAGCTCCAAAACTTCGAAAGCTCTTATCAGGAGTAGCATACCACAAGGCGCATTTGGTAGATGAAAATGGAAAACCGCTTCACCCTTCCAATTGTAACAATATTGCATCTTCTAGCCACAATCCTGGGACAATGATGGTAATAATTATAATTGTTTTATATATTGATTTATGTAATTATTTCAATGTCAAACCAATTAATTATGCAATATTTTCAACGTGCTTACTAATTGATATCATATATTTTGTACTAATCATGTTCAAATATTTTTTTTTAAAATTATTAGGATTCTAGTGATGATGAGAAACCTACCTACCATCTTTTGTTGCACCCCACGACAATGTCAAATCGTGGGAAGACTGAATTAAGAGAAAAAATAGGAGAGGAATAATACCAAGAATGGTTGAATCAACCACTAATTCAATTATCGGTACGTCCAGATTCACCAATTAGGAATGATTACAACAATAGTAGTTATTCACAAGCTGGCAATGGAGGCAATCAAATAGAGGTTGGTATGGATGATTACTTAAGGGATACGACTGCCATGGATACAATGTTTTTAGATGCATTCCAAAATGATGATCAACTAGGGGATGATGCTCATATCGCTGACACCTTTTTAGAAAGCCTTAAATTTGCTCCCACTACCCCTCTCTTTGGACCTGACGGCCAGTCAAATTATACCCAGTTGGGGACAATGATGTTACTGTACAACTTGAAAGCAAAGTTTGGCTTGTCAAATGCATGTTTCTCGGAAATTTTGAGGTAAGTTACCATAAAGTCCTCCCTTATATAAATTTGAGAAATATAATCAGTACACAATGAACATTACAAATGGTCAATTTTATGAATGTTAATAATTATATTGGCATTAATGTACATTTATTAATATTTTCCATGATCACCAACTACAGGTTATTCAAAGATAAGGTTCTTCTGAGTGATAATGTCTTGACCGGAAGCTGCAAGAGGCAAATAAATTGTTGAAAATGTTGGGTGTTTAGTACATATCATATCATGCATGTCCAAATGATTATATTCTATATAGAGGAGAATATGCAGACAAAGAGATATGTCCGAAATGTGGGTGTGATAGGTATGATAAATAAAAAAATAAGGGTAAATCACGTGGTCCTCCTTTTAAGATATTGGGGCACATGCCTATAATCCCAAGGATTCCAAGGCTCTTTCGTTGCAAAGAATTAGCTATGTTGCAGGGATGGCATGCCTCACACAGAAGTGAGTTGGGAGTTATGCGAATCGTAACTGATTCAATAGCCATGAAGCATATAGAGGATACATGGCCCGAAAAATTCAAGGATGAAGTACGAAGTCTACGACTCAGTATAGCCATGGATGGCATCAACCCATATTCCCTCCAGAATGCCAACGATTCTGTTTGGCCTATAGTAGTGATCAATAACAATACCCCCCCATGGTTGTTCGTGAAGAATGAACATCTTATGTTGGCTCTCATAGTCCCTGGTAGAATACAAGTGAAGAATATGAATGTCTACTTACAACCACTAGTATATGAATTGAAGGAGTTACGGGATGGGATAAATGTATACGATGTATCAAGACCCATCATAGTAGAGAGGAGTTTTACGTTGTATGGCATATGTGATTACACGACACATGATTATCCAGGCTTAGGATTTTGCTCTAGTAAATTACATGTTTAATTTATTGATTTGTTTATAGACATAACAATATTCTTTCACATATTAGTTATTTAATTGGTTGTAATTGTTTTGATCTTCATGATATTCTTTAACATGCCATGCATATTAATTGTATACAATAATCTCACAGGTCTTATAACAAAAGGTTATTTTGGATGTAAATGTTGTGGACCTTCTCTGAAAGCTAGATGGTCCAAGGACCTACGAAAGCGAGTGTATGATTGCTCCAGGGTATTCCTCCCAGAAGAACATCCTTACAGAAGAGCAACATCCGCTTTCAATGGTAAATGAGAGAGAACCCAAGGCCTCCAATAACGACACCAACTGAATGGCTTAGAGCATATGAGAGATAGAAGGAGAAGGAGTTCACAGAAATGTTCAATTCAAATAGGGAGCCTATGTTCGATGATCCATAATTCTTCGACACCTATGTTGAGAAATTTCCCATGGGATGAAAAGGAGATCTATCTTTTATAACCTCCCATATTGGGAGCATCTTAATATTACCCACTTATTAGATCCAATGCATCTATTTAAAAATGTTTCATCTTCTTTATGGAGGAACATATCATCGAAACAAAGTGATACATTGGCTATTAGGAAAGATCTTATTACTTCAAAAACTAAAAAGAAACAGTGGCCAAGACTATTAGAAAGTGCAGGATCAGAGGCAGGCACTGGTCCCTCTAATTCATGGTATTTAAAAGAAGGTGATGTCCCATGGATTTAAAAAAAATGTGATCTTTCTTTGGCAAAGTAAGTTATAATGGGTGCGAGGGTGCCATCTTCATACGGCTTCACTACGATGCTGCTTCATTGTGGATGACCATTTTTCGGGGTTGAAATCGCATGAACATTTTAATCTTCTAAAAGTATGTATAATATCGAAAGCATGATTTTATTATTTGTTATCTTAATAAATTTTATCCCATGCATGGATCATAAAACATAACTAATTTTGTATATTATTGCATGTGTTTATAACTTTGCAATGTCATTATCCTTTTTTCATGTGTGGGTGTGTGAAATATGAATTCCCTCAAGACCTAGGACATGCCATATCTAAATTATTTGCATTTGTATGTTGGATCATGTCAAAGGAGATTCATGTGGCTAGCATTCCACAGTGGCGTCAAGAGATAGTTGAGATTGTTTGTATGTTTGATAAGGAATTGTTGATGAGTTTCATGGACTTGCAGGTTCATCTTCTAATCCATCTAGTGGATGAGGTTGAATTAGTTGGGGTGGTTTCTTGTCGTTAGATGTTCTTCTTAGAGAGGTACATGAAGAAATTGAAAGGTTTTGTTCGATAAAGGGCAAAACCCGAGGGGTCTATGGCAGAGGGGTACATATCGTATGAGTCTTTCTATTATGCCAGTGAGTACATCAACCAGATCGACAACAAACTAGTTGTGGTGATTTGGGACGAAGAAAGGGATGAAGATAAAAGAGAAGGGGAGTTGCTCCAAACGAGTGGAAAAAAGCGCTTGATAAAGAGTAATAAACTTATAATTTTTCAAATTTTAAAAAAGTAAATATTCATGTTGAACTTCGATATAATGTATATTTTGATCTCTATGTACTATATAATTTTGGTTTGATTTCATCAGCGAATGCAGAAATTGAAGCAATCTATAAATTCATTCTTTAAAATTATGAAGCGACACAACCATGGGTCGCATTGTACGAACACAAGAGGATGAAATGGGATAGTGATAGGAAAGAATTCAGACGGTTGAATGGTAGAAGTGTGCCTTATCCTAATCATTTAAAAGAAAATATGCCAAAAATATGCCCCAACAGTTGGGTTGCTGACCAGGTAAAAGAGAAATACGGTGCAACCGGTTGTTACCTGCACTCTGAAGAGGATGCACTAAACGTAGGGATTGGGTGCAACAACTCGGTAATAATCTATTTAATTTATATGTACATTTGAAACTTAATAATGCACCTTTCAAATGTAATTACATCTATATTTCATATTTTAACTGTTGGGTTATTATAAGACACATGACACTATGATTTTTGTAACTTTTTTTATAATAGGTGCATTTGTTCCCATCTATGTGGGCATATGGACACCATTTTCACACAGAAAATGTCGATGCTGGACACATCACACAAGATTGTGGAGTGGAATTCGAGTTCGACCAATCTAGTCGATCTAGCCACCATGATCAAAACCTAGTACGAGGGACGTTAGGTTATGTTAGAAAGATACAAGAGATCATTGAAGTGGATTTCTCTTCTTTCCAATGTGTTATTTTTAGGTGCAAGTGGCGGGACACCTTTGATCAGAATAATGTAAAGGAAGATCGCGATAGTAGGCTGATATGTATCAACTCTAGAAAGATGTGGGATGAAGCTAAGGAGCTCTAGGTTTTCCCCAAAAACTGCAACCGGGTGTTTTTTACCCAGATGTGTTGGATAGGGATTGGTGGTTCGTATTGAGACATGAACCTAGATCAAAACATATTTTTGAGAACAATAGTGTTATCATGCCATGCGAGTTGGAAGATAATGAGGGTGATCATGAGAACCGAGAGTGATATGGTACATGTGTTATTTCATCAATATTTATACTTTTTAAGATGGATTTTTCGAAACATTATAATATGTATTTTGAATTAATTGGTAATTTGCATTGTGTTAATGTTAAAATCAATATTTCACTTGATAATTTGCAATTATGTTGATCTCAAAAACAATGGCGTATTGTATAAAGTGTGTCTTTTTTTTTTAATGTAAGATCATAATAAAATAATGATAATTCTAAAGTACATGACTTTGTTTGCATTGTTTTCTAAACTTTATTATGTTGCAAAAATTCATATTATTCTAGATTTATTGTTTTACAATTATTTAAAATTTTACAAATTTAAAAATTTAAAAATTTCAATAAAATCATTTCACATTAATAAAATTAAAATTTTCACATTAATACAATTAATTTTTTACAGATATTTTACATACAATTGCACTTAAAATTACAATTACAATTAGAATTATAATTACAATTAGAATTACAATTTTACAATTTCACATACAATTACAGTTAAAATTAAAATTAAAATTTTAGAATTTTACATACAACTACAATTACAATTACAATCATTTCATAGTAATACAATTAAAATTTTACAAATATTTTACATAGAATTAGAATTAGAATTAGAATTAGAATTTTACAATTTCACGTACAATTACAATTACAATTTTAGAACTTTACATACAATTACAATTACAATTTCAGAATCTTACATAAAATTTACAATTACAATTTTTCAAATTTACATATATACCATTACAATTACAATTTTAGAATTTTACATACAATTAGAATTACAATTACAATTTTACAATTTTACATATATACAATTACAATTAAAATTACAATTACAATAATTTCACAATAAATTAAATATTACAATTACAATTAAAATTTTACAAATATTTTACATACAATTACAATTAAAATTAAAATTACAAATACAATTACAATTTTAGAATTTTACATACAATCAGAATTACAATTACAATTTTACAATATCATGATCATTTTATATTAAATTAATTAATAAACATCGCGATCATGATAACCATCGTACAAACGTCATATTCGACTAAAAAACACATTCAAATTCACTAACATCATCGTGATCATGATCATCTAACAAAACACAATTAACATTGCATAACATCATCACAACGCAAACATCAAATATACA
Source organism: Pinus albicaulis (assembly GCA_034641835.2). NCBI lineage: Eukaryota > Viridiplantae > Streptophyta > Pinopsida > Pinales > Pinaceae > Pinus > Pinus albicaulis. Next base: position 254,701,551 of record CM076577.1, on the reverse strand, counting down.
TCTCATGTGAAATAACTGCTATCACATACACATCTATATGTAAGCTACACATTAAATGAACAAATCTAACATGACCTAGCAATATACACATCATGATGATCACCAACATGTAAATTAAGTACAACTGCAACATGAACATAAAATACATGGACCATATATATATATAATTGAATAATGTCAAAATTATATAACTGTAATATAAATGTCATATATCAGCTAGTGGTATATCATTAATAACAGTACTAGTCGAGGCTTGTTCAGTCATTGGTGCAGCCTCGACAAGCTTAGATACATGCTGATCATCACGTGCCTGCTGATATTGTACTGGTGCCTCTTGCTGATCAGGATCAACTGTCAGCTGCTCATCATGATGACTTGACATGGTCGATGGTCCAGCCTGTTCATGATCATGAGTACTGTAGGATGCTAACTCGACATGGCTGATAGTCCAGCGCGCTCTCCATGATGACTACTGGTCGATGCTAGTGGAGGCTGCTCATCTGGCGCGACGCGAGGTGAACGATGATCTCTCCCTTGATCGTGATGCATTGCTGCTCGCGGACTACCGATCATGTGTTGCGTCTCGACCACAGCTATAACGTGCAAGGGCCCTCCTCAGCCGCGTAACTAAGGTCGTAGCTCCTACGACATGCTGGATTAGGCTGTACATGTCACGCAACATTCCTCTCCACATATGTAGCAGCCTACCATCGGCCTGTATGTCTTTCGCAGTAGCGGGCCTGACTCCCACCTCAACAAACAATACATAGAGTTGGTCACCCAAATCCATCCTCAATATACTATCAAGCCTATTGTGCCTAGCAAAAGGCGGTATCGGTGCACCAACAAGAGCAAGTAATGTTTGCACCGGCCTCATGATCGTCGACATCTGCCATATCCTGATCTTCATCAGGATCCACACCTGGATCATTTGGTGGCGCTAGGATGTCCTCGCCATCAAAAGACCCAATGTCTGAAAAATATATATAAGTACACAACAATAATTAGACAATTTCATTACACAATTTAATAAAAACAAGTTAAATAACATGTTAGAATAAATTAAAAAAAAACAGTAGTATACCTCTATCATCCGACGACTCATCATCGATGAAGAGGATGTTGGAACACCCTCGCCAATCCAAACCAACATAAGGACAGGGGACCATAACGAAGGGATACTCGTCAACACTGGCTAGAAAATCTAGTGTATCATGTGATATCCTCACAAAAAACTCAGTCTCGCCCCTCTTGGGCATCATTTGTCCCCACAGGTACATCCGTGCATCCAGCATCGGCCTACGAGGCTGCCGAACAAAAGTAGGCCTCGTCTTTGGAAACCTCTCAAAAAATAAACAAAAAATCTCTAAAGCAAAAGGAAAGTTGACCCTCCCTTATGCATGAGCACTAAATCTATCTAAGGCTGTACAGAACTGCCGCAAAAAAATGGAAGACCACCTGACAAGTCGTGGCTCCTGTACTAAAGAATCAACATAATATAGAAGCGGGCAACTAATGCGTTGCCTGTCGCTGGTGTTGTTTGAAATGGTTGAAATTATAAGTGAGAGGCACCTCACCTCCTCACTACCAAATGCAGCAATATGTAACTGACCTCTAGAAACCTGAAAATATGAAGGAGACAATATATCTGCGCTAATATATCTCTGGGAGTACACCAACTAAATCCCTGTTGCATAGCAAACTGGAATCTATGGGAATATGGAAAATCCACCCCTCTCCTCGATAGCCCTGTAATGAAATAGATGTCCTCCTTAGTGGGCGTGTACCACTAGTTAGGACCAACACGGAAAGCCTGTAGGTGGGCATTCCACCTGCGGATAAAATGTCGCAAAAAAAAACCATGGCCCTTTAGGGAAGTAACCTCCTCATAGAACTTGAGTAGGCCTACCTGCCTTAGGAGCCCCTGGGTAGCTACTATAATAGGGCAAGGGTACACATCTCTCTCCCTCTATTGTGCCTCCCACAGGAAAACCATGTTATACTGGTCTGCCTGTTATTGCTGCTGTTCCCTATCTTCTCTCCTTTCACATCTTTGAATGATTGACATATTAAATACAAATTTTTAATGAAATGAGACATGTATTTTGGAATATACATATATAATCTAAAAAAAAAAAACAATCGGTCGCCACAAAAAACAGGCACGCATTGGTCACAGTGTGTCTTTTTTTGTCGCACGCTGGAGGCGGTGCACTAGAAAATTTGCAACGCACCGGAGGCGGTGCACTTGCAAATTTTCAGCGCACCGTCCTCCTGGCATTGTTCCAAATTCAATGGTGTGGTGGTATAACAGACCACACCGTTGACTATGGATAAGTGTCAGGAGGGTGGTGCACTAACCAAATTATACGCCCCGGGGCGTATAGTTTGGTTAGCGCACCGACCTCCTGACATCAGTACATAGTCAATGGTGCAGTCTTTTACCAGGCTGCACTGTTGACCATGTCGAAATGCCGAAATGCGGTGTGCTGATAAAATTACGCGCCCTGGGGTGGATATTTCAGTCAGCGCACCACATTGCCGCTATTCCACAGGGTCAACGGTGTGGCCGGGTAATCGACCGCACCACACTTTTTTTGAAATTTTAAACTATCACAGTGTGCCTTTGTGTGCCCTAGAACCAGTGCAGATACCGTTAGCACCCGTTGCGGTGCGACCTGTAAATTTAGAGGCAACACCACGAACCAGTGCGAGTTGAACGGGTCGAGCGCACCACGTGAGGATTTATTTATTTATTTATTATTTTTTTAAGTTTAATTTTAAGCTAATTTACAATTCTAATCTGTTAAAAGGCTTAATTATGGAAAAACAAGAAAAATACCTGTACATTTGGCCGTTGAGGAGGCATATTGACTGTAGAATTTGCAAAACTAAATTTTCCTACCGTTTTTCAAAATTTAAAATGGAGATTGGTGGGCAATGCAAAACAATAGTGCGTGCAATGGGTGCAATGGGAGCACCGATGTCAAGGTGCCTCAGACAAGGAAAATTTACACTGGTGCTTGAGAGCTTTGGAACATTGAAAATTGAAAATGACATTTTTTTGCTGTAATTTATTATTATTATTTAACCCTGTTCTAGTGCACGGGGTTTTATAGGCGCATTGATGCGGTTTCTTAAGACCGCACGGGGTGGTTTCGGTTTTTGCGCGGGGTTTTAGGACGCAAGAGTGCATAATATTTTGAAAGCACCAGTGTGTTACAGTAATAAGATGCACCGGTCGGGTTTGTACGAAGTGCACGGTGTCCCGGTATGCCAATGTTTTTTGCGCACCCGTGCTTTCTCTTGTTGAACACACCGGTGTAGTTTAGGATGATAAGCGCACCAGACGAAAAACATCCGCAAAAACCTCCACCCGCCAACCTCCTCTAGTAACCTCCGCTACAAACCGATGTCTGGGGTATTTTTATAAGGGGTTCGTCAAAAACATCTGCTAGAGGGTCTTTTCCTTGTAGTGTTTGAATCTAGATCGAGGGCAGTTAGCTACAACAAAGACTGCAATGTGGCTAGCCTATGGTTGGATGCAAAGATGAAGTTTCTCCTTCAGTTATTGGGCATCTCTAAACACAAAAATAAGTGTAAATTTCTTATGTTTTATGGATTATGATGAATCTTGTTACATTGTGAATGATGCAAGATCATGTGTATTGGTAAGTGTAAATGAATGCTTGAGCTCCCAATATCACTATTATGTTCATGATTATAATGATTTCATGTATGTTCATGCAATTTAAAGTATGCATGCAATTATTTTTCATCATTAAGTGGATGGTGAATGGGAGCATGTGTGTTTATGATCAATTATTTGCTTTCTATATTTATTAGTATACCTGGGTTATCCAATCCCTACGCTGACTATTTTTTCAAATTGAAAATTCGGGCATTAGGCCTTGGGTTGTAAGTTCCTTGAGAACATAGAAGGTTGGGAAAGGAACAGTCACCCCTCTGCTTTATAAACCCAACCTATGTCATTATATATCATATTCCTATGTCTTTCGGGCCAATAAGTAGTGGGAGTGATTGCCTCCCTTTTATGTTAGCAGGCTTACACCGAGTGGGAACTAGTGGAAAAATGCTCTAGTGGAACCGTGACACATGAATAGCCATTTCCCATTGGCCATCACCCATCAAATGTGGTGATGAAGTTTGAGGAACAAGCAGGGGCTGATACAATTGGCCAAACACTGGTTAACAACAAATGAAGGACTAAAAGAGTGGGGTCCATATGGTCCATATAAATCATGTGAGTGCATCAGTGGAGGTTAGAAAATATGTGTCATAGTTCCATTATGGAACCTTACCACTTCTCACTTCCCACTATATCCTTCCCCTTAATTGATGTTGAGCGCCACAAGTGGCGATAACCAACATCACTATGATGTGGGATTCACTGCAGGATCCACCAAGATGACCTGTTAGAGTTTTGTGGAGGCCACTTGGGTAACACGTGATCAGTACAATGGCATGGCCTCTTTTTATAGGTTGAACTTTAATAAAGTGTATCTTTTTATTTGGGAATCAAATTGAGGTAAAATTGGCATCACCGAAAATTTGTTGATGAGTTGAGCACAACAGTGATATCATAAGGTAATTCTGCAAAGTTGCAAAAATGAGGGTTTTTGCTATTCCCATCTTCATAACAAACCTTTGGTATTAGGTTAATGATAAGTAACACATTATTTAGCTTGGGAACCTTTAAGGGGTTGGAAGGGATGTGGTTACAGTATAATATGTTTTAATTTTTTTTTTTTATTGGATTAAAAGTAGTAAGATGCTCTATAGTCAAGTGCGAGGAATATGTTGTTATGTTAATGTTAAATAACATTATATTAAAACATCTAAAAAAAAGAAATAGAAGTTAGTTTTGTTTGAGTGCAATTACAAACACACACACACACACACACACACACAAACACACACAAACATACACATACATATATACCTAAAAGTATTTGATCCCTCTCAGTGCTTTATAAATCCGAATTTAATTTGGATTTACATTGGTATTTAGGCACAACAAATTTACCAATACTTTTATGTATTGTTCATTCAATATATCAACCACACTTTGATACACATACAAGTATGTTGAAAATCCATGAGGTGTATGCCAATTAGTCTGTGTGGGGTCTTCTCCTCATCAAGTGTTAGGTCCAAATCTGATGGGGAGGGGGTTGAGAGTGGAACCCTTTGTGGGGGCTACATTGTTCTAAGTTCAGTTGATTCTTGTACAATCTTGTTGACAATATCTCGCTATTGGGAAAATCATTCCTCCATCCAAATTATAAGCTTATCTCAACCTAAAGACACAGAAACATGTGAAATATATTATTAGGATGATGAGTTTTAGTATTATTTAGTTAAATATAAATTTATTTAATGTATAACATGTTTATTTTTTAATATTAATATTTATTTGTGATAGTATATTATAGTATGTTTATTTTAACTCTATATCTATGATCAAAAGGATGCAAAATAATAATTGAAAAAAGAAAATATACATTTAATTACTAAAGGGGGGTATTAAGAAGTGAATAGTAATAGTAATACTAATATAAAAATAAGATAAAAAGGAACTTGAGGGCCATGATAAGTGTTGCACAAAGCACATATGGCTTCTAATTTTTCAATAGACTGCAGGATGACTTAGGGTTTCTTTTTTTTTCCATTCTAAGGATCTTGCTAAGGCAGTCCCCTCTCCCCTTTTTGAACCCCTAGTCATATGCAAAGGTTCAATGGAAGACAAACTAGTGGAAATTTTCGACGATTGGTATGAAGGACAATGAATCTGGGTGCTTCAACATGAGGTTTGACTTGGTCTTTCCATGCCGCGCAGAAGGGACCCTGTAGTCAATGAGCTAGTAATGAAAAAATAAATAGTGCCCTTAGCCTCCACGTCCTTTGAGTCTGCATTGGAATCCTCCCAAAAGGGTTTTTTTTTTCATGGGACCTTCATGAAGCTATTCCATCTGAGGGACCCAAAGTCAAAATCGCTCATCTGGTTTCTTCACCCTTTTTTTCCACTGATTCCATCGAATGTATCTAAATTTGCCTAAAGCAAGGTGTCTTGTCTCTAGTGGGTGGTGGAGATGGCTCAGACTAGGGTTGGTTGGGGACAACTTTTGTGCAACCCTATGGTGGTGTCTCAATCTGAGACTGAGACTTTTAGTCTGGCGGATGGCTCGTACTTAGAGCACTTCCTAAGTCTTCATTCTCACATCCCGCTGGTGGTTTGATCTTCAGGTTAGGAGGAAACTTGGCTATTGGATCACATGGCTTTAGAAGAAGACTCCCAAATATTTCCCCTCTGTAATTTCTCAGTCAGAGTTTTTTGTAGTGGAGGATTGTTTGGCATACTTGTTGGTGTTTGCAGGATGCATGTTCTCAGTGAATGGGCGGTTAAGCCATGCCCCTATAGTTTCTGTCTTGGTGGCATCTGTAACATGTACTATAACCCTCCTATACACGTTCAATAACTCTACTCCAGGGCTCAAATATGTGTAAGATCCAGTGGTACACCCAAGAACTATAGCTTTTTTGGAGTCGTTTCCACCCAATGAAATGAAGAATATGGGTGGAGAAAATCAAACCATAGGAATGTGGACAAGAAATAAGAAGTATCAGTGTGCCATTCGAAAACAGGGAGGAAAAAAAATGGTGTTGGGTGGTGATATTTAAATCCATGATATTGAATCAAATTTTGAGTTGGTTATAGTGGGTCGTGCCACGGGTCGTCGTTCAACATTTCTTCTCTCAAGTCTTAGGTAAAGCAGCATTGGGGACAACAAATTGACCCAATGCCTTCACTACCATATTTAGCATGGGGTTGGTTATGTTCCAAGTTATTTTCTAGGGAGTATATGACCTGGGTCCTATCAAAAAATTTGGAAATGGAATCAATCAAAATTTTGTTTAAGAGGTGCTCACCACTATTCGACACAAAGAAAGAAATCTTGGAGAAATCGCGTATATGGGTTCATTTTCCAGCATTTCCCATGCAATTCTAGCTTTGGCAAGATTTAAGAGAAATCAAGAATTATTTAGGGGAATTTCATGATGCAGACACGCCATTCCATTTGATAGAGGTTATGAAAATTTCTCGTATATTGGTTAATATCGAACACAAGGGAAGGATTGATGGCAACATTGGAAATTATGATGCCAAATTAATCTCACCTTCAAATTTTGGATTATGAGGGGATCCATTTTAGATGTATGTGGTGCCATGAGACTAGGCACATCATTAAGGATTGCTCGCTTCCTTTCTTTGAGTACAAAGGGATCAGGGATGGTCCTCTCTCTAAAAAAATAATTCTCCCTCAAGAGGATTCGATTGTAGCGAAGGAAGTTGAGCTTGCCAGTTAGAAGGAGGAGATAATTGACCTCTTTATAATTTCCATGGTTCTTGATGAGGCATCAGGTCATCGCGAGGAGGAAAAGAGCTCTGAGCCACCCCCTCCACTCCCCATTTTGGTAGCACCTTCTATGTTGGAAGCACCAATGCTAGGTAATTTTCCTATTTCAACTTCTTTATCATATTTAATTTATTCATTGGTGATTTTGGAAAAGGATAAGACTGCTCAACTGGTTGTTACACTAAAATTTCTTCTTTTCGATACATTCTTGTTTCCTCCTCTTCCCCATGTATTCCCCTTGGTCTCATTTACTACCTCATCAACTATTGTTTCAATAAGAAAGATCCATAATTCTGTTTCCTTGGGCTTGTCTTATATATATTTTCTTCATTTCAGGTCAGCTCAGAGGTCAATGAATCCCATAGTTGGAAAATATTTTCCAGTATCAGATGGGAAAGGGAGGGCTAGAAAATATCACATGGTAAAATCCCAAGTCTAAGCTCATTTATATGTGGTTGTTGGGAAGAAAAAATACATCATTGGGGTGCTTCGTGAAACAAAGGTGGTAGTTGGGTTGCTTCTATGATTATATAATGCTTTAACTATAGGGGATTGACCAACCCTTGTGAAAAGTTGTGGATTGATTCTCACCTAACATTATTTTACTTTAGAAACCTTGGGGGATGATTCTTCGTTAGAATTTTTTTGGAGGAATTGTTAATAGGATGGAATTTTTTTGTTCAGACCCATGGGTGATCGGGTGGTCTAGCCATTGGATGAAACCTCTGGAAAATCAAAATTTTAAACCAATTGGGGATGGATTCGGTGTTGGGTATGGAATTTTTTTGATTTAGAACTAGATATGGAATTTAGGGTGGTCAACATATATGGACCGTTTTCAGAGCGACCTCCTTTCTAGGAATCCCTTCTCTAGAAACATTTGCTCTCCTTCGAGAATGTGATTTTGGGACAAGATCTCAACTTCTCCCTGGGGGTGGCTAAAATTTTTCACCCCCATGCATGACCGGACCCGCTTACAAATTTTTTTGAGCATATTTTTATTGATAAAAATCTAATAGAAGTGGAAATGACAAAATTATGTCCAACTTAGAGAAATCATAGAATAACAGATGCCAGAGTGGCCAAAAGACTTGATTGTCTTCATCTGTTAAAATATTTAGCGGAAAGGATGCCTTTAATGTGGCAATGGATCAAACATGGGGATGCATCCGATCATTACCCTATATTTTTAGAAATTAGTGGGATGGGTAAATAATTGATGGTCCCCTTGGTTCCTTTTTATCTCGAGCCTAGGCTCTCTACGAGAGTTCAATTTTATAAGAACATTGGCCAATTTAAAAAGGTCACGATTAACTGGGTTGCTCTCAAGAGAAGATGGGACAATCAAGAAATTAAGGATATTGAGAAGGAATTAGAGGACTTGGGAAAATTTGAGGATGTGGGGTACCTCAGTAAATATTTGAAGACTATCTTTCTTCTTGTTAAAGCTCAGAGAAGGGAATTATTTGATGAAAAATAATATACATGGAGGCTCAAGAGTAGATCCATCTGGTTGGATGCAGGGGTTGAAGACACAAATTCTTCCAGTATTATGCGAAGGGGAGGAAAATGGCCAACACCATTTGAAAATTAGATAATTGCGAAGGTGTCCTTGCCTCCATGTTCAAGGAGATTGAAAATATGGATAAAAAACACTTTGGAAACCTATTCAAGGTTAAAGAGAGAGCATCCATTGATGAGGTGATCGAGTTGGCCTAGTTGTTCCTATGTTTGTTGAGGAAGATGACAATCACAGTTTAATGGAGGAAGTTTATGAGGACGAATTACAATTGGTTCTCCAGAATTTCCAAAAGGAGAAAAACCCAAGTCCAAATGTGTGGCTGGTAGAGTTCTTCTTAGGCCTCTATGATTTATTAGGGAACAATCTGTTGATGGTAGTGGAGGAATCTAGGCAAACATAAATATTATTTCCTCTTTCAATACTATTTTTATTGCATTAATTCCAAAGGATGATAACCCCAACTACTTTAATGACTTCAAGCCCATCTATCTTTGCAATGCATTTATAAGATCAATGCAAAAGTAATTGCTCAACGAATAGAACTATTTTCTCGAGAGTAATTTCCAGGAAAAAATTGGTTTTTTGAAGGTCATCAGATTCATGAGGAAATCAGGGTGGCACAAGAAGGCCTTCATAGTCTTAAGACAAATAATATTAAAGGTGTCATTTTGAATATCAAGCTTTCAAAATCTTATGATTGTGTTAGCTAGATCTAACTTTGCCTCCTTTTAACACACATAGGTTTTGATGTACCTTTCATCACCTGGGTCATGATTTGTCTCTCTTATACTTCATTTATTGTTCTAATCAATGAATTTTCTTCCCCTTTATTTCAATCCCAAAGAGGGCTACGCTAAGGATGCCTCCTTTATACCTTGTTGTTTTTTCTTGCGGTTGAAGGTATATGTCGACTTTTATCAGATGTCAGGCAGTAAGGTTTTTTTTGGGGCATTATGGTGGCCCAGAATATGGTAATCACTCATTTACTATTTGTCGACAACATCTTGGTTTTCTGTGATGGCTCAAGAAGAGAGCTGGATTTTCTACAACAATATTTGTCCTTATTCAGAAGAGCCACATGCATGGAAATCAATATTGCAAAATCATCTTTGATGAGTCATATGTTGGATGATATGGAGCTCCATTTTGCTAAAAATTTATTGTCTTTTAATTCCACTCCTTTTGATAATGGCTTAAAGTATTTGGGTTTCCATTTGAAACCTAATTATTACATGAAAGAGGATTTGTTTTGGTTATTAGAAAAACTTGCAAAGTTATTGAAATATTGGAGTGTAAGATAGTTATCTCGAGCAGGGAGACTAATTCTCATTAAATCAATCTTGGAAGAAATATTTGTCTATTGGATGGCCCTTAAATGGGTTACAAAGGGAATCCTTGAGAAGCTATGAAAGGTGTGACTATGATTCCGTTGGGTGGGGTCCTTTTGGTGGCGTCTAAGGATAATTTTTTTATGCCTTGGGTAAAGTGGGATGAAATCATAGTTCCTAAAGCATGGGGTGGATGGGGCCTCAAAAATTTACCTTTGTTTGCAATAAAATTAGCGACAAAGGTTGCCTGACATTTAATGACTACTCACAACCTATGGAATGATGTAGTTCACTCTAAATATATCCATCCTTATTCTATTGAAGAGTGGCCAAGACTCCCATACAAGGGCTGAAACAATATGTCAAATATTTGGAAAGCAATTATTGCTTCCTTATATCTCATAGAAGAAGGGGTCTCGTGGTGTGTTGGGAACGAGATGAAGTTGAGGGTGGGTATTAATCCATGGTCAAATTGTGATGGTGTAAAAGTTGGGCTATCACAAAGTCTTATCGACTTTCTTAACAAATATGGCACTTTTTCTCTCAATTTGGCTGGTAATCAGGGAACCACCACCACCTAGGAATAGGGATGGAAATCAGTAGAGCAGTTGGGTATTGAAGCAGAAACTGAAAATGAGTGGTGAGAATATACAATATCTTTGAATATGGCCCATGTTCGGTTAACACATAGAGAAAATGAATTGGTCTGGGCCCATTCCCCCTTCACCTTATTGTTGATAGAATGCAAGGATACCTAGCCTAGTGGTGGAAACCATTGTGGAAGATCAAATTCACAACCAAGTCCGGATATTTATGTAGTGTCTTCTAAAAAACAAGGTCCCAACTTAGGATAGCATGCAAAAAAGGAATTTTGAAGGTCCTATATGGTGTGCTCTATTCAAGGAAAATTTTGAGTCTTTTCAACACCTTTTCATTGAATGTCCTTTCACAAAGCAAGTTTGGGATATGCGCAAGAAAAAACCTTCATTTTCATCCTCCTAGTCTAGAAATAATATGCTAGAGGCCTGAATATCATGGTAAAGTAACAATGCATTGAGAAATTAAATAATATTGCCTCTGATTTTGTGCTGGGGCATCTGGATTGCAAAGAATAGGGGAGTGTTTTAGGATTCCCCTTCTTTTCCAAACAATATTGATTCTCAAATCCTTACAATATTTTCAAATATTACCAAAGAATCCCAGGTCTATGACCCGAGAATAATCACTAAGGAAGAGATTGACAAAAATATCCCCTTGAATTTTTATTTTATTTTATGGTGCATATCAAGGAGAGGATAAAATATGTGAGCGAGGGAATGCCCTCTACTTTTATAATTCTCATTATTTATAAATGGATATGGGTTTGGGACATGGTTCAAATAATTTTGTAGAACTTATGGTTCTTAATATTTTATTGCTCTTTGCAAAAGAAAAAGGATATGTATCTCTTCAAGCTTTAAGGGACTCCATGCTTGTGATTAATTTGTTTTGCGGAGTCCAAAGGTGTCACAACCAACTTATGCTTCGATTAGTTAAGGATATGCAACATATTAAAGCTAATTTTGATAATATATCTTGTAGGCATGTATATAGGGAGCATAACCATATTGCAGATCAACTTTATAAAGAAGGCCTTAGGAAGGATTTTGGGCAGTGGTTAATAAAAGAAACAAAGGAAGTTGAAATATCTGAATTCTACCATTTCCCTTTCATAGACACTTTACACAATCAAAAAATTTAATATATCATTTTGGTTTTTGTTAGACTTTGTATGAAAGGACTTTTAGGTCATATATTTATGTATATATCGTTTCCATAAGGAACAATTTTGATTTCATTTTTTCGGCATGTATTTTTCTCTCTAGGAGGTGTTTAAACACCTCAGGTACAAATAAATCAATCCTAACTTATAGAATGCATTTGAGGAATGCGTTGACATATTTTAATTATGTATCATTTTCACAATGAAATAAAATTGCACTTTTTTTCTAAGGAAAAATATTTTCTTTTCCCCCAAGGAAAAATCATAATTCCCATTTATATAACGAAAATTGCATGTTGTAGATGTCTAAAGCATATGAAAAATCATGCTAACTTTTTTTTTTGAAGCATACCAACCTTACCTGGTACCCTAGATAGAAACCTCACAAGAAAGATAACACTAATCTATTCTTTCCTACCCTTTTTTTTTCTCCACTTTTTACCAATCATCTGAGTTGGGAGTGGAAGATACAATAGCCATCTGATGTTATTCTGTATTTACAATTGTTTCTTTATTAGAGTCTAAAATTTCTCACACATGTATCCTTTTGTTCCTCTTAGCATCAGGTTTGCACCTTTCCATAAAGGTCCAAAGGCTATTTTTATCAGTTCATTATGTAAAGTCATGGTTATGTAAAGGGCCTATAAAATTTCTTGTGTAAATTTCTATATAAGCCTAGGGACATGTCTAATCAAAATTTTTTCTCCTAACCCTAATTTATGCTAAATTTACTATAGTGCTTTGACCTATAGTGAAATTTCAGATAAAAAGATTTAAGAATTAGTTTTCAACACTCTAATGTCATTCTTTTGAGCGAAAAAGTTTTTATTAATAAAATAATACCCCTCCTTATTCACATTTGACATATTCCACCCTTGTCATGCACAATAGAGTTGTTGAAGAAAAACCCTAATTTGCCCTCTTTTGCTTAAAACAAAGTTTTCCAGCAAATCTAGATTTGCAGTTTTTGTGTGCGGAAAACTTGCTGAGTGTCTTACAACCTTTAACTTGAGTGTTCCAAGGTTAGTAAAAGTATTTTTAATTCGGTGAGATTTAAAATATGGGTTAGTTTGGTCATGTAAAATATTTGAACCCGATGGAATTTATTTTTAGGTATAGCCTGAAATGTTAGATATTTTCAGAAATGCAGGTTGGGAGCGAGTCTTTCATCGTTTAAGTGGGAAGAATTTTAGTTGATGCCATGATTTTTTATTTTCTGTCAATGAAAATACTGCTAGAATTAGGACACTATAGTTGCTTATTACATAGGAATCTATTGTTGAAGCAATGGGTTTGAATTTCTTCCTGAAGGGGGACTGTCAGAATCAAGATTAGGATGCAGGGGTCCCCCAAAGTACGTTGAAGCCTCAATGCTATGCTGCACTTAGAACTATTCAAATATTTTTCACATGTGAAGGAAGGTATTCTAAAGCCTACTTGTGTCATATGAGGTTTCTTTTTCACTTGACAAGTTTTAGAAAAATTAATTTACCATATTTCCTACATCAAAGTTTGCTAAAAATGTTCACTAAGTCAAGAAAAATACCTGAGCTACAATCCCATGACATTTTTCATCATGGCCTAATTAAAATCTTATATAATCATGAGTTAAATAAGCAGGTGGAACAATTGGGGGAAATGTGACAAAGAAATCCAAACCCACATGTAACTAGAAGATCAAAGAGAGGTCAAAACATAGTTTCTGCCCAATCATTAGATCAGGAAACAAATATAGCCAGCTCTAGGTTGAAAAACATGATGAAGTCCATGTGGTAGCACAAAATATTAATTTTATGAAAGGAAGACTAGAAGCCAACAAAATATTATAGTAGAAGATGAGGAAACAAAACAGAAAGCATCAATAATAAAAAAGGGCAAGCAGAAAATTGAAACAGAGGATGAAGAAGCCGAAACAAAGCCTAGGGTTTATGGTAAAATAATTCACACTCTCCTTACTAATAAATTGAGACTAAATTTCAAATATATAATGAAGCCTAAGATGAGAGAAGAATTTATTATCATTGATGCAGAAGATAATACTGTGCAGACTTCAAAGAGTAGAAAGAGACAAAGGAAAAAAAATCATGTTAAAAAGAAGAATGAAAAAACCCTAAAGGCTTATATAAGTCCACAAAAACCTACTAGAAGGGTGATAAGGAGTAAAAAAAGCCAAAAATCCTTTCTCAGGCTGCAGAATACATAAAGAAATGAGCAGTTGACTTCAGGGGCAGAGTATTACACAAAACCTAATTTTGTTGCTACAAACCTTAATGGTTCTTCAAGCATTTTGGCTTACTTAGGTTAAAATTTTAGTAGTAAATTATTTTTGAATATACTCTGGTTGAACATCATATATTTTTCTGGCTAAGGGAGTACGAGTCAACACGAGAAAAGAAAACGGTGAAGGAAGCAGACAATTACACAATTTTGGCATAATTTCCTTATTCATGCATAAGTTGGCTACAAGGAAGGAATACAAATTTGGTTCAAGATATCAAACCTGTAAACAAGTAGAAAGTTTCAAATCCTTTCTTGCAATAGTAATTCACTATTGTTCTCGGTTATTAGTAGGAGAGATGAATAACAATCTTGTACTCCCTTTTGACCATTGATTATGTACCAGATTAACAATATCAGTAGCTAAAATGATAGGGTTATTATGGTTTTTTTCAATTAAACTCTAAAATTATGTAAATATTTTGTAATTATTTCTACCATAATTTTAGGAGCTTAACTCTATTTTATTTTCCTATATATTATGTTATCGTATACATTGTTCCAAGGCTGAGAATGAAAACCGACGGAGGTAACCTCAAACCACTTGGGATTTGGTAGCTAGCCCTACCAAATCAGAGAGGGCTCTCTTTGTGATATTGCAACCAAAATATGATTGAATAAAGTTAAATATATTAGGCTAGGTCTGAGCTCTAGGGTTTTAGAAATTTAGGGTTTTTGTTGGATCAGGAGGAGAGGTCAAGGAAACTAGGTCGGATCTAAAAGATTGCAGTTGTAGGGATACAAAGCGGCATGAAAGGTATGTTCAATGGAACTTTAAGGTTGTCAATTCTAGTGTAGGATGGAAAATCAAATGATCAAAATGAGCATGACAAGCATGAGTTCATTTATCAAAAAGATGAACAACATAAACATGAAATTCCTACCAAAATAGATCATAAGTTTAAAGAATTATGTTTAACATATTATAGGAATATCACTAAAAAACATATATATGGAAAGAACATGAATTAATCATTCATAAAATTGATTTACAGTAGAAAAAAAATGCCACAAAATCACACCACATGAATCCCTATATAATATCTGCAACTGAAATTGCATTTCTGAAAATGTCAACTGTATACAAGACTCCAAGCCTTCTACTCACTGATGTACAACCTTGATTTTGAATGAAAAATAGATAAAAATAGACCAAAACCTTATTCCCCTCTCTCAGGAGATGAATCCCTCAAGATAGGATCAGTTTACACAAATTTCTCCAACCAAAACCTAAGATTAGGGAGGTTAAAACAAACTCTCCTTTTAGCCTTTGACTGACCTAGCCATCATTAATGATCCTCAAAATTACATAAATATGAAATTTAAAAGCATAGTTACATTCATATAAATCATGTCAACTTGAAACAAGATGAATTACATCATGAAAAACAAAATTTGACTAAAAACTCGAAAAATTGACCTCTAGGGAAAAGCGCAGTGCCATCTTGCAGGGCACTTTTGATTGCCTCCCTGAGATCTAAATGCTAATCTGAAGGTACCATTGGAAATATTAGGATGTATAGTTTTCCATAGAATCATTAAGAAAGAAAAATGGCCTCTCCAAGGCTGATAAAAATGCATTCTCCCAATGTCACTCCAAAAGCACAGCGACTGGGTAATAAAGGTGGTAGAAAGTGAGTTTTTAGCATGTTTTTTCACTTTTATCTAAATCTATTTGCTGACATGGCACAAAGAGTGGATTAATGAGAAATGAAGGTGATTATCTGTCCATTTATGTAGGATTTAGGTCATTTTTACCTCTGAGGGAAAAGCGCAGCACTAAGGCGCTGCGCTTTTGGTTGCCTGCTATTTCTTGTTTTAAGCCAAAAACACCAAAATTTCAAAAATTTACAAAATTTTCTCGAAATTTGCCCAAAATTTTCCCATAAAGTTAGAAGATGACGTGTTAAGCTAAGAGGGAGGCATCAACCAACACAGAAAGTTTGTCCTTCTCCTTTTTCTTCATTAGGTTTTGCCTCAATTTCTTCTCCAATTGCTTGATTTTGATTTGAGAGATCCCGTTACTTGTGCAATAGTGCATGGAAATGTGCCTCTAAAGATTTTTATTCTTCTTAGCCTTCTCAAGAAGCTTCTCTAAGTGGAAATTGAACTTTTCAAGCCAAAACTCCTTATCTTGCTCAATTTATGCTGCAATTAGGTCATCAAAGTCTTCTTGACATAATGGTGGAGATGGTTGAGTTTTGTACTCTAGCTGCCTCTTGAGACCTCTTGTTCTTGGAATCCTTGGTTTTTCTTGCTATTATTGATACTCTAGATCATCAACATCAACCACTAACTTACCTTTGTCACCATCCTTCTCCAAATCTACTTTGGGCTTGCTAGGAAAAATTTGTTTGACTTAGAGCTTCTTATTCTCCTGCCGAAGGAATGTGATCATGAAGTTTGCCTTTGAAAGCTTGTCCTTTAGATCTCTAATATCAAATTATTTCTCTTTGATGATCTACTCTGATGACTTGAACTCCTTATGAATCTCTATGTTTGCCATGTGAGTGTCAAGATGTACCTGTTATTCTTCTTGTAATGGTGCTTCTTGTTGATGCACTGATGTCTCTTCAACTACTGTAGGCTGAGCCATTTCCACACTGCTAGGAGAAAACATTAGCCTCTTTCCTTTAGTGTATGTCTTAGTCACCTCAGCCCTAGGCGTCCTTGTTATAGGTTTTCTTGTAGAACCTACTTCTTGTTTCCTTGGTGAATCCAATGGTGTAGAATGACTGCTTGATTGAGTTGGAGTAGGCAAAAGTGAAGCTGAATGCATGAAACCATCCCAAGACAAATTGATATCTGTGAGATGATGGCAAAAAATTGTTTTCACCAAGCCATGATGGAACAAGCTTGCATGATGATATTTCCCTTTGCTATGTACCTTCTCTGCCATTTTGAGCAACCTCTGTAAAGGTAGTGAGGTAGGTTGAGAGCTTTGACACCGGTGAAATGGATTAATAGTCTAACGTGATACTGATATAACCTTTAGAACCTAGCCTCAAATGTGAAATATTTCATGATAATATTTCAAGAGGGGCATACTTATCCAGCAAGTGTTTAATTGAAAAAATGTGCTTTGGAGCAACTTTATATGGAGGCTTAAAAAACATTTTGTAGTTTTCAATGTCTAGGTCCCTTCTTTTGAACCAAAGGTCCCCATTGTTTTGGATCCCTGTAGCTATGGAAATTGCCTTTGCTGAAAGAGTAAACACAACCCTTGAAATGGTTACCTTATCCCTCCTCAGACTGTTGGAAAAGGTGCTCGTAGGTTTCTTATTGAAACCAAGTTCTTCAACATTTTGGCAAAAAGAAAGGCAACCTGCATCTTCGAATGATATCTTGAGAAATGGTGAAGCCATGATATCTTGCAATGTGGTGGGTTCCTATCTAATGATTTTACCTCCCTTATGCCTCATTTTATTTTTAGTCTCTGAATCCATGGGAAACCCTAGCTCATAAGGAAGGGAAATTAGGGTTTTAGTGTAGGAAAAACATGGGATTTTAGGTAGTTTTAAGAATGGAGGGGAATGTAGTGGTTTTAGGGTCTCTAAATACTTTGGAAAATTTATGGGGGTAGGGATAGATGTTTGGGAGTGTATGGAGGTGGAATTTTAGGAAATGAGTGAGGCGAAGGGGTGAAAAAGGGGAAAACATAGTCCTACCCTAGGAAAGTGTAGTGTAGGCTAGGGTTTGTAGGGAAATGTGTAAATGAGGGACAGGGATGAGGGTAAATGTCAAATATGGAATATGAAAGGTAGGGGAGGGTGATTGAGCATGAATATGAGGTTTTTTGTCCGCAAAATGGACCAAAGAGACTTGCTTGAACAAAAACACAACAAACCCTAGGAGAGGGGATTTCTGAGCCTTAAAGCATGAAATTAAATGAAAGAGAGATGTATTGGTGACCTACTTAATTATTTGGTGTGCTGGAACCTGCCCTTGATGAAGAAACCATCGTGGATGAGAGATTTTCCTTCCTGAAGAAAAAATGTAGCAAAGGTTGAGAAAAGCGCAACACAACCAGTGAAAAGTGCAACACATCAAGATAATTATCCTTTCCAAGGCATGAAACCGATCTTCAGAGGATGGAAATCTCCTTGGTGACTGAATGATGTCTCATGAAGTTGAAATGAGCAAATGACATGCTTGGTTGGTCTTTTAAAAGGCTGGAATTAGATTTTTCTCCTTGGTGGTGATGTGGCCCCACCTTGTCTTTTTACGATTTAATTTGATTGCTTGTGTATTACAATTTTTAAACATTATTACATACATTTACATGATGATAAAGATAAAAAAACATTTCTTGAGATAATTATAGATATTTTCCCCTATTAATACTCCTCTTAATGGTGACCTTGATGGTGAAATGACCTATTTACATGACTTTGACAACATGACCTAATGATGACCCTACATGGAAAGATAAACTGAATGATAACCACAATGACCAAGACACTCTTTCAAAGGACAATGACCTGACCATGATGATTTTTATTGACTATAAAGATGAAAGGAGAAGTACTGACCTAGGTAGACTAACCAATACTCAAAGTTTTAGTTTAAAACCTATTGAAACTATAAAAAATTTCCCTAGGACCCTATAAACAATATGAAATAGCATAATTTGATCATTGGTGACTGACAGGACTGGCATAAACTAACATATTACATGAAAAATATGGAGAAAGGGTTGGTTTTTTGAAAAAGGAATAATCACTATCTGTGTATTTTGAATGCTTTAATCATTTCAGTTTTCCAAGATCAGTAGATTCCACTACACGGAAAATACCCTCTAGTGGAGGTTATAAAGGAGGTTTTTAGTGTTATAAAATTGGCCAAAATTTTCAAAACAACATTTTCTACAACATCTGTTTTTGGTAACAGAGGTTTTGATAGAGCTTCTAACGAAAATTCAACACAACTAAAAAAAAACTAGGTAGTCTGAGCTTTTTACGAATGTTTCTCTTATCAGTGCGCGCATCAGGTATGGACGCACCGATGCGTTTTATCTTGTATGCACCCATACTGTGAACATACCAAGCACCAGGATGGAAAACAAATTTCGGAAGCCCCAGGGCGTTTAGCAAAGTCTCGGTGCGTGTCACGCACAAATATGCACCGAGACGATAAAAGGCGCATGCATCGACGCCATTAAGGTGTAAAAACGTACTGGGCCATTAAGGTGTTAAAACGCACCAGGCCATTAAGTTATAAAAATGCACCAGTACGTCAAAGGAAAACCCTACTAGTGCATGCAGTGCCTATACGCCCAGGTCGTAGTCGTCGCTAAAGCACACCGAGCGTTCTAATTGGTATTGGTATTTGGTGCGGTGATCATAGGTTGTAGAAACTCACCCGTGTGTAGTATCATACAAATGCACCGATGCGCAGTATCACAGACACACACACACCGGTGTTCATTTTATATTTTTTAGAAACATCGACCTGTTACAGTGCAATTATTTTGATTTTTAAAAATTCATTATTCATCAAAAGTGAGAACATATCTTTTAACAATATTCATATCAATTAAATTTTTATTAGTACATTTGAATGTGATGTTTGGATGAATTTTTTATATCATATCATCATATTTAGCATCTCTTCATTATAATATTTAATAATCCACATATTTAATTCGTGGTGTAACATTTCACAACAACAATGGATAACACAATAGAATAAATTAAAACGTATTTTATTATATATATATATATATATATATATATATATATATATATATATATATATATATATATATATATATATATATATATATATATATATATATATATAAGACACTCTTGTCCTTAAAATGGGACAATTATTGGTATCCCTTTGTCTTTCAATTGGGACACTATGTCCATTACATTAAACGAAATGTCTGACTTCACAGACAAATATTTCAAAAAATACAACACCTTGCTTTGATATCCAAACATATTGATCATCATTCTTTGCTGGAACTGCTGTCACTGCTCAAGCTACTTCCATGACTTGGGCTATTTGGAGGAATGTTTTGTTCATTGTGTTGATTGTTTTATTCTTCTTCAATTTCCATCTCCAGACATAAAAATAAAATGTAATGAGTGTATATACATTGGTGAGAATAATGAAAATTGCAATATTAAATAATATACATCAATGTAAGTAAAAAAGAAATGTACCATAGCAAGAATTGACTCGTTAACTATACACATTCTTTAAAAACCAAATTTCATGGCATCTTTCAACAATTCATTTGTTGGCGTAGTTCCATACTTTGTTTCCTACAAGTTTTATACCCCATAACAAATCAAAGATTTAATATAAAATATTTTTTTGTTCTATTAATTATAGACAGAGCTAAGTAAAACAAGATAGATACTTACAAATTCCACAATTGATTTATGATATGTCAACATATACTAACAACTCATATTTAACCCAATGTCAATCAATTCTTCTGATGATTCTTCTTTGTATGTTAGCACGTGTTTGAAGACATTCAATGATGATTGCTGTAAAAAAACTTAAAATATACAAAAATGAAATCTAGTTAAGTCGTTATAAGGAAGTAACAATTACTCACAAACATAGATATCAACCCTTTTCTTCCTTGTCGTCCCGTTTTATGTGATGAATGGGTTCCATTTTCTTTTCTTTTCTGCAAGAAAATACTTGAAAATTAATATTTAATGTGAATTTATTTATTTATTATACCTAATCGAAAAATTAAATGATTACATATTACATTTGAAGCACGTTGTTGTTGAAATGGCTCCTCGTGCGATGCAATTATGTCCATTTCTTTGACCATCTCCTTGTACACCTTTTTGGACATTCTTACTGGCATATTTCTGATACCATCTCATTTATCCTTTGAGATTTTCATAATCTTCCTAAAAAAGTAACATGACATTAAACTATTTAATTTTTATATTGATATATGAAAAATAAATATAACAAAAGTGATATTTATAAATGATTGATTTGTAGTAATATATACATATAATTCTAGAAAAACATTTAAAGGAATATTACTTTTTCAATACTTCTTTTTTGTTGTTGTACATTTTTGCTATTAAAAGTCTGACATGTCTCATTGACCAATTATCTGGAATATCTTCTTGTAGTTTAAATAAAATTTGGTTCTCGGAATATTTGGATTGATTTTTGTATTGTAAATGGAAAAAACATCTATACATTCGTTCCACTAGATCCCTCAAAGGTTTGTAAAAGTTCTTCCCCCTTTCGTTAACCTCCAACACCACTCTAGATGAGCTAAGGAACAATTCATTTTCATTTGCATGTTCGATTTTTTTCTTTCTTAGTACAACATTCCTTTTCTTCGATGTCCCTATAGTACATTAAACATATATGAATTAATATATTATTTGAAACGCGTTATCTAATATTTTTAAGTATATTATTAAAGAAAATTCAAAAAAGAAACTCATATTGGATCGATAGTATTTTTTCATTCACCTGATTCATCCTTTTGCAAAGAAACAATGCAGTATGCACCGCCAGTAGAGTAGAAACAACATACGATGCTCTTTGTTAATAGGAGACCCGATGCGTTATATTAATACCGTAGCACCGATTAACACAAACATAAATTAATAAAAAACTATTTTTATCAAACAATGTTTTTTTTCAATACGTCCCTGGTGCACTATACTATAATCGTGCACCGGTGCGCTATTTTAAATAGTGCACACCGATTAACAAAATCTATTTTATGAAAAATCGTTCAAGGGCCAACAGGGATTGGGATTCGAATCTGCAAGTGGTCCCGCAATTTAGATGTCACACACCTATATATATAGTAATAAAACCCTGTAAATATAAAATGAAAAACCCTAATTGTGAAGTCACATAAACAATAAGAAGTAAGGGTTTAACGTAAGAATGTATTTTTTTGTTTTTGTTTGTTTGTTTGTTTGTTTTTTGCTTTTTGTTTTTTTTGTTTTCTTGTTTTTATTGTTTGCTTTTTTTGTTTTTGTTTTTTGTTTTTGTTTTTTTTGTTTATTTATTTATTATTATTATTATTATTTTTTTGAATTTTAATTAAATGTAAATAGGAATGGAGATTGTAAATAATTTTATTAGTAAAATGCACATTAAAATTTAATTGTTTTATAATGCATGTATTAAATCTAATGGAAACTGGAAAAAAAAACAATTATAACAAGAAAATTTAACAATTTTACTATACTATGAGGTTTTTGTGTGAATCACTAGATGTTTCAAATTCTGATTCTGAATAGTGCTGCTGTTCGAAAGTATTTTGCTACTCCACAGTGCTCTTGTTCTTTCTTGCTTCAGGCATGTCTCTCATGCAAATCCCTCCCTGAAAAGTTTTGCAAAAATAATCAAATAATGAATAACTTTTACTATTTAAAGAACTTTTTTATGAAATTAAATTTCCGAAAATCATTTGATACTCATTTTTCAGTTTATCGCTTTTTTTTCACTTCAAAAAAATAAAGTTGTGCTTTTTTTTTCCCCGATATTCGGTGCGTTTGTTAAGTAACAACACCAGTGCGTCCGGTAATAAAACCGCACTGTTGCGGTTAACAATACATTATCACCGATAACAATAACTCCTTTTTTATGGCATCGAAATTATTTTTAGGTATGTACACCAAAATTTATTGTTGATTTTTCTCAAATGCAGGGAAAAAATCTCATAATTATATCAAATGGACAATTCTTAAAAATCCAACTCGTTCCATAATATTTCTCAAAGTCCATCATGGAGTTCTCCCTATCCATCTCCAAACACAATTACTTAAGATTTTATTTATATTTTCATTATCTAATTGATTTTATTTATTTATTTATCCATGTCAATTAGCTGAATAAAATTAATGTATACAAATTTGTAGGTTTATGCAGATTCACAATTGAGTTTAGATGCACAAAATATTCAAACAATTCCAAAACTTCAAAAGCTCTTATCAGGAGCAGCATACTGCAAGGTGCGATTGGTAGATGAAAATGGACAATCGCTTTACCCTGCCAATTGTAACATGGCATCTTCTAGCCACAATCCTGGGACAATGATGGTAATAATTTTTTTGGTATAATGTAATTATTTCAACATCAAACCAATTAATTATGCATTGACGTGCTTACTAATTGATATCATTGATTTTGTGCTAATCATGTTCAAATATATTTTTTGAAATTATTAGGATTCTAGTGATGATGAGCGACCTACGTACCATCTTCCGTTGCACACCACGACAATGTCAAATCGAGAGAAGGCTAAATTAAGAGAAAAACTCAGAGAGGAACGATACCAAGAATGGTTGAATCAACCACCTATTCAATTCCCACTACGTCCAGATTCACCAATTAGGAATAACTATAACAAAAGTAGTTCTTCACAAGCTAGAAATGGAGGCAATCAAATAGAGGTTGGTATGGATGATTACTTAAGGGATACGACTGCCATGGAGACAATATTTTTAGATGCATTCGAGAACGATGATTAGCAAGGGGATGATGCTCATATCGCTGATACCTTTTTCGAAAGCCTTAAATTTTCTTCCACCACCCCTCTCTTTGGACCTGGCGGTCAGTCAAAGTCTACCCAATTGGGGACAACGATGTTACTGTACAACTTCAAAGAAAATTTTGGCTTGTCGAATGCATGTTTCTCGGAAATTTTGAGGTAATTGACCATCAAGTCCCTTATATTTTGAGAAATATTGTCACACAATCAACATTACAAATGGTCAATTTTATGAATGTTAATAATTATTTGCATTGTACATTTAATATTGTCCATGAACAACTACAAGTTATTCAAAGATAAGGTTCTTCTGAGTGATGATGTCATTCCTGGTAGCTGCGAAGAGGAAAGGAAATTGTTGAAAATGTTGGGTGTTGAGTACATATCATATCATGCATGTGAAAATGATTGTATTCTATATAGAGGAGAATATGCAGACAAAGAGATATGTCCAAAATGTGGGCGTGATAGGTATGATAAATAAAAAAATAATGGTAACAATATTCTTTCTCATATTAGTTATTTATTTCGTTGTAATTGTTCTGATCTTCATTATATTCTTTAACGTGCCATGCGTATTGTAAACAATAATTTCACAAGTCTTGTAAAAAAAGGGTATTATGGATTTAAATTTTGTGGACCTTCTCTGAAATATATATGGTCCAACGACCTACGAAAAATAGTGTATGACTAGACTTTCGGGGTATTCCTCCCAAAAGAAAACCCTTACAGAAGAACAACATCCGATTTTAATGGTAAACGAGAAAGAACCCAAAGGCCTACAATAACAACACCAACTGAATGGCTTAGAGCATATTAGAGAGAGAAGGATACAGATCTCATAGAAATGTTCGATTCAAATGGGGAGCCTATGTTCGATGATCTAGAATTCTTCGGCACCTATGTTGAGAAATTTCCCATTGGGATGAAAAGGAAATCTATATTTTATAACCTCCCATATTGAGAGCATCTTAAGTTTACCCACATATTAAATCCCATGAATATATTAAAAAATGTTTCATATTATTTATGGAGGCACATATCATCGAAACAAAGTGATACATTGGCTGTTAGGAAAGATCTTATTACTTCAAAAACTAAAAAGAAACATTGGCCAAGACAATTACAAAGTACATGATCAGAGGCTGGTCCCTTTAATTGGTACTTCAAAGAAGGTTAAGTCCCATGGATTTTAAAAAAATATGATCTTTCTTTGGCAAAGGAAGTTATAATGGGTGTGAGGGTGCCATCTTCATATGGGTCTTCACTACGACGCTGCTTCACTGTGGAAGACCATTTTTCGGTGTTGAAATCACATGACCATTTGAATCTTCTAAGAGTACGTATAATTTCAAAAACATGATTTTATTATTTGTTATATTAATAAATTTTATCCCATGGGATAATAAAACATAACTATTTTTTTTATATTATTTCATTTGTTTATAATTTTGAAGTGTCATTATCCTTTGTTCATGCATGGGTGTGTGAAACATGACTTCCCCCAAGACCTAGGATGTTCCATATCTAAATTATCTGCATTTGTATGTTGGATCAGGTCAAAGGAGATTTATGTGTCTAGCATTCCACAATGACGTCAAGAGATAGTTGAGATTTTTTGTATGTTTGAGAAGGAATTGTGGAAGAGTTTCATGGAATTACAGATTCATCTTCTAATCCACCGAGTAGATGAGGTTGAATTAGTTGGGTTGGTTTCTTGTCATTGGATTTTATTCTTAAAGAGGTACATGAAGAAATTGACAGGTTTTGTTCGACAAAGGGAAAAACCCGAGGGGTATAAGGCATAGGGGTACATATCATATAAGTATTTCTATTATGCCAGTGAGTACATCAAGCAGATCGACAACACACCAAGTGTGGTGATTTGGGACGATGAAAGGGATGAAGATAAGAAGAAGGGGAGCTTCACCAAACGAATGGAAAAAGACGTTTGATAAAGAGTAAGTGACTTATAATTTTTCAAATTTACACAAAATAAATATTCACGTTGAACTTCGATATAATGTATATTTTGATCTCATATTTGCTATATGTCAGTTTGATTTCATTAAAGAATGGAGAAATTGAAGAAATCAATAAATTCGTTCTTTACAATTCCGAAGTGTCACAACCGTTGGTCGCATTGTACGAACAAAAGATGATGAAATGGGATAGTGACAGGAAATAATTTAGATGATTGAATGGCAGAAGAGTGCCTTATCCTAATCATTTAAAAGAAAATATGCCAATTATATGCCCCAACAGAGAGAAATACAATGCAACTGGTCGTTACTTATGTGCTGAAGAGGATGCACTAAACGTAGGGTTGGGGTGCAACAACTAGGTAATAATCTATTTATGTACATTTTAAACTTAACAATTCACCTTTGAAATGTAACATCTATATTTTATAATTTAACAGTTAGGTTATTAGACACATGACACTATGATTTTTTAACTTTTTTATAGGTGCATTTGTTCCCATCTATGTGGGCATATGGACACCATTTTCGAATAGAAAATGTCGATGATGGATACATGACAAAATACTGTGGAGTGGAAGTCGAGTTCGATCAACCTAGTCAAGCTAGCCACCATGATAAAAACCTAGTACGAGGGACGTTAGGTTACATCAGAAAGATACAAGAGATCATTGAAGTGGAATTCTCTTCTTTCCAATGTGTTATTTTTAGGTGCAAGTGGTGGGGCACCTTTGATCGGAATAATGTAAAGGAAGATCGTGATAGTAGGCTAATATGCATCAACTCTAGAAAGATGTGGGATGAAGCTAAGGAGCCTTATGTTTTCTCCAAACACTGCAACTGTGTGCTTTTTTACCCAGATGTGTTGGATAGGGATTGGTGGTTCATATTGAGACATGAGCCTAGATCAAAACATATTCTTGAGACCAATATTTTTATCATGCCAGGCGAGCTGGAAGATAATGAGGGTGATCATGAGAACAAAGAGTGATATGGTACATGTGTTATTTCAACATTTATACTATTTAAGATGGGTTTTATAAAGAAGAGGACTTAACCTTATAATTAAGACTCTTTTTTTCCAAACATTATAATATGTATTTTGAAGTAATTGGTTTGCATTGTGTTAATGTTAAAATCATTTGACTTGATAATTTGCAATTATGTTGATCTCAAAAGCAATGTATTGTATCGAGTTATTTTTTTTATGTCAATTTTTAAGATAATACAACTACTTGATTGCTTTAAATGGTGTTTCACTATATCATTACTTAAATAAATGCACCCTATTATATATATATATATATATATATATATATATGATATCTTCAGAATTCAAAAAAATGTATTAATGTATATTGTTATTTTTGGTATGTAAGATCATAATAAAATAGTGATAATATTAAACATGAGTTTATTTGCATTATTTAATAAAATTTATTATGTTACAAAAATTCATATTATTCTAGATTTATTATTTTTCAATTATTTATATTCATACAAATTTACAAATTTATGATTCTACTATTATGGTAATTTAACAACATGTATAGTATACATTTTACTTACAGTAGTTATGGTTCAAATTTGACAATTAATTTACAATTTTACAAATTTACAAATTTTACAATTTTAGTAAAATTGAATCATGAAAATACCTACAATTACAATTACAATTTTACAATTTCACAATACAATTACAATTACAATTACAATTTTACAAATATTTTAGATACAATTACAATTTTACATACAATTACAATTAAAATTACAATTACAATTACAATTAAAATTACAATTACAATCACGATACATACAATTACAATTACAATTTTACAAATTTACATATATACAAATTTTACAATTTTAATAAAACTGAATGATGACAATACAATTACAATTACAATTTTACAATTTCACAATACAATTACAATTACAATTACAATTTTACAATTTCACAATCTTATATACAATTACAATTAAAATTACAATTACAATCAAGATACATACAATTACAATTATACAATTTAACAATTACAAATACATAATATTTAATAAATATCATGATTTAATATTAAAAATAAACATCACGATCATGATAACCATCGTACACACATCATATTCTAAAATACAAATTCCAATTCGCTAACGTCATATAATCATCGTGATCATGATCATCTAACAAAACACAAGCATTGTATAACATCATCACAACACAAACATCAAATATACATCTCATGTCAAATAAATGTTATCACATACACATCTATTTGCAAGCACTTTAAATGAACATTTTTAACATGGCCTAACAGTATACACATCATGATGAACACCAACATGTAAATTAAGTACATCAACATGAACATAAAATACATGCAACATTATATATATATATATATATATATATATAATGTAAAAAATATACAACTGTAATAGAACTACATATAAATGTGAAATATCTGGTGGTACTACATCAATACTATAACTAGTACTCGAGGCCTACTTAGTCAATGATGCCTCAAGCTCAGATGGATGTGCCTGCTCAACCAGAGGTGCCTTCTCAGTCGAGGGTGCCTGCTGATCAGATGGATGTGCCTACTTAGGAGGTGCCTGTTGATCAGATGGTGCAACCTACTCAGTGGATGGTGTCTTCTTAGATGGAAATTCTTAGTTAGGATAGGGTGCCTGCTCAGTCGATGGTGTCTACTAAGGACTAGGTGCCTGCTTAGATGGTTCCTGCTCAGAAGATGCCTACTTAGGACTAGATGTCGGCTACTCATTTCTTCCGTGAGGTGAAGCTGGAGGAGGTAGAGTAATAGAATGATCACTCCCATCGTGATCATTATCATTCGATGAGCTGCTCTGTCGTGCATCTACATGGCGCCTATCCCTCCTAGTTGCTAGTAGCCCAGAAGCTTCGACGATATGACACATAAGGATAATCATAATGCGGGGCATGTCCCTCCAGAGCTCTGTGAGTGTACAATCAACCTAGATCTCTTTGATCATCGCGGGGTGGAATACCTCATCAACCAGGAGTCGACATAGTCGGCTGCCCAACTCCATCCTAAATCGGATGTTTGCCCTACGCCGCATGCCTGCGGGTATCTGCACCCGAGGAGGTATGTCACCCTGATCTGTGGCCTCCACCATCTTCTCGTCATGATCTACAAGATAATCCAATGGGGGTGGAATCATGTCCCCAACTAATGTGGCAATATCTATAAAATATATAGTACAAAACAATAATTAGACAATTTCATTAAACAATTTAATAAAACAAGTTAAAGAACATGTTAGAATAAATTTTATTCTAATTAATTAAGACAATAAAATGAAACTATATTAATATAAAGAAAAAACTGATATTACCTCTAGCATCCGGTGGCTCATCTTGTGTGAAGAGGAAGTTGGTACACCCTCGCCAATCCAAACCCGTGTACGAACATGACACCATCACGAACATGTGATCATCAATACTGGCTAGTAGCTCGAGTGCATCACTAGATATCTTGGTCAGATAGTCGGATAGGCCCCTCTTGGGCATAATTTGGCCCAACATCTACATCCCTACATGTAACATTAGCCTATGAGGCTGGCGGAAAAATGTAGGCGTTGTCTCCGGAAGCCTCTCAAAAAATAAACAAAATAACTCTTAAGAAAAAGGGAAGGTCAACCTCCCACGTGCCTGAGAACGACAAATATCTAATCCTATACAAAACTACCACAAAAAATGGCAAACCGTCTCACAAGTCGTGGCGTCTGGAATAAAGAATCAACATAAAATAAAAGAGGGAAACTAATGTTCTACCCGCCACTAGTAAAGTGTGCAATGGTCGTTAGTAGTAGTGAGAGGCACCTCACCTCCTCTGGACCAAACGAGGCAATGGATAACTGACCACCAGATACTTGAAAATCTGTAGGAGAAAGTATATCGTACCTTATGTTTCTCTGGGAGTACGCCAACATAATCCTTGCTGCATAACTGAAGGGGAAATATGGAAACTAGGGAAAATCCTGCCCTCTCCTAGATAAGCCAGTAATAAAATACATTTCCTCCTCAGTGGGATCGTACCACTGGTTAGGACCAACCTAAAAAGTCTGTCGGTGGGCATCCCACTTGTAGATTAACTATCCTAATACCCCACTATGCCCCTTCAGGGATGTAGCCTCCTCGTAGAACTTAAGGAGGCCTACCTCCCTTAACAGAAATTGGGTGGGTGCCGTAATAGGGTGAGGGTACAAAAGTCTCTCCCTCTCCTGTGCCTCCCACTACTGTATCATGTTATAATGGTCCTCCAGGTGCTCTAATGTTGCCTTTCCTCTCTCCGTTGACGTCACTAAATGATTTACATATTAGATACATCAGCCTCCCTCATACATAAAACCTATTTTTTTAAATTAAATGACAAATGTATTTACAAATATATATATAACTTTTATCGAAAAAAAACATTTGGTGTGCCCAAAAAAGTAGTCACACAATGCTACCGGTTCGTACTTGTTTATCATGCACCGGCCACAGTGCGCATGAAAAAACTTCATGCACCATGAAAACAATTTTTTTTTTTTTTTTTTTTTTAATGCGGTGCGTTGACCAAACTATCCACCATAGGGCAGTTGTTATAGCACAACGCATTGCTCGACAATTGTACATAATTCTCGGTGCGTTTCGGTAAACGACCGCACTGCCATACATCCATACATAGAGTGTTATTTAATTTTTTTTTAAATGGTCGGTGCGGCTGGTAAATGACACCCACCGCACTATTTTAGTGTTAAAGCAGTGTGCTTTTTCTCGGTACTGCACTGGAACTTGGTACAGTGTCTGTTAACACCGTTCACGATGCGGCCTATAAATTTATAGGAAACATTGCGAACGGTGCGAGCCAAATGGCTCGAATGAACCACACAAAATTATTATTTATTTTTTAAAGGGTAAATTTTAACTCAATTTGAGAAATCAATCGCTAAAAGATTAAGTTGGTGAGAAAAAGTTGATTAACTGGACATATGTGCGTCGAGGAGGCATCTTTGCCGAGGAATACTAAAAATCAAATTTGCCCATCGTTTTGGAAAATTTAAACTCCACACAGTGAGAAATGGATAGAAGCAATGCACACAATGGGAGCACCGATGGTAGGGTGCATCAAAGAATAAAATCTCACACCGGTGCTTGAGAGCTCTAGAGCACTGTAACAAGTAAAAATGAAATTTTTTACAAGCGATATTTTTTTTTAAATTAACCCTTTTTCGATGCGCTTGATTATGAGACGCACCAGGCGGTTGTATCATTGGCGCACCACACTTCTTTACGATGCGCTGGATTACTGAGACGCACCAAGCCGCTTTGTACAGAGAGCACAGTGTCTCGGTGTGCCATATGATAGTACGCACCGGTGCGTTGGATTACTGAGACGCGCCTGGACGGTTTTTACGGAGAGCACATTGTCTCAGTGTTCCATTTGATAGTACAAACCGGTGTGCTTTATATAAAACACATCGATGCGTGTTATGATTAGAAACTTACCACAAAAAAAAAATCTGCAAAAACCTCCACCCACCAACCTCCTCTAGTGACCTTTGCTACAAACGGATATCTGGGCTATTTTTATAAGGGCTTCCTCAAAAACATTCACTAGAGGGTCTTTTCATTGTAGTGTTATCATCTGTGATATAAAGATCCATGCGATAGTAAGTCTTAGTATGTATTCTTTGTGTGTTTTAAAATTTCTTCTTTTATAATCTCAGGTAATTGTATGTCTTATGAGTATTTGAAAAATATTTATTGATTCATAATTCCTCTCTGTTTTGATGCTTTGAGTTGAGATTTTCAAATGTTCTCATTTTGATCCTCTAAATATACTATAGGATTCACTGTGTATGCCCTATTGTAGTGGAATGTTCTCCTTCTTTCTCCATCCATCTACAATAATGACAAAGGTCTAGGATCTGCTATCCACCTTGCCTTTATCCATCGTGATCAGAAAGCTAATCATCTTGGTAAATTAATCTAAAACCTAATTATTTGACTCCATCACCCAATGTAATATTTAATTTATTCGCAACCAAACCCTACATTTCACAACATATCTAAATATCTAACCACTTTGTAAAGGTAAGAGAGATCCCTTTCTAGATTGAAGGCGCTAGCCTTCAATATGCAAGTTGGAGCAAAAAGGTTACCTTGGAAACTTCTCTCCCATAACTAAGAGAAACTTTCTGGGTGATAACAGGTGCCACTTACTTCTTTTTCCTAGGAAATATTCACATTATATCGCTGGTGACCTGTAGATGTTGTTACTGTGGACGGAATCAACAAATCTACTCGCTCTTCCCTATGATTTCCTCGGAATTATTTTCAACATTATTTATAGTATCTTCTAGGGTTTCTTCTTCCTTTGCCTCATCTTCCTATGAATTTCCATCCATTTTTACTTTAGGCTTGTCTCTTTCCTCTTGTGGGATATTTCTTAGCCCAAGGACACAAATTTTTAAGATGTCTAGTTTGACGACAAATTCAACATCTAAATTTCATATTTTCAAAGTCTACTGTTTGGGACCATTGAACATTATTATGAATCATAATAATACAACCAGGTAAAAATTTACTAATGTCTACCTCTACACAAATTCTGGAAAAAGTGAACATTCCTTTTGTGAGTTTATCAATGTCCACCTTTAGGAATTTTGCCAATGAGTTTCCAATTCCTTCTACCACTTTGTGATGCAGAAAATTCAGAGGAAGATCATGTAACCTGACCCACACTAGAATTTTGGAGACCACTATGGTATTTGCATCAAAAATAGGAAACCATGGGATAATAAAAATACCTGCATTGCCCCAGAACCATGGTCCCTCTTTTAAAACTAAATCCATATCTTTTGTTGTATCAAATTTCACAATAAAAAATCCGCTAGAGCATAGGTGAATGTCACAATTTTCAGTCCAAGAGGAATATATCAATTGATGTAAATCCTCCTTCTTGGGCCAAAAACTGTTAATTATACATATGAATGCTCTTTTCCGAAACTTGGAGCAGAGCTCATTGACCTATGGCAGATTTATTGTCAATGCTGACACCTGGTTCATCTGTTCCACAATATGGGGACCCAAGATATTGGGGGGAGATCTCGATTTTTTTTTGGATCAAGCCTTCCCCTAACCACATCCTTGAAAGAAACTGGACCTTTGGAACTAGATCTAGGACATCCTCCAAGTAATCTCATATTAAGGAGAATAGTCAAATCATGTTCAATTCCACAGTCCTGAATCTTTATGTCCTCTTGCAATGATTTCCCTACGTAGATCAAGATTTCGAGATTTGCTAGAATATCGATATGATATTGAATATTCTTCTTGAGAGTTTGGATCCGATATATAACCAAAAATCTCATAGGAACTGATTTCCCATCCAAGGTTTTAACAAAAATCTAGATAAATGCTTCTAAAGGTAGATCTTGGTTTCGACCATTAGGATCCACCTTCACTTTTGGTGATATTTTACAACTCAAATTTGGTGAAGTATTCCATAGAGAGATATACATATCTGATGGAAAATCCATCTGTCCATTCAGATCCAATGAATTGTCTTCATCAGTTTATGTTAGGGGATGTTTGAGGATACACAAATCTGGACTTGCACTAATGATTTCTTTTAGATCTAGTGAAAGTCTTGGTGGATCTACCACATAAAATACTTTCATTGACTTATATATGGACATGGAGCCATGTTTTCCTCCTGGAAATGTAATGCAATGAAGAAAATTCACGTTGATTGTTCTCATCGCAAATTTTCTTAAGGGAAACTCCATTTTCTTCATGAACAATCCATATAGAATGCATTTGGCCCATCCTGCAAACCCCTTTTGCATGAGAATACCTATCCTGAATCCAAAAGCTCGTGAAAAAAAGAGCGAGCCTTTCAAATCTCCTCACACCCATGCTTCAGTCTTCTTTTTCATGCAAAAACCCTCACCACCAGAATATCGAGTGGCAGATATTATTTTACCAACATTGAGAGATCTGTGAACCTGCAGATTATTTTTACCTCTCTCTACAGATGTAATCCTTGGCAACATCACTATTGCACAAACCAACCATTCTCTCTCCCGAAAACTTAGAGTCATCTTGAGATTGTTTCTATTTGAAAAATAATCAATTAAAAAACAATTCAAATATAACATTTTTTTTTTTAATTTTAAGATGAATTTATATTGATGTGATTTATGTACACATTAATGCTTAGCATTTGTAATTCATCATTAATTATATGGGATGATGTACACTAATTCTGAATATATGTAATTCAACATTAATATGATGGGCTGATAAAAAAATGAGGAATGATGTTAAAAAAAATTGTTTCATATCCCTCTTCTTCCCATAATTATTATGATTTAGTTTTTATAGTTTTTTTTTAATGTATATAAATCTTTAAATGAATATTATTCAATTCATATTAAATTTTATTATTATTAATTTTTTTAGTTTTGAATCATATTTCATATGAGATCGCTATGTGTTAATGTTATTGCTATGAATTAATGGGATACATGTTACAATTTCTTTAGTATTCAAATGTGAATACATTTCATTTTTTTAATGTAAAAAAATATACTATACTTTAATTCTTGTATCAAATATATTTAAAAAATAATTATTAGATGAAAAGATAATGATGATGATGGTTAACATTCACTAAAACTAAATTTGGTTTATAATATTTTAAGGAAGTTGTTGTCGCTGCGACATAAGCCCTCTAAAATTTTGCTAATACTCGAATATTGGAGCCTATCGTGGATCTTGTGATCGGTCGTTCCATAGTCACTTCTTGGTCAACTGATGATTTTTTAGCTCCCTCTTGGATTGGAAGTGTTGAAGTCACTTTCAGACACATGCTAAATCCACAATAAGTTCATGGGTGCATTCTTCTATGCAACCTTTGAACAATAATAACACGTTCCATCAGGAATGTGCATGTGCAATGTCCAATCCATGTGGATAGTTAGTGCACACTAACAATGACAATTTCTCACATTCTAGCTATGTTTGTACTTCCATTTCGATGAGTTTTGAAAATTGTCATTTTCATGTTTTTGGCTGTCATTTTTACTTTCCTTTACTCTAATTAATGTCATTTTCATGTTACCTTTGCTGTG
This sequence comes from Pinus albicaulis, assembly GCA_034641835.2. Lineage (NCBI taxonomy): Eukaryota > Viridiplantae > Streptophyta > Pinopsida > Pinales > Pinaceae > Pinus > Pinus albicaulis. The sequence goes on along the minus strand of CM076577.1, from coordinate 254,666,568 downwards.
GCATGTGCTACTTTCACTGTCGTCCACATATCGCAAGAGTCGCTCACACTTTAGAAATTAGCATCTTTTTGCATGTTAGCTATCGCAAAATGTACGCATACTTGTTCTGGTGGTTTCAAGGGGTTATATTTTTGTGAATGAGTTTGTATAACCATGTAAACATCAGTCACATTCATTCCCAAATTTTTAAGCACTGTCGCACAAGTGTTATCACAACCATCGGAAAATGTATCTTTAGTGTCACACTTGTCACGAAGTCACCACAAGGTTGTCACATTGAGGGAAATATGTTTTCAAAATGTCCGAATGATATAAGTTGTTGTGTCATCAAAGTGTTTCAAGTGTGTGACCAAAGTCACGTCATATCACTGTTCACATCAATCTCGTCGGTCCCACCCTTAGTCAATTTTCATAAATTACCCAACAACCTAGCCTCATTTGAACTTCATCCACTGTGCACTGTGTAGTTCCAACCCTCAATCTGCATCCTTATCCCTTGACACTGTACAATGCATTGTTTATGCTTCCCAATATTGCGCACTTCGCAATTTCAGTGCTCAATCTCTATCTTGCCTCTCAGAATTGCGCGATTCATCTCCCCAATCTGGCCTCAACTGCACAATGCACAATCTCTAGCCTCAATCTCATCCCTTAAGCTCTTGAGCTGCACAAATACGCAATGGCCTAGCCTCCTCTACCTTGCATAACTACACAGTTTTCCCAAGCAGTGAAAAACTTCGCAGCTAAGCTCATTGAGTCCAGAAACTATGTAGTTTGTCACCCCAGTCCTATCTAAATTACGCATTGCATAGTCTCAAGGATAAAGCCTCTTCCCTAAGCTCTTGAACTATGCAATTACACAATCACCTAGGCTTATATTCCCTCCAGAACTGTGAAGTTGGCTGAAATAGTGTAAAATCCCTTAGCCTGTCACCTTGAGCTCTAAAACTGCACAATCATTTTCCTCAATCTAGCCTAAACTGTGTATTGTGCAGTCTCAGAGCCCAAGTTCTACCCCTAACTACCTAAGCTTCACAACTGTTTTTTCACTAAGCCTCTCCCTTAGCTACCACTGAGTTCTGGCTCAGTCAGTGGATCGTCATGCACCATCATAGACTAGGGGTTTGTCAGATTGATGTCATCATGTCATGAGTGAATTGAAGATGCATGAACTTTATCATGATATGATAAGATGATGAAGAAGGATATGGAGAAGGATGACATGGTATAAGACACATATGGATCTGAGGAGAAAATATGATCAATAAGCGAGAAAACGAAGGAACACTAGACTATAATAGAGGATGAAGATGAAGATCATATGGAATACTCCTCACCTTCAAGTCATAAGGGGGAGAAAGAAGAGGTCATGTATCTTCTTTTCAAGAAAACACAAAGAAATAAGCAGTAAGAACGACGAATTGGAACTATCACATCATAATTCAATCCATGTTATCAGTCTCATGTCATGTCCTATCACAAGTCATCATATGACACATCATGATTGTGGATCATGTAAATTGTATTCAAAATGTATTGTAAAGTGGAAGTCCAAAGGACACACATGGAATATGAAAAGTCATGTAAGTTGAAATTTCATAGGAAGTAAAACATTCATGAGGGTAGTCAAAGAGTCACAAGTAGGGTGAAGCAACACCCCTTGGTTATATATACACACTCATTGTATGAGCAAAGGAATTTTCACGTTGGATCCTCCCACAAGGCATTAGAGAGATAAGCTAGTTCTTTTAAGGAGCAAGGAGTGGCTCTAACACTCCACTATTGGAGCTAGTGGTGTTCATTGTATACATGTGTTACTTAATATTAGAAGCCCTATGGGCCAACACGTTCTTCATGCATGGATTATGGATATTTGTAAGACTATAATGTGAATGTTTGTAATTCATGTTTTCTTTCATCTATGATAAATTAGTTGAAGTATTTCAGTTATTTTGGTACTTATCATATCGAGAATGCGTTGTAATTTATATTATCATTTTCACATCCTCATGGACTATTCTGCTGGATATTAGACAAATATTCCCTGCCATATTGGTTTCATTGACCATCGCATCTCTATGGACTACTCCGATTGATGTTGTATGAACCCTTCTTGTTCGTGTGTGTCTCTACTAGGATGGTATTGCTACCTCTCTCTTAGAGGCTCACTTTTCCTCCCCTTCGCAGTGAAATAAATTTGACACACATGCAATTGAAAACTCACCAAGCACACCCCCTTGCTTTTCAAAGGAACATTTGCACTGCTCTCTCTTGCTGACAGTTAGAACCAAGGCATATCTATGAGAATACATGGAAATCAAGCCGATATTCTGGATGGGGATACTAATCAAAATAGTGTGAGGTCTAATTGCGACTTAACATTGGGGAGACCCCTTTGTTGACAGATTTCCAGCACTATCAACAATGGCGCTAGAAGGAGGGCCAAATGACAAGTTGAGCCTGTTGAATCTAGTTTGAACCTCTTATCTAAAATGGCTCATCGTAAAATGTTTCTCACAGGGTGTTTCTCCAATTTTTCCATTTATAAATTTTCAATCCCTGATGAGCCTCTCTATCACTTGTCTGAGTTAAAATTTGATGGTGAGGAAAAAACATCCATAACCAAGAACATTTCTGATTTTCTTAAATTTTGTGAATCTTACGAAATCGATGATGTGAATTTTTCTTGTGTGTTTTTCTTCCTCACCCTTGAAAGTTGTGTCAATCGATGGTTCCATACCTTTACACCTTCTTCCATTCATTCCCTTCATCATTTACTCGAGGAGATTCATCAAGCCTTTGATAGGTATAATTACCGATATGTTTGTAAAATAATCAATCTCTTAAGAAGGAAGCCTAATGAACCAGTTGAGGATTTTTCTGATCGATTCCTTCACCTTTGCTTTGAAATTTATGGAGAAGATATGAATTAGGATTTCTTGAAACAAGAGTTTGAGCGCTTGGTTCTTATCTCTTTACACGGTGAATATGAACTCCCCAAATTTCCTGCTCCCCCAACTCTTGTGAATTATGAGACACCTATAATTTTAGAGGAGGAATTTAATGATCCTTTTGTTCTCTGTCCTCATCCTTTTCCAATTCCGTTGAGGGTGCCTTGGTGAAATGGTAATATAGTTGAAACACATGCAAATAAAATTCCTAATCCATATTCTCATTCTTCTTCTGCTTTTCATGATTTATATTCAATGGAGGAAGTTCCAGAAAGGCTCATGAAGCCTACGATAAAGACTAACTCCTCCATTACACAAGGTGATGTTTCTGTTTGTAATTTTATTCTCAAATATTATTTAGATTTCTGTTATCCCCTAGCGCCTACAGGCCATGAATCTTTGTACCATGATCCACATGAGTAATCTGTTCCACGAGCTAGTTTTCTTCACTCTCTTGAATTTCATGTTGTTAGTTCGAATTGCGATCATATATAAGGTAGTCACATTACCCAGGTATGGGAGAAAGAAGGAGAAGATGCTTTCAATATTTCTTCTATTTTCCAAAATCATCAATGTGAGGATAATGCACTCCCATTCTTGGATAATTTTCAATCTGCTAATCTCCGCAGTGAAGCAAATGTAATCAATTATTTCGATCAATCCATAGCCTTAGGAAACAATCATTCTGATGAAGATGATTTTGTCGATGTATGCGGTGACTAATGCCCAAGTTCATCATTTGATATTTTGGTTTCTCATGAATATTTCAAGTTATATCTAGGATATGATTCGGTCAAAAAATATGTTCTTGTCGAAAGTTCCTATTCATCTCACTATCCCTTGTGCTCTATCGTCTACGATGCATCTACATGTGACGTAGATACTCTATAGAAATTTTAATAAAATTATGTATTGCCTGGATTATCCTGATCTAACAACTATATGCCACTATTAAATACAGAATCCTTCTACTAAAATCTTTGCGGAAATTTAATCGCCAATTGAAAACACATGAAGAAAGATCAATCACACATAACACATATGTTTTTACTGGGAAAGAATAAAGCGAAAAACCCCATTATCATATATTATGTATATATCATGGATCATGAAATAATCTCATACAAAACTCTAATCCAAGAGCTCTCAGTACAATATACAATCGTCTCACACTGTCATACAAAAATTGGCAAATACATGTGCCAATTTAGTGCCTCCTGACAGCCTGCCTCCACTGCGCAATCCCTGCTGATCACAATCCCTGAATGAATTTGGTATTACGTTGCCATGACTGTGCAATGCTCATTGGAATCTCCAATGTGTGTTTGGTTGCAAGTGTGCACCCACTAATGTCACAACTGATAGTCAAACTGTCCCTTTCACCTATCTCTCAACTGGGTCTCCACTGGATCCGACATGCATGTAGTTAATAGTAGTAAATATTCAGTTGCATGTGAGATCACTCCATGTGAATTAATTTAATATTTAATTCATTGATCTGTCACTAGTGTATCTTTAGTTACAACTAGTTACAACTAGCACAACTAAGTTTAACTCACTTAACTGAGTTAAACTACTTTACAACTCACATAACTACACATCCAAATTTGTTACAACTTTGTATCACTCAGTTACAATGAAGTCCACTTGCATGTCCCACCAACCAACCTTAGAACTTGTAATTCCTTCAATCAACTGGATTTAACTGAAATCAAGTGCTTCAAGAGAATAGATGATTATTTATTGTCTATTTATTATTAAGAGATCATAATAATTGACATGCATTATATTGTTAGACATGCGATCTACGAATAGAATTTGCACATACATTCCAAAAATAGAACCCCATCCATAAATAGAATTTTCTCAACCATCTATAAATAGACTCCCGCTATAAATAGAATTTTCTCACCATTCTAAAAATAGACATACACCTAAAAATATCCTGTGGGCCCCACCTAGTGTAGGTGCTTAATTTTCACTAGGATCATCATCGTGTTGAATCTCAACACTCCCTCTAAACAAGAAAGGGTTTATCCTTCACCCCTATCCTGTCTCTATGGAATTTGAATTTGGTCCTGGTGAGAACCTTCATTATAATATCTGCATCCTGATCTTCTGTAGGAATGTACTGAAGCAACATGATCTTCTGCTACACACAATCACTGATATGATGATATCAGATATCTATATGATTGGATCTATCATGAAACACATGATTAATAAAGAGTTTAATGAAACTCTGATTATCACAATGAATCACTTTAGGATCTAAATGAGAACCAAACAAACTGACCAGGATATTCCTCATCCAGATAGCCTCACATGCAGCTTGAATTGCTGCCATATATTCCACTTCCACTGAACTGAGGGCCACTAATCTCTGTTTCCTGCCGTACCGAGAAACAGGTGTAGATCTGATACTGAAGACCCCTCCTGATGTTCTCTTTATGTCCGTTGGGCTACCCACCCAATCTGCATCCATGGAGCCATGCAACTTCACCTTATCCGTCTGTATGTAACATAAGCCATACTCAGATGTGACCCTAAGATATCTCAGGACATGCTTGCCCCCCTTCAAAAAAATCTTGGTGGGTTTAACCATCGCTTGACTAAGCTGGTTCACCGCATAACATATGTGTGGTCTTGTATTTACTAAATACATTAGCGAACCCACTAACTGACGAGAGACAGTAGCATTCACTGCCTCTCCAGATGTATCATCCTCTTTCCTCCAGTTTCCTTGAAAAGGAGTATCCATGGGTTTGTAGCCCTCCATGTGAAACTTATCGAGTATCTCCCTTGCATACTTACCTTGAGACACAAACGGTTCACCTTCTCGTTGCCATATTTCCAATCCAAGGAAATAGTGAAGGAGGCTCATATCCTTCATCTAAAACTCCTTTGCAAGGTCATACTTGCATGAGTGTATCAGCTGCTTATCACCAGTCAGTATTAAATCATCAACATAAAGAAAAATGATTAAAATCTTACCCTCCACCACAATCTGGTATAGGTTTTCATCCACCTCACTCTTGGTGAAGCCAAGTCTAGTGAAATAGCTATCGACCCGAGTGTACCAAGCACAAGGTTCTTGCTTTAGCCCATACAATGCTCTTTTGAGTCTGCACACATGCGACTCGCTACTGAAGATATCAAATCCTTCAGGCTGCTCAATGTACAATTCTTCCTCAATGATCCCATTAAGGAACACAGTCTTCACATCCATCTGATGAATGTGCCAACCCATCTGCGCTGAGAGATCAAGGATGGTCCTTATGGAAGAATACCGTGCGATAGGTGCAAAGGTTTCTTCATAATCAATCCCCTCGATATGTGAGAAGCCCCAGGCCACAAATATAGCCTTGTATTTCTCAACACTCCCATTAGCAGCTTGCTTTACCTTATAGATCCATCTTGAACCTACCACTAATTTATCAACCGACCTTGGAACAATTTCCCAATCATTTCTTCTGACAATGGAGACATACTCCTCCACCATTGCATCTATCCATGTGGGCTCCTGCGCTGATTCATGAAAGGAAGATGGATTAGTCATAATACATTTTCTAATGAGAGCCATGTATCCAGTGAATCGGTTAGGAGACTGTCTTTATTTGCGCTGTGAAGTAGGGACTCCTACATTCTATACTGCATCAAGCTTTAGCCTCTCAGCTTCTGTGGTATGCCTTCTGCCAGTTCTGATGTTTGGCTCAACGTGAGTGGACTCCTCCACTACATGTACCTCCTCCTGTGGTGATACACATCTAGAGACTCATCTTTTGGAACCAAAATTTCCTCCTATGCATGTAAGTCTAGCTCCCTCTCAAGCAAAAACTTCATGGCTTTCTCCTCATTGAATTTTATATCCCGTCGCACCACAGTCATTCAACTGTTTGGAAAATACACACGATAATTATGGGGTGTTTCTGTGTACCCCAAAAATATCCCAACTTCAACAGTCGGCTCAAGCTTCTTCTTGGCATTCTTGGTCACATGCACATAAACATATGGGCCAAAAATATTAAAGTGAGACACACTTGATTTCTTACCAGTAAAAGCTTCTTCAAGTGTACTCATGCCAAGTACTCTATGAGGACAAAAGTTTTGCACATAAACCACAGTGTTGCATGCTTCCACCCACAAATGCATTGGTAGGCCCTAATCATGCAACATCACTCATGCAGGACCCACGATCATTCTATTCTTCCTCTCTGCGACCCCATTTTGCTGTGGGTTATGAGGCACTATGAGTTCTCTCTGAATTCTTTCTTTGCTCCAGAATTATTTGAATTCGTTCGAGATTTATTCTCCACCATTGTTGCTCCGTAGAGCCTTCACTTGCTTCTCCGAATCTTTCTCAACCAATGCCTTAAACTCACAGAACTTTGAGAATGTTTGATCCTTCTTCTACATGAAGTAGATCTAGCATTTACGAGAAAATTCATCAACAAAATAACATAATACTTGTGTTTTGCTGTTGAAGCAACCGAGAATGGTCCACACACGTCTGTGTGAAGTCTCTCCAGGATCACCGAAGTGTGGTTCTCCTTTTCATGAAAGGTGGAATTTACAAACTTACCCATAGTACATCCCTTTCACTGATCTAACTGTGCAAGTGTACCCTTGGGAAGTCCAGTATAAATTTGCTCAAAATTTTTCAGGGCGCCATGGTGAAGATGACCCAATCGCCTATACCATAATTTTCCCTCATCTTGTCTCACCACTTCTTATTCTTTGCCCACCATTGCAGTGCAGCCATCTACCTCCAACTTGTATATATTCTTAGCTTGAATCCCTATCCTCTTGGTTTGACCCATTTTTTTATGTCACAGGAAGGATTTTCCATCGCTAAAAGCAACGTCATAACCTCTGTCCTCCAACATCGCTACTGAGACCAAGTTTTTCTTCAGACCTGGAACATGGATAACATATTTCAACAGAAATGGTTTACCTGAATCCATCTTAAAGGTAATGGTACCAATGCCGGTCACATTGTATCATCCATCGTTACCCATCTCTATATGCATCTAGAGATCTTTCTCCTCCAAGTCACTAAAAATCTCCTTATCTCCAGTCATGTGGAAGGAAGCACAACTATCAAGATACCACACTGATCCCATTGCGCTTGAAACCAAGCATTCGATCAAAGAGAAATCAAGTTCAAATTGTGAGGCAAGGGCCTCACCAGATGCAACTCTATCAGCCTTCTTGTTCTTCTTTTTATGTGGGTAGTTAGTGGCGAGATTCCCATGTTCGTGCCAGTGAAAACACTTCACTTTGGAAAAATATAGCTTCTTGCCTCTAGACTCAGATTTTGAATGGGATTTCTTCCCCTTCACTTTCCTTGCCTTGGCAGCCAAAGCACAATCCTCTTCGTCATCATGATTTGATGAAGAGCCATCTCTGGTGTTTCCGCTGAGCTCCTCCTGCACTATATCCGACCATAGTCATTCCCAATCAGGTAGTTTTTCTCGTCCGTTGACAAAGTCTTGATAACTGTGCCAACTCTTAGGAAGTCCCAAGAGATCCAAAATCACCAAATCATCATCAACAACCATGATTCCCACACTCCCTAGTTCATCCCGACATTGGAAAAACTTTGTGAGATACTTAGGAATATTGTCGCCCTTCTCCATCTTGATCCTTCTGAGTTTATTCTTCAGCGCCAATTTCCTATGGTCGCTGCTACTTTGGAAAAGATCCGTCAAAGCCTTCCACAATGAAAATGGAGTGGATTTCCCATGAAGGCTTGAGACAATATGGTCTCGCACACTTTCCAATAGAATCCTTCTCATCTTCGCTACTTTCTTTTGCCAAGCGTCAAGTAATGCAACATCTGTCGAACTGGGCTTAGGAACATCACTGTCGATGAATTCCTTCAAGCCATTATCTTCAAGCACCACCTTTATCCTATCCTTCCATGAAATGTAGTTCGATCTTCCCTCGAGTGCATACTCTAGCCGCAAACCATTGAAAGCCATTTTGATGTTTACTCAACTGTTGCACCAAGAATTCTTATAGCAAATTCGAATTGTTTGCACCAACAAACTCAGCTACTGCTTCAATATTGCAATCTTCTTACTTCGATACCATGTAGAAATTTTAATACAATTATGTATTTCCTGGATTCTCCTGATCTAACAATTATATGCCACTATTAAATACATAATCCCTCTACTAAAATCTTTTTGGAAATTTAATCGCCAATTGCAAACACATGAAGAAAGATCAATCACACATAACACATATGTTTTTATCGGGAAAGCATAAAGCTAAAAACCCACTATCATATATTATGTATATATCATGGATCATGAAACATTCTCATAAAAAACTCTAATCGAAGAGCTCTCAGTACAATATACAATCGTCTCACACTGTCATAAAAAAATTGGCAAATACATGCACCAATTTACTACCTCCTGACATCTTGCCTCCACTGCGCAATCCCTGTTGATCACAATCCCTGAATGAATTCAATCCTGCCTTACCCTCAATGCACAATCCTCATTGGCATCTCCAATGTGTGTTTGGTTGCAAGTGTGCACCCACTAATGTCACAACTGATAGTCAAACTATCCCTTTCACCTATCTCTCAACTGGGTTTCCACTGGATCTGACATGCATGTAGTTAACAGTAGTAAATATTCAGTTTGATGTGAGATCACTCCATGTGAATTAATTTAATATTTAATTCACTGATATCTCACTAGTGTATCTTTAGTTACAACAAGTTACAACTAGCACAACTGAGTTTAACTCACTTAATTGAGTTAAACTACTTTACAACTCACATAACTACACATCCAACTCTGTTACAACTTTTTATCACTCAGTTACAACAAAGTCCACTTGCATGTCCCACCAACCAACCTTAGAACTCGTAATTCCTTCAGTCAACTATTTTTCCACATCAGTTAACTGAAATCGAGTGCTTCAAGAGAACAGATTATTATTTATCGTCTAATTATTATTAAGAGATAATAATAATCGACATGCATACTATTTTTAGACATGCGATCTACGAACAGACTTTGCACATGCATTTAAAAAATAGAACCCCATCCACATATAGAATTTTCTTAACCATATATAAATAGACTCTCGCTATAAATAGAATTTTCTCACCATTATAAAAATAGACATACAATTAAAAATAGCTTGCGGGTCCCACCTAGTGTAGGTGCTTAATTTTCACTAGGATCATCATCTTGTTGAATCTCAACATACTCCATGTTCTTCAGGTTCTTCATCCGATAAGTCAACCTATCAATTGGCACAAGTTGGTGAGATTTTCCATGATGCAAATGAAAACAATTAAAATTTTTAGTACTCTTCCCAACCCTCATCATCTGTTCTCCCGTATGAAGACAACTCTTAAAATCATATTATTCATGAAATTTCCCCAATTTATTCATCTTCAAATTTATGGTAAGAAGAATCTTTCGCCTTGAGTAATTTCGTTGTTGAAGTTGGAAAATCCACTAAAATTAGTGATAAAAAAAACTTCGATATGGTGAGAAATGGCGTTATTGAAGCTAGTGGTAGCAACTATCCTCAAACCATGCATGATCTCGTTCGATCTTCAAAATGCGATTTAACAATCCTAGAAAGTTTCGTGACCTTCCAGGGAGTCGAGGCACTTCAACTTTCGTTGATGGTTATGTCAGGATCTCGTGGCTCTGATAAGACCCTTGAACTAAGTTAGATTTGGTTTATCTCGCACAATCCTTCCTTTTGCATGGTTTGACTCAATGAAAATTTCTTTCTGAAATTTTTTTGGTATCTCGGATGTGATCTTTAAAATTTTTGAGATTTCACTTCTACCCAGATTCAAGAATATTTTTCAGTTCATTCATATTCATTCAATTCTCTCACATCAAACTCGAGTTTGGAATTTGTATCTCTCGTAGAGTCATGGAATTGCAAAGTTGACTATTCCAAGGACTATCTTCGACCGAGGTAATCATGCTTATCAAATTCATTACTTAATGGTAAAATCTTGGTTCGTCTTGCAAATTTTACATTACAGATCGTTCCCTTCATCAAACCTAAATTCCTCTTGAGTGATAATGAATTCACGAGTTATCAAGCGAATTAAATTCCTCTTCATTCACTGCATCTTGACCGGTTTCATGTGTTTGTTGTACTGGAATTCCTTCTCAATTATTTTGATGGTTACAATGCCAGTGTAGTGTGTTACCAGTTACAAAGAAATAGTTTGTCACATTCATCGCGCGAGGAAGATATTTTTATTATTAATAGCATTTGTGAAACTGTTCAAATTGATTTATCTTTGTTTACTTGAAATTGGGAATCTGATGCTTTAACCAACTCGTCTGATCATCATTTTTTTTGATAACTATCTTTCATTTTATCATTCTCCCACTAGTATATCCATTGAAATTTGTTTTACATCCTTTGATCTTCATCGTTCAACATCTCACTATTCAGATTTTTGTTGAGTGGCTGAGGCACTTCAACCTTCGCTGACTATTATGTCAGGTCCTCAATGTTTCGACATGACTGCTGAATATGATTAGGTCCATTTTACATCACAATATTCTTATCGTAATCCCGCGCCTCTAATTGAAATTTCATCTTTTCAAATATTTCAAGTTTTGAAGAGGATCATCATGAATTTTGAGATCCAATCACTGAATGGTTGGAACAATATTACCTGTCAAGCTCCTTCATAAATAACAAGTTGCAATATTTCCTCACACTTTCTAAGAAGTTAGGTGCAGATGGAGACTCATCTGTGAGAAGCTTCCAAGGTTTATCTGATTATGATTTGCATCAGAGAGGTTAAAATGTGAATTGGATGAAAGTAGTGGTTGTGACATATCTTTCTGATGACAGTAAATACATTCAAAATTTGGTGCAAGTTATTCAAGTTTTTATCTTTTCTGTTGCACGTTACTTTATATTTTTTTAATCGATCGTATATTTGTGATTGCAGGTTGGGAACGACTACGGTGGCTACATTGGAAATTACGTTATATGGGACCTTGAACTTCTATATGGTTAGGTTAGGAGTAGGTCTAGTTGCATTGTAGTTTACCTGCACATCCATCCTGCATTTGTTTCTTGTAGTTCGTCTTGTGGTCTCTATTTTAGATTTCACATCATGTTTTGGTTTAGCCATTTTATGTTTTGTGCTTTATTTTTTATTTCTTGTTGTATTGTGCCTTTTCTTTCTATTCTATCGACAAGGCCTTGTATGAAGATGCTTTATTTCCCCGAAATGGAATGTGGCAAAATAGAAAAGGTCTTTTTGACACTGCAACATTTGGCTAACTCTCCTTCCTTCTTCCTTGCTTGGGTTACATCTTTTGGTCGATGAAGTTTGAAAGGAAAATATGATCCTTGCGTTAAGAAAGATTTGTGTTGAACCATGACCTCCTTGTCTATTCTAGAAACCTCATGCCTGCACTCATTTTAATGTTTAAGTGTTTTCAAGCTGATCCAATCAAGTAGAGAATGAAAAGGGTAAAATATAAATGAGCAAACCATTATTAGAGGTCTTATATATGCTTATATGAAGGGACAACCTCCCCTGCAATCAATAAGTCGGGATGCCTCTTTTTCCCATAAATAAATAAGTGTTGGCGCATAATCCTATTTAAATAAATAAATAAAGGCGAAAGAAGAGAAAGTATTCCTACATAGAGAGGTGAAGCAAGAAACTCCATCAGGGTACTGTCCAGGCTCACTGACAACACAACAATGTTTATGTCCCTGAAGTGACTCCGTCGGGGTACTGTCCATGCCTGCTAGCAGTGGAGCAACACCATAGATGAAAAACTATACTTTTAATATCTAAATCTGATGAAATTCATTACCCTATCTTGATTTGAAACACTGTGTGATCGCTAATCTTATGCTTGTGTTCAATCAAGCAAAGGAATGAAGAGGACTATTTTTATGCACAGGGTAAGTGGGGAAGCCATTGTAATCTGAACAATGAATCAATATTTCCTGAGGAACTAGACCCTTCACGAAATAATTGACCAAGGTAGAGAAGATGGAGTTCTACTAGCGTGTCGCCAATAATGTCGCTGTGACAAACACCCTCCAAAATTTTGTTCATACTCAAATTTTAGAGCCTACCCTGGATCTTGCGATCGGTCATTCTGTAGTCACTTCTTGGTTAGTTAATGCTTTTTCATCTCCCTCTTGATTTGCAAGTGTTGAAGTCACTTGTACACACATGCTTAATCCACAATGAGTTCATGAGCACATTCTTTTACGCAATATTGGACAAGCATATGAAGTTCCATTAGGAATCTACCTATGCGATGTCCAATCCATGTCGAGAGTCAGTGCACACTAAAAACGACAATTTATCACATTCTACCTGCGTTCGTACTTCCAATTTGGTGAGTTTTACAAACTGTCACTTTTGCGCACCTTTGTTTTTGCGAGTGTTGTTTGCATGTTTTCGGATGTTGCTTTCGCTTTCCTTTACTCTAATTAGTGTCATTTTCATGTTACCTTTTCCCTCACATGTGTTACTTTCACTATAGTCCACATATCGCAAGAGTCGTTCACACTTTAGCAATTAACGCCTTTTCGCATGTTAGTTACCACACAATGTATGCATGCATGTTCTGGTGGTTTCAAGGGGTCATCTTTGTGTGAATGAGTTGGTATAACCATGTGTTGTAGTATTAAAAAAACTCTCCATTATCCAAGTAAAATAGATTAGAAAGGATAATGGGGACCCTTTAAAATTTTTAGGTTAAATATTTATTTTTAGAAATAAAACCTTAATATAGGATTTTATTAGATTAAGTTTTAAATTTTCTTTAAAAACAAAGAAAAACACCTAAAATAACCCTCGAACCAAAAAAGCATAAAAGCAAAAAGAAAATGACAATGTAATTACGAATAGAAAACTGCCGAAATAGAAAAATGCCGAAGTCTGAGCAACAAAGTTACAAATTGCAAATCGCCGAAATGAAAAGTAGCGATACCCGTCACCTAATAGATGCCGACATCACATTCCGTCATCTGATAGATGCTGATATCGCATCTCGACTTAAATCATCGCAATATCGCCCTTCATGTTTCACATATTTCTTTGAAGTGTTATAACTCGCAAACTACCAAAATCACCAATCAACAGATCCTAATGTGATGACATCTTTCAAAATCACACGAACCCATGCTTGTCAATTTAATGTTAATTAAGGTGTTTTCTGATCTCGAAGCTTGTCTTCGATTTGTAATTATTTCAAATATTAATACCAAGGATTTCCCATTATGGATGAGTTAAGTTGATAGGACAATTAATATTGTTCGAAGTGATTTCAGCTTATCCTCTCTCGTTTTCTTTTCAACAAGGTAATTCCAAACACTTAGGCATAAAAGGATGTCAAGGCTGATTAAATAATGAAGGAAATCCACCACCCCATCGCTTTTATATACAACAAGAGTAAAAAAACAAAATGGCTCCCCTTATCTCGGATACTACATGCAACCCATAAATTGTTTCTTCAAGCTGGGAAGGGATCTATTAGTTGTTCGAGAACGAAAAACTGCAAGTAATTCTGGACAGAAAATCTATGGCCGACGATACTTTATCCAATGATTCAGAATCATGGACGGACACTACTAATTATTTTCTTCATAGAATTTCTGCTTGTCCTAAGATGCTGCCATATATCGAAAAAGAAAAATCGGTGTTGGATAATGTAGATATCAGAGAGAGGAAATTTTTTACTAGAAGCATAACTGTCATTGGCTCTCTCAAGCCATCAGATTTGAAGAATATTTACAAACTACCATAACTCTAGAAGAGATATGACACCCAATTTGTTCAAGAGTTCATGCAGGATAATGACCATCCTGCGACTGTGATTAAAGAATGGAGAAATGATCCTAACATGCATAAGGGTGACGATAAGGGTATGTATTCAATCGTCTCTCTTAAAATCCCATTCTCTCAGATAGCTGCAATGATGTGTCGTCTCTTTGGATATGTAAATACGACCAAGTTTAAAGAGAATTCGACACCCTTGATAGAAGCAGCCTCTGACGGATATATTATAGATTGGTCTACTATTATTTCTGATAATTTGATAATATTTATCACAACTTATAGAGAAAATTGAAATGCCCCACCCAATGCAGTCTCTCCTTTTTACATGAGTTCTTATATCTTAGACATATTATGTTTTTCCTTTGAATTTTCGTCTATAGGATGGAAATGGAATAGAGAAGTTGAAACCCCTATCTACGTATAGTTAGATTTATTATGGGAGTCAAAATATCATTCTCATATGTTCAGAATATGCAATGACATAATGCTCCCGGTCTTCCAAGTCATTTTTGAAAGAGAAATCCCTAGAGTTACCCGTGATGCCAATAAGAGTCTTAAGTCTGTAGGTAGGTGGTTTGGTGAAGAGAATTTTACATACATTCGTATCTTTGGAAGTTATGCCCATCCTCATGTCCTACCCTTGTATATACCAGACAAATTGTTGGCCAAAGAAATTTCTTATCAAACATTTGGTAATGGTTTGACAAAAACCTTGAAAGATGCCAAAAAGACCGTTTGGCCAACTTTTCATTTTTCTCGTGGTTCATATGCCCAAGAAAATTTCAAGCATATCTGTCTTGAAATTGATCGATTAAAACCTTTCAATTTTCCAATGTTACCCAATAGAAGTTAGGATTCCTATGGTATTGCTAGAGAGATAATGAATTCTGTCAAGCTGTGAGAATTTCCAAGCAAGCCTGACATATTTGACAATATGTTTGAATCAATTCAAAAATTTTCAACAGTTCAACAAAAGGTGGCTGAAAGGTTCAACCCAAAAGATTTGTTAAGATTCAAAGTGTCGAGAACAAAGAAATTCCCATTTTTCAGATTATTTGCTTCACAGACCAGAGTCGAAGGTAGAACATGTTATAGTTGCAATGACTTCTCAGGTATCAGTACCAATTCAAGAAGCAGAAATCACTAATGTTCAATAGGATGATAAATTCATCCAAAATTAGGAAGAATTCGAGAAAGCACTGTCAGAGACTAATACCCCTACTATTCAGAATGCCATTCAGTTAGAAACCATGTTTATTGTGGGTACTACAAGTTCCATAAATCATGCAGGTGAGCCAAGTGTGCATCATGTTTATGCGGATATAGAAAATTCCAAGGATTAGGAAGAAATCAGGGAAACCTTATTTACTGTAGAGGTTTCCAAAATTATTCTTGAGCAAATCCAAATCCAAGGAGACAATGATACAGAGGAGAAACTAGAAGATATATCAACCCAAGATATGGAAATTATCTCGGCTTTTCCGACTTCTGAAATAGTCCTAAAAATTGAAGAGATACCTTCATTGGACGTATTTTATAGTGCAAGACACAAAGATGTCATGACCAGGTCAAAGAAAAAGTGAAATATGGAAGAATCTCCAGAATTTCCTATATATTCTCAACACTAATGCAAGTCCTTTGGAAAGGAACTCAATCATCTCCAGGGAAGGATGATCCGGATTTACGCAGGAACGCAACAAAATACAAATATAACCATAAACACAGAGATGCAACAGAAATAATGATTCCTTTTATTAAAATCAAATGACTGAAATGTGCTTATAGACATATTGTAAATAAAAATCTAGGGCACTGGTAGGCTTATCTATGAGAAGAGACGTGGTGGCTACAAGTCTCTAAACTATGTTACAAAACAAATGACTGAAACATGCTTACAGGAATAATGGAAATGAGCGGGCAAAAGGAACTAGTAGCGTATCCCTGATAAGAGATGTGAGGGCTACAAGCCTCTCCACTATGTTACAATGAGGCTCAAAGGTCTATTTATTGTTGAGAAACAATGTAAAACCAAAAATGTCGAAAAACCTAACCCTAGGAGATGAAGCGCCAAAAATGTGGGCCCCATTTGGGTAAATTGGTATTTCAACTTCCCGGGGAAGTAAATTTGGCATCCGATCTCCATTTGATGCACTCAATAGCTTGTTGGAAATATCTATCCGAGGAGTACAACTTTTGGTATGAGAAACATCCGTCCATGGACCCATGTTGCTCCCAATTTTTCCAAAAAAACGTCGTTTAGGGCCTCAAAACGGCTCCGGAAGTTTAGGACCCAAAAAAATACTAAATATAGTAAGTTGTGCTGCAACTTGAAAACATAAAGAACTGATGGTGGGGGTTCAAATGGAATAGGTAGGTGGCCATCAATATCCACCTGAATCATCAAGGCCCCAAAACAGCTCTGAGAGCGTAGGACCTGAAAACCTGCTAAGAATAGTAAGATGCTCGAAGTGAAAAACTAGAAGTGTTGATGGTGTGGGTCCAAATGGAATAGGTGGGTGGCCACCGATATCCACCTGGATCATTCCTCCCTCCTTAGGAAGCAATGGTCCCCATTGCATTAAGTTACTCCATGGGGGGGAAAATTCTACTGAACCTGGTATTGGATTTGTCCAAGATGTCGTAGACTTGTTGGCAGACGTGTTGGATGTAGATGTGTGGCTAGTGGGAAACCGTTGAAGGATCTGGGAAAATTTATCCATCACCGTGTTCCTCTGTTTCTCAAGGACCTCCTTGAGCAATATTTTGATAGGATTTCCTTCTCCCTCGTCTTTCTTTCCTTCTGCCATGGGGGATCGTCAGGGTTTGCGAGGTTGATCTTGCAAGGGTTCAACCGGATCGAGCCCAAAATCCTTATACCTTGACTGCATTGGGGACATGAAAATAAAAAAAGAGAAAGAGCAGACCCGCTCTGATACCACTGATCCGGATTTATGCAGGAACACAATAAAATACAGAGATAGACATAAACACAGAGATGCAATAAAAATAATGCTTCATTTCATTAATATCAAATAACATAAATATGCTTACAGAAATAATGTAAATAAATATCTAAGGCGCTGGTAGGCTTATCTCTGAGATGAGATGTGGTGGCTATATGCCTCTGAACTATGTTACAAAAAAAATGACTGAAACATGCTTATAGGAATAATGGAAATGAGCGGGCAAGGGCACTGGTAGCGTATCTATGAGAAGAGATGTGACAAATACATGCCTCTCAACTTTGTTACAATGAGGTTCGAAGGCCTATTTATTTTTGAGAAACAATGTAAAACCCGAAATGTCCAAAAACCTAACCCTGGGAGATGAAGCGCCAAAACTGTGGGCCCCATTTGGGTAAATTGGTGTTTCAACTTCTCGGGGACGTAAATTTGGCATCCGATCTCTGTTTGATGCACTTAATAGCTCGTTATAAATATCTATCTAAGGAGTACAAATTTTGGTGTGAGAAACATTGATCCATGGACCCATGTTTCTCCCTTTGTTTCCACAAAATGTCGTTTAGGGCCTCAAAACGGCTTTGGAAGTTCAGGTCCCGAAAAATGCTAAATATAGTAAGTTGTGCTGCAACTTAAAAAAAGAAAAAACTGATGGTGGGGGTTCAAATGGAATGGGTGGGTGGCCACCAATATCCACCTGGATCATCAATGGCCAAAAACGGCTCCGGGAGTGTAGGACCCGAAAACCTGCTAAAAATAGTAAGCTGTTGGAAGTGAAGAACTGAAAGAGTTGATGGTGTGGGTCCAAATGGAATAGGTGGGTGGCCACTGATATCCACCTGGATCAAAAGAACTTAACATATTATCTTAATTTGCAGGTGCTTATGCAAGTGCAACCATTGATAAGGCAACAAAAGTTGAGTCATTAATTATAGAAAAGGATCAGAAAATTCCTCAAATGGAGCAAGTTTTCTTTGATGAAAAGCAAAGGATCGAGGGGGAGCTGCAATAAAACATCAATAATCTACGAAAATAACTTGAAGGTCTCAAACTCAATCTCGAAAATGATATTAAAGAAAAAGATGAAATAATTCATTAGTTGCAGCAGAGGATTGAAAAGCTCTAGGAAAAGCCCGAAACCAATGAAGTAAAGAAAGAAGAACCATAGTTAGAAGCATTACTGGTAACACAACAAGAAATTTTCTATCAAAATTATAATAGAATTCAAGAGAAATTTAAGACCAGTGATCAATTATTCACTCATATTTCTAATCTGGGAACTTATTATGAATAAATTGATGATAAGGTGTCAAAATACATAGATTGACAAGACACTTCACAGGGTAGAGCAACTGATCTCCCTCATCTTGAAGAATCAATTAAAGATATAATATTTGGAGATTGGGATATTAAAATGAAGAGCGCCAAATTAACTATTATCAGAGCTAAGAATTTATCTTCTAGCATCTCTGAGTATATAAAATATTCTCTTCTTCAAGCCAACCTGATTCATGAAGCATCAAAAGACACCATGCTAGATATCAGTTTCCTGAAGCAATCTTGGCAAGAGACATCAACCAGAAAAGCTCTTGACATAGAAAATTTGAAAAGATTAAATTTGGAGATTTACTGGTACGTGTTGATTAAGCCTCATAACCAATTGATTATGTTGAGGTGCCTCTCCAATGCAGCATCTCAGCTTCTTCCAACACTGAACGATGCAATATTCATGGGATAGATGAGAATACAACCAATTCATCCCTCCCATCTCGAACATATGATCAAAGCATGCCAAATCAAACACCAACTGGAGAGTGAATCTAGGAAACAATCATAGACTGTTACAACTTATGCATTTTATTTTCCTACTTTATACTTTTATAGTTTAGAGTAATATTAGAGATTTATTTTACAAGTCTTCTATTTTTGTAATATTAATTAGTATTTAGACCCCTTTCTTGCATTTAGAAAGGGGTCCAGAATTTTGAGAAGAATTCTTTTGGAGCTTACACTATTGTTTGAATGAAAGTTATCTAATTGAAGTCTGAACCTTGAATCTATATTTTCAGATATAAAGCTAGGATGCAACATGTACTATTATCTGTGTATTGATTGTTTTATGTTTCTGAAATTTTGGAAAACTTATTTCTGTCTATTAGTTTCATTCTGATAAGAATTGAAGTGATATATGTTCTTATTACTATTGATATAATATATTGAACGATATGCTGTTAGATGTGAGACTTAGAGATATTTTATGTGATTAATGTTATTCATCAACTAAACCAATTAAATTGATTTAGTTTCTTAAATGTGCTTATATTTATTAATTATGCAATGATCTATATTATTTCATGCTTGTCAAATTCTACACCTTAATCATATAAATGAATCCAATCCCAGGAAGTACTTAGATTAGTTTTAATTTATGTTATCATTACAATAAATCACCCCCATAGTGTTGATTTCATTTCTTTTGTTATATAACCTCTCTTTATATGGGAAGCTGGTCCCTTTATCCCCAGTCGGACCCACCATTTCAATAGAAAATGAGTTGCTTTAAGCTCCCGACCAAGTGGAATCCCTAATGTTGAGGAAGTCACTTTCCAGCCTTCAACACCATGTAAACATCAATCACACTCATTCCCAAAGTTTTAAGCACTGTTGCGCAAGTGTCATCACGGTCGTCGCAAAGTATATCTTTAGTGTCGCATTTGTCGTGAAGTCATCACAAGATTGTTGCATTGAGGAAAATATGTTGTGAACATGTCCGAATGATCTATTTTATTGTGTCGTCAACATGTTTCAAGTGTGTGATCATAGTTAAGTCATATCACTGTTCATGTCTCTCTCTTCGGTCCCACACTTAGTAAATTTTCAGAAGTTCCCCAACAACCTATCCTCATCCGACCTTCCTCAACTGCACAATGCGTAGTTCCAACCATAAAGCTCTATCCTTATCCCTTAACACTGTGCAATGCACAATTCCTGCTTCATATTACTACGTAATTCACAATTTAAGTGGTCAAGCCCGACCTTACCTCCTTGAATTATGAAATTCATTTCCCTAGCCTGACCTCAAATGCGCACTACACAATATCTAGCCTCAAGCTCATCCCTTCAGCTCATGAGTTGCACAACTGCGCAATGGTCCAACCTCCTATGCCTCCCATAATTGCAATTTTTTCCCAAGCAGTCAAAAACCTTGCAGCTAAGCTCACTGAGTCTAGAAACTACACAGTTTATCTCCCCAGTCGTGTTTGAACTGCACATTATGCAGTCTCAAGGTTTGTTGGGCCTCCAAAATGTCGTATTTTCACCCTCTTTTCCTTTCGTTATTCCTCACATTTATCCATAATATATTTTTCCATTCACTATTTATCATACTCTTTCCATGTTAAATATGGGTCTCCCTCATTATTTTCCAATTTATTTATTTACATGCATTTTGAGAGAATTTGTGATTAATTATTAGAAAATTAATGTATTTTCATATGTCTCAAAAGTTGTGTGAGTCATGTAATGTGCAGGAATATTTCAAAGATATTTTAGGAGATAATTATTCAAGCTCATTTCAAGGAGAAGATCATGGATATATCATCCAAGATTTGTGTGAGGATTTGAAGGGATCAAAGGTATTTGAGGAGATAATCATGAGGGTATGGATATCTCATCAAATATTTGTGTAAAGATTTACAGGGATCCTATTTTGTAATTTTGGAAATTGGTTGAAAGAAAAGTGGAGTTGTATTTATGAGTTGCTTATCTCTTTTTCAAAGCAACTCATATGTATAAATAGGAGTGCTCTCTCTCCAAGAAGGGAAGGAAAAAGGTAATATGAAAAACTTGAGACTTTGAGATTCTTATTTTCTGAAATTAATTGAAGAAAAGGTAATATGAAAAACTTGAGACTTTGAGATTCTTATTTTCTGAAATTTATCATTTTATTATGCATGAGAGTTGAATAAGTTGTTGTAGCTGAGAAGTACTTTCAGTGTGCGAGGCAAGGGTGGAGGGCCCCCACACCGAGCTAAGTACACTTCTTGGTTAAATTAGCTTGTTTTGCTTCAGTTTTGTTCATTTAATTAGATGTATGATGATTTATTATTTTTTTTGATGAATCTTAGTCTAATTTATAATATGCATATGAAGGGTCAAACCAATGTTTAAGTTAAACTCTCCTTCTATTTGATCATGGACTAGAAACTAGAATTCATCTTTCTTGCTTTTAAGTGATTTTATGAATTTCCTGTTTTCTAACAATGGAATTAATGATGAATGAATTTGTAATGAAGGAAAACAAGGACCTCCTTAGTTAGGAGCCTCTTCTATTATTCTTTTATGCATCTTGAGCTATTTTTCATTAGTGGTTTTGGTTTTTGTTCATGAAGTAGTATTGTAGAGAAGGACAAACAAGTTCTCCTAAGTTAGGAGCTTCTTATTTTGCTTATTACATAATTGAGTTAGAAATTATTTAGTTAAGTTTTATATTTGTAATATGCATTTCCTTTAAAATCAATAATTCATCTTCTAAAATTGACTATAGTTGAAATCCATATATTTTTGACATGCTTCCGAGTTTTACAATCGCAGATTGATAATTAAATACTTGTGTTAGGTTACTAAGTAAATTTACCCAACAAGGCTCAAGCCTCATCCCTGAGCTCTTGAATTTCACAATTGCGTAATCACCTGGACTCATCTTCCATCCTGAACTGCACAATTGGATGAAACAATGCAAAATACCTAAGCCTGTCACCCTTAGCTCTAAAACTGCACAATATTTTTCCTTAGTCCAGCTTGAACTACGCATTGCGCAATCTTAGATCCCAAGCTCCACCCTTGACGCCTGAGCTGCACAATTGTGCAGTCACTAAGCCTCTCCATTGGACTACCACCCGATTTCAGCTCATTCAGTGGATCATCATGCACCATCTTAGACTAAGGGTTTATTGGACTAATGTCATCTTTTCATGAGTGAATTGAAGATGAAGGAAATTTATCATGATGTGATAAGATGATGAAGAATAAGATGGATAAAAAGGACATGCTATAAGAAAAACATGGAGATGAAGAGATAAGATGATGAGTAGGCGAGAAGATGAAGGAAAAACAAACTATAAAAAAATATGAAGATCAATATCACATGGAAGACTCCTCATCTTCAAGTCATAAGGAGGAGGAAGAAGAGGAAATGTATCATATTTTCAAGAAGACACGAAGAAAGAAGCAATAAGAAGGACAACTTGGCACTGTCACATCATCATGCAGTCCATGTCATCAGTGTCATATCATGTCTTGTCACAATTCATCATATGCCACATCATGATTATGGATCATGTAAATTGTATTCAAAATGGATTGTGAAGTGGAAGTCTAAAGGACACAAATGGAATATAAAGATTCATGTAAGTTGAAAAGTAATAGGAAGTTAAAAAATCATGAGGATAATCAAAGAGTCATAAGGAGGGTGAAGAATCACCCCTTGGTTATATATACACCCTCATTGTATGAGCAAAGGAATTTTCACCTTGGCTCCTCCCACAAGGAATTAAAGATATAAGCTAGTTATTTTGAGGAGAAAGGAGTGGCTCCAACACTCCACTACTAGATCTAGTGGTGTTAATTATATACACGTGTCTTGGTAATTTTACTTAATATCATAAGCCTTATGGACCAACATGTTCTTCATGCATGGATGATGGATATTTGTAAGACTATCCCGTGAATGTTTTTAATTCATGTTTACTTTAATTTGTGCTAACGTAGTTGATTTATTTCAGTTATTTTGGTACTATTATATTGAGAATGCGTTGTAATTTCTATTATCGCTGTCGCATCCTTGTGGACTATTCCACTGGATATTAGACAAATCTTCCTTGTCATATTGGCTTCAACGATAGTCACATATCTGTGGACTACTCTGCTTGATGTTGTACATACCCTTGTTCTTATGTGTGTCTCTACTAGGGCGGTACTACTACCTCTCTCTTAGAGGCTCACTTTTCCTCCCCTCTGCAGTGAAATAAATTTTACACACATGCGATTTAACACTCACCAGAAACCCCCCTTTCTTTTAGAAGGCACATTTGCACTCCTCTCTCTTGTTGACAGTTAGAACTGAAGCATACCTATAAGACTACATAGCAACTAGATCGATATTCCAGATGGGGCTCCTAGTCCAAATGATGTGAGGTGTAATTGGGACTTCACATCGGGGATAACACTTGGTTGACGGATTTCTAGCACCGTCAACAGAAGTTAAGGAATTATTTGGTTTTCTTTAGAAAAAAAAATTGTACTTGAAAATATCTAAAGAAAGTGTTCATAAATCACCATAGTTTTTGACAAGCTAAAAGGTTAGGAAGGTTGGTATTATAATAAATATATTAAAATTGTGATTTAATGTGGGTACATGTAAGAAATTTCAAGATAAAGTGTTTTTCATCTTCAGTCCTTTTAACGCCACAAAGATGACAAATTTTTTTGACCCTCAACATTTTAGGAAGTATCCAACACCCTGTTTCAATATGGATCCCATGAAAGGGTTTTCAACAATGTTGAAAACAAAGTGATACTTTTGGTCTTCTAGATTACGGTTGATCACCTCTTTATATTATATTAATTTTATTTTATCCTTTAATTGTATATGACACCATAATTTATCCTTAAATGTAGATGTAATAATATTTTTAATATTATAGTTATTATACAAATCAACCTCTTCATTGATTCCCCAAAGATTCAGGCAAGACTTGGCATCTTTATACCAACCATTTTTAAGAGCTAATTAGTTTTCACTAAAATTTGAAGCAAGCTTATGAAACCTCTTATCTCCCATGTTGTTTATCTTATTCTTGCTCTATATTTATCCATGATTCTCTAGAGATAATGTAACCTGAGATTCATAATAAATATAAGATAATAGGAGTTTTGAAAGTCTCAAAAGAGGAAATTTTTCTTATCTAGTAGCCAAAGGTCTAATGATGTATAAGTGTTTTCAAGTCCATAATATGTTTTCTATTTTCTATTTATCCTTTTTACAATTTTTTAATTCTAGTTAAGCTTGGGATGAAGATCAATTAAGAGATATTCATATGAAGTCACTTCCTCCAAGATTTTATTGTCATACATGAATAGGAACAAGTGATCTTTTCGATTTAATTGTTAGAAAATTAAATATTACAAAGCAATGAAACACATAAAATATGCAGAAAACATAAGAACACAAAACACATAAAACCAGAGAGACACAAATATATTTGGTTCACCCAGTTTGGGCTACGTCCACCCTGAACAACCAGTCCTTCCTTTCTATTATCCAGCAAAATGAAGAGACACAACTGTTGGAACACGGTCTCCTACGAGCTGCAAAACTGGTTTGATTTTGTATATTTTTTATTATAATTAGGCTAGTGCAGGGGTTTTGGGGTGGGTCAAAGCCCCGAAAGCATTGTAATGGGTCAAAGGGTAAACCAGGGGTCCGAAAACCACAGTTTGTGGACCACAGGTAAGTTTAGGTGAGATTATTTTTTTTTCTAAGTAAAACTGATCTATTAACAAAGGGATAATATTACAACGAGACCGAAGTCAGAGACTACTGCCTTAGAGGCAGAATTTTCAAGAAGAAACATAGATAGAGACTGCCCATTATCAGGGAAACCAATCTGGAGGGTTTGCCATAACCCACGCAGGGGGGCATAATGAGATTTTTCAGAGTTTTCTTTGAGCCAGAAATGAACAAAAAGATGCCAAAAAGCTTCATGACCATCAGTACTGAAAAAGACCCAATAGATTGGGCAACATGAACAGAAAAACAACCAAGCAACAAACCCACTAATCATCGGGAGGCACCTCCACAATCCGGCACCATCCAGAGGCGAGCATATCATGGGCGAGCACTTCTTCAGAAATAGAGGGACTTGGTTCAGCTGGGACCATGTCTTCATCCGGAACAGAGCTTGCTGGGATCGACGGAGGCTGCAACGAATCTCTGCCACGTTCTAAATTGATATTTGAGAATCAGGCGGTGTCCGCGACAGGAACATCAGGCAGCAAGCTGGACTCCTCTTGCAGGCTTTCCTTAAGAAAAACCACCGAGAGAACCGCTGTGATCCGAGGGCGGGTGAGGGAACTGTTAAAGATAAAACGCGCAGAGCCCGTAGTGGGAACAGAGGAGGCCGGAAGTTTTGAGTGCGCCCTCTTCCACTGCGAGTCCGGGGGTAATGGCTAGTGCCTAAGCCACTGGACATGGACGGCGTGACCGAAGAGGGGATGGAATGATCGCTAGAGGGGTGACCCCTGGAGCTTCCTCTTCGGCTCGTCATACGGTGGCGCAGCCGAGGCATAGTGAGAATCAGAAAAGACCGGAGAGCAACAAAGACAGAGGAAAAAGACTTCGGAAGGAGGCCAGAGTCCTGAAGGAAACCCCAGGGGATCTTGGGAGGTCGAGCTTCACTCTGCACAGAACGCAGCACCAACCGACAGACCCTCTCCCAACGATGAAGAGAACCACCCACAACACCAATGCAGATATGAATGAGAGCCGAGGCCAAGTGACATATAACTCGGCGCGAATGGTACCAATACCCTGAATGCTCAGCGCCAATTTGCATCATATCCAACCTTATCACACAAAGAGCATATTCCATCATAACTTCACCCTTGATGTGAATCAAGCTAGAGCATGCGAAGGCAGGATCCGTCTCAGTGGAAGTCGAGCGAAAGCTGAAGTTTTCTGAGCCCATGACTTTGGTAAGAGCGGTGTATAAATGCTACAGGATATTTCGCAGAGGCCGATTTAACTTCGTGTACTGGATGGGCAGGTGTCGGCATGTCTCACCATGCCTCTGTCCCCTCTCATTAGCACTCCATTTGTACACCTGCATCCGGGAAGTTTAGGTGGGATTATTATAAATAGAGGAAGATTTTGAATTGTGAGGCAAAGAAATGAAGAGCTATTGATGCGAACTGTGTTTTAGTAAATCTGTTTGGGTTTTTTGGGGAAGGACTCCTACTGGTTGTGTGCACGGAGATCCAGAGTCTGGCTGTGTGCGGACCCTACTGCTGTGTGCGCAGGCTGGGACATGTATTGTAAGAGGGGATTGATGAATTAGAAAGGTTGTTTGAGAGCTGAACCTATGTGTACTGTTTATGCAAATCATTGGTAATTGCTGTGTTATGTGTATTCTTTATTCAAGTTGCGAAGGTTCTGTGTAAGTGTGTTTACTGTATCTGGATCTGTTCTGTTCTATTTTATGCAATATTGTGCTACTGTCATAGAAGTATATAATTATCTGTAGACCTTGCGCATGTGGATGCGAAAAGAAACCTGTAGACCCTGCGCAGGAAGAGGCGATCTGGGTATCACAGGGCCAGACGCATCTTTGCTTGCCTTACACACCCTTTCTCAGGGTGTGAAAACCTGGTTCCAGCACCAACCCATAATACTTCGGGTGAGACTTTGACCTGTGCAAGAGGGTCATTGCCGAAAGGGCCAGTAGTAGAGGGGTTTGTTAGCAAACCTTGAACTACGAACCTGGGTTAGGACCCCTCGAGCCAACAAATAGTTCTGTTTCCAGGGCCTAGAGAATTTTGAGGAAGGGATCGAGTAATGACAAAAGAGTACTGGAAGCCTAACAAGGAAGAAGAGCAGGTTCAAGTGAATGAGTTCCATTCTGGATGAAAGTACAACGTGGAGCGGTAAGTACTATCGAACCAATCAAGAAGGGTATAACTCTGTCTATAGCCTGCTGAAAAGAGCAGCTATGCAAATATTTCAAATTACACCGACGTCAGAACCATGGAAGAATAAAACCTCACCCAAAACCTCACCAGAAGGAGACATGGCAGTGCACTTGAAATTACCTACCTTTAAAGGTGCGAGAGATGAGGACATGGACCGTTTTTGGTTTGTGGCAGACTTAGTATGGACTGTGCAGGGTGTGGTGGGCGATACTGTGAAAAGAGCGCACCTGTCGCTGGGCTTCGAAGAGAGAGCACTGGGCTGGTATATGCGGTACATATCTCAGAACAGGAGCACATCTATTCAAGATATTAAGGATGCCCTAAAACAACAGTTCTGAAAACCTAATTCCTACTCTCAGATCGTAGCAGATGTGAAATATTTCAAGCAAGGAGGAACTGAGTCTGTATGGGAAGCTGATCAGAGACTAAAAAAAGTGATCCGAGAGGGAGGATTAAGTATGACGAAAGACAACACACCGAATGGTTCATCGCTATGTTGCTACCTCACTTGCGTATACTTATGGGCCACCAGACCTTCGAGTTGCAGTAAAAAGCTTCGGAAGCCGCCATGAAACTAGAAGCCGTGCCTAAAGAAGACACTTTGGGAGGAGTACAACAAATTCAAGAGCAGCTCGGAGCCATGCATATGGAGATTCAAAACCTACATAAGGAACGGGGAAAAGGAGCTAGTGCAGACCTACGGTGCATACGATGTCAGACGTCTAGACATATGAAGGATCAGTGCCCACTACTGGTAGATTACATGCAGGCAGGAGGCCCTAGTCTGCTACATCCAGGCTCAAGCGGGTCTGCGTTATGGTGCGATGATTGCCGGGTAGCGGGACTACACGATAAAACCCAGTGCCCTCAGCTAAGTACGGGTGAACTAAAGCAACAATGGTGTAGATTCTTCCGGTCAGTAGGACATGATGAGTAGAATTGTCGCAATTACGAGCTAGTGATAGATCAAGGAAGCTTTTATAGAGTACAATCAGACCCTGTGTCGCCTAGATCTCCAACGAGCTTCGGTGGTTCCCCAGC
Source organism: Pinus albicaulis (assembly GCA_034641835.2). Classification (NCBI taxonomy): domain Eukaryota; kingdom Viridiplantae; phylum Streptophyta; class Pinopsida; order Pinales; family Pinaceae; genus Pinus; species Pinus albicaulis. Next base: position 254,638,039 of record CM076577.1, on the reverse strand, counting down.
AAGGAGTAGGGGAGGTCGGGGGGGGGGGGGAAGCGCAGGACAAGGATGTGGGTAGCTATTATGTTATAACTGCGGGGAGGTAGGGCACTTTGCAAGGGACTTCCAAAACCCTACCAAGAAATCCTAAAAATATTGCCGACAATTGGACCATAAGATTGAAGACTTCCCGATCTTAATAGCAAAAATGCAAGAGAAACAGCTGACACCAACGCAAAATGTACAAAGAGTTAAGGCCAAACTACGGGACATAAAATCAAGGGCAAGACGCAGTAGGATGGCCACCAGGGAGCCTATGAAGGGGGATGCAAGGGGTCTTCTGAGCCAACTAGCACCTGACAACCAAGAAGGATTGAACCGCGAACCGCGGCAAGAAACAATCCACCGGACAAGAAACTCTACTCTGTAGACACCTGCGTGCCTAGCAGTGGATGATGAGGTAAGACCCTTCTTGCAGGTGTGTATAAAGCTATTACGCCACCCACAGGCTGAAGAAAACCTTCAGGCAGTAATCGATAGCTGTACAGGGTAGTCCCTCCTATCTCCAGAAGTTCGGGACGTACACAAGTTAGGTAGATATAGGAAACGTACCTATAGGGAGATGAGATTAACTGCCCAAATTGGTAATTATAAGATGGATTAGGTTGTCTTGGACTTGGGGTCAGATGAAAACGTGCTACTTAAGAAAACTTAGCAGCAAATGGGAGAACCCAAATTGGAGTGGTCCAATATCTAACTACGTATGGCCAACCTGCAGAAGATCATACCTTTGGGGAGACTATCAAAACTCATGGTAGATATTGCCAGGGTCAGGGCCCAGGCTGATTTTGAAGTAATTCAGATTGTCAAATATGCAGACCCATACACTGCGCTCTTAGGACTCGTCTGGGCCATAGATATGGGTGGTATCATCAACCTCAAGAAAAGAAGAATGGTATTTGAAAATAACGGAACTAGGGTGATAGTACCATTAGATCCTACAGAAGGAGAATGCTACACAGAGGCAGTGCGCGGTAACAAAGAGGTAGATCACATTTACAAGTTGACCGCGCGAAATGAAGATTGGATCAATCCCACGGTGGATGGGGTACTCTGCTGGGAAACAGACAACAAATACTTCTCTGAATCTAACGAGGAGATGGAAAATTGGAAAAACCAGTTGCACGATGTCTCTATGCTACGATGTCCTCAGTTTGCAAGGGACCTCTGCTGCATTTCTTTGGAGGTAAGATATCTACCCCCTTTTGATGAGTTTGGTAGCATCCAGGAATTCATAAGAACACTGGAAGCTGCGGTTCCAAGAGAACGACATCTCTGGGCCATTAATCTAGCTATGCATGGGATACCTGCATGATCGTGGGATACCCATAAGAAAGCATTCCAAGATTGGGAGACGTGTCGGGATATGATGATCATGCGGTTCGCACCCCCGACTGACATACACACCAAGATGTTTCTCGGACCTGGGGATCCCTGCGCGCATCTGCTCAACTGAATGGAGAAATGGTCCGACCAGAATACAGAAGAGTGGGTTCATCTATTTTTTCATGCCTTGGGCCCTATCCCCGTCGCATGGTATTTGGATGTGGAGCTACAACAACACACCCGCCATTGGGAAATACTAAAAGATGACTTTATAGGAATGCTCTGACTAGTTGGGGGGACGGAGGTGTTCGAAGAAGCTCTGCAAGACATCGATGCTTTTTTATTTAATGACTCACACCATCACGCCACACCAGAGGTCCTGACATGGGAAGCACAGATGAAAGACATAGTCAACTGCTGGAGCTCGGCAATAGAAGAAGAAGAATAAATCCTCAGAACGTCTCTGTTCCAGAATCCGAGGGGGAACACACCGTCATTGGACCCCCACTGCAGAATATTAATGCGACTCAACCTCTAAAGCTGCGCGAATTTAATATCGGGACGGAAGAACACCCTAAGTTGGCTAAAATTGGGGACTATTGGGATGAAGGAACCGTAGGAAAAATTGCAGAGCTACTTACAGAATATCAGGATTTATTTCTGACAAAGTTTTCCGAGCTCAAAGGAATCACGGGAGACCTAGGCATTATGCACATCACTCTGAAACTAGAGGCATGCCCCATAAAGCAGTGGCCTTATCGACTGAATCCTAAATATAAGAAAAAGGTCAAAGAAGAACTGGACAAAATGCTTGCTGTAGGTATCATTGAATTGGTTGAACAATTGGATTGGGTAAGTCCGATGGTCATCCAGGAGAAGTAAGCAAAGGGGGAAATACGCATCCGCGTAGATCTACGCAAGTTAAACGATGCCTATGTCCATGACCCCTTCCCTACGCCCTTCTCAGATGAAATCCTTGATAACGTGGGTGGACAGGAAGCCTATTCCTTCACCAACGAGTTCTCAAGGTACCACCAGATCCGAATTGCACCTGGAGATCACAATAAGACTACATTCACAACAGAATGGGGGTCCTTTTAGTATATAGTCATGCCGTTTGGTCTCAAGAATGCATCTACTATGTTCTCAAGGGTATTAGTTACTGTATTAAAGGAGTTTATCCATAAGTTCCTGGAGGTTTATTTCAATGACTCGACGGTATTCGACCTGGTAAAGGAGCATGTCTCTAACCTGCGATCAATGTTGGACGCATGCCGAAAGCACCAGATTTCCTTGAATATCAAGAAGTGTATCTTCTGCGTGCCTTTCGGAATCTTGCTCAGGCACATAGTGTGCCGGCAAGGGCTTATGGTTCATCCTGCGAAGGTAGCCGTAATTATAAACCTTGCAGTTCCAATAACGGAGAAACAACTACGTTCTATTCTTGGACACATGGGCTATTACACGAAATTTATTCAGGGATACGCACTGATCATAGCACCCATGGAAAAACTGCTTAAAAAATATGTTTCTTTTTTTTGGAATGATGAATGTCAGAAGAGTTTTGAACTACTCAAAGAGAAAATGATCTTTGCACCCATACTAGTATTTCTTGATTGGTCAAAGGAATTTCATTTACTTGTGGATGCATCAGGCATCGCCTTTGGTGTTGTCCTAACTCAACCTGGAGAAGGAGATATTGATCACTCGGTTGCCTTTGCGAGTTGGAAACTCTCCGGTGCAGAGCGCAACTACTCTACCACCGAACGAGAGGGACTGGCTATGGTATACACATTATAGAAATATCGACACTATCTATTGGGAAGAAACTTTAAAATGTTCATCGATCATTTGACTTTGAAATACCTTGTCAACAAGCCTATTTTGGGGGGGAAGATTTACCGTTGGCTATTGCTATTTCAGGAATATGATTTTGAGATCATTGTCAATCCCGGAAGGCTGAATGCGGGTCCGAGTCATCTGTCCCGCATTGAGACAGGTGAAGAACCTACTAACTTGGAGGAAGGATTACCAGCTGCGCAACTGTTCGCTATTAAGGTTGTTGATGCGCACTTCGCTGATATCATTCAGTTCCTCACTACAGGCGTAGCCTCCACAGAATATTCGGTGCAACAGAAGGAGTTGGTTGCTCGGGTAGCAGAATTTACTATCATCGCCGGCCAATTATATAAGCTAGGCGCTGATGAGATACTACGCAGATACATCCTGGAACATGAACGACATGCCGTTTTTGCGGAGGCACACGAAGGCATCGCAGGAGGCCACTATGTAGGAAGAGCAACGACACAACGGATTTTAAGAGCTAGGTTATGGTGGCCTACCCTACATCAGGATTCTTACACCTATTGTAAATCGTGCGATACGTGCCAGTGAACAGGATGACCCTCACGCCAAGATGAGATGCCACTACAACCTCAAATGGATTTACAGTCCTTTGACAAATGGGCCATTGATTTTGTGGGACCCATCAATCCGCCAGGCAAGAAGACAGGTGCGTGATACATTATTACTGCCACTGACTATGTCACTCGATGGGATGAAGCACAAGCGGTGAAGGATTGTACTACATATACTACTGCGCACTTCATCTTTGAGCAAATTCTGACCAGGTTTGGCTGCCCAAAGATCCTATTGAGCGATAGAGGCACACGCTTCGTTAACGAAATGATACAAGCCTTGAATGAGGAATCCTAGATCCATCATGCGAAAAGTATACCACACCATCCACAGGAAAATGGAGTGGTCGAGGGTTTCAACAAAATCTTAGAGCAGGCATTGACCAAGGTCTACAGTGCTGATCGTAGTGACTAGGATGTACGCATCCCCTTTCGGATGGTCTATGGCAAGGAGGCTATTATGCCAATAGAATAGATTGTTCCTAGCCTACGTATCACAACATTTACAAATATGGCAGAACCTGATATCATGGAGGAACGCCTTGCACAACTTTTGGCATTGGAGGAAGATCGGTTTATTGCTAACTTTCATCAGCAAGTTCAGAAGGCTCGCGAAAAAGCCTAGCATGATCGAAATATTTTCCAAAAGACATTCGTAGCAGGCAACCTAGTCCTCTTATACGATAGCCAATTTGTGAAGCACCCAGGGAAATTCTGGCAACATTGGCTTGGTCCCTACGCCGTTAAGGAAATCACAAATGGTGGAGCAGTTCGGCTAGCCACCCTGCGCGGTGACATGTTACCAGGCTATGTCAATGGTAGTCGACTCAAGAAATACAAGGATAAATGACTATATGGCTAGAATAACTGGCTCAGGCAAGATCGACCCACCTGGGATAGGCCGCTGATGCACAAGTGGGATACGCACGCTGGTCATCAAATAGCTCCAGGGGTGATTGGCAGACCTGCGGCCATAGTGACTCGGGACGAGTCACAAGATTGTGTTGGGGGATTTTTGGAACAGGGTCTCTTACGAGCTGCGAAACTAGTCCGATTTTGTATATTTTTTATTATAATTAGGCTAGTGTAGGGGTTTTGGGGTGGGTCAAAGCCCCGAAAGCATTGTAATGGGTTAAAGGGTAAACTAGGGGTCCGAAAACCACGGTTTGTGGACCATAGGAAAGTTTAGGCTAGATTATTATAAATAGAGGAACATTTTGAATTTTGAGGCAGAGAAATGAAGAGCTATTGATGCGACCTGTGGTTTAGTAAATCTATTTGGGTTTTTGGGGAAAGGACTCCTGTTGGCTGTGTGCACGGCGAAAGGACATCTATTTTTAGCTTCGGGGGCACTGCCCCCGAAACCCCCCGCCAGAGGGGGGCTCCATAAAGTCACAGCAGCCCCCCCTGGACCCCCCAGGGAGCATTTAATTACGGGCAGCGTTGCCGCCCCCATTAAGGTACAGGGGTCCAACACTGTGATACAAAATAAACAAGATAATAAGGCTCCACACCCAACATTAATTATCATAACCTTCATTTTGTCAATATTAAAAATCATAACTATATTAACATAGAAATCATTGAGATTTTTTAGTTGCTTACTGAAATCATCAAAACTCCTCAACATATCAACAATATCATTAGCATAAAGAAGAAGGATGATGACTGCAACAACTAGAGTTGGGTTGAAAAAACTTTCTTATTTAAAAAATTCCTCTAACTTCTTGATGTATATGCTAAAAAGGGTAAGAGATGATGGACAACTTTGTTTAAACCTTATATTACAATTAATTTCTTTTAACTGGTGCTAACCATTCTTAAAATCGACAACAATATGTATATACAATTTTTTGCAATAACTCTCAACTTAAAAAAAAGGTTTTAACTCTTCTAATTTTATTCAAGAATTACTTATAAACACTATACTTATAAATAATAATAATAAAATCTTAGTTGCATGTATCTTGAGTGGTTGGGAGAAATGTTGTTATCCTATCAATTGGGGATCAATTCTTGCATGTGACATGTTGAGCTCGTAATGAGTATATCCTTGTAATGGTTTTGAGCCTTGTTGTTTGATAGTTCCTCAATGACAGAAACATGTATATTCCTCATGTGGATAATAATATAAAAATATTCACAATTAAATAGACTTTCACTCTTCCATTATTATTATTATTATGTTAATAAGGAGAACTTATAGACTTTCACTTTGACACCGAGGAGGCCTGAGGTCGAATAAGAAGGAATTCCCCTATACTCCCTAAGCCTAGTGTTATCGACAACAATTACACCATGTGACTTCTATTAATATTGTTATTGCTAACCCATCACGCTAGGTCGATTGGTAGATATTGTTGAAATTGAAACAAGAATGTCTCAATTTGATTTTGCCTTAATTAAATAGAGGAAATTCCAAATTCCACATCAATAGACAACTTGGAGGAGTTAATTAAGGTGACATGGCTCTTGTCACTCAGTTAAGAACACCAAATTCGAGTTAATGAGTTCAAGCTTAGTTTACTCGTGTTGATTCCTAAAAAATAGGAGTTTATATTAGTTAATTCGAGTTAGGGGCATGAATTTAAATTGTGTACAATGGGTTCCTAAAATTTAGGAGCCTAACTTGAGTTAATTTCAGTTGTAACAATTTAATTCAGTTAAATTGAATTATGGTCAGTTAAACTAGTTCCAACTGTTGGAGGAACTAGTGGAAGCTCAACATGTGCAGTGTAACTTCAATCACACTCAATGATGATCTAGTTAGCTGATCAATCAACTAATAATTAGCTCATGCATGCAAATAATTCGATTTACCTAGTTGTGGTGGAGATTCCAAGGCAATGTACAATTAATTATATACTATATTGAGTGTATAGTTCATTGTATTGGTTAGGTGATCAATCATAGGAATTGCACAAGTATTTTGGAGGAAATTCCTAATTAATAGGGGATAATTTCCTGGAGGAACAACGTAAGGAATTAGGAGCTTGGAGGGCTTGAAAATTGGCAAAGTATTGGCTTGAGTTAGTCAGTCAGGTATGTTAGAATTTACCACAGAAATAATAAACAATTTACTGAGAGGAATAAACATAAAGAGCCAGCAACAAATCATTAACATAAATGCAGATGTTTATCTGGGAAAACCCCAAATCTGGGGAAAAACCCAACCAATGAAATTTCATTAACCATTGGCCAAAACCCTGGCGAATCCGGCCAAGGGAGCCTTCACCGCTCACCTCCAGGCCTACATTACAATGAAGTCTTCCCAGCCTTTTATAGGCTCCATTACATGCAATACCATGGGCTGAAAACCATGGGTGCACAATACCATGTGCCCCAAAACCACTACTATTTACCCTAGTCAACATTGACTCTATCCCGAGTCAATTTTATCTAAAAATTCCCCCCTTAAACTTGACTTGGGGTTTCTTGACAAAATCCAACCAAAATTGCTAAGTGAGACAACCCTGCTCACTCTAGCTCTTCCCCCCTCAATTTTTTTTTTTTTTTACCCAGGGTAATTGTTAACTTGGCATACCCCCTATCACCTAGATCTAACCCAGACTTTACCAGTGATTACCCAGGGGTACGCATGCCATACCAGGTCTTATAGTAGTATGCCCATTTACATGTAATAAATTAACTCCATTATAATAATAATAAATTTTTTTTTGTTTCATAATTGCTGTCTTTGCACATATGACATCAATGTCCATATAAAAATAACCCATCTACCGAATTACATGGGTCACCAGCCTTTGTAACCGCACCAGCCTCTGTAACCGCCTGTCCTCTAGGATTTATCTTCAGATACATGGTTCATTAAATCAATCCACGTGCACATATCCTCTCTCCTTTAACTTCTCTCTCATCAAATATTATCAACCAATGCTGCATATGGATGTTTTGTTACAAGATCGTTAATATCATAGGCATATGAATCATGCCTAATATATATTTTTTTCTTATCCCAACACCTAAGTACACCTTGGTGTCAGCACCAAACGTTGTCACTACTTTTGGATCGCACAAAGTCCATCTTCATTTTGTTGCCATAGAACGTTACGCATCATCTCCCATTCGCAGAGATGTTTTCTTCCTCGAGAAACTTTAGCTAAACATAGGCATTTCAGTAGATTTGGATTTGGCTCTTTGCTTGGTGTTTCCAAGCGTTAACTCTAAATCATCAGACTTAGCTCCGCGGAATTCTTCGTGTATTAGCTCGCCTTACCATAGCTTCACGTTGCCGCACTCAAACTCTTCCGCCTGTATCAGACTGCCATTCCTCAGGAAAGGCCTCATTGGCCTGGGTTCCCATACACAAAGCCATCATGACATCCCTCTTCAAAATTCCTTCTTCATGGTCAGCGCAAATACCACAACATCCATACCATCCTCATTCATATAAGAGGTTCCTGTCATCATCATAATCAGGTAGCGTCTTGTTCAAATGAGACTCTCGATACAATTTGACCAACTGCTCCATTATTTCTCTATTGACACCATGAGAAGTGACCTCAAGTGCAGTGGCTTGCAACGTAAGCCTTTGAAATTTCTCCTCCACAGGGGTTGGTGCTTCTGCTAGATTCAGCAGGCATAAGGAATTCTGGAACGAATGCACACACTTGCATGTCGGGACTTCCAACTCTCTCGATGAATGCCTGCTCTCCTGCTACGACTTCCACCATGGCCTTAGAAGCAGCGCTCGAGGGATTTCTTAGCCTGAGCACATTAATTTCTGCTTCCTAGGACTTCAAAAACACCTTATATGCCTTCCCCTCAATAGGCTTTGCATCGATCAAATAATTTCTGGATACGTTTGAGCAACAGTTGTTATACCACGACCTAATAGTGAAAATAATGACACTAGTGGCTTCGTATTCTCTTCATTATGAAAAACCTCGAACCTCAAATCAAACTCACCATTGCTCTTAAACACAAGAGGGTAACTAATATCTACATTTTCCGCCTTTGTGCCACATCCCTTCGAACCTACGGAAGAGGATGTCACACACCGAAGGGGAACCGTGGTTGTAGGTTCGCAGGCTGTAATTTTCAATGTCCCAAAAGATCCTTCCAAAATATATATATTCAATAGCCTCGAAACATTGATCCGGACTGCCACTAGAGTCCAGAATTTACATTTTTTGACCATTAAAATTTATTTAATGATCATTTTTCAGCATCAAATCTAATGAGATATGCCTCCTTCACACACAGAGCTAGATCTTCATTAGATCTGACATATCCAAACATAATCATGCTCATTCCACAATGACATAATGATATTGGTTAATAAAATGATCCATGATCCTGCAAGTATCCTTAAACTTGACTTGGGGTTTAGTGAGGTTGCCTGCAGGTAAAAATACATTGCAGAATAAGTGGGTTTACAGGCTAAAGGAAGAAGATGGAGGAAAACAGAGGTACAAAGATAGACTTGTGGTGAAGGGGTTTGCACAAAAGAAAGGTATTGATTTTGATGAAATATTTTCTCCTGTTGTTAAGATGACTTCAGTCAGAACTATTTTAAGTCTTGTAGCAGCGGAAGATTTACATCTTGAATAGTTAGATGTAAAGTCAAATTTTCTCCATGGAGATTTGGAGGAAGAGATCTATATGCAACAACCAGAAGGATATGAGGTCAAAGGGAAGGAAAAATTAGTGTGAAGGTTAAAGAAGAGCTTGTATGGCTTAAAACAGTCTCCAAGGCAGTGGTATCTAAAATTTGACAAGTTTATGTCTAAACAAGGTTATACTAGATGTCACTTTGATCATTGTGTTTATCTGAAAAGGAAAAATGATGGCATATATATTATATTGTTATTGTATGTAGATGACATGCTTGTGGCAGGGTCTAACATGCAGGAAATAAATGTGCTCAAAAGAAAATTGGCAAATTCATTTGCAATGAAGGATTTGGGAGCTGCAAAACAAATCCTTGGTATGAGAATAACTAGAGACATGAAAAATCGCAAATTAACACTGTCTCAGAATGAGTACATACAAAAGGTGTTGAAATGATTTAATATGTAGAATGCAAAACCAGTTAGTGCACCTTTTGCGATCCATTTCAAACTTATTAAGGAGATGTGCCCCAAGACCTAAGAAGAAATGGACTATATGTCTAAAGTTACATATGCATCAGCAGTTGGAAGCTTAATGTATGTAATGGTCTGCACAAGGCCTGATATTGCACATGCAGTGGGAGTTGTAAGCAGGTACATGAACAATCCAGGAAAAGAACATTGGATGGCAGTAAAATGGATTCTCAGATATTTGAGAGGTACCAAAAATCAAGCATTATGCTTTGGTGGTTCAAACATTGCTCTACAGGGATATGTTGATGCAGATATGGCAGGTGACATAGATAATAGGAGGAGCACTACAGGATATGTATTTACTGTAGGTGGAACAGCTGTCAGTTGGGTTTCAAAAATCCAAAGTGTTGTTGCACTTTCAACAACAGAAGCCGAGTATGTTGCTGCTACATAGGCTAGTAAAGAAATGATTTGGTTACAAAGGTTTATGGATGAATTGGGTAAGAAGCATGATATGGGCACACTATACAGTGATAGCCAAAGTGTTATTCATCTTGCAAAGAACTCAGCATTTCATTCCAGGACTAAACACATACATCTCAAGTACCATTTCATACGATCAGTATTGGAAGATGGAGAGTTGAAGCTGGAAAAGATACACACTAGCCAGAATCCTGCAGATATGCTAACAAAAGTTGTAACCAGGGAGAAACTGAGAACATGCTCAGTTTCAATTGGTCTTCAAGGATGAAGATGAAGATGAGAAATAGCCAGGTCCAAAGAGGAGTCATTGTCCAGCAAATGAAGTAGCGGTGGAGTTGCTACAATCAGTCTCCAAGTGGGAGATTGTTGGGTGTGGAGCTTGATTATCTTGTTTACTTTGTATCACAACATTGGACCCCAAAATTTTTAATGGGGCTAACCACCCATAATTAAACGTCATTGGGGTCTGTGGGGCAAATTACACTTTGATGAGCTGTCATGGAAGGTCTGGGGCAAAACCTCGGGTTGCCAAAAACAGATGTAAATTGCTACCTCCTTATAGTAATGGTAGTCAATCTCATGGGCCGCTCATTAGGCGTATGATATCGATGGTAGACGTTATGTTTATTTAGGGTTTTTTCCCTAGAAGGCAAAACTTCTCGCTTGTATGAGGGTATTTTACTGCCATTGTATTGTATGTGCATTTCATGAAGAAATGGATAGAAATTGGGAGATATAATGCAGGACATTAAACGGATCTATCGGGAGAAGATGTGGGCTCTCATTTTGCTGGATAATAGAAAGGAAGGACTGGCTGTTCGGGGTGGACGTAGCCCAAACTGGGTGAACCACGTATATCTGTGTCTCTCTAGTTTTATGTGTTTTGTGTGCTTGTGTTTTTTGCATATTTTATGTGTTTCATTGCTCTATAATATTTAATTTTCTAACAAGGTAGAGGATAGAAGATAGAGGTGCAGGTTGTGCTCAAGCTTAAACAAGCATATTGTATTCGTCCAGGTTCTTTGATTAATGCAATAAAAATAGTAATGTGTTTTGAGAAGTTGCTTTCCCTTAGATAAATATTTGTGCATGTGTGATGTTTCTTCTTGCATGCTAATGATTTTTGTCCTTGATCGTGAATTGGTTTTCGTAGATCAATAAAGTAGCTTCTAGTCTTGTGATCTAGTAAATTTCATGAGTTTATAATCTACAAATTAATTTCTACATGGTATCAGAGCTGGATTCACATTAGAACCTATATGCACTTGAGGTAGAATATGTATGCAAAGACGTGAGGAGCAAGGCAAGGGTCAGGGACATGGTGGTTAAGAGGGAGCATGATTTGCCTCTCAAAGTGGAGCCTCAGAAGTAGCGTCAGGAAGTTGTGGAGCAGCCTCAAATGGAGAAGTAGAGTGGAGACATCCACTAAAGTAGACAGCTCTAGTAGGGTGAAAGTTCGAGCCAAGTGGGCAGAGGGAGCACATGCAACCGTAGCTCCAGGTGTGAGGTGGGGTGATGTGAAGGCCTAGTCTCATAGTGCATAAATTTGGGTAGGGTCCATTGAGGTGTTCTCCTCATGGATCATTACCTTACTATAAGGGACCAAAATCTTCAATGGTAGAATGATCAGTGTAAGTAAGATACTGATGAGTGCAAGGTAGTGTTGATAAAAAAGCAAGATGTTTAGTAGCAGAGTCAGCAACAGCACAATTTTTCCAGTAGAAAGTTGCAGACATAGTTGATTCAATTTTTTTTTTGAATGCTTCTTAGTTGTAGATGTTGCAATAGAAACAACAATAGTGAGAGGTGTTTCATGCAACACATTCCACAAGTGCATGATAGGGGTGGTTGATAATCCCTTTCTTGCTGAGAGGGAGTGTTGAAAATGCGGCAAGAAAGTCTCAATTTTGATTTTACCTTAATCAAATTGAGGAAATTCGAAATTCCACATTAACATACAAATTGGAGGAGTTAATTGAGGTGACATGGCTCTTGTAACTTAGTTAAGAACATTGAATTCAATTTAATGAGTTCAAGTTCAGTTTACTTGTGTTTATTCCTAAAAAATAAGAGTCTAGCTCAGTTAATACAAGTTAGGGGCATGAAGTAAGTTTAATTGTGTACAGTGGGTTCATAAATTTGAGGAGCCTAGGTTGAGTTAATTTTAGTTGTAGCAATTTAATTCAGTTAAATTGAGTTATGGTCAGTTAAACTAGTTCCATCTCTTGGAGGAATTAGTGAAAGGTCAAGTTGTGTAGTGTAACTTCAATCACACTCAGTGACCATCCAATTAACTGATGAATCAACTAATAATTAACTCATGCATGCAAAGAATTCAAGTTACCGAGCTGTGGTTGAGATCCAAGGCAGTGCACAATTAATTATATACTAGATTGAGTGTATAGTTAATTTTATTGGTTAGGTGATCAATCCTAGGAATTCTGCAAGAATTTTAGACGAAATTCCTAATTAATAGGGGGCTAATTTCCTGGAGGAACAACACATGGAATTAGGAGCTTGGATGGCTTGAAAATTGGCTAAGTATTGGTTAGAGTCAGTTAGGCAGGCATAGGATAGAAGATACATGTGCAGGTTGTGCTTAAGCTTGAGCAAACATATTGTATTCATCCAGATTATTTGATTATACAATACAGATAGTAAAGAGTTTTGGGAAATTGCTTTCCCCTAGATAAATCTTTGTGCATGTGTGATATTTTTTATTGCATGTTAATGATTTGTGTTCTCGATCTTGAATTTGTTTTCATAGATCATCATAGTAACTTCTAATCTTGTGATTTAGTAAATTTCATAAGAAATTTGGAATTTACACATTAATTTCTACACGACGCTGAAAAAATGTTCACTAAACAATATTAAAGCCTCACCCATATTCAAAACTTAACTTACTCGTGTGACAAGTCATCACAAATGACAAGTCTAGTAATTCTCATGAGAATTAAAAAAATCATTTAAAATAAAATAAAATATTTTTCTATCATATCTAATACACGGGGAAAATCAATCCCAAAGTACCTTAATGGATTATGTGTCATATATAATTACTTGGGTAATTCAATTATGGGGTAATTCATATAATTCCATTATGGGGTATAAAATATGTGTCCACCATGGAAACCTTTTATTTTTTTATTTATTGCAATGATGAGCTTGCACTTTTCAAAATAAAAAATTATAATTACATTTGTGTTTGTTTATCAATATAATTTTTAGGTTTTCTCACATGCCATCTTCTTATTGGTTAAGATGGTAAATATTATATGTTATAATAATAAATATAACAAGCGGACACCATTGAATTCGACAACCAATAGTTCCCAGTCTATTGGCCCATTATTACTCTTAAGAGTACTAATGGGCATGCCTATGCCATGCCATGCCATACCTATCCTTTCCTGCCATCCTCCTCACCTGCAGTGATTAACTTTCCCGCGTTTTAACTTGGTTATAACCTCATAACTTTTGGATGTAATAACCATTGTTGAGAGATAGATTTTAGGAGCAGGGCTAGAAGGATGGGAGGCTCTCTGGACATGGTGAGCGTTTTACCTGGTGTGGAACGCAAGATTTATTTCATCATATTTTACTGGCTATAGGAAGTGTTGGTAAGTTTTCTCCATATTTATAGGGAACCGGAAAAGCCGGAGACCACTCTATAATCTGTTCGAAATGGCTCAAGTTTAAATCCAAATTTTATGGTAATAGTTTTTGATGTATGCCCTTAAAATGGCCCATCCTTTATAATATGTTGGAAATAGCTCAGATTTAAATCCATATTTTATGGTAATAGTTTTTATTTAATTAAAGGAATTTTCTGTCTGGTATTTGCATAATACTGAGATTTCATTCTAAATCTCATAATTAGATAATACTTCATAATAGTGTCATGACCAAATTAATTACCGCTTAACGTGGAATAAGAACACAATACCTTAAGAATAACTCAAACAATCGGTTGAAACCAATTATTTCTTTTTGATAGATTATATTTGTATATTTGTAATGTGTTATACAACTGATTAGATAAGTTTATACTTAGAATATTTGAGAACAAAACATTTCGTTTAAGCTTTTGACTTCTGTAACAACTCAAAATTATATATTTTTCCACGTTACATGAATGAATTTGTACGGGTCTTTGAAAGGCTGCCTGGTATTTGCATAATACTAAGATTTTGTTCTAAGTCTCATAATTAGATAATACTTCATAATAGTCTCATGACCAAATTAATTGCCGCTTAACATGGAATAAGAACACAGTACCTCAAGAATAACTCAAACATTCGGTTGAAACCAATTATTTCTTTTTGATAGATTATATTTGTATATCTGTAATGTGTAATGTGTTATACTGCCGATTAGATAAGTTTATACTTAGAATATTTGAGAACAAAATTCTTCGTTTAAGCTTTTGACTTCTGTAACAACCCAAAATTATATATTTTTCCACGTTACATGAATGAATTTGTACGGTTTTGAAAATGGTTGGCTGCTATCTCTTAGGTGGATTCCATTGTGGACACCATGTGTTATAATTTGTTACGTAAACCTAGTGGAATCATAACAAAAACAAGCCTTGTTGTAACTTTAGTGGTGTCAAATTGGGCATTTCTTTATACACTTCGATTGCTTTATAAAATTGTGGGCCTTTTAAACATGTGTTTATTTTAAATGAATAATTATGTAAAAAAAAATTAATAACATCATTATTACTATCAATAACATCAATTTTATTTTAAAAGGATTAGAATTATTAATTAACATTAAATATGTTATTTTAAAAGAATTAGAATTATTAGTTAACATTAAATATTTGTATAGTAATAATTTAATTTTAAAATTAAAATCAAAACATATATCAAACTGTTATATAATATTTTTTTAAATATATAATTAAACATTAAAAATTATTTTTTTGATGTAATTAATCATTCTTATTTTCATTTATTTGAAAAAAATCTCGAAAAACTAATTGGCTTTAATGACTCTATTCTTGTATGTTCTCTTTGAATTGGCTTTACATTGTGTTGATATTTCTTGACTGTTAGACATGTGTGTTAGCTTCACTTTTGTGTAGCTAGTGCATCATTCTAATTTTCAGTTTACTATGATATACTCACTATTTTATTAGGAGACAAGAAACGTGGCCCATATCCACACATGTCATCTAAATAAGCTGATTATTGATAGTATATATCACACACATAGGTTACTTAACAAAGAGTAAGTGGCCCAAGTCCACACATCTTTAGTTAGTTTTCAAATTATTACATTAAATCGATTTTTAATTTTTGCATTAGGATTTCGGGACCAGAATTAAAATACCAAAAGAAAGAAAGTAATCTCTACCACCCTTGCACCTAACAGTGACCTTGGGTATGCATATGAATGCTCTCTCTTGATACTTTACAATCTCCCTATAGTGCAAACATTTAGTTTAAATAGGACAAGTTATAAGCGGACCATTATCCACACATTGTTTATTTCGTGAAAGGAACAACCAAACATAGTGTACCATATATCCGCATCTTACAACATTGTGATTGTTCACCATATATCCACATCTTACAACATTATGATTGTTCACTTTATTTCACACATGAAGCTTCAACGAGCTAGGGCCCTTGTCCTATTCTTACTGTAGCTTCACAAAGGCACACCATAGGCAAATATTTTCTTTTCATTTTCTTAGTTGAAAGTCATTAATATTAGTTCAATTTTTGGCACTAGGATTCGAGACCAGGATCGAATTATCTTTAGAAGGGCAAGTAATCTGTGCTACCTTTGCACCCATGGGTGATCCTAGGCAAGCATATGAACACTCTTTACTGATAATTCACCATCTCCCTATAGTTGAGACAATTAGATTAACTAGGAAGCATTGTAAGAGGCCCACATCCGCACATGTTTTAATTTTGGGCAAGAAACAACCAAACCTAGTTTAAATAGGGGATTTTGAAAAGGATCACTGCATATCCACATGTTCAAACTATGCGCTTGTTAACCTCTTGCTCACACACATTCACACCTTAATTGAATCAAATCCACCTAAAACTAACTTAACTAAATGCATTAAACTCTCCCCACAGGGGCCGCAAGAGAAGTTATAGCTTAAGTTAGGACCAAGGGGGTAGGCATCCAATACGTTGCCTTGGTCAGTTTACATCTTTAAACATAAAAGTTGACTATTTAGGGAACTTTTAAATCCATTTATTCGTCCACGGCAAAGAAAATCCAAGTGCGGAAGAGACCCGATTCAGAGGGGGTTAGGCTTAGGCCCAATGCGTGCGGTATTATTCAGGTCTACCTGACCCATCTAATACTCGGTACTGGTAGCTGAATTACCAAGAAGCCCAAGACTCGAATGCTCACGTGGGATGACAATACCTAGCAACCAAAATTAGGGCATCCTTCCCTATACACGACGGTGCAAGTAAGGAACCTCTACCATTACCTTGGTTGATTTTCTTTGGTTGAATGGAGGTGTTTCCAACTCTTTCAGGATGTTGCCCCAACATTCACAAGATATATTCTCAAGGCCTAGTTACATTTGAGCGTGTGAGGACGATTTAGGTCTTCTAGGATTTGAGTATCATACGAAAAAACAACAAAAAATCATATTTTTTTTATTGAATGGTCACATAGGATTAATCTAAAGGGAAAATTTATCTTTTATTTTTTCTTTGTTTTATGTATGTGATTGGATATTTTCTTTGATCGTAATCTCTATCCTCTCAAAATTTTCCAAAAACATACCTAGATGACGCTAGAATGGACCCAACAGGACCTCGTCGATCTAGACGCCTTTTGGACCTCCCCCCATTACCGGGAGGGGTTTTAGGTATTTCGCCATTTAGGCGTCAAAGATGGAACACTTCCACCCTTATTGGTTCATCCTTTATTGGGGCATAATCAGTTTGGAACCCTCGTCGATCACCCAATGCCACACTGGTGAACACCCCCATAGGGTCACCACATACCACTCCTCCCACAACCCCTAGGGGATAGATGAGTGCTACCCATTCGAGAAGTCAGGTGAACTCATAACAGGACACGTCATACACAAACCCTATACCTAACCAGAACATTGTGGTTTCACAAGTTGCAATGGCTACAAACTCTCAGTCACCTTTCTTAGCTTTGTTAAATTTACCAAATTTAACTAAGTTGACAAATGTTCCCATTGCACACAACACTACATGGCCTCCCATGCCCACAAATCTCCCTTCGGACATTCCAAAGTTCGAAGGGAAGCAAGGGAAGACCCTAGAAATCATGTTATAAATTTCCACTTGTGGTGTTCATCAAACAACATCGTTGACGATACTATTCGACTAAGACTATTTCAAACCACCCTAACCAGAATGGCCGCGAAATGGTATGTGGATCAGCCATCTGCGACACATGGGACCTTTAACGCCCTCGCTACTGCATTCTTGAACTATTTTCAGTTACCCATCCACCATGATTCTGGAATGGAATTACTGACCCATTTTAGGCAAACACTCGCTGTCCGTATCTCGGACTATCTCCACGAATTGATAGAGACATCGTAGTTTGTGCAAAGCCAAACTCAACGATCAAGTTTTGTTATACCTATTCTTGAAAACTCTCACCACAGAGATTTCGAAGGATGTGGTGCAACAAAAGCCCTTATTCGAAGAGGACGCCATCAGTAAGGCCCAACAACTCGAGATGATCTATACGCAGTCAGGATATATTTACAATATCTTGCATAATGCCCTGTGCCTGCAATCTTACAAAGAATTTCCAAGCATGTCAAACTCCGCAGATGGTTTGATTGAGTCATTAACCCAAAATCACCTAAGCAACAACGTTCCATACCCCGGTTACGCATATGACTATACCCAGGACATACCTCATCCTGGCTATCAAAGTCATTATGCACCTTCGAAAAACATGACTAATAGGGCGTCATCGTATCTCCATCAGCAGGGAGGTCTGTATCCTCTAGTGCAGGGGACCCAATATGTAACTAGACATGCTGAAGGAAGAGATTCCCCCCAGTAACCATTTATAAACCAGGGACAAGGATCGAAATATACCCAGTCCCTAGCACAAAACCCACCTATGCAGAATAATGCACAGGTGAACTTTGTGCAACCTTCACAAGCTCAACCACAACAACCATACTATCAAGAGAATCCAAATTATCCTCCCAACGCGACTAATAAAAAAGGAAAAAACAAGCCTAAAGGAAATCCTAGATAGGGTGGCAGCAATAAAGAACACTCTTCGCAATCTTAGGCCTGAGGCAACTCTAATCGAAATAAAAAACATGAACCAAGTAACCCCCAAAGGCAGAACAAGAGGGAAAATATTTGGAAAAACCACTCTTGTTCAATCTGTGGTGAGTACAGCCATTACACTCATCACTGTCCCGACCTCCCTGAGCTGAAGAAGCTTCAAGGTAACCGGGGACAAGGGGGATCCTCCCAGCAGACAACAGTTATTCAGGAGCCTCCCCCCCCCAAAGGGACAATTAGCACTCAACAAAAAACTCCTGACGATTCTAGAAATAACAGCCCTGAGATCTACATGACTGGCGAAGAAATGTTTTTTCAGACACGAAACCGAAATTATGATACCCCACTAGACACCAACTCGTCAGGGGATAGTACAAGTGCACCAACAACACCTTTGACCATATCAAAGATCCCTATTGAACCTTTGCCAAAAATGGCCGAGGAACCAACTAGGCGGGTAGGAAACCATTCCAAAGTAGCCCATAACTATAGCATAATGGATGATCTAGCTCAATCTCCCACTGCCACAGCGTTGGAGGTATTACAATCATGCCCAAAGCAAAGGAAAGCCTTACTTTATGCATTAGGCACCATCGACCCCGCTGGTTCGCGCCTAATAGCTTTTGATTTAGATAAATCCACCCCTAGGCTTCCTTTAATGGTCACCTTTCAGATACCAGTGTCAGTTCAAAACATCACCATCCACATATGTATAATTGACGAGGGTGCATCCACATGCATCATGTCAAAGAACATCTGGCAGAAGTTAGGGTCTCCCGAACTAAAGCCATCAGACATCACACTTAGAGCACAAGATGGATGCCCTTTAGCCCCCGTCGGTCTCTACCAAAATGTCTCGGTATGCTTAGCTGACAAGCCGGTTCTTATAGACATTGAAGTCTTGGATGCTCACTATGTCCCTAGATTCCGTGCAATGCTAGCTTGTATGCAATCGACCATAGTTCACCTCTCCCAAGAAGATGGCTCGTACAACGAATCCATGAATAGCTTGACAACTCAGGATGATGTGATGAGTAGATCCATCCTCTTTTTGTCAGCTGAAAAATGACCAATTAGGGAACCCTTAGTTATCCCCAGCCATTCTCTGCGGACAAGACCAACATGTGCATTGTGTAAAACACCCAATCATATGGTCACCACTTGCCTAGACTTAGAAGCGCTACGATGCTGGTACCCAATCACGCTATCTAGAAAGTAGGACGAGAACCCCATTTCTAGGATGTTTTGCCTAGTGTTCTAGGGCAATCACCATGAGCAGCGTTGTACCTCTAAAAAAGGGTCTAACAAACCAACCACGATTGTGAGTGTCAGTAATGTTGAGGAACCCTCCACATGAAACACAACCCCAAATACCTTTGCAATATTTTTAAGGGTGCTCACCTTCTTAAGGATTGTTATAGTATACATAGAGTCTTAGAAGTGTGGTCTAAATATTATCATCAATTTATGGTTGATCCATTGATTAGTGATTCTAAAGTTCCTGGGGAAAAGGGTAAAGTTAGGTTTCCATGTAGGTTATCTGAAGGGAGGCATCAAAATCGCCTTTTCCCTCAACAAATCATCACAAGTCACCCCATGACACTAAGTTGGTGACAACACCTCCACAAAGACATCATATGTCATACATGGTTAGTCTAAAATTTGTGAGAAATATCTAAGTTGATTAATGACCCAATTATTACTTTTTCCAAAGTGGTTTATCTGAAAAGTATAAAATATTTACCTAAAAATGTGATTTCCATGCTTAGTGATATGAATTAATCAAGACCATAATATTTACTCAAAAAAAATCGTTTTCAATGGAATGTGTACAAATATTTGAAGAATGTGTAAGTGGGAGAGGATTAACGGGTTGGAAGTTGAAGACCCAGAGGATATGATTGAATTTTCAGCAGAAAACTTAACATGGACAAATATTAATGGGGACCACGTTGCAATTATTCCATATTGTCGACTTGATGATTTTATAAGAGGAGAGGAATCGAGTGAATCTGCACCCACTCAAGTTCATATTTATACTCATCGAAGTAAAAAAGTAGAGGATATCAAACAAACATATTGTTCAACATATCTGGAGTACGCTATGTGAGTCTTTATATATTGATCAATATACGTATAATTTTTTACAGTATGCATATATGTTATATCTAATTTGTTGTAAAAAAATTATATACAAGTATTGGTGTGCATATGGTCCAGAGTGCAAAAACAAAATTATGAGTGCATCCTCAAATATAAAAAAAAAATAGTCGACAAGAAAGTATTAAAGTTGGTTTCCAATGTCACTTCATTGTACGACGACTTCAAATTAGACCAGACAATGCTGTAATAATATATACCGCATGTAGGCATATTGATAAATCCAATGTTTTTTGTCATGGAAAGGATGCAATCTAAAGGCCTATGAGATTCAGTTATGCACCACATTTAACAAGGGATATGCGATCTATTGTCCAACATTTAATCCAAAGAGGTTTTAATGTTACAATGATATGGGACAAGTTCATCTCTAATGTGAAGGATGGATTTGGTGAGTTATACACAGGGACATCTCGAGATACATATATGAAAAGACAAGATATATTAAACATTTACAATGATACCATAAGGCTAGAGTATGTTAAAGATCAAAGTGATCCAAATAGTGTAGAATGTTGGTATAAGGAATGCCCTGAGAGCTTTTTCTTCTACCAGAAAAAAGATCTTTTTGAAAACATCCATTTTATTATAGGCATATAAATAAATTGGATGCGCTCAATGATGCTAAAATATTCTCACAATAATATAATCTCAATGGATTAAAAATTTAGTACAAATAAGTATGGGGTGAGTACAAATTTATCCTAAATTTGATTCATTTATTCAACCTCATTTTAATGCATGTAACTTATATAAATATAATTCTGTACATTGTTTGTAATGTAGTATCAATTGTACACCTTAATGGTTGTCAACGAACATCGCAATGGGGTTCCAGTAGCTTGGGTGATATCATCACACAATACTATAGTTGAGCTTTCTAAATGGATGTCAACTCTCTTTTCCATTGGGAAGAAAGAGCGACCATATTGGAATGTTCAAGCCTTCATCACAGATGATGCTACTGCTAAAATTGAAGCGTTAAGGCGATGTGTTTATTCTTTTATAAGAGACATAAAAATATTGTTAATGTATATTACCTCTATTAAATTGTGTTATTCCAGGTCTTCAATCAAGTGTAAAATATTATTATGTGTGTGGCATGTTCGTCGTGCATGGTTGAAGAATGTTGGAAATAAAGTCCAAGGAAGGGAAAACCAAATCCACATTTTTCATTCTTTAGGAGAAATCATGCACACATGTGAAGATGACGAATCTATAAAAAGGACAGTTGAAAGGTTATTTGAAAGATTCAGTGACCATCCAAGGTTTTTGGAATATTTAAAAAAAAATTGGTTAGCCAACAACAAAATATGTAAGTTTCTTGTAAGTGGATTTAATGATTCTATTTTTCATGTCATATGTATTATTAATTCATAGCTAATAAATTTATTTCTACAGATATGTGGGCAAAAGCATACAGAAATTTTCCACATTCCAATCAGGATACAAATAATGCCATTGAATCTTATCATCGACATAGCAAGGAAAGGTACCTAAGCGAAAATAATAATGCATGTCATAGATGTGTCGATTGGTTAATATATGTGTTGTTGACAAAGGTTGTATTATATTACAATCATATGAAACATTTAAAAGAAGCTGATTTTGTACGACCTAGAAAAATTGAGGAACGATTGAATTCATCCAAGTGTAGAGCTAGCCAAATCCCAAATGAAGATTGTGCACCTGATGAAAAGAGTAACAATGGTTATTGGGTTCGTAGCCAAAATAAGGATACACTAATATTTGCTACAATGTCATATATAAAGGTTCCAATCTACACTTCTGTAATTGCATTTGGGCCTTGAATGGAAATGTTTGTAAACATGTACTGAAAGTTGAGATGTTGGTGAGTAACATTAGTTTGGGTGAAAATTTACTACCTAATGTTACTAATCGTACTACAGAAAGGGCTACAATTTTATTTGATTTGAATGAAACACCAATATTGGGCTTAGAAATCCAAACGGAGCTTCCACCATGCTTTGATTCTCCTCCCAATATAAATTATTATAATGAAACAAGCATTGATAATGTTGAATCAATCAATGTACGGCCATATAGTGCATTATTTGAAGATGATGATATGAAACATGTTAACTCATCAACTCATGAGAAATTGAAATCCATAATACCTACAGATTTGGAGCAAGAAAATGCATTGAATAGTTTGGTAGAAAAAGTATGTCAAGAATAGAATAGAATGTTTTTCAATACTATAACTCCATCAAATATCACTACTAAAAGAAAACATAGTTTCTTCAGCCCAGTCAATAAGAAAGGCAATGTGGGCGCAAGTCAAAATCAAGGAAAGATAAACCACATTTTGAAAAGGTTGGACGAGTTCGTGCAAAAAAAGAAACATGGATGAGCAACTGGAGTTATCTTCTCAACAACAAAGAAATGTGGGCCACATGCCTGAGTTAGTGCAACATTCTATTATACAGAAAAATGGTATGGAAATTTGATGGCATGCACTGTTTTATGTGAAATACGATATATTATCATTTTCGATGCATTTTCATAACTATATGAACTTTTTTATTGTTACAGTTGAGGGACCCACATATCACAACGTTCCAGCTTGTCGACTTCAATTATTTGATGAGCATGTTGGTGAAAGCAACTATAGCACTAGGAACACTTCTCCAGTCATTAGCATCCCAATTTCCTCCTCGAGGGTGCTTCCTCCTATTGTACAACCAGTGGGGATGTATTTTCGCCCACACCGACCACCTCTATCTATCATAAATTATCCCATGCCTATAACCACCTCCCCAAGCCCTTCCCAATTCCCACCCCTACCATTTATTCATCCACCCTTCTCATTGTTTCAATCATCCACCCTTGACATTCCAATTCCCCTCCCTAGGGTGATCCCTCGCCCTAGGGTGATTCCTACTATTGTACAACTGGTGGGGGTGTATCATTGCCCACACCCACTACCTTTTTCCTATTTCACTTCCACTGTGCCTTTATCCATCACCCATGAATCGTGCCTATATCCATCACCAAGTGCTCCACCATCTGCTGAGGAAGGAAAATCTTCTCCATTGCCTTAGATCTTCATGGTGATAATGAGTAGTTGATCAAAATATTATCATGAATTAACAGAATTGATTCTATGCATTTTGGATTTTACAACTAATTGGTTACTGAATTTTTGCAGCAATATCAATTTCTAAATGCACTTGGGAGAGCCAAGCGTGGCGAGGGTGACGTATAGAACCAATTTATAAATTAGTCATGATGTCATTTTTCCATTATGTCATTTACGGGCATGAACTTCCATTATCTATGTTGGGAATGAAGTTCCATTTTGTGAAAGAGGAAAATGTATAACTAGACTAATTTGGAATCCAAGTAAAGGAATTTGAACTTGTGTATATGACAATGTCTTCATTGGATTTTAAATTCATGATGTGGATTTAATGTTATATTCTATCAATGTTACATTACTTTTGATGAATGTAGTGAGAATGGATTTATTTATTTCATTTACAAATGATCAAGTTTGCAAATTAAGTTACTTTTAAATTTATATATTACTCAATGTTTCATGCGTGGACAACCATATCATTACCATGTAACTCTGGTTAGTTATAATAATAGATGTATCATGTACATGAAGAGAGCATATATATGGATTCAGTTTTATTTTAATTTTCAATTTATGAAAAATAAAACTAAAGTTTTAAAGTACAATATACATGCCTTATAATAAAATCTGCAAAAATAGATAAATTTTTGAGACTTTACCGCTTCAATACTAACATTTAAAGATGAAAACTTTATTGATAAGTGTAATATTATTTAAGTTTTTTTTTTTTTTGGTTTTATATGTATTTTAACAATTCCTTTATTTATCTTTAAATAGAGCACAAAACATATTTATGGTAAGAATACAAAGAAGTGTGTAAGATTTTTTTGGGATGTGGGTTCACCTTAGTGTGGATGACCTTTTTCCCACATAGTTTTGAACATGTGACTTTTACACCATGAAGTGCCTTAACATAACACCCTATCACCATCTACTCTAAAAGTTAACTAAATTATAACTTAAAAAAAGTTATTATTATCATTATTAATTATAAAAAAATTAATATATGACAAGCATGATAATATATTTTTTGAATTTTTACTAATAATGTAGTAGTTAATAATAATACTAGCTACATGTTTTAAATATTCTATTTTACAAATGTTGAAAGTTGTGTAGGTTTTGAGAGTGAAGAAAAAAAAAGTTCACCTAAGAATAGAAAAGTTGTGATGGAATTAAATGGTAATCAATTGGTCCTCAGTTCATTTGGAATTACGTTGAAAGTTAACAAAAGGATGTAACTACATGGGATATAGTGGAACCAACATATATAGTGGAAATAACATATATACATTATTTTCACTTGTAATATAGAAATCCAATGAATCCAAAAATCATGCTTAAATTAGATTAAGTGTTTTTGTTGCAATAATTACGGATGCATATGAAACTTACAGTATTGTATAATAACGAGAGAGAATAATTTAGAAAGAATGGATGCTAAGCATGTTTTTTTATAACATGTATATAATCGTCCTAAAACACTTACCACATTGATGTTTCTATCATATTTATTTCATACCAAATATTAATTTTTTATTTTTCTTTTAAATTATGTTCAAATGATTTTTCACCTACTATGCCAAATGGAGAGGTTAAGAATTATTACTTCTCTATAGAGGCCTACATTATATACTTAGAACTAGGGATGCATACCTAGGATGACCTATTTATCTCTCAACCTTCAAATGAGGATAACTCTTCGATTTCAAACTAAGATTTAAGACCATTTCCCTCCCATTCTAAAGATGAAAAATCCTTTGTTGATGTACATAGTTAACCTACACTATTTTTAAACTATTATTTTGTGAAACTCTAATCCTCCATTATTCCTATTGTGTTTACTTCTTCTCTTATAAACATTATACTTACAAGGCATGCCACAAATCATTTTTATTTTTTTTCATTATAAACATCATACCTACAATAATTCAAGATATTATTATCAGAGAGAACTATGGATTCTTTGAATGAAATTGTCATAACGAGGTTAAATTTATGATAGTATATTATTTTAATGCCTTATTTTCCATCACAATTGCCCCTTATTACATTAATTGTGCCTCAAACTATGATTAAAACTATTTAATTTAAAAGTAATAAAATTAAATTATTTTATTACTTTAGATTCACACACTTGTACATCTCAAAAATAAAAATTTCAATCCTTTTATACTGAAAAATTATCTTCCATTCATACACACATTAACATATTCTTCTCATGTAAATCTGCCTATCAATATTAAATCTAAGAATCATTCCGTATGTCACTTAGTAATGAGAATGGAACTTCAAACATCAAATTAAAGTCATGGTATTAGTTTATAGTGTAAATTGTATTGAAATATAGTGTAATGACAAAAATTTGCATGCAAAATGCTAGTTGCATCAACCATTACAAAGCTAGATGACATAATTAATGGAATTTTGAAAGAGATAATCTAAACATTTTCTCAATATATTAATTAACTTGATTTTTTTAGTTTATTTTGGAAAAAAATAAAGTAAACATTTCTTTAATAATATCTTAATTTGAATTTTTTTTTACTAAATAAAAAAATAAAAAATTATTTATAAATTATAATAAAATTTTAAAATAACATATTTTTATTTTTATTTTTAATTAATAAAAATTTAGTACAAGCAAAGAAAATCAAAGAAAATCAACTAAGCTTATAACCACATTGAGCTTTTAAACAACTAATGTTTATAAAACATAAAACTCATCCTTTAAATTAACCATAAAAACCCAAAAAATGAAGATTTCACATCAATGAAGAATATCTAGCACCAACATTCGAAATCACCATTTAAGCTAAATACTAACTTTCATTTTCATTTCCTATAGCAATCCCTTGTATAATATTTCAACTCACCAATTTCAAAAACACATGTATAATCATCTTTTCACCATTTATAAGTTTGGTTAACCAAAAATTATATGTATGTATTTAAACATTGAGTTTCCATTATCAATAACCTTTCTATGAAATAATTTTCAACTTATCCAATGAAATGAATTTGAATGCCATTGAGGAAGGTAAAACCCTGACATTGTTACTTTATTCAATTGTGGGCTCTCCATTGAAGAAATGGAGGTGTTCTCAAATCATAGCAAAATTTTAATGCATTTCATCTTCTTGTCAAGGCTGATGAGTGCATCTCTACCATTAAGTTTGACACTAACAATCTTCAGAGTGTTTTTACTAATAGCTTCTAAGGTGAGTGTTCAATATTATACATTATTTAAGACAACTTTTGTTATGAATCTAGAGAGTACATAATGGTCCTTTTAGTCACTACCTAATTGTTCCTCAAACGTTGCTTTTTTCAGCAAAATATTTAGCGTAATTTTTCATTTCCCAAGTAAAAATATTTTGATCATAAGAGTTTAGTGAAATAAACGTTTAAAACACACCACAAGTTTTAGTGTTACGATTCAATCCCTTTAGTCAAAGATTCAATTGCCTAATTTCCCTCACAAGCATACACACACATTCCATTCCCATCGCTGCCTCTTTCGAGCCTGTCTGACACTGCCACCTAAGAAACTGCCTCCATTCGATGTTGGCCACTCGGACCCCACTAAAGCGGAAAATTTTCCCTTGGGAACTATAGAAATGGATTTTATCTTTTCCTTGTGTTTTGATGGTTGCATGTCATTGCATGTGTTTTTATCTTGTGATTTTCTATTTTGCGGATTGTAGAAGAAAATTATATCTCTCATTTTGAGTTAGAATTAATAATTTGTAGAAATTTGAATAATAGCTGAATTATTCACCGAGATGATCTTGATTACACACTATTTAAGCTTCATGCATAATACATAACCTCTTCTACAATTGATCATCAATTTGCGGAAATAGAAGTAGTCGCATGCACACATTAAAACATAATCAAGCACACATATAACACAGTATGTAATGGGGAAAGCTTACAGCTGAAAAACCCCAACTATCTATATATTATAATGATAGAGAACATGTAACAATACATAGCACAAAGCTCCTCAGAGCTCTCAGCACTATCTCACATGCTACACACAAACTAGCTCAGATATGAACAAGTCACAAGTTCAAATCTCTTCCACATGTCTGCCTGCCTCTACTGCGCAATCCAAGATGAATAATGATGAGATCCAAGTTCGAATCCCACTGGCTTGTACTGTGCAATCCTCATTGGCAATCTCAATCAATGTGTGTGCAAATCTCATGCACAACCATAGTCACAACTGATAGTAGACTCACCCTTTCACCCACCTCTAACACTGGTCTCCACTGAACTGTCCATGCATTGCAGTTAACTGATGTGTTCTTTAGTTGAATTATGAGTTAATAATTAGTGAATTAATTAATAATTAATTCACACCACTCATCACTAGTGTATTTATTAGTTAGACTAAATACAACTAGTTCAACTAAGTTAAACCGAACACAACTCCACCAACTATCTCATCAACTCCACCAAACTCTGCCACATGAGTTCTAACTGAAGTCAACCATGCAATAGCTCAACTAACCCCTAGGAAAAGCGTATTTCCTTCTGTCAGCTGCATGTGCCACATCCAAGCATCAAATTGAAGTGCTCCAAGAGGATAAGATAATGTTTATAGTCTAAATATTATTAAGGGTTAATAATATTTGACTGTTCTATTTTTAGCTCGACAGTCTAAAAATAGAAACCGCCCAATGTCTAAAAATAGAGGTCCACATATTTTTACCAACTCGACCAATCATCCATAAATAGCATCCTGCAACTCATAGACCATGATCCATATGTCTAAAAATAGACTTTGCGCCAAAAATAGCCTGCGGGCCCACTTAGTGAAGGCGACTTCATTTCACTAAGCTCCATCATCTTGTTGAATTTTCAACACTCCCTCTCAACAAGATATGGATTATCTGCAACCCCTATCCTGCCTTTGTGGTATTCGAATTTTCTCCTGGTGAGCGCCTTCGTCAAGATATCAGCATCCTGATCCTCCGTGGGAATGTATGAAAGTAACATGATTCTCCGTTGCACACAATCTCTGATATGATGGTACCTGATGTCGATGTGTTTGGATCTATCATGAAATACTGGATTAGCCAAGAGTTTAATGCAACTCTGGTTATCACAATAAATCACAGTAGGCTCCAAGTGTGACCCGAACAACCCGACCAGGATCTTCCTCATCCATATAGCCTTGCATGCAGCCAAAATCGCTGCCATATACTCGGCCTCTGCTAAAATGAGTGCCACGGATCTCTACTTCCTGCTGTACCAAGAAACTGCTGTCGACCCGATACTGAAGATCCCTCCATATGTGCTCTTTCTGTCCGTTGGGCTCCCTGCCCAATTTGCATCCGTGAAGCCACATAACTTCATCTCATCCTCCTGTTTGTACCACAATCCATATCCCAATGTGCCTCTAAGATAACGCAATACATGCTTGCCTGCCTTCCAGAAGAGCTTGGTCAGCTTAACCATAGCTTGTGAAAGCTAGTTAATAGCATAGCATATATCGGGTCATGTATTGACCAGATACATAAGCGACCCCACCAACTGTCGATAAACAATGGCATCCACTACCTCCGCTGAAGTAGCATCCTCCTTCCTCCAACCAGGAAGAGGAGTATCAACAGGCTTGCAGCCATGCATGTTGAACTTCTCCAGTATCTCCCGAGCATACTTACCCTGAGAAACAAACAATCCATCATTGCGCTGCCAAATTTCCAATCCCAGGAAATGATGAAGGAGGCCCAAGTCCTTCATCTCAAACTCTCTAGCAAGATCCTTCTTGCATGAAAGTATCAACAACTCATCACCCGTCAGAATCAAATCATCTACATAAAGTACAATGATCAACAACTTACCCTCCACCACAATCTGGTATAGGTTAGGATCTGCCTCACTCTTGGAGAATCCAAGTCCGGTGAAATAACTGTCTATCCGTGTGTACCAAGCACAAGGTGCTTGTTTCAACCCATACAACACTCTCTTGAGCCTGCACACATGTGACTCGCTGCTGAAGATCTCAAAACCTTCGGGCTGCTCTATGTACACCTCTTCCTCAATCACTCCATTGAGGAAAACATTCTTCACATCCATCCGATGAATGTGCCACCCCATCTGCGCTGAGAGAGCAAGAATCGTCCGTATGGAAGAATACCTTGCGACAGGTGTAAAGGTTTCCTCATAATCGATCCTCTATCTCGTGGATAGCCTCTGCAACAAATCTTGCCTTGTACTTCTCCACACTCCCGTCAGCTGCCCGCTTCACTTTGTAGATCCATCTCGAACCCACCACTGATTTCCCCTCCGGTCTCGGGACAATCTCCCATGCACTGTTTCTGACAATCGAATCATACTCTTCCACCATGGCATCTACCCATGCGGGATCCTCCACAGCTTCCTCGAAAGAGGATGGCTCTGTCACGATACATTTTCTCACAAGAGCCATGTATCCAGTATACCCACTCCTAGGATCGTCTCTGCCCCGCCGGGTGTCGTAGGTAGTCCTACAACCTTCTCTGCATCTTGAGCCAGTCGCTCAGCTTCTGTAGTGCGCTTCCACCCTCTGATGGTTGGCGCTGCATGAGTGGTCTCTCCCACTCCATGAACTTCCTCTTGTGGCTGATCCACATCCTGAAGCTCATCCTTAGGAACTAATAGCTCCTCATCTGCATGCAAGTGTGGCTCCCTCTCAAGCGAACACTTCATGGCTTTCTCCTCCTGAAATTTGATATCCCGTCGCACAATAGTCTTGCGACTGTCTGGAAAATACACACGATAGTTGTGGGGCATATTAGTGTACCCCACAAATATCCCAACCTCTGCGGTCGGCTCCAGCTTCTTCCTGGCATCCTTCGTCACATGAATGTAAACAGGTGAATCAAAAATCCTCAAATGGGAAATATCAGGCCTCTTACCAGAAAATGCCTCCTCGGGTGTACTCATGCCAAGTATCTTGTGAGGACAACGATTCTGCACATATACTGCAGTATTGCATGCCTCCGCTCACAAGTGAATGGGTAGGCCCTGATCATGCAACATTGTCTGTGCACCACCCACGATCGTTCTGTTCTTCCGCTCAGCCACCCCATTCTGCTGTGGGTTATGAGGTGCTATGAGCTCTCTTCGATTTCCTTCTGCGCTGCAAAAGTCCTTGAATTCGCCAGAGATGAATTCACCACCATTGTTGCTCCTAAGAGCCTTCACCTGCTTCCTCGATTCCTTCTCAACCAGCGCCTTGAACTCACAGAAATTTGAGTATGTCTCGCTCTTCTTCTGCATGAAGAAGATCCAGCACTTTCGAGAATAATCATCAACAAAGATCACATAGTACCTGTGCTTTGCTGTCGAAGCTATTGAGAAAGGTCCACACACGTCTGTGTGAATTCTCTCAAGGATCGTCGTGGCGCGACTATCCTTCTCGTGAAAGGTGGCTTTCACAAATTTTCCCAAGGTACACCCCTTGCACTGATCTGACTGCGCAAGAGTGCCCTTAGGAAGCCCAGTAGAAATATGCTGCAGTATCTTCAAAGCTCCATGGTAAAGGTGGCCCAATATCCAGTGCCACAGCTCGCCATCATCCCGGCTGACCACTCCTTCTGCCTTGCATGCCATTGCTGCACAACCATCTACTTGCAATTGATAAAGGTTCTTGACTCGAACCCCTATCTTCTGGGTTTCTCCAGTTGTCTTACTGCGCAGGGAAGCCTTTCCCTCACTGAAGATAACATCATATCCCTTGTCTTCTAACATCGCCACAGAGATAAGATTCTTCTTCAATCCTGGAACATGCATCACTTCCTTCAATACGAAGGGTTTACCAGAATCCCTATCAAAGGAAATGGTATCGATACCGGTCGCACTGTATCTACCATCATCGCCCATCTCGATGTGCACTCCAAGATCTTTCTCATCCAGATCGAAAAAAAAATCTCGATCTCCAGTCATGTGAAAAGACGCACCACTGTCCAAGAACCAAAATGAACCCATCACACTTGATACCAAGCATGCGATCAGTGAAAAATCCAGGTCAAACTACGAGGCTAAGGCCTCTCTCGCTGCAGATCCAGCAGCATGCTTATTTTTCTTCTTCTGCGGACAATTTGTGGCATAATGTCCATGCTAGTGACAGTGAAAGCACTTCACCTTGGACATGTCCTGCTTCTTTCCTTTCACACCAGAATGAGAAGATTTCTTGCTCTTCCCCTTCTTTGCTTTGGCAGGAAAAGCGCAATTTTCTTCATCAGATGCCTTTGATGAAGATCCGTCCCTGGTACTCCGCCTTATCTCCTCTTGCATAAGATCCGACCAAAGTCGCTCCCATCCTGGAAATTTCTCCCGACCATTGACAGAGTCCTGATAGGAATAAAAAATCTTCGAAAGACCAAGGAGAGCCAACTCCACCAAGTCCTCTTCATCTACAGTCACCCCCACACTTCCCAGCTCATCCCTGCATTGGGTGAACTTCGCGAGGTACTTGGGTATACTGTCGCCTTCATCCATCTTTATGTTTCTAAGTTTATCCTTGAGCGCCAACTTCCTCTGGTCGCTCTTGCTTTGGAATAAATCTGTTAACGCTTTCCACATCAAGTATGGAGAAGCTTTACCATGCAGGCTGGATACAATGTGATCCTTCACGCCCTCCAACAGAATCCTTCGACATTTTGCTGTCTTCTTTTGCCAAGCCTCAACTTGAGCAGCATCAGTAGGCTTTGGGACTTCAACATCTATGAACTCCTTCAGCCCATTGTCATCTAACAATGCCTCCATCCTGTCCTTCCATGCAACATAATTCGAGCTGCCCTCAAGGGCATACTCCAATCGCAATTCGTTGAAAGACATTTTGACTTCGACACCAAGAAAACACTACTGCAAATTCGAACTCCACCAGCTCAAAACTCAACCGCTTCTGATCTGTGAGAACAAAGTATTTCTAGCACAGAGATTGACTGTAGGGGAATTTACTGGATATATCACCTTTCAAATAAAGGATGGATCCAGAGGCTACCTGGCCCACTTACAGACTCTGTCTACCAAAACAAATTGTAATCACTATAATAGATCCGATCATCAATTTCGCTCTGATACCATGTAGAAATTTGAATAATAGCTAAATTATTCACTGAGATTATCCTGATTACACACTATTTAAGCTTCATGCATAATACATAACCTCTTCTACAGTTGATCATCAATTTGTGGAAATAGAAGCAGTCGCATGCGCACATTAAAACATAATCAAGCACACATATAACACAGTATGTAATGGGGAAAGCTTACAACTGAAAACCCCCAACTATCTGTATATTATAATGATAGAGAACATGTAACAATACATAGCGCAAAGCTCCTCACAGCTCTCAGCACCATCTCACATGCTACACACAAACTAGCTCAGATATGAACAAGTCACAAGTTCAAATCTCTTTCACCTGTCTGCCTGCCTCTACTGCGCAATCCAAGATGAATAATGATGAGATCCAAGTTCGAATCCCACTGACTTGTACTGCGCAATCCTCATTGGCAATCTCAATCAATGTGCAAATCTTATGCACAACCATAGTCACAAATGATAGTAGACTCACCCTTTCACCCACCTCTAACACTGGTCTCCACTGAACTGTCCATGCATTGCAGTTAACTGATGTGTTCTTTAGTTGATTTATGAGTCAATAATTAGTGAATTAATTAATAATTAATTCACACCACTCATCACTAGTGTATTTTTCAGTTAGACTAAATACAACTAGTTCAACTAAGTTAAACCGAACACAACTCCACCAACTGTTTCATCAACTCCACCAAACTCTGCCACATGAGTTCTAACTGAAGTCAACCATGCAATAGCTCAACTAACCCTTAGGAAAAGCATATTTCCTTCTGTCAGCTGCATGTGCCACATCCAAGCATCAAACTGAAGTGCTCCAAGAGGATAAGATCATGTTTATAGTCCAAATATTATTAAGGGCTAATAATATTCGACTGATCTATTTTTAGACTAGCAGTCTAAAAATAGACTTCGCCCAATGTCTAAAAATAAAGGTCCATATATTTTTACCAACTTGACCAATCATCCATAAATAGCATCCTGCAACTCATAGACCATGATCTATATGTCTAAAAATAGACATAGTCTAAAAATAGACTTTGCGCCAAAAATAGCCTGTGGGCCCACTTAGTGAAGGCGACTTCTTTTTACTAAGCTCCATCATCTTGTTGCATTTTCAACATAATTATAATAAATTTCTTGTCATTTCTAAAATATTATATTATATAATAATTAATATTAATTTTATCAATATTTAAACTTAAAATATTGTGAATAATATATAATAATAATAATATTGTTAATAATCATTACATTCATGTAAAGATTAAAATCATATTATTATTAAACATTATTTCAAAACTTAAAATCTAAAACCCAATATTAAATCTAAAACCTAAACATAAAATCCTAATATTAAACTTTATAAACTTAAAAACTCTAAAAGAAAATCTAAAACCAAAAAATAAATCTAAAACTTAAACCTAAAATCTAATATTAAAACCTAAATTTTAAACTTAAAAACCTAAAACATAAAATCTAAACTTAAAATATAAAATCTAAACTATAATATTAAACATATGTTAAAACCTTAAACCTAAAATGTAATATTAAAGCTAAAGGTTAAATGAAAATCCTAATATTAAAAGAAGAATTTAAACTTTAAAAACCTAAACAAAATATAAGCCAACATTATAGTCCTAAACCTAAATGGAACGGAAATGTAAAACTACTTAAATCTAAAACCTAAATAGAATTGTAAAAAGTAAAATCTCGTGAAACTTAAAACATATACATTTCACAAATTCTAGAATAAAATATAATAGAATACTTTTATTAAAAAAATCATAAATGGTAGCATGGAAATGTAAAACTACTTCAATCTAAAACCTAAATATAATAAAATATGACTTAATTAAAAAAAAATGATAAATGGTTGCTTAATTAAAACCATATTATGACTTAATTAAAATATGACTTAAAAAAATGATAAATGATAACTTAATTAAAACAAACGATATGACTTAATTAAAAGACATGATATGATATGGAGCCATAAATCTTTGTGATTTGACTAATCAACGAGTGTAAAGTGAATTCGTTTAATTGGGCCCTCAACCAAAATCCATCACACTAAGTGTCAGGTCAATTCTATTGCCGCACATATCATTTACTGCTGCATACTTGTTTCGGGGTCTGCATGGTTATGGCTCACATGACCATGGCATGGCCATTGGTACTTTTGGACAGTGTGAAATAGTTGTGAGAGTGCAGGAGACTCTTGTGAGAAGAGTGCATTGTAATTGTTTCATGATTCCATGGTGAATATACAATAGAAGATAGAGGGGTTTTGAGCAGCAAGCTTTCCCTGAGAAATTATCTGTGTTGTGGTTTGATTTGATTCTTTCTTTACTTGTTGTGATTGGCGATTGTGTTTATTTTCCGCAATTGATTTGTAGAAGGATTTAATATCTAGCTTCAGTACATTGCTTGATCGGATTGAATCCATTGATATACATATGTTTGTATAATTTCTACATGACTCAAAGACCAAGTGATATGAGAGAAACCCAACATGAACCTATGGTAGAAATTGGCAAGACCTAGAAAGTTGCGGAGCTATGTTAGAGTGGTTAAGGCTGGGCAATCTCGAATAACTTGTATCTTGGTTGATTCCACATGCACACCCTGCGCATCAATGACATATCCGAGATATTGAACCTGGGTCATACCAAAAGTGAATTTCTCTAAATTGGCACACAATTTGTCTTGTCGTAGGGTTTGGAGGACCTGTCGAATATGGTGTTGGTGCTCTTCCCAACTCTGGTTGAAGATTAGTATGTCATCCAAACACACTACCACGAATGAGATGGTGAAGGGCCGCAAGATTTCTTCCATCAACCTCATGAAGTTTTCGGGGGCATTCGTTAACCCGAAAGGCATGACCACCCATTCAAAAAGGCCCTCCTTGGATTTGAAGGCAATCTTCCACACATCGAAGGGTTTGATTGGTACCTGGTGATAATCAAACTTCAAGTCAATATTTCTGAAATATTTTTTTAAATAATATTTATCTTCTTAAATTTAATATTATAATCTATATTAGTAAATATTAACCTAATAATTACTATTAATATTATAATTGCTATAATTCTCATACACAAACCACTAACTCTCATAGGGAAAAAAATTGCTTTATGTATTCTCCTATTGCATTGCCTCAAGTATACAACTTGAGTGGGGCTAATGGGTAAGAGCATGTGTATCCTCCTAATAGGTCGCAGGTTTAGAACTAGAGGGGTAGAGTATGTATGCCTTCTCCCACAAACAAGAGAGTTTCATACATTAATTGATAAAAAATTATAAATTCATGTGTATATAATATTTTAAATTCATAAAATATAATAAAAATTATTTAAATTTAATCAAATAATATTCAATAAATTGATTCAAAGTATTAAAATATTATTTTTGTAAACACTCAAATTTATCGATTACTAAGATCATTTAAATCTTCATTAATAATGATAAACTATTATGATGCGTTTCAGTGTTTTTGAAAATGAAATAGTTAATATATATATTTTCAATATATATAATAATAAAATATTATTTTAAAATTTAAATATTAGTTATGAAAAATAATTTATAACTCAATTTTTTTTTCCCCTAAAATATTACTTTAAAATAGTTTTAAAATTATCTATAATTACTACATTAAAATACTTTTAAAATTACATATAATTACTACATTAAGATATTTAAATTACATATAATTACTACATTAAAAAAAAAAAAAACTTTGTTTTAGATTTCAAACATTTATATAATAATGGGAAATTACGACAAAGCTTGAGGTGGGAGATAAACAACACATATGAATATGTGTGGGGTCCATGTGCGTCTAGTTTTTCAAGATCGATGTTGTGGGGCTGTGTCTGTCATATCTTTTGCATCAATGCTTGTGGGGTCCATATGGGCCAATAGACCAATAGACCAAAATCTATCACATCAGGGTTGCTGCGTACTTGTTTCGGGGTTTGCATGGTGATGGCTCGCATGACCATGTCATGGCCATTGGTAATTTTGGAATATTAATGGGGAGTTGTCTTTAGTGCGAATTTTTGAAGACTTTTTCGGT
Source organism: Pinus albicaulis (assembly GCA_034641835.2). Taxonomy (NCBI): domain Eukaryota; kingdom Viridiplantae; phylum Streptophyta; class Pinopsida; order Pinales; family Pinaceae; genus Pinus; species Pinus albicaulis. The sequence continues at coordinate 254,601,001 of CM076577.1, read as the reverse complement.
AGATTTTTACGGTCTAATTTCTCTAAAATCCGGCATGAATTCAAGGAAAACAGAAGTTTGATGGGTAATTTTGCACAATCCAAGTGCCCTATGTGTTTTTTAGGGCTCTAAATCCATATATACAATTAAAAAACCAGTTTAAATAACATAAATCTAGATTTTACTTCGATTTTTTTCATTGAATTCCGGCACCAGAAACTCCAAAAAGTCGCACTAAAGACAACTCCCTTGAAAATAAGACTTTCCATTAAATTCTATTTTTCCACGTGGTAATTGTCCTATTTGTTTACATGGCCATTATTTCAATGACACCATATATGATGTCACACTCTTCATGGAATCCCATGCAAGTTATGTAAAGGTTATGTGAAATTATTTCGAATGCTTGACCTTTTTCTTTGTTTTGGAGGATAATGAACAATTATTATTATTTTTTATTTATTTTTTAAAATTGATTAATTAATTATAGATAGTAATTAAGATCTAATTTTTTATTATCATTTAAAAAAAAATATTATCATATATATATAAAGTTCTATTCAAGTGGAATATATATGGAGTTTGAAGTTTTAAAGGTTAGTTCAAATTGCTTAGAACTAGATGTGGAGTTTTTTGATATTGTTGTTAGATGTTACCAATCACAAATTTGACTCTCTTTGATTCTCTAGGGCTAGGCCCTGTAATTAGGGTTGATGGTTTACCCAATTTACCATGTACGGAATGTGGGGAATTATTATCAAGAGTTTGTTAATTGGGGTTATCCCGAATTGTTGAGAGGGAAGAATGAAATTCTCCTCAACCAAGTTCAATTTCCACAAATGACATATTAACAATATAAATATATTTCTCATATGAAATATACAACATTGTACCCCACATATATATATATATATATATAATTAGTTACTCTTTTCACCCTTTTTTATAATCTCATTTAAAATTAATTATATATACTTACAGATAAAATAAGTTTTATGATGCAATTTTGTTGGTTTAAAAAAAATTAAGGTTAAGATAAATTTATGTTGGTTTATTTTATTATCATTTTAAAAATTATTATATTATAAATATATTATAATATAATATAATATATTATATTATATTATAAATATATTATTTTATGTTGGTGTTTTATAAATATATTATTATAGGTGGTTTTTAAAATTATTATATAAGTGTTGTGTGCTATTAGGATTTTCACCTTTTGTAGCCATGCATTATGGATCTCAATCTTGGATCACCCTCCCCTTAAAAAATTGAAGCTTTAGCCTTGGGAAAGTTATGAAGCCTCAACCCTCTCACTTTTTCAAAAAACTATACAACATTATGGACATTCCACTTCCAATATCCTATTGGCATATGGCTATCACTTTAGTAGAAATATGCCTGGTTGGTTGGTTTACTAGGTCGAAAGGAACTGGTGGTTTTTAATAAAAGGAAATCTCATGAATTATTTATGTGGCAAAGGATTTTATCCGTTTTTTTTGGAAGCCAAGGAGTACAAATATATCTTATTCACAAACAATCCATATTCCTTCAATACCAAAGGTATGTACTTCAACCCCAAGCTTGAATTTCCATTCATTGTTTTGGTTTAGGTCCATCTCCCCCATTTGCCTCTTTATCAATGGAATGAAGATTTGCTCCAGTGCATTTGGAATTCTTTGGGGCAATACATAAACATATATAAACTTGACAAGGATATGATGTTCACTTGCACTAAGATGCATGTTCAGGTTAGCTTAAAGAAAGTATTGTAGGAAGTGATCATCCTAACCCTTAATAATTAGAAGCATGTCCAATAAATGGATTATTTACAACTTCCTTTCAAATGCCAAACTTGTCATGAATATAGACAATTAGTGAAGGATTGCAATAAAATCCTTAAGTGGTTTAAAAAACAAGCTCTAAGCAGTAGACAATCTTAAATACCCTGCGATTGACAACATCATCTTCTAGACAATTAGTTCCCATTGGTTCAAAACAAGTAGAAATAAAGATCCAAATGGTCTTGATTATACCTAAATTCACTCCTTCAATCTATATCTAAGGAAATGCATCTTTATCTTTAGGTAGAAAACTCTTGAAGGCAAAACATGTTCAATAAAAAAAGGTTCAATTCACTTTCGTAAGAAGGGTCTGTCTTGTTTATGGAAGTGGTTTCACTCCTAGTGAAAACACCCACAACCTTATTTCCACCAAAATCCTCTGTTTTCATTGAATCTCAAACTATTCCCTCTTTGTCAATGAATGGTGACCTCCTTTTAGATCACCAGGAAGAAATTCACCATGTCTTTGATAAGCCCTAACTTTCTTTAGGAATCCTAACAAGGAAACAAGCCTATCAAAAACTTAAAAAGTAGGATAAAGAGGAGGAGGAAGAATAAGAGAATCAACCCAAAATAGCAAGTGCAAAACCAACAAAACATAAAACGGAAGAAGCAAAAAACAAGGACAAAACATTAGATATTAAGAGAACCTCAGAATAATCATCAGGAGCTGGTACTTTGAGTGTAATGAACCCAAGAATTAGTGTTCCATTGTAAGGTGGATGTTATAAACCCTCATCTATTAAATAATGCATATTTTCTCATGGAATTTTCAAGGAATGGGTAACAAGTTTGAAGAGAGAGCAATGAGATATTTAATAAATTCAGAAAAGTTGGCTATGCTCCTACTCTAGGACACCAAGTTTAAGGAAATAGAAAAGTTAAATCTAAAAAAAATGCATTAGAAAAGGGTGGAGGAATAATGGTAAGTTTCAAAGGAGATTCAAGAGGTATTTTTACCTGTTGGGATGGTTCTTGATTTCAACTAGGCATTCCCATCAAACACAACATTAGATCATATCATGCCTTGAATGCTATAACTTTTCTACTTGATTTAAATTTTTAATGTATACATGCCTATAACTTACAAAGAAAAAGAGGATTATTAGTGCTCCCTACAGGCTTTGAAAGACTAATTTATTTAAAAATAATATTGTGGTTAGGGATTTCAATGTAATTTTGATTACTAAGGAAAAAAGAGGTGGTAGCACAACGAGGGATCCCTTTAAAGGAAAGATGGAAGAATTCATGATGCATTGGGATTTAGTTTATGTCAAAATGGTGAAGGGGAAAGACACATGGATGAATAAAATAATGGTATTAAGCCATATCAAAGCGAGAATTGGACTATTTCCTTATTCAAAGTGACCTCTTTCTAAGAAACAACATCATAACTTCTAGGATTATCCCATCAATTGTATTTTTCATAAGAAATAACGTTCAAGGTCCTTCTATTCCTGGAATTTCGAATACTTTAATTTAGATTTAGGCCTCTTTGGTTTCAGATTCCTAAAGCTATGGAAATTATTTCAGAATAATGGGGAAAGTGGGTCATGGGTTCACCCACTTTAATTTGAGATTATAATTAAAAGTAGTGAAACACACCCTAAAGGAATGGGAAAATATCTCATACTTCTCTCTAGAAAAGGGAAATTTATGAATTTGGTCTCAACTTGAAGTGGAAGATATTACAAATCATAACCATGAAGAAGAAAGAGCCCTTTGTGGCAAGCTTGAAGCTCTTCAACTAAGAGTGGAAGTGGAAGATATATAAAACATAACCACGAAGAATAAGATTCATATGTAGGAATCTAGATAAGGAATTTGGATCAAAGGAAGAAATGTGATATCTCAAATCCCAAATTTTATAGTTGCAATCTAGAGATGTTAATAAGTTAGTCTTTGGCTCAATGTCATTGTAAATCTAGAGTTCAAAAAAACAATGTCAAAGAAATATCCTTAGAAGATGGCTCAATTTTGAGAGACTTGATAACAATCAAGGAGGCATAGAAAAAACACTTTGAGGCTTTTTAATTAAAATAAGAGGAGGTAGATTCTAACCCCATCATGACGATGCTAGCGAACATATACCATTTGATTGTGAAGTTGAAAATAATAACTTGAACAAATAAATAGAGGAAGAAGAAATCATCAAGGATATTTGGAGTCTAGCTCTTGAAAAATCTCCATGGATTGATGTTTTATCCATCCATTTTTTTAAACATGTTGAGATATAATTAGATTCCACTTGAATCATATGCTACATTATTTCCAAAAAAACATAAAAAATGGAGTCAACACAAATTCCTCTTTTCTTGCATTAATTCTGAAAGAGGCAAATCCATCATCATTCTATATATTTATTATCACCTTGTGTAACTATTCTTATGAAATCCTAATCTAAATCATGGAAAATAGGTTAAATAATATCCTCCCCAAAATGTTTTTCAATAGTTAGGGAAATTTCATGAATAAATGTCAAATCCATTGACAACAAAACCATGGTCTAAGAGGTAATGTGTTTTAGTAGAGAGAATACAAACAAAGAAATGGTAATTAAAATATACAAGATCAATGCGTTTGATTGAGTAAGGCACTCTTTTCTTCTTGATGTTCTAAGTAAATTTGGTTTTAATAATGACTTTTTTTAGTGGGTTACCACTTGTATCAATGGTCCTTAGATTGCACCTTTAGTTAATTGAAGACCCACTAATCTTTATAAAAACGATAGATGATTGAGGTAGGGATGTCCCTTTCCCCATATATATAATATTTTTAAAAACGATAGATGATTGAGGTAGGTATGTCCCTTTCCCCATATATATATATAATGGTAGAGACACTTAAAAAAATTGAAATCGACAAGGGCGATTAGTAGTCCCCTAGGAATTAAATTGGCTATAGAAATCAAAAGTATGAATCATTCAAAACTTATAGAGGACACACTTTTACTAGGACGGGATTCAACCAATATAATGGATCAATCCAAATAATTTTGGATCATTTTCTCAATGGTTCATGAATCAAATTAAATAATGGTAAAAGCAAATTTTATGGTTAGAACATCAAACCACAACTTCTTCACATGATTTCCATAATATTATCATTCCCTTGTAAAGAGTCCCAAGTTTTCTTTAAATATCTTGTTTTATCGATCTCACTTAGAAACCCCTCTGTTTAGTCCAGGTAAGGCATAATCAACAATATTAAATCCAAATTTCAATAGTGGGGTCTCAAATGTTGAATATAATAGGTAGGGTGGTTCTCATCAAATTTGTGTTGTCTTCCCTCCCTATTTATCAATTTTCAACCATGTTAGCTTCAATTAAAATTATGTAACAAGTTTTTGAAGAAATTTGCAAATTCATTTGATGGGGGGAAATAAAACCATAACAATTTGATTAGTTGGAACATTGTTTAATCCCTCAATGATAGAGGTGAATTGAGAATTAAGGATCCTAAAATCATGAGTAAGGAATTTGGAGCAAAGATAGTGTGGGGACTAATTTTTAATAGGATAAAATGGTGGAAAAAAACCATCTTCAAAAAACACTTTCAAGGGAATTGTAAGAGATGTCTAGACAACCTGCTTGAGAGCATGAAAGGGTTCAATGCATGGAAAACTATTTAGAGCAAAAATTCCACCAATCATGCCTAAACTCACTTGGGTGAAATGTAATAGTAAATCAGTAAACATATGGAAGGACAACATTATGGGGAACCATCCTCTAGAACTCAAGCATGAATTTACCCATTTGAATGTTTGGATGGAGAGCCAAGGTCTTCTCACCTTGTTTGGAATATTGACCTAGGTATAAGATGATGATTATTGATTTGGTTTGTTCTCCTTTTTTCCTCTTATAAAATTACCCACCTTAATCTCATCTCTTCTCGCTTCTCACAAGGGTTACACTCCACTGCTAATTTAGTTCCTGATAAAAGAGGTTGGGATAGTTTGGATTACTTTGTCAAAGTTGGATATTAAGCCCAAATTATGTATTTTCTCCCTCCAAAATTATATACTTCATGGAAAAAAGTTTGGCACATTGATGGATTACCTATTATTAATATATTTCATTGGGTAGTGGTCCATGTCAAACTATTAATTGTGAAGAAAATTTAGGAAAGGAGAATACAATGGTTATCATGATGAGTGTTGTGCTATGCAGAGGCTAAAACCTTGTTATCACAATGATTTTTGTGCTACGCAGAGGCTAAAACCTATCGTCATCTTTTATTTCATTGCATTTTTACCAAACAATTGAGGAAATTTGCATTTGTAGGGATCAATCACAAGATGAGAGCCTCAAATTCATGGAGAGACATGCTCACTCTTGTGTTCAAATCCTGTAGGGGATTGTTTACAAATACGCCTTGTCTCAAAAGATTTTGGCAAGAATTTCCAAAATTTATTTGTTAGATAGTTTGGTTGGCCCATAATAAAGCCATATTCTAATGAGAATTTATTAATCCTAGGATGAGCATTGCGAAAGCAATGGGAATTCTCGTAAAATACATCAAAATATGGGGCATGAAGGGTTGCTTGATGCATTTGCTCAATTGTGAAGAGAAATAGTGGATTTTAGAAATTCTTCTAGGAGGAGCTTCTCACCTTCAAAAAATCAACCTTTAACTAATTAATTACTCTAACTAGTAGATAAGAATACAAGAGGATGATTTCAAAGAGTAGTTGTACAAGAAAAAAAATCACATTCACTTCCTTGACGAGATTTTGAAAGGAGACCCAAGGGTGGAAAGTGTTGGGGGGATCATCCTTGATGGGATCATTACCATGAAATAAAAAATATAATTTTGAAGAGGGCAATGCAGGGAAGTGAACTGCATAAGGATTTTTAGTTTTAGGAATATTTTAGTACATAAAATTTCTTAATTGATTAAGTTTAAATTTTTTTCTTAATACACATAATTCTTAATAAGAAATGGTAGTTCTTATATCATTGCAAATTAGATGCATAGATGAATCTATTCGAAATAGGCCCAATAAATGATCTTTAAAATCCACAAGGTTTCGAACTTGTTGAAGTTACGAGCTCTTTTGTTGTTGTGGTTGACCAACAATAAAGAAAAAGAAAATAGTTTGAATGGGAGTTGTTTCCTAACTCGCATCCTAGAGATTTTCCATGGAAAAGGTAACCTTGGGTTACGGTAAACTTTTAATTAAGAGTTTTATTAAATCTGAGCTGATAGAATCTTGCACATCCAATATTTCAAGAGAAAGGGTTAATGGTTTTCGAACTTTCATATGTCTAATTTTTTTATTATCACTTGTCAATTTTATTTTTAGCACAAATTACACAAACACATATTTCTGAATTTTGATAATTACTTTTAATGATGTAGATGATTATTTTTCACTTTCAATGTATTATTAAGAAATTACACATTCATAAATTCAACCATAAAGACAATAGAGCAATAGAGATCACAATGCTTAAAGAGACAACAAGATTTTACCATGGGAAAGTCTACTAGGGAGGAAAAACCCAACCAACCTTTTCCTTAGAGAATCAATGCAATAAGAGATACATCAAAATCAAAGAAAAACTGACTAGCATAGAAGTCAGATGACCATCAACCAAAAGCTGATCCAACCCTACACATATTCCAAGACAAGTGTCCTCAAATCTATCCACACGATATCTGCAACGAGGTCTGCTTCAGGTATACAAGACCGCTGAAATTTGGCCTACAACACGGCCTCAAACTTTGCACTATACCAGATAAAACTCATCCAAAACTCAACCTCTTTTTTCTACTAGAGTGAGGGCAGATAAAGTGTATTTATTCCTTCTATTTTTTCCCTTTATGCTCCTTGTCTTCCTTTCTTAGAACAAAGATATGATCATGATATGAAGTTCTCTTTGAAGGATATCGAATGGGCTGCTTATAGCCTTCAAGTGATCCGAATGGGTGTATCTTTGGGTAGGTTAGCATGATGGCCTCGAGGGCCGACTTGGCCACTTTTGGAGGCAAAAATACAAATTCAAAATTCAAAATTTTCTTTTAGAAAGGTAATGAAGAACATGCATTTCATAAATTTTTTAATTTATTTTGACAATAATGAGCATGAAGAACATGCTTGAAAAATACAATTTTTTTTTTTACAAATATAATTTATCTTTCATCGTTACAAGTACAAAATAAATATCATGAAGACTGACCATAACTACAAAATTCAACACTCACTCTTAGCTAGGGAGGTATTCATAATGACTATCAAAATGTTCTCTATATACATGATCTCTTTAAGAAAATACAACTCATCGATAACATCATAATCTTGGTCAACACTCTTGACCTACATCAACATCATAATCATCAATAGGTATCACAACCCAGGTTAGCACTCCTAACTAATGGTACTCACTCAACTAGTCACCATGATCCGGTGGGTGCCTCACCTCATGGTACTCCGAATAGTCTAGGGCTACCATCACCCACGGTAAAAACCTAGGGACACCCATGTCCCAACTCCATAGGCCTCACTCTAGGCCATGATGTCGAAAGGGTACCACTCCATGGAGTGTTCAGGCCTTAGAGACCATTATTCTAGACAATATCTGTCCCTCATGCTATCTCACCATCAATTTGGACAATTTACCTACCCCTGTTTTCCACTCATCAAAATTCTAGGCCATGCTCTTCTTATCATAAACAATCTAAACCATGCCCTTGTTGATGTCACATCAATAATCCCTCTCACTAATATGTGGGTTCTCCATAAGTCCAAGCTTTTCCCTGAAGTATACAAACTTTGCCTGAGACAAAGGCTTTGTAACAATATCAATTGTATGCTCATAAATGGGAATATACTGGAGCCTCACTGCTCCCTTGTTAATTTTAGATAACCAATTTCTATGCTTAATGCAGTTTTACTTAAATATTTCTTATAGGCTCAATTCAATTTAGAAATCACATAAACATGAAAGTAAAATGCTGATAGAACATAATAATAGATCAATAGAAGACAAGCCATATCATGTATCAGAATTCTTCTTATCCAGCAAATGGATAGATAAATGTTTGTTACAACAGTCAACAGGATGCCCCAGTTAGCAAAGCCTTGAGTTGCTCAAACTAAATTCTCCAACAACCAAATCGGCCTTCCACAAGTGTCACACAAAAACCTCAAAGACAACTCCAAAAGTCAATGCAAGTCAACAAAATAATCCCTCATCCAGATTTTTAGCAGCCATTTTCGGCATCATCCATATTTTTGGCATCCATTTCTGGCATCCATATTTTCGGCATCTAGATTTATGGCATCCATTTTCGGCATCCATATCAGGAATCATCCATATTTCCGACATCCATTTCCAACATCCATATATGGCATCATCCATATTTCCGGCATCCATATCCACACATGGGAGAGAGAGAAGCCTATTCTAGGCTGTAGAAACAAACAATATCACAAGGAATGTGTGTGATGAGATGATTATGAAATGGAAATCATATCTCTCAAATTTATATCCATCAATGAGGGTGTGCGACACATCTATAGGGCTTCTAAGCCTACATTACAAATCTGGCCGTCCTTGCACATGTGTGGAAAATAAAATCAAAATATATGTTCTGCTCATCCGAACAAGAAGAAATTTTGATCAATATTGCACCTATTCGAAAGAGGAATCCAAAAAAAATATAATAATCATCATATGAGCATTGCAACATGGAGTTTGGACCTAGTTTCTCAAAATTAACACTCCCTCTCAACTAGGGAGAACTCCATCTATCCACCTGTGCCATCCAATGATTAGTATCATCATGTACTATCATCATGTGTTCTTGAGTCATCCTGCTGTAATATTATTTGCTGAATCAAGGGAAAACAAACGAGAGTGAGTCACAAAGACATCACACTCTGCTGACCTGAAGTCAACCTAGAGGGTAAAACCTCAATAGACTCAAAAAGGGTCACATACTAACCCGAAGTTATTTTACTGACTCGAAGTCGATTTAGAGGTAGGAACCTCATTAGACTTGATCCCAAATCAAGGTGTTGGACACGTGCCATCCTAGAAAAAGAGAGTACGACAATCTCTGATGCATCTATCGGTCTTGCTATTGGTATCTATCCACATTTCCCACCTCATTGGCCAAATCAGAGGTACTTCCCATGAGTCCAAAACTCCATGGGTAGGATGCATGAGGGGCATAGATAAAAGAGAAGGTGAACCAAATCAAACGTCATAATGGTGGGGAAAAATCACAACAAGGTTCGACAAGCCTCGCCCCATGTGTGTTTATAGCTCCAAGAAGCTATCCCCAAGGCCCCCGGAGCTCTCAGAGCTCATAGTCCAACTCAAGCAGCACCCCCACAATAGGGTCTTTCCACAATTCCAAGCTTCTCACGGAAGGTTAGGAACTTGACCTTCCCCAGGGGATTCATGATAATATCTGCAACCTGCTCATCAGTTCTTAAGTGATTGAGCCTTAGGACACCTCGCTGTACCATGTACCGGACAAAGTGGTACTTAATCTCAATATTCTTGGATCGGTCGTGGAACATGGGATTCTAAAAAAGATGAATCCCACTCTGGTTATCAGAAAGGATAACACTAGTATCTATCACATGTATGAAAAACTCACTGAAGTGCTTTCACAACCAAAAAGATTCACAACAGGCCACACTCGCTGCAATGTATTCGGCCTCAACGATGCTCAAATCCATCGACTTCTGCTTCCTGCTCATCCAAGATATCGAAGCAGAACCCAAGGTGAAGCAATATCAAGATGTTCTCTTACGATCCAACACACTGCCAGCCTAATTGAAATCAATATATCCATGGAGTCTCAAACTCCCGATAGTGTATCTCAGCCCATGGTTGATTATGCCCCGAAGATATCTCAATATATTCTTGGCACCAATCCAGTGAATGTGAAAAGGCTCAACCATATGTTGACTCAAATTTTTCACTATGAAACATACATCAAGATGGGAGTTCACTAAGAACATCAGGGCCCTTACGAGTTTTCGATACTCGGTGGGATTTCCCAGCTCGGTCCCAACAACTCTTCCACAAAACTTCTTAAAGTTGAGTTCCATCGGTGTCGACACATACTTATAGTCCACCATACCAAATATCTCTAGTAGCTTCACAAAATATTTTCCTTGAAAAAGGAAAATATTGCCTGGCATTTGCAATACCTCCAAGCCTAGAAAATAATGCATCAGTCCTAGGTATTTCATCTCAAACTCAGAATCTAGCTCCCTCTTACATTGATGAATGAGAGGGTCAACACCTGTTAGGAAGAGATCATCCACATAGAGAACTAAAATGAGAGGCCTTTCTTTACCAACCTTAAAATAAAGGTTTGGATCAACATTACTTTGACTTAAGCATAGCTTCATCAAGTAGCTATATCCTCTCATACCAAGCCTTGGGGGCTTGCTTCAACCCATAGAGGGATTTCTTCAACCTGCATACATAGGTGTCTCTATATTGGACTTCGACCCCAGAGGTTGCTCCACATAAAACTCTTCCTTTATTGAACCGTGCAGTCTTCACATCCATCTGATGGAGACTCCATCCTTGAGTTGCAACAAGGGAAATGATAGATTAGATGGTGGTATATAGGGTGAAAATTGAAAATATATCATCGTAATCTATGCCTTATTTTGAGACAAGCCTCAGCCAACAAATATTACCTTGTACTTTTCAACACTTCCATCAGCTCCATGCTTGATCTTGAAGAGCCATTTCAAGGTGACAACATATTTTTCCTCTAGTCTAGCATCCTTCCAAACTTGATGCTTTATGACTTCTTCAAATGATCCAGGCTCAGATTATACAATTTTACTCATGGCTGCTAGGTACCCTTGGTACCTATTCGACTTCTTGCTTTCATAGAATGTTCCTCTCGAGGCAACATGTCTCTCGACATCCTGGAGAGTGTCCCTAAGCCATGAGGGTCTCCTCTTATTAGAAGGAGGTGGATCAATAAGATCCATTGGTCCTTCAACATTGGACATAGTTTCATCCTCCGGTTCTCTCTGCCTTCCAGCTTCTTCTTTGTCTTCGTTTGAGCTAGGAAGATTTCTTACTTTCTTGAGGGGAGCATCTTCATCGAATGTGACATCATGGAATATCTCCACTTCTCTTTAACCAGGCACATAGATTCTATATTCCTTCGAAGTTTCACTATAGCCCACAAACATTCCCTTGTTTCCAGAAGAATCCAACTTGCTTCTCTTTTCTTTTGGCACATGGAAATAAACATGACTTCCAAAAACTCTAAAGTGGGAGACATCAGGCTTCTTACTAGAGAAGATTTCTTCAGGGAGTTTTGGAGTCCAAAGCAGAATGCAAGCGTCTATTTTGAACGTACACAACAATGTTCGCATATTATCCCCATAAATATTTCAGAAGACCTTGGTCATATAGCATGGCACGGGAAACTTCCACAATGGTCCTATTCTTTTCTTTCAACAACACCATTTTTCTCAAGAGTATACATAGTTTTTTTCTCCCTCTTAATGCCAGCTTCCCTACAAAAGTCATTGAATTCATTTGACTGATACTCGGTCCCATTGTCGGTCCTCAAAATTTTGATTTTCTTCTCAGTTTGATTTTCCGCCAAGGCCTTGAAGGTACAAAACCATTTGAATGCTTCATCCTTCTTCAAGAAATATATCCAAGTCTTGCAGGAGAAGTCATCTATAAAATCCATGTAGTAGGAACATCCTCCCAAGGATGTTACCGACATAATACCAGATAAATAAAAAATGTATTAATTGCAAGATATCAGATGTCTTTGCGACACTTGAGGGGAATGGTTCCCTTGTATGCTTCCCTTCGGCACAAACCTGACATATACCTTCATGGTCATATTTAAACTCGGGCATCCCTGTTACCAACTTCCTTGCTTCGGGAATGGATTTGTAATGAAGGTGTGCAAACCTCCGGTGCCATAACTCGGTTTGAAGAGTTGTACCACATGAAATTTCCCCCAACGGACTTCGTCCAACTTGGTAGAGTGTAGCAACTCTAAAACCAATAATAAGAGCTTATTTTAAGTTCTTCTTCTAGATGAGTACCTTTCCATCAACAAATTCCACCTTGAATTCTTTGTCTTCCATTTCAGAAATAAACACAAGGTTTTCCTTCAAATAAGGTACATACAACACATCTTGCAAGCGAAGGACTTAACCTTGAGTTAGATGAAGGGTCACAGTCCCTGTCCCTTTCACGGGATATGTGCATTATCTCCAAGGATAATTTCTAAATTAGTGTACTTCTCAATCAAATCAGAGAGGGATTCTTTATAACTAGTGAGGTGCCTTGAAGCACCACTATCAATCAACCAAACATCCAGGGTGTCAGGAGGAGATGCAGTAGAGAGGGAGATACAAAGAATATATTCATTTTTCTTATTATCAAAAAAATTAGACTCATCGTACATGGAATTTATTTACCTCTTGAAAGGTTTCCCATTTCTACTATGATCAGCGGGAGCCTTCCTTTTTCCTTTGAACCTGTTGTTCCTTTGGTTTCCATTCCCCCTGAAGTTGTTGTTGTCATCATCCTTGGGATAGTCCCTTCTATTGGGGCACTCTCTTGCATAGTGACCAGACTTGTTACAAGTGTAACATCTCCCTTCCTTCCTTTGGGCCCCGCTCTACCATGGTTTTGATTTCTCGGGCCACCATGGTTATTCTTCTTTGCATGAGCGACGAAGGTAGTATGATCACCTCTATTTCCATTAGAGGGATGATATCTCTCCATCATTCTTGTCTCCTCTTGAGTGCATCTAGTCAAAAATTCATAAAAAATAGGAATCATATTATTATTAATAATTGTAGTATTAAATACATACTAGTCTTGGGGATGTCCTCCAAGAGAAATGAGGACAAGCTCTCGATCAACTAATTCTTCTCCTATGGCAAGGAGATCATTCCTGATTTCTGTGAGCCTCATAAAATAAGATGGAGGCTCATGAATCTTCCCCTGCACATAGTCCATGCCATCTTGATCTTCTAATTCCAAATCCAAGGACATCTTCCATGCATGAAAATCAGACTTGTTAGTCAATTTATCATCAGATTTGAAACCATTGTAGGTTGAGGAGGCCATTGGTCCTTGAAAATATTTCTTCTTTGGTGATTTACACAATCTCAGGCTTTGTCTTCACCTCAGTTCTAATACCATGTTAATTTTAGATAACCATGGTATGTTCTATGCTTAATGCAGTTTTACTTCAATATTTCTTATAGGCCTAATTCAATTTAGAAATCACATGAATGTGAAAGTAAAATGCTGATAGAACATAATAATAGATCAATAGAAGACAAGCCAAATAATGTATCATAATTCTTCTTATCCATCAAATGGATAGATAAATGTTTGTTACAACGGACAACAGGATCCCCAGCCAGCAAATATTTGAGTTGGTCAAACCAAATTCTCCAACATCCAAATCAACCTTCCAAAAGTGTCACACACAAACCTCAAAGGCAACTCCAAAAGTTAACGAAAGTCAACAAAAGAATCCCTCATCCAGATTTCTGGCATCCATTTCTGGCATCATCCATATTTCCAACATCCATATTTCTGGCATCCATTTCTTGCATCCATATCCGACATCATCCATATTTCCAGCATCCATTACCGACATCCATATCCGACATCATCCATATTTCTGGCATCCATATCCACACGTGGGAGAGAGAGAAGCCTCTTCTAGGCTGTATGAACCAATCAAATCACGAAGACTGTGTGTGATGATATGATGATGAAATGGACATCATCTCTCTCCAATTTATATCCATCAATGACGGTGTGTGGCACATCTGTAGGGCTTGTGAGATTACATTACAAATCTGGCCGACCTTACACATGTGGAAAATAAAATCAAAATATATGTTCTACTCATCCAAACAAGATTATATTTAGATCATCTTGCACCTCTTCGAAAGAGGAATACAAAAAATATAATCATCATCACATGAGCATTACAACATGGAGTTTGGACCTAGTTTCCCAAAATTAGCATCCCTTCTGTACCATATGACGAATGCTGTGGTACTTGATATCAATATGTTTCATCTTATCATGAAACACTAAATTTTTTTGAAACTTCACACAACTTTGATTTTCAAAGAATAATATAGTTTGTTCTAGTATCTAATTGAATAATCCACAGAGTAGCTTATGAAGCCATACTCCCTCACAATATTCCAAACAAGCTACAATATAATTTGATTCTGTAGTACTAGGTGCAACAAATGTCTACTTCCTGCTTATCCACGGTTTCATAGAAAAGCCCAAACTAAAATCTACACCAGATGTACTCTTTCTATCATTTGCACTCTCTACCCAGTCATAATCCATATATTCCTGTAGCTATAGCTGTATATTACCACTTGAGGTATATCTCAAACAACAGTAAAAAATACCACATAAATACCTCAATATATGCTTTGATGCAATCCAATGCTCATGTCTTGGTTCCATCTAGATCTAGATCAAGGTGTTCACTGCAAAAAAAATATTTAGACTAGTGTTAGCCAAATACATGAATGATCCAATAAACTGTCAATACATGGATGGATATACCAAATCCAGCTAAGAACCCCTCAACTTTCGTAGATTTTTCATCATAGGAGTTTCCATAGACTTGCACTCCATCATTCCAAACTTTTGAAAGATCTTGATGACATACTTTCATTTCCCAAGAAGGATTTCACTAAGTTTTTTCCAGACTTCCAATCCCAAATAGTAATGCATCAAGCCAAGATCCTTTATGTTAGAATCAAGTTCCAACTCCCTCTTACTCTCAATAATAAGATGTTCAACACCTATTAGGAACAAATCATCAACATATAATAGTAGTATCATAGGTTCACCCTTAACAACCTTGATATACAAGTTTGGGTCAACGACACCCTTAGAGAAACCAAGTCTTGTCAAATATCCACCAATTCTATAATACCAAGCACTCGGTGCTTGCTTAAGTCCATACAAGGCCTTCTTCAATCTCCACTTGTGAGATTATATCCCATGAACCTCAAAACCTTGAGGTCACTCTATGTACACATCTTACTCAATCACACCATTGAGGAAGGTCGTCCTAACATCTATCTAATGTAACTTCCATCCCATAAATAAAGCAAGAGAAACAAGAGATATAATCATGGTGTGCCAGGAAACCGGTGCAAAGGTTTCATCATAATATTCTCCCTCTTTCTGGGAGAACTCTCTAGCCACAAATCTTGCCTTGTAGTTGTCAATCCTCCCATCTGTTGCATGCTTGATATTTTATATCCACTTTGAGGTTACCACAAACTTCCCTTTAGGTCTTGGAAAAATATCCCAGAAATCATTCTTCAAAGTAGACTTATATTCTTCCATCATTGCATCCTTCCAAACTTGTTGGGTGGATGCTTCCTCAAATTTGGAAGGTTCAAAGTCAATCAAATTAGTAATTAATGTTACATAACCATAATACCTCTTAGGTCTCTTAGATTCCTTGAAGGTTCCCTGTGGAGCCACATGTCCTTATACATCCTGGAAAGTATATTTGAAGTAAGCTGGAATTTTTCTAGTTTCTAGAACAACCACAAGATCCAATAGTTCACAAGGTCCTTATGAAATTTATTCATGATCTTCAAGACAAATTGAAGGTGTGGGAGGACCTGTAACTTCTTATTTGGAAGCCACACACTCCTTTTCTTCATCATCAATGTCGATGCGATCATCTTTGGATTTCCAATAAGCAACATCTTCATCATAAGTCACGTGCCTTCTTAATTCAACTTGTTGCTTCCCTAGAACATAGATCCTATAGGATTTTGATGACTCACTATACCAAAAAAATATCCCCTTCTTTCCGGATGGCTTTGAATTATTTCTCTTATCCTTAGGTACATGTATGAACACTAGACAATCAAATATTCTCAGATGTTTGACCTATGGATTTTGACTGATGAATGCTTCTTCAAGAGTCTTATCTTCTATAATTTGATGAGGGATTCTATTTAGAATGTAGAGAATTTGTCTTGGATGCCTCTCCCCACAAGAGAATTGGCACAAATTGATCATGTAACATTTCCTTCACATATTCTTCAATAGATTTGTTATTTCTCTCAACAAATCCATTCAGTTGAGGATTATAGGAAACTATCAACCCCTCTTAATCCAAACTTCCTTATAGAAGGTAATGAGTTCCTTGGATATGTATTCTCATACATGATTTGATCTTAGAGTATTGATATTCTTCCTTGTCAGGTTATCCATTTCATATTTGAATTCCTGGAATTTTATAAAGACTTCATCTTTTGATTTCATAAGATAGATCCATGTCTTGGGAGAGAAGTCATCGATAAAGGATACATATTATAAAGCACATCCAAGATATTTCATCGACATGGAGCCACACACATTAGAGTGGACTAGATCCAAAATCTCTTTGGACCTATGTTCATTTAATGGAAAGGGTTTGTTGACATTATTTCCAAGAGAACATCACTTACACACACCTTCATGATCTATTTGCAAATATAGTACACCTAAACAATTTGCTTTAATTATGGAAAGGATATATAATAAAAGTGAGCATATATTCTATTCCATAGCTCACATGGATTGATATAATTATGTACTAAAGCTTGGGAAGGTTTCCCCAAGAGTATATACAACCTTCCTTCACGAGTTTCAATAACCCTAACAGAATTTATACTAGAGCCCTTGGCCCACACAAAGACTTTTCCATCAATGAAGGCAACACTATATCCTCTATGATCTAAACATCAAATTTAAACCAAATTATTTTTAAAACTTGGAACATATAATATGTTGCTCAAGTGAACGCTATCCCCTGTTTCCATGTCAATGAATGTTATCCCAATTCCTTTGACAACATAGTTGTTATTGTCTCAAAGGTCTACCTTTTGATTCAATATCTTTTCCATCAAACTTGTAAGATGATCATGATACCCTGTAATATGTATCGATGCTCCAATGTCGATAAACCATATGTTTTTTTAATTTGCAAGAGATCCTGCAAGTGCTGAATAGTAGAAGTGGTCTTTATCTCCTTCAACTTTAGGTCTCTTGGAATGTTCATCAAATTATGCTGTGGTAGCATGCTGCCTCCCTCTTTTCTTCCTATCAATGAATATTTCAGGACATTGAGATTTAAAGTGACCAAATTTATTGCAATGGAAGCATTGAATTTGTGACATATCTTTCTTCCTTTGAGGATTAAGTCTTCGGTCATAATCACTCTTCTTATTTTGAAAACCAAGCTTCTTTCTTCCTCTAGATTTCTTGGAATGAATTGCATATGCATGTGAATATTATTCTTCCTTTGAATTTATTCCTCTAGAAAAAAGTTTCGATTCTTTTTGCAAACAAGTTTCCCATAATTCTTCCAGACTTAGAGCGTCATTTTGGCTTCTTATACTTGATGCAAATGAATCCCATGATTGTGGTAGTCCATTAATATCTGAGATCACAAGTTCTTTGTCAACCAAAATTTCACGAATAACTTGTAGTTAATCTCTAGGTTGAGAGATCATCATAGAATATGAAGCCATCGTATCTTTCTTTCATATTTAGATATCAAAAAGCTCATTTCTGAATCTCTTGACTTGGCCAATATTGTTGATGGTATACATACCAATTAGGGCATCACACATCTTCTTTGATGTGTTAAGCTTTCAGATCTATGGAATTAGATGATCCTTGATGGATTCCACAATGATGCTCATGGGATTGATGTCATCTTTCTTGTACTTCTTCTTTGCCACTTCATATTTAGGTTCAATTTTTTTCCTTGCACAATTTCCAAAACATATTCCCTTGCGAGAATTAGGTCGATTCTTGTCTTCCAAGCTCTAAATTTAGTAACCCCTTTTAACTTATTTTCTGATTTCATAGAAGTCATGGATGTAACTTGATTGTAGATCTAAGGTTTATTCAAAGTGATCTCAAGGTAGGTCTTCTTCAACAAAGCTCTGATACCATGTTGATTTTTCTAGTACAAGTTATACAAGCACTTATTTCTAAAACTTGATAATTATTTCCAATGATGTAGATTATTATTTTGCATTTTCAACTTATCATTAAGAAATTAAATATTAATTAACTCAACCATATATACAATAGATAAATAAATATCACAATGTACAAAGAGACAACAATATTTTACCATGTGATCTCTCCTTCAACAAAGCTTTGATACCATGTTGATTTTCTAGTACAAATTATACAAGCACTTAATTCTAAAACTTGATAATTACTTCCAATGATGCAGATGATTATTTTTCATTTTCAATGTATCATTAAGAAATTACACATTAATTAATTCAACCATATATACAATATAGAAATAAATATCACAATGTACAAAGAGACAACAATATTTTACCATGGGAAAACCCACTAGGGGGAAACACCCAATCAACCTTTTCCTTAGAGAATCAATACAACAATATATAAATCAAAGTCAAGGAAAAATTTACTAGCATAGAAGCAAGATTACCGTCCACCAATAGCTAAGCATACCCTCCACAAATTCCAAGACAAGTGTCCTCAAATGTGTCCACAATATCTTTGCAGCAAGGTCTACAAGAAGGCTGGAATTTGGCCCGTAACATGACCTAAAGCTTCGCACTATTTCTTCCTTCTGTTTTCGGCCTTTATGCTTCTTGTCTTATTCACTTATAAGAAATATATGACCATGATCTTAAGTACTATTTTAAGGAGATCAAATGAGATACTTATAACCTTCAAGTGATGAAAATAGGCGTCTCTTTGGGCAAGCCGACATGATGGCTTGAAGGGCCGACTTGGTTACTTGTGGAGGAAAAAATACAAATTGAGAATTTAAAATTTTCTTTTGCAAAGGTCTTGAACAACGTGACTTTCATAATATTTTTTTATTCTTTTGAAAATAATGAGCATGAAGAACATGCTTGAAAAATAACACTTTTTGTTTCACAAATATAATTTATATTTCATCATTACAAGTACAAATGAAACATTATGAAGACTGACCATAGCTACAAAATTCAACATTTTTTAGGTATTAATTTTGGATTTTTGGCTTTGGGATTTATGAATTTGACTCGCCACTTGTGGAATTTGGGCTTTGAGATATTTGAATTTTCCTCTTCAGTTGTGGAAATTGGATTTGGGATATCGGAAAATTTGTCTCAAATTTGGCTCTAAGATATATTATAATCTATCTTATCAGTTGTGGAATTCAAGGGTTCTCACTGGGGTGTAATTTTTGCATTAGACATATGTTAGTTTCTAATTATTTAAACAAGGGGTGCCAAAGGTATCGCAAATGAAAGTATGATCGTAAGAGACATGTTTTAGAAAAAAGGAATAAGAAAAACCATGAATACATGAAAACATAGAGATTAATGGAGTTAATGAAAACTATGTGGAGGAACATGGTGATGACAAGGAAATGGAGTTGACAAATGTTGAATAAATCATCAATGACATGACTAAAAAATAAAACATTGATACTGATACCATTGACGAGTCAGTAATTTCCTAAATTTTGAATTTCTTGGTTTTTATATTTTTTTTGTTCTCTCTCTCACACACACACACACACACACACACACACACACACACGAGTCAATAATTTCCTAAATTTTGAATTTCTTGGTTTTAGATTTTGTTTGTTCTCTCTCTCTCTCTCACACGCACACACACACACGCATGCGGGCACACACACACACACACACACACACACACACACACACACACACACACACACACGCACGCACGCACGCACGCACGCACGCACGCACACACGCACACACACACACACACACACACACGCATGCACCACACACACACACACACACACACACACACACACACACACACACACACACACACACACACACACACACACACACACACACACACACACACACACACACACACACACACACACACACACACACACACACACAGTTTGACTATCCAAATTGTACACATTTATATATATTTTCAAGTAGGAACAACATCTAACCATGATTAATATCCTAAAATATTGAGGGATTCATAGTACTTAATTGGTATTTCTAGCAACATCAAATTTAATGATAATTTTTTTAAGAAATGAAGGCAACCAAAATTGAAGAAATGCTAATGACGATGCATGATGACATAATTCAAGATAAAATAAAGAAAATGGTTAAAACTATTTTCAAAGGTAAATATGTCCTAGCATAAGCTGAAACGTTAAATAGAGTCTTAACACACACAATTTTAAGAAATGCAGTGTTATTATTAGGCATTAAAAGTGGCAAAGAGGCTAAGATAAAGGAGGCTTTATAAAAAAAGTGACCTTGGAATTTTCCTCACTTCAAAAAAAAGTGCTCCATCGATGCCAAGTTTGTTGGTAAAACAATATTAACTGGTGCCATTGCAAAAATAACTACAACATGCCATTTAATGTCATGACTAGAAACTGTTAAAGATTGAAGGAAAACATCTTGGCATAAAATTTATTGCGTTCAATTGGAAAATGGTTGTGAAATTGCATGTTGGGATATTATTTGTAGGTAACCATATTGATATTGAATTCCATATAATATGGGAGTTGGGGTGCAAGAGTTTTGGCATTTGGATTCTTGTGTTTCAACAAATGTAAAGGATGTTGTCTAACATTGTCTTGTGTTGAACTAAATTATGCATACTAGCCAAATGACATATCAGAATGTAGGGAGTGACTGACAAATATATTGATATTTGTATATATGTTCTCTAGGGGAGACTAATAAATAATTGATGCCCCTAATACATAATAAATGATGGGTCCATGTTCAATTCCTAAGTTATAGGCACCCAAGTCCTAAAAGAAAGGTAGTCAAAGTTCTTCCATTGTAGCTTGCAAGTAATATCCTTAAATCCACATCGATTTTCTTCCTTCTTTACCATAAGGTATAGTTCATTCCCATAAATAAATTAGTTGAAATTTAGAAACATTATATCATTGGAATTTAGCATTATGGGTTCTCTTTATTTTGTTATTACATTTTTTTTTTAGATTTATAAATTTGTATGAAAGAAAGACACAAGACTTCCTTAGGATTTTATTATAACAAAGTAATTAGTTGTTGAAGATTTATTCTAAATACTCCTAATCCAAGGATAAGACCTTGTATGTAGAAATGAAAATATTGTTTAAGAATCCCAATTTCTTTGTTTGTTTAGTGAATACTATATTTACCTCCTCATACCACATGTTGGTGTAGATATTACATGTTGAAATACAACGTACTAAGTTGAGACACATGATCTTTCATGTAGTCATTTTAGAGATAAAATTGTAGTTGTTTTAGAGATAGAGTTGTTGAGAATACACTTATACTGAGAGGGGTTGAATCAATATAAGACATATTTTACTTATTCAAACATTCATGAATCATATGAAAATAATCATAAATGAGATCTATTAGCTACAAAATGTGGAACATAAGATTTACATGGAAATATTTTCGGGAGAAAACCATTAAACTTCATTTTATAATTCTTTGTAGGCACTAATATACTATTACAATTTTTTGTAGGCACTAAACTACTGGAAACACAAATCCCCAATAATGAAAATATTTATAGGCACCAAGCTACTAGAGAAACCAATCCCAACCGCTGCAATAATTTCTAGGCACTAACCTACTGCAGACACCGATCCCCATTGCTACAAATATTCGTAGGCACTAACCTACTTTATTAAGTTTGTTTTCTAATTCTTCCTTCAATAGGTCTGCTCACTACTTTTATCTTCACCAGGTCTACTTATTTCTTTTTCCTTCATTATACCCACGTCTCCCAAACTTGTTGATTTTGATCTCTTCCCAAGAATGCAATTGTAGAGCATGCCACCTATCCTATTTTTCAAAAACGATTTTGAAATTTTTTCTTGAGGCACTTTTGCATATCTTCTCAGACTTATGAAATTTTCACAGTATGAAAATTCCTAGAAGTAATTTAAAATGAAAATTCCAAGGTAACTTGTTTGAAACTAATTTCAAGATCATTAAGAAACTCTAACTTCCACAAGGTATATCTCCAGAAGTATAACAAATGAAAGTCTGAATTTTTTAACATAGGTAGCTACAGAGCTCTCCTTTATCTCCTAATGGTTTCACAATATGAAACAACTTAGAAAATAAGCTATAGAAAAAATTGCAAGCTGACCTATTTGAAGTGGATTTTAGGAGAATTCAGGAACCCTAACTTCCTCAGAGTATAAAGTATAGTGAAATAATTCTTGAATTTTTAACACACGTATATGAATATATCACCTCCATTTTCTCCAAATTTCACATTATATAACATCCTCAAAGAAAATTTATAGTGAAAATGCCAAGATGACTTGTTCACTCTACAAATCACATTTTTTCTCCACCTTTAAAACCCCAAGAGTATTCCCCAACTTCTCTTATGCACCTTACAAGCATTCTTCTTCAGTTGATCTTAAAATTCACTAATCTATCCTTTATTTATATTGATTTTGCGTTTACCTTTTGGGTCATCTATTAAAACTACCTAGGTTGACCTGTAATTTATAGCTGGGCCAACTGTATAAAATATTTTATATCTCCTCATTCCTATGGAATTAGAGGGAGTGCCATATACCATTGAAAAGCTCTTAGAATAATATTGCAACAATACTTTCATGTCTCTTCAAGTTTTATGTTTATGATGGGTATTAATGATTGATCAGGTTATCCTGAATATAGATCAAATGAAGATTAACAAGGACTACCAAGATTTAAGACTTTACGAATCTTGCTATCAAGGCATTCCCTAACATATCTATATATTTGTGTGTGTGTGTGTGTGATTACCATACATTTAAAAATATTATAAAAATAACTCTTCATATTCATATGTGTTCATTCAATATATCAATTATTACGCGCATAATTATCAAGGTAGTTCAAATTAATTGTTTAAATAATCGTGCATTTAAATATTGATAATAAACCTTTATTGTAAATACAAAACGAAACAAACCCAAAAGTTTTAATAATATACCATATACTTCCCCACATTAAATAAAATAATTTATGTCAATTAGAATGGTGAACCACACCCAATATAATATTGGTGAAAATGTAAAATTCAATGTGTTATAGAAAAATATGCACAAATGTATGAGCCAAACAAATTCCAACCATTCAAAGAAAATATAAATTTTAGGATTCAAATATTGATCAATTTTGAATAGCAACCATTAAACATTCAAAGGGAAAACAACGCTATAGAATCCCTTAGAAAACTTTACAAAAAGAGAGTAGTTTGGAAATTCATTAAAACCGTTTCAAAAACTAAACCGATTACAAGGTTGAGTGCTTGTATGATATTCACTGATACTAAAGCTAAATTGAATATGGATTGATATAAGGTAAATATGAATCAAATTTTCAAATTGTTATGGTGTGCAAAACCTATTTTCTGAATGTCAAAGATGCTCTAGAACCAACAAAATTGGAGCAAAATTTCCTTTGTAGTAATATGTAACATAAAAAATGTATATATAATGAAGTAGAAATGTTATTGATTTTAAAGAGTTAATTATGGTAAAGAATTGTGAAAATAACATATAATGGTTTTGATGTGTCCATATCAAAACCATTCAACATATATCTACACGAGTGTTAAAATCCATAAAACCCATATGCTACGAGCCACTATTGTAGAGTTTGAATAGAATGTTTGGAATTTAAAAAGTTTTGTAGAATTGGATTTATTATATTCAAGGTACACCACTAACCCACTGAGAGCATATAAAAGGTGGAAAAAGTGCAAGTCAAATGCAATTAGGATAGAAATATAATCTAAGTAAAACCATTAAAAACATGTCCCTTAATGTTTTTTTTTAACAAGATCAGTTATAGTATATTCATTCCAAAAAAAGGGGAGGGTGTAAATAGATATTGAATAGATTAGGGAGGATAGAGAGACAAAAATCCCAAATCCTTATTTTCCAGCTTTTACATATAGATCATAGATTCCTAATTTTCCAACTACATTTAACTTATAAAAATTTACAAACTGCTATAGGAGCGAGATACATTTGCTGGGCATATCTAATTTAAAGAGGGAGTAAAATTTCAAGACAAAGGTTGCTTTCTGTTTTTTTTTTACAGGAACGGGTATTGTATTGAATTATCTGATGGCAAATGCCTCATTTTGGGTTACAGAGGGATGGCAGCGCACGGCTGTCTCCATGGCTAGTAGCCAAAAGACCTCCCCTCTACTGCGCTTGCGTATACAGCGACCTGTAGAATGTGCTACCTTGTTAATCTTTCCTAATTTTTTTATACAGATGAACTGATTTACAAGAAGGCAGTAAAACATTGAGAACTGGTTATGGGATGGGATCAAACGCCTCGACTCCGTCTTTTAGAAGGGCTCCAAGGGGAAGGAGGACCGCCGTGTTGGCTTCGGCATCCGCTTCCTTATTATTGCCTCTCAACACATGAAAAAAGTCTATGCTCTGGAAGGAATGAAGCAGAGTTCTGATTCTGCTCAGCAACCTAGACAACCTTAAATCAGCAGGAGAAGAGTTGTCCACGATGGCTTTTATAATGGATTGGGAATCACCATAAACAAAAACATCCTTTAAACCCAGAGAGATTAGCTGTTTGAGCCCCTGGAAGAGGGCCAGTGCTTCAGATTGGATGCTTGTATTGAAGCCCACACCCCAGGCGAATCTGGAAATAATTCTGCCTTCCGCACATTTGACAACACCACCTGCCCCGGCGATGCCAGGATTTCCTTTAGCAGCCCCATCAAAAAAGAGTGCGATTTTGGACTTTTTTATGCACAGCTCGTGGAAGTCAGAATCCTTAAGTCGAATTTGCTAGGGATAAAGAGGGGCAGGTGACTTGACAATATCCATGAAATGCATGTCAAGAGAAGCGCCCCAATCAGCATCTTGTGGACTGAGATTTGCTCCATCGAATTGTTCACCCAAACAATCTTTAAGCTGAGATTTAATTTTAATCCAGACAATCTTTGGATCGTTTTTCTTGTCTTTGAAAATTCTGTGGTTTCTTTCCAGCCATAATTGCCAGCAGATGATTTTAGGAAGAACGAGCCAGGATTTTCTGATGTGAACATTCCTTATAGTGCCTCCATGGTATTTTGATTTCCAGTTAGAGAACAGGTTAGCGCATCTGGCAGGGAGGGCGAAGACTGTATTCCAGGGGCCTAAGGCTTCCTTCCAAATTTCAGCAGCGAAATTACAGGAGAGCATCAGGTGGGGGGAATTTTCTTCATCAGCCCCACAGAGAGAGCAGCGAGAAGGCCCCCTAAAGCCTCTCTTCTGGAGTTTGTCGTCCGTTAGAATTCTTTGGTGGCAAAGGAGCCAACAGAACGAATCAATTTTGGGGATAGATGTCTGAGACCAGATCCCCTGCCAAGGCTTCGGATCAGGGGGAACATGAGGATGCACAGAGAGCTGCCAGTATCCCCGCGCCACAGAATAAAACCTAGGGGTCGGACCCCAACCACGAGAGTCTTTTTCCTGCTGTTCATCGAGGCTTTGCCTTTTAAGAGGGCAAGGAAGTCTGCATAATCTTTAGAGAGATAATGAGGGACCTCAAGCTTCTCCCAGTTCTGCCAAATACCGTTCTCCCACTTAGAGATATCCCACAGGGTTTTGAGGCCAACGCTGTCCATCCAGTCTTTTAACAAGGCTAGGGAGCAATCATCAGCAAGGGGCTCACAACCCATAATACGGTCTTCCTAGATTTTTATACGTTTGCCATTTCCAGGAATCCAGTGCACACGGGGATTGAAAAGCTTGGAGACTTTTGTGCACAGTTTATGGATCATCGTTCCGGGGGTCAAAATGGGGTTGTCCAGACATCATGTTCGCTGACCACGATAGTATTTTTTCCATAATGCCATCTGAGCCCAACCCGGATTAGGGCCTATTATTCTCCATAGCAGCTTTGCTCCCAGAGCAATATTTTGCTTGCTGATATTCTTGAAATGCAGACCACCCTCCATTCTGGGTAGAGAGCTAATATCCCAGCTTATAAGAGGGATTTTCTTCTCATTTTCTTTGCCACCTTTCCAAAAGAAGTTTCTGATGTAGTCCTCCATTTTCCTCATGATGCCAACCAGAGCCATCATAACAGCAGATTGAAAAATGGCAAGGCTGTTCAAGACAGATTTAATGAGCACAGTCTTACCAGCGAGATTAAGCCAATTGAAGCCCCAGGAGAGGATTTTGGCCTTAAATTTGTCAAGCAAAGGCAGCCAGTCTTTGTTGAGGGCGCATTTTTGGAAAATAGGGAGCCCCAAGTACTTGAAGGAGGACCATGAAGAGGAGGCTACAAAGCCGAAGCAATTGGAGATATCATGAAGCGTTCTGGCAGTAGTATTCCAACAATAGATGTGACATTTACCTTTGTTAAGGCTGCTGCCTGAGTCTTCGCAATAGACATCCAACACATCTTTAATTCTTTTAGCAGAGATCAAGGAGGCAGCGCCCATCAAGAGAGAATCATCCGCAAAGAGCGCATGGTTAATATTTTTTACTCCTCTTGCGATGTTCAAGCCCATGATTTCTTGGGTTGATTGCTTTTTATTCAAGAGGAAGCTGAAAATAGAGGCTTGGAGGACGAACAACAAGGGGGAGAGGGGGCACCCTTGTCTCAGCCCTCTAGAGGCTTTGAAAAAATCAGTGGCCCTTCCATTCACCAAAGGGGCAATCCAGGGCTCACTGATGCAAGCCTTGATCCATTGAACAAATTTGGGGCGAAAGCCGAATTTGTGCAGTACATCCAACAAAAATCTATGCCTCACCCTATCAAATGCACTTTCGAGGTCTAATTTGATGACCATACCTTTCTCTTTCCGGGTAACGCTTGAGTGGATCGCTTCTTGAAGCAGAATGTAATTGTCCACGATCTGTCTTCCTTGTATGAAACCACCCTGATTCTCGGGAATGATAGCTGGAAGAATGATTTTTAGTCTATTGGCAATGACTTTTGTTACCAGCTTGTAACCTATGTTGCAAAGGGAGATAGGGCGAAATATGGAGAAGGAATTGGCACCTTTTTCCTTGGGTATGAGAGCCAGGAAGGCCGAATTGGTACTTCCCCCGATTTTCTGACAAGTTTGAGATTTCCGGATCATTCTGCATAAGTATTTTTCCACGATCTGCCAACAGGTCTGTAAAAATCTGGCAGTAAAGCCATCCGGGCCCGGGGCTTTATCTGGCTCCATTGCAAAGAGGGCATCTTTTATTTCTTTATTGGAAACCTCAGCTTCCAATTGCTGGTTCTTTCTGGCGGAAATCAGAGAAGGAACCTCATTCAGAGAATTAGAAATCAACTCCAGCCCCTCTTCTTCACTATACAACTTTTTGAAATGGAGATAGGCTGCATTTTTTATGCTTTGAATATCTCTGTGCTTCACATTCTCTTCCTTGATTTCAGAGATGGAATTGAAACTTTTCCGGGCTTGGGCTTGTTTGTGGAAGAAGGATGAATTCCTATCGCCTGCCTTGAGCCAAAGCCTACGGGATTTAATCCTCCAGTATTCTTCCTCGGCTAGGCTTGCCGTGAGAAGCTTTTGCTGGAGGTCGGCCTCTTTGTCAAGAATATCCTTTGTGATCTCTGCATTTTCAGAATTAAGTTGATGTATCTCAAGACATTCTTGAATCTTTTTCCTTTCCACTGCAGGATTAGGAAGGGTTTTAACCCAGTTTTTCAAAGCAACTTTTACTCTTCTAAGTTTTTCCTCCCAAACAAAGAAGGCAGAACCGTTGACAGGGAGCTTCCAGCTATCTTTTACAATTTGCATAAAGGAGGGTTCCTTGGCCCAAAGGGGGATGAATTTGAATGAGATGGGACCTTGATCCGTATGAGCCAGAAGATCGAGCTTTATAGGTCTGTGATCAGAAACAGTACAAGGCAGAATATGCATTCTAGATTCTAATGCAAGTAGAAGAAAAGAGCTTTGAAC
Organism: Pinus albicaulis; assembly: GCA_034641835.2. NCBI lineage: Eukaryota > Viridiplantae > Streptophyta > Pinopsida > Pinales > Pinaceae > Pinus > Pinus albicaulis. The sequence goes on along the minus strand of CM076577.1, from coordinate 254,572,182 downwards.
GAAGAAACGATCTAACCTTGCATCAATGTGACCCAGACCGAGTCTTTTATTGGTCCAAGTGTATTTGCCCGACGATGGTTTAATGTCGATCATATCCCACTCCTGGAGCAGATCCTCAACCTGTACAAAGGTTGCTTTCTGTTGACGAGAGAAGCAAGTCCTATTGATTCATGAAGTTGACTGTTCCTTTTATTCTTTAATGATGGAATTCTCCTCATTCTGCTGATACTTGCTGCTATAGTCCATCGAATTTAAATTTTCTTTTGGTTTCCTGGACACGATGTCTTGCAATGTATGAAGTGAATTTTCGAGATGTGCACAATGATTTTTGAGTTTCTCAATGTATTTTCAATGTTCATTGAATTGAAAATTAAGATAAACCATCTCCGATTTACATTTGTCTTTACACTATTTGTTGATGGCTCACATTTTCCTTAAAAACACTTTGAGGGATTTGTAGTGCGGGAAGGACTAGGACGGATCCATGCAGGAGGGATCGAGGAGGTAGAAAGAGCAGGGGGAAAATAGATGATAGGAGGGATGAGGCACAACATAAGAGAAGGAGAGAATATAAGTGAAGCACACAGAGAATTAAGGGGACTTATCTACAGGAAAGATGGAGATGAACAAAATCTTGGAAGAAAGAAGATGAGATCTGTGCGAAGAGGGGAATGAGACGAGGAAAATATAAGGAGCGGAGGATGTTGAGATTCAACAAGATGATGAGCTTAGTGAAAAGAGTCGCCTTCACTAAGTGGGTCCGCAATCTATTTTTGGCGCAAGTATATTTTTAGACATGATGATCATATTTCAGAAGTTGCAGGATGCTATTTGTGGATGGTTGATCAAGTTGGAAAAATAGATGAAATTATATTTTTATAATATTGGGCGAAGTCTATTTATAGATCGCTGATCTAAAAATAGATGCATGTCGATTATTATTAGCTCTTAATAATAATCAGACACTAAACGACAACTTATTCTCTTGGAGCACTTCAATTCAGTGCACAGATGTGGCACATTAGTGGACTGAGGGAATTATGCAATTCCCAAGGGTTTAATGGGGCTAATGCATGGAGGACTCAGTTAGAACTCAAGTGGCAGAGTTATGACACAGTTGGAAGAAGTATTTATGGAGTTGTATTTGGTTTAACTCAGTTAGACTCAATTGAGCTAGTTGTTTCTAGTCTAACTGACTGATACACTAGTGAGAGTGGAGTGAATTAACTAGTTAATTAATTCACAAATAATAGCTCATTAATCAACTGAACAATACAGCAGTTAACTACAGTGCATGGCAGTTTCAGTGGAGACCCAGTGGAGAGGTAGGTGAAAGGGCAAGATAGACTATCTGTTGTGACTATAGTGATGCATTGATTGCATCACACACACATTGGAGTTGCCAATGAGGATTGCACAGTCAAGGATGGAGTAATTCGAATTAATTCAGAGCTATTCTTCAACAAGGATTGCGCAGTGGAGGCAGGCTAGCAAGAGGCAAAGATCGGTGCATGGATTTGCAAGATTGGTCCTGATTAGTGTATGATGATTGTATTGTACTAAGAGCTTGATAGTATTTGTATGAGATTGTCATATGATCTCCATGTTACATAAGATATAGTTGGGGTTTTCAGCTTCAAGCTTTCCCGGTTAAAAACTGTGTTATGTGCCATTGATTATTTTTGTTTATGCTTCACATGTGTGTGCAATTAATTTTTCCGCAAAATATTAACAAGTGGAATTGATTCAGTATTTTGCATAAAGTTAAATAGTGTGAGATCAGGTGAATCAAGGACATATTCATGCTTAGTGCATGTAATTTCTACATGGTATCACAACATTTTTTATTGAATATTGAAATTGTGAAGTGATTTTGTGCTGGTGGACAATTCAAATTTTCCACAGAAGATTCTTGGTGCAGAAGTTGAGTATACATTGAAATGGCTTTCAGTGGGTTGCAATTGGAGTATGCCCTTGATGGGAGCTCGAATTACATAGCCTGGAAGGATAGGATGGAGGCAGTGCTGGAGGATAATGGGCTAAAGGAGTTCATTGATAGCGATGTTCCTAAGCCGGGATCTAGCGATGCTGCATTACTTGATGCATGGCAAAAGAAGATAGCAAAGACGAGGAGAATTCTGTTGGAAGGTGTGAAGGACCATATTGTGTCCAGCCTTCACGGGAAGGCCACTCCATTCTTAATGTGGAAGGATTTTACAGACTTGTTCCAAAGCAGAAGTGACCAGAGGAAGTTGGCACTTAAAGACAAGCTCAGAAAAATAAAAATGGAGAAAGGCGAAAGTATTCCAAAATACCTCATGAAGTTTGTCCACTACAAAGATGAAATGGGAAGCGTGGGGGTTACTTTTGACGATGAAGACTTGGTGAGATTGGCTCTCCTTGGGCTTCCGAAGAGTTGGCATAGCTACGAAGACTCTGTCAATGGATGGGAGAAACTGCTGGGATGGGAGCGACTTTGGTCGGATCTTGTGCAGGAGGAGATAAGGCGGGGTATCAGGGATGGATATTCATCGAAGAATGAAGATGAAGAGAATTGAACTTTGGATGCCAAAGAAAGGAAAGGTAAGGGGAAGAAATATTCTTTAAAATCCGGTGCTAAAGGCAAGAAGCAGGATTTGTCCAAAGTGAAGTGTTTTCACTGTCACGAACATGGACATTTCGCCACTAACTGTCCACAGAAGAAGAAGAACAAGCAGGCTGCTGGATCTGCAGCTGGAGAGGCCTTAGCCTCGCAATTTGAGCTTGATTGCTCCTTGATCACTTGCTTGGTTTCAAGCTGCATGGGATCAGTGTGGTATCTTGATAGTGGTGCGTCTTTCCATATGACGGGAGACAAAGAGTTGTTTAGTGACTTGGATGAGAAGGACCTCCAGATGCATATAGAGATGGGTGATGATGGTCGGTACAGTGCGACTAGAATTGGGACCATTACCTTTGAGAGGGAGTCCAGTAATCCATTCTTGTTGAAGAATGTTATGCATGTTCCAGGTCTGAAGAAGAACTTGGTCTCAGTCGCAATGCTGGAAGACAAGGGTTATGATGTTGTTTTCAGTGAGGGAAAAGCCTTCCTTCGACATAAAACAGTGGGTCAAACCAAGAAGATAGGGGTTCGAATTACGAATCTCTACAAGCTGGAGGTAGATGGCTGCGTTGGAATGGTGGGAAAAGCAGAAGAAGTGGTGAGCCGGGATGAGGGCGAATTATGGCACAGGAGATTGGGCCATCTTCACCATGGCACTTTGAAGATTTTGTAGCAAATTTCTACTGGACTTCCCAAGGGTACTCTTGCACAGTCAGATCAGTGCAAGGGATGTACTATGGGTAAGTTTGTGAAGACCACCTTTCATGAGAAGGAGAACCATGCTTTGGTGATCTTGGAGAGAATTCACACAGAAATGTATGGACCATTCTCGATTGCTTCAACAACAAAACACAGGTATTATGTGATATTTTTTGATGAATATTCTCGTAGATGCTGGATCTTCTTCATGCAGAAGAAGAGTGAAACATTCTCAAAGTTCTGTGAGTTCAAGGCATTGGTGGAGAAGGAGTCGGGGAAGCAAGTGAAAGCTCTACGGAGCGATAATGGTGGTGAATACATCTCGGGTGAATTCAAAGACTTCTATAGAAAAGGAGGAATTCGAAGAGAACTCATAGCGCCTCATAACCCACAGCAGAATGGGGTCACGGAGAGGAAGAAAAGAACGATCGTGGGTGCTGCACGAGTGATGCTGCATGACCAGAGCCTACCGATGCACTTGTGGGTGGAAGCATGCAACACTGTGGTTTATGTGTAAAACCGTTGTCCTCATAGAGTACTTGGCATGAGTACACCTGAAGAATAATTTTCTAGTAAGAAGCCTGATATTTCTCATTTGAAGATTTTTGGCTCACCTGTTTACATTCATGTGACGAAGGACGCCAGGAAGAAGCTGGAGCTGACTGCAGAAGTTGGGATATTTGTGGGGTACACAAAAACACCCCATAATTATCGTGTGTATTTTCCAGACAGTCAGATGACTGTTGTGTGACATGATATAAAATTCAATGAGGTGAAAGCCATGAAGTTGTCGCTTGAGAGGGAGCTACACTTGCATGTGGAGGAGGAACTTCTTGTTCCCAAAGATGAGCCTCTGGATGTGGATCAACCACAGGAGGAGATTCATGGAGTGGAGGAGTCCACTCATGCAAAACCAAACATCAGACAAGGCAGAAAGTGTACCACAGAAGCTGAGAGACTGAAGCTTGATGCGGCACAGAATGTAGGAGTCCCTACATCACAGTGTAGATAGAGGTAATCACCTGAACGATTTACTGGATACATGGCTCTTATGATCAAGTGTATCGTGACAGAGCCATCTTCTTTCGAAGAAGCAGTGCAGGAGCCGACATGGGTAGATGCCATGGTGGAGGAGTATGACTCCATTGTTAGAAACAATGCTTGGGATATTGTTCTAAGGCCAGTGGGAAAATCAGTTGTAGGATCAAGATGGAACTACAAGGTAAAGAAAGCTGCGGATGGGAGTGTCGAGAAGTATAAGGCAATATTTTTTTCCTGGGGCTTCTCACAGATTGAGGGGATTGACTATGAAGAAACCTTTGCAACTGTTGCACGGTATTCTTCCATACGGACCATCCTTGCTCTCTCAGCGCAGATGGGTTGGCACATTCATCAAATGGATATGAAGACTGCGTTCCTTAATGGGATCATTAATGAAGAGGTGTACATTGAGCAACCTGAAGGATTTGAGATCTTCAACAGCGAGTCGCATGTGTGCAGGCTCAAAAGAGCGCTGTATGGGCTGAAACAAGCACCCCATACTTGGTACACTCGGATCGACAGCTATTTCACTGGACTTGGCTTCACCAAGAGTGAGGCGGATGCAAACCTGCACCAGATTGTGGTGGAGGGTAAGATTTTAATCATTTTACTTTATGTTGATGATTTAATACTAGCATGCTTTCAGCTTCAGGCTTTCCCAGTTAAAAAATGTGTTATGTGTGATTGATTATTTTTGTTTATGCTTCACATGTGTGTGCTATTAATTTTTCCGCAAAATATTAAAAAGTGGAATTGATTCAGTATTTTGCATAAAGTTAAATAGTGTGAGATCAGGTGAATCAAGGACATATGCATTCTTAGTGCATATAATTTCTACAGAGGAGCCAATTGGGGAGTCAGTGAGTCAAAAGAGTCATTATACCATTGAGAATGAAAAGTGACATAGTTAGAGAAGCGAAATCGAGGAAGGTCACATATCAAATTTGAGGCAGGAGCTTTGACTGTTGAGGGATTCAATGTGATAATGACATTGATAGGTAATGGAAAGGAGGAGAGCATGGAGTGATACTTTATGAGAACATGATGTACAAAATACATGGAAGAGTTAAGGGATGTATTTGGAAAAAATATCCTGGTTAATTCTTGCTTCTCCTTGAGGTCTAACACAGACTTTGTTTGCATACTCATCAATACTATTTATGTCCTCTCTGAGAACATGGTAGTAAGAAACCTTTCCTAATTTTTTTAGATGGTTTTGTATTATAGAGATAATTTTGGAAATTTCAAAATTTTTGGGCTTCGATTTCATGACCATTTTTTGAATGAGGATTGCAGAGTCCCCAATAATTATTGGGTTCATATAGTTTTAGCTGTCAAGGTTTTGGGAACACATTAGAAAAACATAATCCTTTGCTTTATTATTTGAATCAATGCGGAGGATCCACTCAAAGGATATTGTGTTTGCAATCAAATGATAAGTGATATAACTTCCCTCTCCTACATAACCTAGATTATACTTAGAAGCTCCACAGAAAAAAAAGGCATGGTCTCTGAAGGGATTTTAACAAAGTTGATAAATCCCTTTCATTCAAGCGAATCTTCCAGTCATTGGGATTATGAGTGACTCTAGGAAGGCTAACCATAGTTGAAGGTCGATCCAACATGAAATGAAACCAAATTTTCTCTTCATGTTGGAGAGGGCTATCATCTTGATTATTTGTCCTTTTTGATAATATGAATTCCGTTGCGATATTCCAAGTTTTTGCCAAGATTTTTTGAACTTTTGGCTTTGTGCTTTGAAATATGAACTTATTTCTAGCTATCCATATTTTCAAACTTAAGAATGATGGAAGAAATTTCCAAAATCTCCTTATCACGTTGTTTTTTATTAAAGAGTAGGGATATCTTGTATTCCAATTAACAAATAAATCTGATAAAATGAGACTTGAGTTGATGTGGACCTCGAGAGGATTGACCAAAATTTTCCAGCATTTTGCAGAGAATTTGCAGTTGATGAAAAGGTGCTGTATGGTTTCTTCTTCTCTATGGCACAGGGGGAATCTAGAGGTACCATGAATGCCTTATTTCCTAAGATTTTCTACAGCTCTAATTTTTCCTTTAAGAATAGTCCAAATATTTTTTATTTTTTATTTTAAGAAGTCTCTCAATCTTCCAAGCTGATTTCCAGAGAGGCCATTCAGGGTGGAAATAATCTTCTTGTAGCTGTCCATAACTTGATTTGACTAAGAATTCCCCACTTGTTGGATTCCATTTAAATGGACCTTGATGACCAAAACTAATTGGCATTGCTCCCTTAAGGTGAAAAATAAGCATATTCCATTGATTTCTGAGATCGGGAGGTAAGTTTAGTGGATTCCAATGATCCCAAGAGTTGTCTTGTTGATGCCAATATGAGATATGGCTGAGATAAAAAATTCCTTTACCTATCATCCATGTCTTGATCGGAAGAACACCTTGAAGGTCAGAGAGAGGGGTTTTGCCTAGGATTCTGGAAGTGTTTTCTTTAACTAGAGGCAAAGATTTTTTTTCAAGTTTCTAGATTTGAGTGCAAGGTATGATGGGAAGTTTTGATGTGAGAAGATACTATCAAGAGGATTTCAAATATTTTGTCTCTAAAATATTTTTCCACCAAATGGATTCACCTAAAATAAATCTCCATATAAGCTTTTCTTTGAAGGAGATGTTCATTATACTAGAAAGACGAATAGAATTGCCTCCCTTCTCATAAGGGGAAATGACTTGTTTCCAATTGACTAGGATGAATTTCTTGGTCTCTATTTCGACACATAGTCATTGCAAGAGTGACAGTTTGAGGTCGGACAAAACGTGGTTAGCCATTACGTCGCAATTCCGACGCTTTTCCAAATTGTCGCAATACCAACATTTTTTCCGACGTTTTTCAAAGTGTCGCTATTCCGATGTTTTATAAGCGTCGGTCTTCCGACGAACCAAAACTGTTGGTCTTCCGATGATCACCAACTGTCGGTCTTCCGACACTTTTAATGTTTTCAAAAGCAACGTCACAATTCTGACGTTATGGCTTCCAACGTTTAATTCCGATGTTTTACAAATCGTCGCAATTCTGACGAAATATCATGCGACGTTTAGAACGTCGTTTGTCCAACACTTATGTAACGTCGCTTTACCAACGAAAAAGTTAAAAATATTTAAAAAAAAACGTCGGTCTTCCGACGATGGAGGCGTCGGTCTTCTGGCGAAAAAGTAAAAATATTAAAAAAAATAACGTCGCTCTTCCGACGATGGAGGTGTCGGTCTTCTGACGAAAATGTCAAAATATTAAAAAAAAATAACGTTTCTCTTCCGACAATAGAGGCGTCGGTCTTCCAACGAAAATGTCAAAATATTAAAAAAAACAACGTTGCTCTTGCGACGTCTAAGGCGTGAGTCTTCCGACGACACATTACAAAAAAAAAATAAAAAAATCATAGTAGGTAAAAACCTACTGTAAATATAATGACCCGTGCAGCAGCTAGTATTGTGGGATGGTGTCGATCCGAAAAATTTCTTCAAACACGAATTTGAGAAACTACCTTATATTTTATATGTATCGATCAAGTATCTATGTGTTCGAAATATCGTTATTGAAGCTGGTGTTACATTTTATTCTATTACCGACCTATGTCTTGTGAGTGTGGTTAGTTTGTAACGTGAGTGGGGCTTCAGGACAATACACCACCATAATAGAGCCAACGCCTTCGGGCCAATACATGACCCAAGCTTATAGGCAAACGAGTTCAGGCCAATACATGACCAGAGCTTCCGATTCAAAGCCTTTGATCCAATGCACAAACATATTAAAGCGAACACCTTTGACCCAAATCATAATAGAAATTATGATCCAATTCATAACAGAGCTCGGAAAACTATACAAGATCTTACATCTTCAAGCCAATATACAACCATAATAGAGATTATGAGCCAATGCCTTCAGGACAAATCACAACAGGGTTTACGGGCCAACACATTCATTCCAAATCAGAAAAATAATTACCAAACAATGCCATTAGGCTACAGGTATATTTATTTTCACACCCAATTTAATTCTGCCAAATGTTCAACAATGAAAATGGATGTATAGAGCAGCAGTAGCTGTAGCTTCTACAATCGGGTTAGTAGCTTCGAACCTTTCTGCAGCCCTCATTTTAGATTCTCTTATTTGTTCAACAATGGAAACAGTGTATGCAATCCAAGTTATCTGCAATCCTAAATCTTACAGGGTTTAAGGCTGTAAATTTTTGGGTTATTGTTTTTTATGGTTTAGTTTATAAGTCCAAGAATTATGAAAAAATCCATTTTTCAGAGATTAAATTGGCTAAAGACAACTTTATTGTTTGTTTGGATGTATGCAGGAGGCAGATCTCTCATATACAGGTACCTTGATCTGATCAAGTATTAGTATCTGATCCAGTCCTAGTAGTAGTGGAGTTACTGATCTTAGTTAGATTGGAATTACACCTTACAATTTGATAAGAATTTGTATTTCCCAATGAACAAAATGCAACTTTAATTGCAACAAAAAAAAAGGCAATCCTCTTGCAGAGTCCATAAAGGTGGTAGTTCTATATGGCCAGGCTTCACTTGAACAAACATGTCTGCCATTACATTTTTAGTCTTCTCTGCCAGACAGAGCTGGGGCAAGGATGAAATGCATGCTCAAGAGTTCAACTTTCAGGGCAAAAACTTGAGAAATTTAAAGAAATTGCACCTAAAATTCTCAGTAACACCTACCTTCATTGGAAATGGCACTTTTGGTACATATAAACAGTAGCAAAAATGAATAGATGAGAAATAAAGGAAGAAAAACGGGACTCAATGCTTGGCTTAGACCTGCAAGATGAGAAATAAAGGCACGTTGACAAGCCATCTCACATATACTTGTCAGGACAATGCAATTTTATGGCAAACAGTAGCGCAAGCCACACATCTCAAAAAAGAACCCACACAATGCAACATAGCAAGCAATAATGCTCGTCTTGTACAAGGGTAACCCAATAATCACTAGAATGTTATATCGATATGTAATAAGTTGTGATGGCTTGGAATTGATGAGAAAAATGGGAAAGGCGTTAAAAATAATAAAATAAAGATAGGAATATGGAAAGGAGGGATGGATAACTTAAAGGCCATAGAGTATGATGAAAATTCACAATACATTTTTGACAGCAAGAGTCAACGATGATACACTAAAGCCACCCAATAAAAAAAACACTACAAGCTGTACCTATAAAATAAACATTATAATAACAAAAAATTGTGTATCTAGTACCAACAATTTTGACAGCAAGAGGCAACAATGATACACTAAAACCACCCAATAAAAAAAACACTGCAAGCTATACCTATAAAATAAACATTATAATAACAAAAAATTGCATATCTAGTACCAAGAACCTGCAAGTCAGTACTAGCAGGAACTTGTGACTTGGCAAGGGCTAAGATATCCAGACACTCACATATAGTGGTTCCACTCCATGGGGTGTGCCCAAATTTCAAGCCTCATATCACAAAAAACCAATATTAATCATTCAAACATGTGCAGACTTGAGGCCTCCAAGTAGGAAACACATTCTTAACAATAGGCCCACTCAAGTTGTGCATATACAGGAAGAAATTGGTAATAAAATTTCCATTCTTTGGATACTGGAAGCAATTGGTAATAAAATGTCCATTCTTTGGGTACTGGAATAGATGTACAGTGACAATTTCCAAAGAGATTTTCCTTGACTAAACTAAATTAGTGCAATGGAAATCACAAACACTGAATACATGGGCTTAGCTTTAAAGAAGCAGAAGGAAGCACAATATTGTTTGAGTTCCTGGAGTTTGCAATTTTCCCTGTGTAACCTTATTGGAACCAAGTGCCATGACCTCACACTTTCCAAGTTATGATACAAGACATTTTCCAAGAGGTGTGAATCAGAACACCCTAACACGTTTATTCCATTTCCCAAGGGTATGGATTTTTGAAGGATTTGGACTAACAAAATTCGTTTTTATCAAATGTGCTTGCTCAACTTGTTATCCAGATGCCATATTTCCAATATTAGTAAAGGAAAAATCCTGTAATATATCTATATTAAAAAAAATGTATACAAGCTTCTAAAATACAGAAGTGGTTGGAATCCAATATCCTTTAAGGTTAACAGTTTGTATTCTCATTCGAAGGGAAAAAATATAATGACAAATTTTGGTGTTCAAGCAGTCACTTAAGATTCTAGAAGTTTTTACTACTAAAGAAAATACATTCTTTCTCCCATAGAGCCTAGGAAAAATTAAAATATTAACACTACAAGCAAGCCTTTGAAACATTTCTCGGCCTACAAAAAATCATTCAAAGTCTTCTGGGTTGTTTTTAGAGGTCAGGATGTATGCAGGAGGCGGAGGACTTGAGTGAACTACCATACTAAGGAGGAGAGCATGAGTATTGAAACTGGGTATTTCTTCTCGAGTGAACACTTGATTAATTATTGTAATGGGTTTTACATATTAAAATTGTATTCATACTAAGAGAAGCCAAAATAATAGAGATTAAATTTTCTATATCCAAACACCCATTTTCCATAAAATCAAGAGAAAATTGGGTTAAAACAGTTTAGCAAATTGATATTTCAAAAACTAATGTTAGGAACAAGAACTGTAAGCTACTTAAACCCTAAAAAGCACTTTTGAATTGGATGTTCATGGCATGTTTTCCGCCCCATCTTAGTTATATTGGAATTACACCTTGCAATTTGATAAGAGTTTGTATTGCCTGATGAACAAAATGCAACTTTAATTGCAACCAAAAAAAGGCAATCCTCTTGCAGAGTCCATAAAGATGGTAGTTCTATATGGCCAGGCTTCACTTGAACAAACATGTTTGCCATTACATTTTTAGTCTACTCTGCCAGACAGAGCTGAGGCAAGGATGAAATGCATGCTCAAGAGTTCAACTTTCAGGGAAAAAACTTGAGAAATTTAAAGAAATTGCACCTAAAATTCTTAGTAACACCTACCTTCATTGGAAATGGCACTTTTGGTACATATAAACAGTAGTAAAAACGAATAGATGAGAAATAAAGGAAGAAAAACTGGACTCAATGCCTGGCTTGGACCTGCATGATGAGAAATAAAGGCACGTTGACAGGCAATCTCACATAGACTTGGCAGGACAATGAAATTTTATGGGAGACAATAGTGCAAGCCACACATCTCAAAACAAAACCCACACAATGCAACATAGCAAGCAAGAATGTTCGTCTTGTACAAGGGTAACCCAATAATCACTAGAATGTTATATCAAAATGTAATAAGCTGTGCTGGCTTGGCATTGATGAGAACACCCTAACACATTTATTCCATTTCCCAAGGGTGTTGCTTTTTGAAGGAGTTGGAATAACAAAATTAGTTTTTATCAAATGTGCTTGCTCAACTTGTTATCCAGATGCCATAGCTCCAATATTAGTAAAGGAAAGATCCTGCAATATATCTGTATTAAAAAAATGTATATAAGCTTCTAAAATACAAAAGTGGTTGGAATCCAATCTCCTTTAAGGCTAACAATTTGTATTCTCATTCGAAGGGAAAAAAATATAATGACAACTTTTGGTGTTCAAGTAGTCACTTAAGATTCTAGAAGTTTGTACTACTAAAGCAAATACATTCTTTCTGCCATAGAGCCTAGGAAAAATTAAAATATTAACACTACAAGAAAGCCTTTCAAACATTTATTGGCCTACATAAAATCATTCAAAGTCTTCTGGGTTGTTTTCAGAGGTCAGGATGTACGCAGGAGGTGAAGACACATACAGGGAAAAAGATTCTGCCAATACCTTCTTCACTTCAGGAAGCATCAAGCTTATATATGGTAGCATATCCTTTGGCTCTATTACCAAAGAACACATGTTTCCAACAATCTGGGCTGCTTTATTTTTAGTATCTGCACTTCTTTCCCTAAGACCGCAGTGGACTATATAGGCACCAACAATGCTAGTGATGGAGCATCAATAGTATTGACAAACGTTGTTTGCAATGATGGTAAGAGAAAAAGGAATATAAGATGTTGGTAATAAATAAACAACATCAAATCTCGCAAAAAATGGTATAGAAGGCCTGACACGAAACTTTAAAAAATACCTACAGAAGAATGTCAAGGAAATGCTTTGTGTATTCATTGGGATCTGAGATACTCAAGAGTAATGTTGAAACTAGTGCAGATATTTTAGGTTCTTGATTACACTGCCAAGCTGTTGATGCAGTTAGCACCAGTCAAATAACAATTATTTGAATAGAAGAATAAGCAATAAATATTGAACAAAATAGAGACGATTGGAATTGACACTCGAATACAAGGCATGTTACCTTCTGTAAATCCATCTGAGCAGTGGATTGAACCTTTGGGCATGTGTTTGTTAAAACCTGCAATGTCCATGACAAAGAATTAGATTACTGAACCAAAAGAATAATATAATTAGGTAAAACAAAGATTGTGATAGTTTAGAACCCTAAGCAATCTCAAAGTTTACTTCAATATTTCTTCATTGATCCAAACCTTAGTTAGTTTAGGAATAATTTTTGGAAGACATTGTGATAGCTGTTGAGGTGCACAGTAAGCCATTGCTCCCAGTAGCTGGACACTTAACTTATGTAACAGAACAATGATTAAAATAGAACAATGATCAAATAGTGCAGGTAATACAAGTTCCAGCTAGGGATCAAAACCCAAACCCCTAATTTAGGCAGATTAGCACCTGCTCGCACACAAAAATAATATTATTTGTCTAGACAATAAAATGTGCCATATAGTAGGGTTCCAAAAAGGGGGAAAAGGCGATGAAGCAAAATGAAGCTTATCCAGTGTAACGCCTGCAACGAGTGATAGCAGTGTAGCTTTTGTGGTAAGGTCTGATTAGGCTTATAAGCTCCCACAGAGGCCACTATGAATTTGTTTCATCAGATCGAGTTGGTAATGGGTTGCAGTCCCAATAGAAAAAATTACGAGCAGACCCATGAGACAAGATCCTGAAAAAAAAGCTAAAATTCCAACCAAAATTCTTGTTGTATTGAAGAATAAGAGTACCTGTTTTTGGAGTTGTGGAGTTGAGAGCAATGCAGAGATCCTCACACTGTCCATGGTGCCAAATCCATGAGCACGACTCGAGACACAAATCTCCTGCATCCTTCCTCCAAACCTACAATAGTATGGCTGCATCCTTCCTCAAAACTAACGACAATATGGACGCATCCTCCCTCCTTCCCTGGAAAAGCCATGCAACTGGAGGGAAATGAACGAGGGAAATTAAAATTTTTGACATTTGAAATTTTTTGACATTTTGAAATGAAACACGTGTGTTTTTTTAGTGCCACTCCTTAATTTAAATATATATATATTTTTAATAATTATAATAATTTTTAAATAACTAAATTTTTTTCTAAATAATTAAATGTTTGTTTATTTTGATTGTTTAAAAATATTTACAATAAAAAAAAATAAAACATATTTTTTTGAAGAGAAATTAAAATTATATGAGTAAATAATGGACTAATTTTTTCATATAGTAATCCTTCTACCCTATTAAATCATCATGCTTTATTAAAAGGAGTTTTAAACTTTACAATATTAAATTATGTTGTATTTTAAATATTTGGAGTTTTAATCTCTTTCTTTTTTATATATTTTTTCTTTATAATTTATGTATTATTTTTTCCTTGGATCTTTACCTGTAATTGAATGCAAATAGTAATTGGTAGCTTCCATTGTATTATCAATACTATTTTAAATTTTTATCATGTTTCAAGAATCCAGATTAGGTTAGGAAATTGCAATGACAGACAGGGATCACTTAATAGGGCCATTATATGGATTCTACGCATAGTCCTTAGTAATGCAAATTCCTTTGATTTTGTTCTATGAGGAGCCTAGTTACGCTCCTTAAAATTCAAGGACAAAATTCAAATTGATTCTGCTCCATAAACTGGAAAAGAGGGGCATCCCTATTGGTAATAGAGCTACAAGCTTGTTTGGTAGTTACACTAAAATTCTTGGGATTTAAAGACTAATATGATTCCAAAATTAGCTCGTTTTATAGTTCACATAATGGAAATTATGGCAGCTTGTATGTCACAGGCTATGTACCCCATGAACAATGGCATTAACCCTTGCTACAGTTTAGGCTTATACCTAAGCTTTGGAATCTAGAAATCAAAGTGTGGTTTAAAATTTAAATTATCCTCCTATATGTGACTGACCAAACTACATGTCTAATATGGAAGCTTTTGTAATCATTCAATCTTTAAAAGACTTGGCATGAGTCAATTTGGGGAATTGAAGCTAGTATGAACCCCCCTCTTCTCAAACCGGAGAAAAAATCATGGAGGATCAAGGGCGATGGTAAGACGAGAAAGCTGGACGAGGAAGCCAATGGCGCCGCTCTGCAACTCTTGAAGGACGATCTACACTCGCTGTTGGAGCCACTGAGCAAAGACGGCCTGACCCGAATGCGCCCAGTCGAGCAACCTCACACGATGCGACACGACGTGCCCGAACGAACGATGCCACAAGGGAGAAAACAACAAACGGGCCACCCGAATGTGCACAAGGCACCCAGGATGTCAGAACTTAGAAAAAATGATACAGATGCCCTCGAACGAATCATCCCGACCCAAACACGCTTGGTCGGGCGCCTTCACACGGCGCAACATGGCGCGCCTAACCGAACGATGCCACAAGCGAGAAAATGGAAAATAGGCCTCCCAAACATGCACAAGCTGGCACCTGGGCGGCCACAACTTAGAAAAACTGATACGGGTGCCCTCGAGTGAAACGACCTGACCCGAACGCGCCCGGTCAGGCGACCTGACATGGCGCGACATGACGACATGCCCAACGAATTACGATGCCACAAGGGAGCAAACGAAAAACGGGCCACCCAAACGTGCACAAGGCACCCGGGCGGTCACAACTTAGCAAAACTAATACGGGCGCCCTCGAATGAAATGGCTCGACCCAAACGCGATCGATCGGGTAACCTCACACGGCGCGCTTGACTGAATGATGCCACAAGGGAGGAAATGGAAAACGGGCCACCCGAACATGCACAAGGCACTTGGGCAGTCACAACTTAGCAAAAATGATACGGGTGCCCTTGAACGAAATGACCCAACCTGAACGCGCTTGGTCGGGCGACCTCACATGGTGCGACATGGCGCGCCTGACCGAACGATGCCATAAGGGAGAAAACGGAAAATGGGCTGCCCAAATGTGCACAAGGCACCCGGGCGGTCACAACTTAGCAAAACTTATATGGGCGCCCTCGAACGAAACGACCCAACCCGAAAGCGCCCGGTCGGGCGACCTCACACGGCGCGCCTGACCGAACGATGCCAAAAGGGAGCAAACGACAAACGAGCCGCCCTAATGTGCATAAGGCACCCGGGCGGTCACAACTTAGAAAAACTGATACGGGTGCCCTCGAATGAAATGGCTCGACCCAAACGCGCCCGGTCAAGTGACCTCACACGGCGCGACACAACGCGCTCGAACGAACGATGCCACAAGGGAGCAAACAGAAAACGGGCCACTCGAACGTGCACAACGCACCCGGGCGGTCACAAATTAAAAAAACTAATACAAGTGCGCTTGAACTAGATGACTAGACCTGAACGCGCCTGGTTGGGTGACCTCACACAGCGCAACACAATGCGCCCGACTGAATGATTCCACAAGGGAGAAAACAACAAATGGGCCACCTGAACGTGCACAAGGCACATGGGCGGTCACAACTTAGAAAAAATGATACGGGCGCCCTCGAACGAAATGGTTCGACCCGAACGTGCCCAGTCGAGCGACCTCACACGACGCGACACGACGCGCTCGAACAAATGATGCCATAAGGGAGAAAACATCAAACGGGCCACCTGAACGTGCACAAGGAACCTAGGCGGTCATAACTTAGTAAAACTGATATGGGCGCCCTCAAATGAATCAAGTTTATAGGTTTAGGGGTTTAAATGGGTTAGGGGTTTAATAGGGGTTTAGGGGGTTAAATGAGTTAGGGGTTAAGGGTTTAGAGGTTTATGGTTTAGGGGTTAAATGGGTTAGGGGTTTAGAGGTTTAGGGGGTTAAATGGGTTAGGGGTTAAGATGATAGTTTCATTGGTCTCTGTTTGTGTACATTAGTTGCTTATTCTTTGTGTCTCAATGTAACAAGGATATAGTGAGAGGATTGGAGGAAAGAGAGAGAGAGAGAGAGAGAGAGAGAGAGAGAGAGAAAGAGAGAGATTGGGGAAGAGAGAGGGAGGTATAAGGTGAGAAAGGGAGAGAGAAGAAGGACAAGAGACAGGACTTAAGAGAGATCAACTGGAACTTAGAGGGGAGTAATTTCCATAGAGAGAATTAGAAACATTTACCTAAACAAGTTTATTAGTCGTCGAACAAGCTCTAGGACACCATAACAAAAAGAAACAAGAAAATAAAACCCTAATTTTCTACTAAGCCAACTAGAATAAGGAAATTTAGTTTATAACATGAAGGGGGGTTAATAAAATAGTGTAATAGCTCACCTGTGGAAGGGATCAATCGTGATCTTGAGGGATTGTGATGGAATGATGCCAAAGACCCCTACAAAATTAACAAATGTAAATAGCCTTTTATTTATAGGGAAAATATATATATGTACAGATAAATGGGTAAAGGACGAATCTTTGAATCCTCACCATTGAAGTCGAGCGATAATTCTATAAAATATTATCCCCAAAACAAAAAGAATGAATCCTAACTTGAAGCTCGGGAGGTCGTGACTATCAAGAGCTTCAATCCGTTCCTGCGACTAAAATCCATAATCAATTTCACAATGGTCTTACAAATTAGTGACAAAGGAAAATTAGCCTGGAACAAGGTTGGGGAGAGGAGGGGTAGCTACCCTCTAACTTACGCCAACCTCCCTACATCGCTAATCTGAAACGGCCAAGTGATGAGCACCATAGATCCTTATGAAATCTCTAGGTCATGAGCCACTAGATGGAGGACAATGACACCTAAGTTATGTATTCTTCAATATGGGCATGTGAAATGTTTTATAGCTAAGGTGGAACCTAGGTAGGAACCCTAATTAATTCAAATAATATCAAATCATTGTTGACATATCTCGAAAGTCAGTGAAAGAGTGAATTAGCATCCCAAACCTTTTTAAATGTGTGTTAGAACTGGAAAGGAAATAATATAGTATAAATAGATGATAGACTCTGTAGAATGACAAATAATAAATTTTATTGTATCATTCAAAAAGAAATCATTATGAGGAAAGGAAGTGGTGCATCCATTATTGTATATCTAACTGGGGAATGAATCCTGTGATACGAATGGCGTGTTAATGGAAATTGTGAAACAATTTAAGAATGAAATGGAAAGCCTAACAAAAAACAATGAAATGGAAAGTTAAGGGTTTATAGGTTTAGGGTTTAAGGGGTTAGGGTTAAGGGTTTAATGGTTTAGGGTTTAAGGGGTTAGGGGTTAGGGGTTAGGGGTTTAATGTAACAATTTTGTAAGTATTAATGTTGCTTGTTGCCATGTCTTCTTTATTTATTAATTTATAGTATTTGTTATCTATTGATTTACATTTATTAATGATGAAAATTTCTATTGCAATCAAACCAAATGTATGTTCAATCTCCAGTTTCAAACTCAGCCACAATGTTGTCACACAATTTAAGTCTAGAGAATGGCCATCTGATGAAGTCTTAATAACAAGACTGCACCTCATGACTACTCCAGAAAATCTTAAGTTCGAGTGTCCCACAATCATGAGAAATTTGGCTCTTACACTCTTGCTCCACCTGATCACTATGTCCTGGAAATACCCTTGTTTATTGCAAAAACATCCTAATGTTGTCGACCCTATCCATTAACAGACCAAGGAAACATATGTGACTGAGAGGAATGGAAAGCACTACAAAGTTGAAGAGAGTACAAAAGACTAAGATGGTTTAAAGGATAAGCTTGAAATAGAATGTAGCAATGTTGAAACAACTAAAAGTTTTCCCGAACAAATAGTTGATAATGCGAAACCTTCTTCTGTACCAGTCAAGCAAGACTACATTCATGTGAGAGCAAGAAGAGGCCAAGCGACTGATAGGCATAGCCTGGAATAATATAGGGCATGGTTCCCTATTTTTGATGAAATATTTGATTTACATTTTTTCTATCGAAGATTAACCATTTTAACCTTGTCTACAAGGTGGAATTAACCCAATCGTAGGTCCCAATATGTCATGATATATATTAAATATAGATATATATGAGAAGGAATAATTATAAAGACATAGATTGATAGAGGTGGCGAGACAAGGGGAGTCACAAGGGAGAGATGGAGATAAAGTGAAGGAGAGGGGAGAGAAGGAATAGATCATCTGAGAGAGAGAGAGGGAGAGGAGTGAGAGAGGCAGAGAAGGGTAAGAGAGGGAGATAGTGACAACATAAGAAGCTTATAACCCTAGAGATGGATAAGATAAAACTTGACAACATATTGGTCAATTTCCTTGACCCTTTATTGGTTATTCAGAACGAGTATGAATACACCATCGTTAATATCGAGGTAACCAACCCCTAACAGATCAAGTGGTTAAGGGGTTTAGGGGTTAGATGTTTGGGGTTTAGGGGGTTAAATCATGGGTTAGGTTTACTGCATGCGTGCGCTCGACCGAATGATGCCACAAGGGAGAAAACGGCAAACGGGTCGCCCGAACGATGCCACGAGGGAGAAAAGGGCAAACGGGCCGCCCGAACGTGCACAAGGCACTCAGGTAGTCACAACTTAGCAAAACTGATACGGGCACCCTTAAACGAAATGACCCGAACCGAACACGCCCGGTCGGGTGACCTCGCATGGTGCAACACAATGCGCCCAACCGAATGATGCCACAAGGGAGAAAACGGCAAACGGGCCACCTGAACGTGCACAAGGGACCCGGGCGGTCACAACTTAGCAAAACTGATACACGCACCCTCGAATGAAACGACTCAACCCGAACGCGCCCGGTCGGGGGACCTCACACGACGCGACACGACGCGCTCGACCGAACGATGCCACAAGGGAGAAAATGGCAAACGGGCCGCCCGAATGTGCACAAGGCACTTGGGTAGTCACAACTTAGCAAAACTGATATGGGTGCCCTCGAATGAAACGGCCCGACCCGACCCGAATGAGCTCGGTTAGGCGACCTCACAGTATGGCGCGACACGGCACGCCCGACCGAACGATGCCAAAAGGGAGAAAACAGAAAATAGGCCACCCAAACGTGCACAAGGTACCCGGGCAGTCACAACTTAGCAAAACTGATACGGGCGCCCTCGAATGAATTGGCCCGACCTGAACGCGCCCAGTCAGGTGATCTCACATGGCGCGACACGACGCACCCGACCAAATGATGCCACAAGGAAGAAAATGGAAAACGGGCCACCCGAATGTGCACAAGGCACTCGGGTGGTCACAACTTAGCAAAACTGATATGGGCGCCCTCGAACGAAACGACCCGACTCGACCCAAACGTGCCCGGTCGGGGGACCTCACACGGCACGACACGACGCGCTCGACTGAATGATGCCACAAGGGATAAAACAATAAATGGGCCACCTGAACGTACACAAGGGACCCAGGCAATCACAACTTAGCAAAACTGATACGGGCGCCCTCGAACGAAACGGCCTAACCCGACCTGAACACGCCCGGTCGGGCGACCTCACACGATGCGACACGACGTGCCCGAACGAATGATGCCACAAGGGTGAAAATGGTAAATAGGCCACTCGAATGTGTACAAGGCACCCGGGTGGTCACAACTTAGCAAAACTGATGCAGGCGCCCTTAAACGAATCGGCCCGACCCGACCGCGCCCGGTCGGGCGACCTCACATGGAGCAACACGGCGCACCCGACCAAATAATGCCATAAGGGAGAAAATGGAAAACGGCCACCCGAACGTGCACAAGGCACTCGGGCAGTCACAACTTAGCAAAACTGATACGGGAGCCCTCAAACAAAATGGCTTGACCGGAACGCGCCAGGTCGGGCGCCGACCTCACACGGCGCGACATGACGCGCCCGAACGAACATCGATGAAACAAGGGAGAAAACAGAAAATGAGCCACCCGAATGTGCACAAGGCACCCGGGCGGTCACAACTTAGAAAAATTGATATGGGCGCCCTCGAACAAAATGGCCTGACAAGACCCGAACGCGCCTAGTCGGGCGACCTCGCACGGTGTGACTTGGCGCATCTGACTGAACGATGCCACAAGGGAGAAAATGGCAAACAGGCCCCGCCCAAACATGCACAAGGGACCCGGGCGGTCACAACTTAGAAAAATTGATACGGGCGCCCTTGAACGAAACGACCCGACCGGAACGCGCCGGTCGGTCGGGCGCCGACCTCACATGACGCGACACAACACGCCCGAACGAACGTTGATGCCAAAAGGGAGAAAATGGCAAACGAGCCGCCTAAACATGCATAAGGCACCCGAGCGATCACAACTTAGCAAAACTGATATGGGTGCCCTCGAATGAAACGGCCCAACACGACCAGAACTTGCCTGGTCGGGCGACCTTGCACTGCATGACACGACGTGCCCGACCGAACGATGCCACAAGAGAGAAAATGGCAAATGGGCCCTGCCCGAAGGTGCATAAGGGACCTGGGTAGTCACAACTTAGCAAAAATGAAACAGGCACCCTCGAACGAAACTGATTGACCCGAACGCGCCCGGTCGGGTGACCTCACACAGCGCGCCCGACTGAACGATGCCACAAGGGAGAAAATGGAAAAAGGGCCACCTGAACATGCACAAGGCACCCGGGCAGTCACAACTTAGCAAAACTGATACGGGCGCCCTCGAACGAAATGGCCCGACCTGACCCGAACGAGCTTGGTTGGGCGACCTCACAGTACGGCGCGACATGGTGCGCTCGATCGAACGATGCCACAAGGGAGCAAATGGAAAATGGGCCACCCGAACGTGCACAAGGCACTCGGGTGGTCACAACTTAGAAAAACTGATACGGGCGCCCTTGAACGAAATGGCCCAACCTGAACGCACCTGGTCAGGCGACCTCACACGGCATGACATGACGCGCCCGACCGAACAATGCCACAAGGGAGCAAACGACAAACGGGCTGCCCAAACATGCACAAGGCACCCGAATGGTCACAACTTAGCAAAATTGATACGGGTGCCCTCGAACGAAATGGCCCGAACTGACCTGAACGCGCCCGGTCGGGCGACCTCACACAGCGCGACACAACGCGCCCGACCGAACGATGCCACAAGGGAGAAAATGACAAACGAGCCGCCCGAATGTGCACAAGGGACCCAGGTGGTCACAACTTAGCAAAACTGATACGGGCGCCCTCGAATGAAACGGCCCGACCCGACCCAAACGCGCCCGGTCGGGCGACCTCACACGACGCGACACGACGCACCCGAATGAACGATGCCACAAGGGAGAAAATGACACACTGGCCACCCGAACATGCACAAGGCACCCGTGCGGTCACAACTTAGCAAAACTGATACAAGTGCCCTCGAATGAATCGGCCCGACCCAAACGTGCCCGGTTGGGTAACCTCACATGGAGCGACATGGCGCACCCAACTGAATGATGCCACAAGGGAGAAAATGGAAAACGGGTTGCCCAAATGTGCACAAGGCACCCGAGCAGTCACAACTTAGCAAAATTGATATGAGTGCCCTCGAACGAAACGGCCCGACCGAAACTCACTTAGTTGGGCGCTGACCTCACACGGTGTGACACGACGCGCCTGAACGAACGTCGATGCCACAAGGGAGAAAACAAAAAACGAGTCACCCGAACATGCACAAGGCACCCGAGTAGTCACAACTTAGCAAAACTGATACGGACGCCCTCGAATGAAACGGCCCGACACGACCTGAACGCACCTGGTCGGGCGACCTTGCACGGCGTGACACAGCGTGCCCAACCAAACGATGCCACAAGGGAGAAAAAAACGAACAGGCCCTGCCCGAACGTGCACAAGGGACCGTGTTGGTCACAACTTAACAAAACTGATACGGGCGCCCTCGAACGAAACAGCCTGACTGGAACGCGCTGGCCGGTCAGACGCCGACCTCACAAGGCGCGACATGACGTGCCCGAATGAACATTGATGTCACAGGGGAGTAAATAGAAAACAAGCCGCCCGAACGTGCACAAGGCACTCGGGCGGTCACAACTTATCAAATTGATATGGGTGCCCTCAAACGAAATGACCTGACCTGACCCGAATGCGCCCAGTCGGGCGACCTCACATGGCAGTACACGGTGCACCCGACCAAACGATGCCACAAGGGAGAAAATGACAAACAGGCCACCCGAATGTGCACAAGGCACCTGGCGGTCACAACTTAGCAAAACTGATACGGGTGCCCTCGAACAAAACGACTCGACCTGAACGCGCCTGGTCGGGCGACCTCGGATGGCGCGACATGACACGCCTGAACGAACGATGCCACAAGGGAGAAAACGGAAAACAGGGCACCCGAACGTGCACAAGGCACTCGGGCGGTCACAACTTAGCAAAACTGATACGGGCGCCCTCGAACGAAACGGCCCGACCCAAATGTGCCACCTCACACGGCACTCCCGAACGAATGATGCCACAAGGGAGAAAATGGCAAACGGGATACCCGAACGTGCACAAGGCACCCCGATAGTCATAACTTAGCAAAATTGATACGGGCACCCTTGAACGAAACAACCTGACCCGACCCGAACACGCTTAGTCGGGTGACCTCACATGGTGTGACATGGCGCGACTGACCGAACGATGCCACAAGGGAGAAAATTGAAAACGGGCCACCCGAACGTGCACAAGGTACCCGGGCGGTCACAACTTAGCAAAACTGATACGGGCGCCCTCGAATGAAACGACCCAACCTGAATGCGCCCGGTCGGGCGACTTCACACAACGCGCCCGATCGAACAATGCCACAATGGAGAAAATGGAAAACGGGCCGCCCGAACGTGCACAAGGCACCTGAGCAGTCACAACTTAGCAAAACTAATACGTGCACCCTCAAACAAAATGGCTCGACATGACCCGAACGCGCCCCATCAGGCGACCTCACACGGCGCGCTCGACTGAACGATGCCACAAGGCAGCAAATGGTAAACGGGCTGCCCGAACGTGCATAAGGGACCCGGGCGGTCACAACTTAGAAAAAATGATACGGGCACCCTCGAACGGAACGGCCCGACCTGAACGTGCCCGGTCAGGTGACCTCGCACGGCGCGACACGACATGCCTGAACGAACGATGCCACAAGGGAGAAAATGGAAAACGGGCCACCCGAACGTGCACAAGGCACCTGGGCGGTCACAATTTAGCAAAACTGATACGGGCGCCCTCGAACGAAACGACCCGACCCGACCCAAATGCGCCCAGTTGGGCGACCTCACACGGCGCGCCCAACCGAATGATGCCACAAGGGAGAAAACAACAAACGGGCCACCCAAACGTGCACAAGGCACTCGGGCGGTCACAACTTAACATTACTGATACGGGCGCCCTCGAACAAAACGACCCAACCTGAACGCGCCCGGTCGGGCGACCTCACACGGCGCGACACAGTGCGCTCGACTGAACGATGCCACAAGGGAGAAAATGGCAAACGGGCTGCTTGAATATGCACAAGGCACCCGAGCGGTCACAACTTAGCAAAACTAATACGTGCGCCCTCAAACGAAATGGCCTGACACAACCCAAACGCACCCGGTCGGGCGACCTCACACGGCGCGCCCGAATGAACGATGCCACAAGGGAGAAAATGGAAAACGGGCTGCTTGAACATGCACAAGGGACCTGGGTGGTCACAACTTAGAAAAAATGATACGAGCACCCTCGAATGAAATGGCCTGACCCAAACGCGCTCAGTCGGGCGACCTCACAAGGCGCGACATGATGCCTCCGAACGAATGATGCCACAAGGGAGAAAATAGCAAACGGGCCACCCGAATGTGCACAAGGCACCCGGGCGGTCACAACTTGGAAAAAATGATACGTGCGCCCTTGAATGAAATGGCCCCACCTGAACGTGCCCAGTTGGGCGACCTCACACTGCGCAACACGGCGCGTCCGACTGTGGTTGGGGGCACACATTAAAAGTGAACCAAGGAGTGAGCGCATCACGTCTTTAATATTTTATGAAACTCCTTAGAAGTCCCATCATAAACACCTTCCATCTTCATCACAATGTGATATGTCAACTAAAGATATCTTATTATGTTGCTCCAACCATTCAAAAAGGGTACCCAAGTTAGATTATTATTTATTAAAGGAGAGGCCAAAGAAATTAATTTACAAAAAGTCACTATAGCGACACTTAGCCCAAACTGTCGCAAGAGAGACACTTAGCCCAAACCGTTGCAAGAGCGACACTTAGCCAAAAATTGTCGCAATAGCGACGATTGTTCCGAAACTGTCGCAATAGCGACGATTTTTCCCAAACTGTCGCAATAGCGACGTTTTCCTCCAAACGTCGCAATAGCGACACATAGCTCTAATCCGTCACAATTTCGACGATGTTTCCCAAACTATCACAATTATGACGCTTTTATACAAACGTTGCAAGACCGAAACTAACTTATGTGTGTCGCAACACCGACACTTGTCTCCAAACGTCGGTATAGTGATAGTTGTGGGCGGGATTTGAAAAATTGATAAATTTTGGGGAAATTTCTGACATTTGGTCAAAAGTGTTGGAATTTCTGCCAAATGTACTAGTGCTGTTTTGGTCCCTTGCCATAAGAAGTTTCTTATAATTAATATATATCTAATTTTTAATTTTAGTAGGAGTTTGAATGACAAAAAATTGGTATAATGAAAGGGATGACAGAACATATATAATTACAGTTATTCTCCTTGCTAAATTAAGTGAGAGCATACCCAAATTTTGAATTTTCTTTTTAATTTTTTCTACATAAGAATGCCATTTATCGGATTTCGAAACCTCTTTTTAAATAGGAAAACCTAAGTGTTTGAAGTGAGACCAATTTGTTTTGAAGGAACTCCGAAAATTTGAGAAATGCGCTGAAGAATTATTGTAGGGGTGTTCCATCTGTATATGATGCTCTTTGAATTATTTAGGAGACCTATGGAGGCCTCCAGAAATCTATCCAAAATGGTTTAAAATATTTTTGCAACAATACATGAATCTTCCCCTATAAATAGGGTATCATCGGAAAATTGGGAGTGGTTCATGCTCTTGAATTCTCTGCTGAATTGGATGCCAGTGATGGAGCCACTCTGTGTGATGTGCTATATATTCCTACTTAGATATTCTACCATGATGATGTATAGGAAGGGTGAAAGAGGGAAGTATTTCCTAAGACCTATTTAACTTTTAGAGAAACTCCCCGGTCTTCCATTAATTAGGGGGGTAATCCAAGGACCTTGAATGAAAGCTCTTATAAGATCTATGAAACTAGAGGAAAAACCAAAATTTTGCAGGATAACGATGAGGAAGGATTGTCTCAATCTGTCGAATGCATTGGAGATATCGAGTTTCAAAATGAATCCTTGCTCTTTTGTTGCTAAGATAGAATGAATAGCTTCTTGAACAAATAAAATGTTGTCAAAAATTTGTCTATTTGGAACAAAACTTATTTGATTTTTAGAAATCAAAATGGGGAGGAGGTGTTTGAGCCTATTCGCTAAAATATTGGAGATAATTTTGTAGGATTAATTGCACAATTATATAGTTCTAAAGAAATCGAAGGAGGAGGTTATGGATTCTTTAGGGGTAAGAGCCAAAAGGGTGGAATTGGTGTTGAATCCTATTTTCTTTTTTCTGAATACCCATCAAATAATTTTTAGGAGATCTATTTTACGAGCAGCAAAAATGAGTGGAAGAAGGTAGTAGGGAAACCATCAAGACCTGTAGCTTTATCAAAATGAAGATTTCATATTTCTGATTGTAGTTCCTCTTCTTGTACTTGTTTGGAAAGAGCATAATTGTAGTTCTAGATATCAACAGAAAACAAGCATTTTAAATGTTGGTGTGCTTCCTTTTTTATTTCTTCTTGCCCATTTATTTCAACATCCCCTTCACTATGATTGAGTCAATCCAATTTTTAACCCTTCTCATTTTGGTGGTGTTGTACTGGAAGAAGGTTGTGTTCTTATCTCCAACTTGTATCCATAAGTTCCTGGATTTTAACCTCCAGGTTTCTTCCTCATTTCTATTATTCTTATACATTTCCCAATATATTTATTTTTCTTCATTTGCTTTTCTTTTGTGACTTCTCCTTCTTCCATGATCCTTTGGACATGGTCTAACTCCATTTGTAGCTCAATTTTCTTTTGGTGTGGCTCTTTATAGTGCATTCTGACCAATTCCTTTAGTTTGTTTATAAAATTCTTTAACTTTGATTCCAAAATGAAGCTTGGGGAGCCATTAATACTTTGATTCCAGAATGAAGAGACCAATGTTTGAACTTCTTCAAAATTGGACCAAATGGGATTGTATCGAAAAGGAAGAGGCCCCAGATTTTCACCTTCCCCAAATTTAATAGCAATGGGATTATGATCCAATGCTGTTGAGGGGATGTTCTTTGAAATCACTAGATTATAGTCTAATATGAGGATGTCTTGAATTAAGAACGTATCCAGTCTTTCTTTGATGTTACCCGGACCTAATATTATGTTTCTCCAAGTAAATTTACAATATTTAGGAGAAATATCCTCTAAACTATGAGCTTCTATGATGTTCTCAAGATTGTCTCTGAAAGGGCTTGACTGAAAACTACCTCCTTTCTTTTTAGCTACGTTCAGAATCAGATTTAGGTCTCCTCCAACTATGATTTTAGGTTGGTTTCTAAGTTTAGGAAATCAACCAAGTATTGCCAAAATTGATCCTTGTCTCTGAAATGGGAGAAGCATAGATATTGTATATACTGATTTGATATCTAGAGATTTTATTTCTAAGTTTAGTCTTTATCGAGTGCTCCTCTTTGATTAGACAAATAAGTTCCCAAAAGGATTGTTTCCACATTATACGAATACTTCCGGAGGAACCTATTGCATTTATTACAGTTCCTTCACAATGCTTTATTTTTTTAGTTATCTAGTTCATTTCTTGTTTGGATGATTTGGTCTCCTGAATTAGGAATATATCGGGGAATTTAGTTCTAAGAAGATATTTTGAAACATTTAATTTTGAGGAATGACCGAGACCTCTACAATTCCATGAGACCAGATTCATTATTTACTACGGGATGGTGCATAGGGACCTTTCCCTCGAACTGTCTGAGATTTTTTTTTCTTGTTTCCAACACCTTTTTCTATGTATGTATCCATTAGTTTATGAGTTCCCATAGCCATTTATTTTAGTGCTTCTTCATCATTTATTTCCTTATTTGATTTCCTTCCTGAATTCTTATGGCTATCAGGAGAAAAGATATATTCCTTGGATTTTTTTCTTGTGAGAACCCTTTCAAAGGAGGGAGGGAGAAGACTCGAGGGAGGGCCATGGGAGATAGGGCGAGGGAGAAGGGGAGGAAGAGGGGATGAAGCGAGAGGGGATAAAATAAAGGATTAAGGGAGAAGAGGTAGAACATCCTCTCTAACAAGGGGAATGCCGAGAAGGGGAGCTAGAGAGGAAAAGGGGTTGGAATATGTACGTTGGGAGAGATAATATGAGGAAGGGGGATCAATCCGGGGAGGGGGAACTAAAGAGGAGGGAATTGAGGGCTTTGAAGGCTTATTTCCAATTTTTTTTCTTTTGACAGTTTCCCAATGAGGTTCTTGAGTTTCATTTTCTTCTACTTCTTTCTTTGGACATCTATTCATGTATAGGCTTAATGCGTCCATGAAATATGGCCCATTTATGAATATAAGATCTCTATCTTCTCTAGATCCAAAAGACGAAGTGAAATAGGCTCTAACACAGAAGTGAATGAATTTTTTCCTTGAGTTGAAGAAGCCTAGTTTATTTCTAACCATTTTTGCAGTGTTTTTGGAGAGGGCCAAAGGCCCGTGAATTGACCAACCAAAACCCACTTAGATAGAGATAGAACATCTCTTTGAGGCATCACAGAAGGAGAAATATCAATCTCGAGTGGCACCAAGGGAGGAAATGAGGCTGGAAAAGGCAAAATAAATAACGTCGGGGGGGGGGGGGGCATAGAAACAGAGCGAGCCCCCTCCAGATCAAACTCCGGAGGGGCCATGGGAGAAGGGAACATAGGAAGAGTTTGGATGCAGTCTTAGAGGGAGAGCACAACACAGGAGTAGGCTGGGAAGCTACATGTAACTAATTAACATGTCCCTTAATTTTAATAACCAAGATGTTGAAAGTTACCAAAGTATTGAGTCTGAGTTACAATTTTAAACATATTTATGTAACTTAAATATATACCATTCAAGGAACATGCGTTTTAAATTGTCGAGAGCATATAAAATGTGGACATAGTTTTGGTGCAAAATTCTGTGGGTTGGGAACAAAACTTCAACATAAAATGTAAAATAAAGATGACCATGTAATAATTAGCGACAATATAGTGAAAGACTACACTCACGACCCATAAATACCTATTATTAGTATATGAGGTTGGGATTCGCCTTTATCAACATTTCAACTACAATTTAAGCCTCTCTGAGGCGTTAAGGTTGGAAGGTTAATTTCAAACTTAACGTACTCATCAATCACAACCATAATATTGAAAGACAAAAAATGAAAGAATAAATTTTCTTTGACAATCAAACTGACACAGTCCATCAAAGTTCTTTTAAATTATATCATCAAACCAACGATTAATCATAAACAAATATTGATATTATACGTGAACAAAGAATGGGTACAAAAAGTGTAAATACGTAGAGATGTTGGATATACATATATTATTCCCAAGAAGACAATAATCCAGATGCTAAAATTTGGGACTATTTAAAGGTTTCCACTGTGTGGTCAAAGACGGAAGTCTCTCGATTAGAAAATGCTGCAGAGGAGTAGTCTGTGGCTCAAATGAAAAATTTTGTGTTAAAAAGGGTTCTAGAAAAACTTTTCCAAAGGGGTTTGTGTGTCTCTAAAGCTCAGACTAACACTATGGTTCTCTCAATAGGTGATTAAGACCGAATCTCTATCCATAGACAAACCGCATATAGGGTTAGAAATTTTACGCTCACCGAGTTAGTTAATTAAACAAGACATTGACCCTTGTATGGGGAAACATATACAAGAAATAAGGTACATAAATGCAAATAATGAATAATAAAAAAAATCAGTTGCGATAGTCTAGACACTTAATTTCTACAATTTACAACGATAACGAATAAAATACATAATACAAAAACTATTATTTCATACACAGGTTCATTTTGCCATTCATAATTCATATACAACAGATATATAAATTATATGGTAATTTTATTTCATACTGGTAATTGGAGGAGAGGCATCACTTAACAATGACTTATCCTCCCAACTTTATGAAATTCCTAACACTTTAATTGGAAATTTCCACCCCTACACCAGATTTGGATCTGAGAACATGTGTTTGAGAAAAACTTTGCGAGGAGAGTTACAAGAGTCTTGTCACTTGTAGGTGGTTTATAAACCAAGACAAGCATAATGGTTTATCAGCCTTGGAAAGAAACATGGTTTGTCAGTATTGGTAAGCACTTGTGAACTATCATGTAGGTGGTTTCTCAGCTAAGGATAGGAAAGGTGGTTTATCAACCATATCAAGCACCGTGGTTTTTCAGTTCTAGAAAACACTTGTACATACAATAATTCTTGTTCCTGCTCAGGCCTGGTGAATTCCTCGCAAGGAAACTGATAAAAAATAGAGAAGGCTCAATCCTCCTTCACAAGATTGTATTCTTCATTGTCCTTGCATTCTTCCTATGTGATTATATTGTTCTCCTTTATAAGGTAACTTGGGTTGCCTCGTGGGTGAGCGCAAGGGTCCTTTGTCATAACCCTCCTTATCAAGTTACCTCTTTGGAGTGCAGTCAGATGGAAACACAAAAACTTCAAGGTTTCCTTTCTTAGTTCCTCGATACGCCTACCTCTCCTAGGGATATTGACGGGTATTACAATATTTAATATGCATGATACATTATGTACATAAATAAAAATCAATTTCTTAACCAATATTTATTAAAGTGAACTATTTATGATTGATTAAATTTATTAAACCATCATTAATTAATTAATTTTCATTGATTATCTTAAGGTGTAATTATTTAAACTTGGGTGCTAATGCACGATTTCTTATGCTTTACATTAATTAATTATTAATCATATACTGAACATAAAACACAATTTCATACCTTTCGGTGCCATTATTGGAATGAAAATACACTTCTACTAGTAATAATTTTATTATGTTAACCATGCCAAGTGTAACATGCACGCAATTTGATGTTACCCTGAGATGCTCGATTATACAAAACAATTTACAGAGACTATGGTTGATTTAGGGTGTTAAAAATATTTTCAAATATATATCTTATGCTCCCATTAGAGCTAGGTATTTAGAGTAAAAATTCCTTCTTATATAAGGTACCAAAACTAGGAATAAAAAATAAGGTATCCAAACAATATTTCCAACAATATTCATACTAAAATATTTATTTTGGACATATGTAGTCTCCCATTGTATTTGAAATAAATGAAAACTATATTTCTATCAATATCCTCCTTTGCCATTGATGAAAACCCTTAATCAATTTTATAACATTGCTATAACTCTCCCTTTGTTTGCAACTCTCCTTGTGCCTGTAAATTTTCCTTTTTATGCAACCTCTCCCCTTGGGCTTGTGCTTCCCTTTATTTACGATATACGGGGGATATCATGCCTTGCTTCTATTTGAGATATTCAAATGTTTATCTAGGAAGGGGTTTGGAAAAAATATATGTAACTTGTTCCTTGGTGGGAATTTATTCTAGCTTGACACTTTATTCAACTACCTATTCTCTTTGGAAGTGGTAATTGATGGGAATATTCTTCATCTTTGAGTCCATTATAGGATTATTTGAAATTTTGATTGCACTTATGTTGTCGTATGTGATTGATATTGGCCGATCATAATCAACCTTGATATCCTTTAGTGTTTACTTCATCTAGAGAACTTGTGTGCAACATGTTGCTACTAAAAAATATTCAAATTTTTCCGTAGATAAAGAGATTAAAGTTTTCTTCAGTGCTCAACCATGATACTAGATAATTTCCATGAAATAATTCTCTTACACTTGTAATTTTCTCATCATCAATGCTTATTTCCTAATCTACATATGTATATGTTACTAGAGTGAAATCCCTACTTCCTGGATACCATAATCCAAGGTTCAATGTGCCCTTTGTTGGAAAATGTAACTAGTGTTAGTCTTCATAATGTAATTCAAATGTACTATTGATGTATTCATTATATTCATCATTATTATTTTTTTTCTAATTAAATCATGTTCTTCAAGCATACAGGGTTTATTGAGTCAAAAGAAAAATTATTATGAGTCAAAGAAATTTAATTGAGTGAAAGTCCCATTTGAATTTCTTGTAAGAAAAGGAAAAATATTTTTGTATTGAGTCCAAGAGTCAATCTCTCAGCCACAAGACCAAGTCGGCCATGCCTGGATAAGTCATACTAGAAGAGGTAGCTATTCGACCTCCTGGACATGTATAAATAGAAGAAAGTTAGACCTCGTTTGATCTTTCATTAACACATTGATTTCTATGCAAGAAGAAGAATAATTTCAAAAAAAGTAAAAGGAGAGAGAGAGAGTTAATTTTCCATTTTCTTCCCTAATTTTTGTTCATAAGTATGAGTTTTCTAAGGAAACTTCTGTGGTATTGCAGGCTCGAAATTTCAGGGGATGACTAGATTTTTGAGATTTGACCAACGTTGACTTCTGTTGACTATGATTTGTTGAAGATGGATTGAAGGAGGGTTGACTTGGGTCTTTGTGGTAGTGTTGGTATTGGATCTTAGATATCTCACTTTGATTTGATTCTATAAGAAGAGAATTTTCTTGGGTTTTCCCCCTTGTGGGGTTTTTTCCGTAGCTTGGAGCCTACATCTTTATGTTCTTTGTCTCTTGTGATCTTAATGTGTTATATTTTGGTAATTTATTGATGAAGAAAAGAACATAAAATTTAATTAGGCCAACAAAAATTCACTAGTAATTATCAAGTAATATAAATATACCCTAATCTAGAAGCATATTGATTTCTCAACACCCTTTAGATATCTAAATATTATTTTTGTTGCTTGCACGTGTCTCATTTGGTGTTGATTGAAATGGTACAAACAATACTATTGCTTGCATGATGTCTAGCCTTGGTGTTGTCACATATGGTAGGTTTCAATCATTTACCCATGCACTGTTGGATTTTTTTATGGTGATTCATCACCTTTACTCAATTTACGTCCAATGATCACAGGTGTAATAATAAGTGCACATTATTCCATTCCAAATTTCTTCAACATATTCTTGATGCATTTGGTCTTAGAAATGAATATGCCTTTGTTGGATTGGGAAATATGCAAACCTAGAAAGAATGAAATTCTCCAGGAATGGACATCCCAATTTTTTTTTGCATTTCTTCTACAAAGTTTTGGTTCATTCTATCAAATTTACTTACAAAAATGATATCATCCACACAATGATTAACAAATTTTCATTTTCTATTTTGATGTAAATTTTTTGTTAACAACTCCTTTTTTGAAACCTTGTTCTTGTAGGTATTTGTCAAGCTTTCAATACCAAGATTTGGGAGCTTGCTTGAGTCCATAGAGTGTTTTTTTAGTCTCCATACATGATCTCATTTTTAGACAATCCTTCTGTTTGTTCAATATATACTTCTTATTTTATATTTATATTTAAAAATTATAACTTGACATTCTTTTGATAGACTTTGAAATTCTTGAAACAAAATTTTTCAAAAGCATTTTGATTGCTTCTAATCTTGGAACTGGAGCAAAGGTTATTCAAGGTAAATATCATCAACTTGAACATACCCTTTACAAACCAAGTTGGATTTATTTCTTACTACATATCCATATTCATTCAACTTATTTATGAATACCCATTTGGTGCCAATTACATTCTCGTCCTTTGGTCTAGGCACGAGTTACCATGTATCATTCTTCTCAGTCTACTTTAGTTCTTCTTCCATAACATTGACCTAATGCTTATCTTCACTATATTTTGTAAAGTTCTTGGACTCTATTTTGTATATAAAATAAAAATTTTCTTGTTTTACTGTGCTTACCAATCCTCTTCTATTCTAAACTCTTGTATCTATGTAACCAAAATACAATTTTATGGATGATACTTTTGGACAAATCTAGATGATGTCTTTGGATATTGGTGTTCTATTTCTTCTTGTTATTTATTTTCTTAGTCGTCTTCTTATTCCTTTCTCTTTCTTTGTAGATTTTCATATTTGGATCTTCATTTATTTGCAAATTTTCCTTTCGAGGTCACTGTTTGTTCATCCACTCTTACATCGAGACATTCCACCACCTTGACCTATATTTTGTTGTAACATTTGTAGGTCTTGCTTCCAGATGCATAGCCAAGAAATATACCTTCATCTATTCTAGAATAAAACTTGCATAAATTATCTTCATTGATCTTTATATATCAGTTTCTCCCAAATACTTTCAAGTTTTTGAGTGTAGCTAGTCTACATTTCCATAATTCATAAGGTTTCTTGATTTTTTTTTTTCACTATAATTTTTTCTGTTTTCAAAATGTAGACTGTTGGTTTGACTACTCCCCAAAATAAATCTAACAGTTTGGCTTCATTCAAATTTTTTTTAGCCATTTCCTATACAATTCTATTCTTCCTTTCTAAAACTCTTTTTTCTATGGAGTCCTTGTTGTCGAAAAATGTCTCTTGATTCTCACATAATTCATTAAATTCATTAGAGGTAAACTCGCCTCCTTTGTCTAATACTAAGAACTTGATTTTTAAATTAGTCTCATTTTCAACTAGAACTTTGAAATCTTTAAACTTCTTAAATGTTTCAGGTTTTTCTTTAAGAAATGTAACCCATGTAATCATTTTTTAATAAAAAATAAGTAGCATAAAATAATGCTTTCCTTATAAAGTTTGTGTTCTTGCTGATTTATGTGAACAAGTTCCAATGTCTATGATGTTGATTACTCCTTTTTTTTGAAACTAACTCTCATCTACTTCTCGTGCTAACATGGCTTGCAAATAGAGTTGGTTGATTTTAAGATCCTTGGCATATCTCTTACTGCTTCTATCTTGCTAAGTTTTACTAGATTGCCAAATTTTAAATGACCTATCCTTCTATGGCATAACTAGATTTCGTCTACTTGTCCCATACAATTTTTTTCTCCTTTACTTCATTGAGGATGTATACATTTCTTGGGGTTATGTTTTCATATGCCACTAATATTACTAAACTTAATTTCATTATTTCACATCCTTAAGAAAAAATGTGAGGTTGAAACCTTGATCACGCATTTGAATGACACTTAGAATATTGTTTTTTAACCCTTCAACATACAAGACATTATGTGTTGTCGTATTTTCATAAATAAGACTATCAATGCCTTTTCCAACTATTCTTGTAGGAGCATTATCTCCAAAGGTAACATTGCCTCTTTTTTATACCTCTAGGGTGAGATTTTGTTAATGATCCCCTTTGACGTGCTTTGAAAATCCACTACCAATGTACCATTGGATTTCTTTGTTTTGAGCATATAGTGCAAGTCCAAATTCTTCCTTATTTTTTTCTTCTTGCTTCCTTTTCCATACTTTTGTGTATTCTTCTCGATGCCTGGTAAGAACATATTCTCCTTGTTTTGTTTAAGAGACTTTGTTATGATGCTTCAATAGTCATGTGATACATGCCCATATTTATTGCACTTATAACATTCAATATTGTTATCAAGCAGGGGAGAAAATGAATTGTAGTTTCTATCAGCATACCCATCCGAAATTTTGGTTTTATTTATCACATAACCATTCTTTTAGGTCTTATAAGATCCTATATTTTTATTTCTCACATGATCATTTCTTGCATAATATCTAAAATCTATTTCTTTATGACCAAAATTGTTGCAAGAAAAGCAATAGCCGAGGAAGAGATTTTGGTATTGTGTTGTGAAAGGCATTCTTGCTTGACCAACTCTTTTAAACTAATTCTTGTGAGAAGAATAATGTTTCTATTGTTCCTTATTTCCCATTTTTCTAATGCTTTCATTGTTGATGGAGTCTTTGAGAACATTAGCACAAATGTTAGGCTTTTCTTTATTTTATTTTCCTGATGGCTTTGTCCTTAATACTTGAATCTCCCTTGGGGGTATTTTGTGTTTCATCATAACTAAGACCTATCTTGATGAATGGTGAATTTTTTTAATTGAGAAAATTATCTAATATTTTAGCACTCTTTCCAAGCTTCAAGCTTCTATTCAACTAATCAATTGTTTTCTCTAATTCCTTTCTTAAGGAAATGATTTCCACTTCTATCTTCTCACAATTTTATTACTTTTATTTTAGATGGCTTCTCACCACTTCTTATGTCCTATTTTCATCTTCTAGTTAAGTATTTAGGATGAAAACTAAATTATTTTATTTCATTATTATCAAGATCATTCTTTTCATATTTTTTCAATTTACCCTTTCGCTTTTTATTTCCCCCCTGAACTTGTCTATTTATTTTAAGGCACTAACGAGTTCTACTTCAAGATTCACTTCCCCATCAATGTCTTCTTCTTTTGAATCCAATTTTTATTTTTTATTGTATTAATTTTCTATATTAATAGACTTTGCATTGATGGCTATGAAAATGAATTATTATTTGCAATATCAAAAACATATCCAACACTTTCTTCACACAAGATATTATCCTATCAAGAGAAAAAGCTCTTATTCTTAGTATATTTTCATCCTTTGTGTCTATAGGGCTTTCTTTTATTGTCATTATTTTCTTTACAATCATTGTCTTCCATTTTGCATATGGACATTGATTAGAAAAATATCCTACTCTAAGACAATTAAAACATTTGAATGGTAGACTAACTTTGTATTTTCCTAATCCTCTTTTTAGCTTACACACAAATTGTGGTTCTTCTGTATCTGATCCATGGTTGGAAAAATCACATGATTTGTGTACTTTTGTATTATTTGATGCTTCCTTTTGTGCTATATTTTATTTTTCTTCCCTCATTTCATATGTAGTGAGAATCCCATGCAAGTCATCCATCGTTAGTTTCTCTAGATCCTTCGTTTATTCAATGGTAGAGACTTTGGCATCAAATATTAAGGGGAATTACCTTAGAAACTTTTGTACAATCATTGATTCTTCAACTTTCTCACAAATTCCTCTACCGATATTGGCAATTACATCCATGTTGAGGAAATAGGTTGCAACATATTATTTTTATTTAATTTTCAAACACTTTAACTATCCTTTATGATTTTGAACTTTTCCTTATTCACATTGTCATCACCTTCATAGATGTTTTGAATTTTGTCCCAAATTTATATTTTTTGATTCGAAATGTATCACCTTGAAAAATTCTAATAGCATTAATGGATTTTTCATTATGTTCACTAGCCTTCTTCCCAATCGTATCTGTTGGAAGAGTTTTTGGGGTTGTATAACCAACAATGACTAATTTAAAAATATCAAACCCAAAATACGTTAGATAAGTTTTCATTCTTATACTCCATAATGCATAGTTTGTTTGGTCAAACAATGCGACTCTATTTGTGGAGAAAATTTCTCGACTCGCTATGTGTGCTCCCAAAATATACAGTCCAATAGTTAGACTATTTTTGAAGGAACCTGCTTTCATACCAATTTTTGAGCACACACTTATACTTAGGCGGGGGAGTGAATAAATATAAGATAATTTTTACTTATTGAAACATTCATGAGCCATAATAAAACCTTAAAATATGGGATCTATTAGATACATAATAGGGGAAAAAATATTTACATGGAAATAATTTTAGGAGAAAACCACAAAACTTATTTTTATAATTATTTGTAGGAACCAACCTACTGAACACACCAATCCCCAATGCAGAAAATTTTCATAGGGATCGAACTATTATAGACACTAATAACCATCGCTGTAAATATTCATAGGCACCAAACTTCTGGAGGCAAAAATCCCCACTAATGTAAACATTTTGTTTGTGGAGAAACCTTCTTGATTGGCCATGTGTGCTCCCTAAAGATACCTTCCAATGGCCAAACTATTTTGGAAGGAACTTCCTCTAACACCAATTGTTGAGCACACACTTACATTGAGAGGGGAGTTGAATCAATATAATACATTTTTCACTTATTCAAATTTTCATGAATTATAAGAAAAAAATCACATATTAGATATATCGACTGCAAAACATGGAACACAACATTTACGTGGAATCCGTTTTAGGAGAAAACCAAAAAACTTCATTGTATAATTCTTTGTAGGAACCGACCAACTATTTCAAATATTTGTAGGCACCAACATACTACAGACACCAATCCCCACAACTGCAAATATTCGTAGGCACCAACATATTAGAGACACCAATCCTCACCGTTGCAAATATTTGCAGAAATCAACCTACTTCACGGAGTCTTCTTGCTACTTTTTCCTTCACCAAATCTTCTCACTACTTTTACCTTCAACATGTTGCTGTTTTTACCTTCATGTTGTTGTTTTTACCTTCATCATGTCTGCTTCTCCCAAAACATGTTGTTTTTGGCCTCTTCTAAAGAATGAAATTATAAAGAATTTTATGTACCTAATTTTACAAATTTGGTTCTAAATTTTTACATAAATAACTATTGCATGTATCCTTAGATCTCTAAAAATTTCACAATCTGAAAATTCCTAGGAAATGAGTTACGGTAAAAATTTGAAGCTAACCTGTTTGAAACCGATTTCAGGATCATCCAGAAACCATAACTTCCATAAGGAATATCTCTAAAAGTGTAGTGAATTAAAGTCTAATTTTTTTACCCCAAGTACCTAGAGATCTCGCCTCCATATCCTAAAAGTTTCATATTATGAAACATCTTAGAAAATAAGTTATAGAGAAAATTCCAAGCTAACTTGTTTGAAGCATGTTTCAAGAGAATTCAAGAACCATAAATTCATAAGAGTATATATATAAAAATATAGTGAAAAAATTCCTAAAATTTTCACCACATATATGAATATCTCTCCTCAGTCTCCTCCAAATTTCATGGTTTGAATCAATTTATAGCGAGAATGCCAAGATGACTCATTCACTCCACAAATGACAATTTTGTCTCACCTTGAAAACCCCAAGAGTATTCCCCAAATTATTTTTCCTTCTCAAATCTCCTCTTGCTTATATGATATTAAAATTCACTGATCTATCCTTTATTTATAATGTTTATGCATTCACTTATGGGACCAACTATAAAACTGCCTCGGATGAGCTGGAAAAACCTTTCAAATCTCCTCATTCTTGTGACACTGCTAGTACATTTCCCCCTTATTTTTGGTAATGTGAAAATACTCTAAATTATAAATGAGTATATTTTTATGTAATGGCCTGAAGAGTGGGACCACATATCAATGATATAAGGGGGAATATGAAAGGTATACCCAGGTGGGGTTAGCTAGAACCTTTAATTAATTTTATGGTTCAAATAATAAGAAAAATAAGAGGAATAATACAAGAAGAGTATGAAGAGGCACCCTTGAGAAATTATAAAAAGTAATTTCAAAAAATGTTGGGGTTGGACCTCTTCTTGGTGAAGCTCATGAGGAAATCTGGAAAGAGCTATGATCTAAGGGAATGGGATTCCCTGAAAGATGAAATTGTGACCATAGTATAGGATGATTTAGAGGAAATGGGAAGAAGTGATTTCTAATGAACAATTAAGAAACCACTTAGGGTGCTAGCTAGGGATAATAAACCACATGAAGAAGGGTGCTTGCTGAGAGAGAGATCTGATAAACCACTCAAGGTGCTTGTTGTGGGTTGATAAAACATTATTAGAGTGCTTGAAACAAATGATAAAATACCCATTATTGTGAATTATACTATGATTAAAAACATAATAAATCACCCAATGTCATATGCATTTCTTATCCTTTGTGGATTGAATATGGATTCCTACTAAATCTGCTAAAAGGAATTCCCCTTAGATCGTGGATCTGACTTGGGGGTGACTGCTGTAAGTGATTATGGCTACAATAGGTCTATGGTTGGTTGGAAAGTTGAAGTCTCACCTTCAGTTTGGCCATTGGCTTTATTGTATTTGGATGTATTTAGTTGAGAGCTGTGAAGTTAAATATTTCCTTATGAAATTTTATGTTTGGATTTGAATGATGTTGCATTGATGTGTAATGCTAGCGCATGAAATTATTGAATGCTTATGGTTATTTTTAAGAATTTATATCATGCATCTATAAGCTAAATTCTTGAAGTTTTCTATTTGCTATATATAAAGTGAATTCTAGGTTTAATGGTTGATAACTGGCTCTACATCACAACATGGAATGCCCCCTTTCCTGTGCGGAAATGAGAGGTTGATTCCCAAAATATTTTTCTAGGGAGTGGCTTTACTCCTGTGTTTATTTCCATAAATATACCTTAGAGATCGGGTCATCATAGTAACTTTCCTCTTTCTACCGTAGTGGGGACTATGGGTGGTAGGGGGAGTGTTACAAAGTGGTATTAGAGCTCTAGGTTCAAGCACTAGACGTGGAAATGCTTACATGCATACTCTAGATGAATGCTTAATATGATTGATCTATTAGATTTCCTTTTTGCTGAAATATATGGTTTTATGGAGATATCGATGGAAAATTATTTATTTTCTAACCAAAATTTGGTGTTTCAGATCAATATAGGCCAAGATGATGAGAATATGTGTTATTTTTCTTTTCCATTTTTGGTTGTATGACATATATGTCTGTGTAAAATCAGATTGAATGTCATCAAGATATAGTAAGAAAGAGAAAGAATGAGAAACATGTTTGAATAATACAGTGTGAAAAAAACTCAACAGGGCCCCAAAGAAGAGTCAATTGGGAAGATGAAAGAATATGACTATCCAGAATTGATGGAAACTCTTATAAGCCTAAGAGTTGAAATAAGAAGTTGCAAGAAATATAACCAAAATATTGTTAGACAATAAGAAGTGAATACCATATTATTACATAGTCTGTTAGACTTGAAAAGACAGAGACAACAGGATATTGGCACCAACCATAAAGATAAGTATAGGCCTAAGAATAGTTCACCAGAGATCCAAAGGTATGAATTGGGTAACAAGAAGGCATAAGACAACCAATAAAGAAAGAGGCATAAACATGTAGAAGGAGGAACAACTATGCTTAGTACACTAGAAATATAATCAAGCAACCTTGATAGATCATTAGAATACACAAGAAAGAGACATTATAATAAAAGGAAGAGGAGGAGGATTTCCATGAAAGAAGAATTAAAGAAAGCAAAATCCCCTACCTTTTATGGAGAAGTAAATAAAGTAGAATATGCAAGGCTTGGATCTTGGCAATAAAGAAGTAATTTATATTGAATGATTATGAGAATGTGAATGCCAGGTGGCTATATTCAACTTGAAGGGAAAAGCTGATAAATGGTGGTAGGATTTCAAGAACACCAAAGGCATCAAATATAAGGAGTTGACATGGAGTAAGTTTGAAAATTACTTCCGAGCAAAGTACCTATCCAAGAAATATTATGATAGTAGAGCCAAGGAATTATATGAACGCAAAATGGGGTAGATGACACGTAAGGAGTATACCATAAATTTTGGAACTATTACGGTATGTACCTTACATCAAGGATGATAAGACTAAGATCTATAGGTATTTCATTGGGTTACCACAAGCATACAGAGAAAAAATAGAACTCAATGAACCTAAGACTCTGGAGGATGTTTTTTAAAAGACCAAGCATTGCTATGAATATTATAAGCATAAGAATATGGTTCAGACTGATTGGAGGAAGAAAGGAAAAGGATGAGGGCAAAGAACCTCATAATATGGGTAAGGGGGAAAGGGTGGAAAGTTTAATAACCTCACCAAAAGTGAACATCAACACAATTCCACAATAAACAAAAATACACCTTAGAAATCAATAAATGGATAGGGCGAAGGATCTGGGAAAGGGAGCATGCAATGTTGGGAATGCAGATAAAACTATCTGTAGAGAAATTTCCGTCTATTGTAGAATACTAACATAAATTTATATAATTTACTAAATGCAACAACTGTGAATGATGTGGCCCAAAGAATCCCCATGATATACACTGCATTAGATAACAAAATCAACTAGCATCAATCATTCAAATGGAAGGTATGGTAAAAAAATCACCAGTATCAATTTTAATTGACCCAAGATCTAATTTCAACTATATTATCCCTAATATTGTGGAAAATTGTGAATTTTCAAAGAAAAACCATGCGTAATCATGGCTTATTCACCTGGCCACTGGGACAAAGAGATAGATAATAGATATGGTTGAGTCTTTTCCTATAGAAATTAGACATGTAATATACCCCCTACTATCCATAACACCTACTAGAGGTATAGGGAGGTATTTTCTCTAATGACCTGACCTCCAAAGTCCAATTATGGAAATGGGGTCTATATTTTTTGATCATTTTCGAATTCCTAAAAAATTGAAACATATGACATTATTGCACTTGTCTCGTCGAAACTTTTATAACAATATAAAAT
This sequence comes from Pinus albicaulis, assembly GCA_034641835.2. NCBI lineage: Eukaryota > Viridiplantae > Streptophyta > Pinopsida > Pinales > Pinaceae > Pinus > Pinus albicaulis. The sequence continues at coordinate 254,530,118 of CM076577.1, read as the reverse complement.
TTACCTCAATGCGACTGTCGGGTTAGAATATATGGTTGTTAAAAGATAGGCCTATCAAATAATGCCACATATTTTTGGCCTTCCATGTGGCACTTATGTGGTCCCCACATGGTGCCCACATGGCATCCATGTCACAACCCTATCACAAACCTGTCACTACCCACATGGGAGTCCTACCCTAGCTACTGACTCGTTCACATCTGATTCACATTACAATTCTCTATGTTTAAAAAAATCCATCGCGTATCACATATATATTATATAAACGGGTTACATGGACATGAGCCCCTCTATGGCCACATCACCCTGAGAATTAAGTCCTAGTGGGTTCCAACGAAGTCCCCTATAAAAAATGTTGGGGAAGTCCTTTTGAGGCTACGTGGACCCTTGGTAGACACCTCCTCCACGTATCATCTCGTTATTTTTCTATGGATGCGCACTCAGGTTCCACCCTGCCACATTGTATCGGCTGATACCAATTTGTAACACATTCAAAATGTAGGGGTTACATGGAAGCTCCACTTAGCACCTACCACCTCAACTTTACCTCAACCAATCCATTGTGTTATACCCATGTAGGTGGGATCCACCATGCCACATCATTCCAGGGTTTAAATCCTAGTGGGATTGCACTTGAATCCATAAGAAATCATCAGGGAAAAGGCACTAGGGTAGTGCCAACAACCCTTTCTGTGAGGGTGATGTCAACCTCCACGTGGCCTCCTCCATGAGCACCACATGTCACATGATTTAAACCCTCTTGGGATTGTAAAAAGGTTGACTCAAGATGTCATGTGGCATGCCATGAGGGTGTCACATCACCCTCCTTCTATAGCACATGCCACATTGAGCATGGGCCCCACTTGGCTCTCGACCCCTCCTAAATCATTTTATTCTCTTCATATGTCAACGATTTATTTAGGGTTTGATTCAGTTAATGCCAGGAAACTGGCTCCAATGTGTCACATCGCCTCAGAATATGAATCCAAATGGGATTTTCCTAGCCTCCCATAAAAATCTTCGGGACACCAAACCTTCGGGGTCATCCAATGGTGGTTGAAAATTTTTGTGATTAACGACTTGGATCACCTTCCGTGTGCATTTACAAGTAGTAATATTTACAAGGATGCCCTCTGAGACTTTACAATTTATAAAACAAGGCCTAAAGCCCATTCTTATAATATAACAATAGTTATTACAAAGATCCTTCTGCATATTGATACTTGGTTAAGTTAGACATTTCTCCAAACTCAAGCAATAATTGTTTCACAAATTCAAATACATACATGCCCTTAGCTAGAATTTATACTTAGGTTGACATAGGGAATTGATTCTTTCCAAAACCATGCATGAATTTAGTAATCCTCTGTCATATAGGAAATATGTACTTCCCATGATTTTCAAGACCATTGTTAATGAGAATATTTAATAATTATCAAAAAATCAATGCATATAGATGAGTTCAAGCTCAGATTAATACAAATATCCACTTATCTGTCCCATTCAAGGTTTCAAGCCAGCATCTAGGCTTCAAAATAAAATACCATAATTAATCCATTCTTCATATAAATATATATAAGAAGGCTTTGAATCTATATTCACACAGAAAATCCCATTCCTAGCATTAAACCATGCATTGAGACCATAGCTTAACGCATGTGTTGCATTCAATATCATTTATACAACACAAAAAACATCCATTTGACAATCTATGGCATACAAGGCATAAGACCCACTCATGATGAAATTTAAACAATTCAATAAACAATATATAAGTTCTACAAGCACACAAAGTTTCAGGAATAATTAAATGACAATGTAAAATCCTAGCAATTGAGATTATGACTGTAAATCTCCTCCTAACCATAAATGAGTTGCAACCAATTCTTACTTGTAACTATCACTCTTTAGCCGGATTTTAGAGCTTGAGGAAGGGCACTTCAAGGGATTTATCATGATTTCACACCATTAGCAGCCCAAAGATCCTCTTATCTCCACCCAAAAACCAAATAAGGGAGTTAAGAGGTTAAACCATGTCCACCCTTAGTTAAACAAAGGAATCTAGGGACTTTTCGCCTGCACCCTCAAAGAGATTATGCATAATAGTTCAACCCAATCCTGGTAATCTAGAAAACACTGTGATAAAACCAGGAAAAAAGCAAATGGATACTTCATAAAACTCTTCAATAGGAATCAAATAATTAGGCCTCCATCCAACTGTCAAGGGAATCCATAGATTAACCCATCACCACCCTTCGACCAGTTAGGAAATCTAAAGACTGCTATTCACTTCGTGTCTCCCTAAAAATGTAGAGATTATTTTTTATAAACAACTATGCTTGGCTCCTTCCTCTTTCTCTGTCCATGGTCTACAATTCCCTATGAGGGATCTTCTGTATCCCTCCACCTCCTCCTCTTATTTATGCTTGGATATGACATCGAGACATCTCTCTCTTTTCAACACCACTATAACTAGCACCTTATTTTTTTCTCTTCAGGCAATGTCCTCTCTGCTCTGCCTAAGCAATTCCTCTATTCCTGTAATTCCAAAAACATTGAAAACCTACCTCAACCCTCCACTTTCCGTCGTCATTCTAACAGACTGTGATACTCCTCTCTCTTGTGTCGACTAGTGGTATCCTTCCTGTAATTTCTACCACTACTGATGTTGCAATTGTTAATGGTTTTGTGGGCATACATTTCCCGTCACCTTCCCCTAATATCGGTCACGGTGCTTCTCTCCTACCGGCCAGTGAAACTCATCCTTTGTCATTTATTTTTTGTCCCTTTATTTTCTTGTAGTTATTGGATAATAGGGACATGTCATGTCCTTATTTTTCAGCTGCATTAATAATACAATAAGCTCCATTAAGGCTACAAGTTAGGCCATTACTGATATTAATAATTGCATCTCTAACTTCCCAAGAAACCTCCTCCCCAATATCTAAAATTCATGTCCCATATCTTAGCCTTTTATATTTTTATTACAACAATATTAAAATTGATTGCAAGAGGGGGATTTTCTTAAAGGGGCATGCTATAGACCCATCCCACTTAGAGTAACACCATCCTTGGTGTTCTAGTCTTTAACACAATGAAAATACTTGCTTAATCCCAAAACAAATCACTATGATCTTTATAATGCATCTCACTTACAATTACATTTTACATAAATAAAAATTTCTTTATCAACAACTAAATAGACAAAAAAAATTTCATTGCATCAACCAACTTTCATGGTTCCTTTTGAAGATTCTTGGTTCTTGCTGCACCTAACTTGAGCTTGCATGCTTGCCTTTTTATTGAGGTGCTACCCAAATCCATCATCCAACATTATTTTCTCTTGCGCTTATGTTCCATCAGTGAATATTTCTCGACACCTTTCTTCCCGGAACATCCCCAATGTGCTCCTAATTCCAAGCATCCATGTTGATGACCCTTTTCAAAATCAAAGTTATTTTCTAGCATCCCCTTCTCTACTTCGTAGTACCCTGGGCGATCCGATACCCATTTCGTGTAGTCACTCACCTTCTAAGTTTAGGCATCCCCTTGTCTACTTCTCAATCACTCGGGTGATCCATTCCTGGGCAAGGCTTCCTTGCATCAAAAGTATTTCATAACCAAGGCAAGTACCTGCCTCAACAATTTCATAGTGGTCTTAGCATGCTTCATGGAAATCAATAGACACAATTGGGTGCTATTGCCCCACAATGGCCATGTTCCTAAAATATTTTACCAACGTATTGCTGCATGATTTTTTAATTCCTTTGTTGTTTCTACTATCAATCCTGTAGCCAACTCCTTCCACCCAAACGAGGAAATTACATGCTTTCCTACATCATGGCACACAAATTTCCATTAGACTCATCATAAAGGAATTGTAATAAATTTAAATCATATCTCATTGGTAGGTTATCCATGAGGTGAACTTGGACTTTTACTTTGATTCCTATCACAACAAAACCAAGTTATCTCATAATCCAAATTGTCATAATTCAGAACATTGAATTAGATTCATAATTTAGAAACTTATACTGAATGAAATACTGATGCTTATCTTGATTTTCTCTTTGCTGCTTGCTTTACACACACTATTTAAATTGCCAAACCAACAAGCATATAATGAAATTCTCTCTTCTCATACACACACTGGATCAGTTTCCAAATCTGACAGGAACCTAATGCCTTCTCTTCTCTTTGACCTCATAAACATACTATATTGATTACCAAACCTGACAAACACCCAATGCCTTCTCTTTTCTTTTTCTCCCACACACTAGATTAGTTTCCAAACCCGATAAGCACACACACACACACACACACACACACACACACACACACACACACACACACACTTATATAAGCCCATTCTTTACCTCACGAATATGGGCACTACCCATTAGTAGTCTTCTGTCAACAAAATATTATCATTGGGAATCTAGAGGCTAAACCACCTCCACTTGACACATTATCATTAGGAGTCTAGATTCCAACCCACCTCCTCTCGACACTTTATCATCAGGAGCCTAGAGGCCAACCGACCTCCACTCGACACATTACACACCACATGGGACTAGATAGTCCCATATCTTCTTTTCCCAACACATTATACAACACATACACATGTACACATGAAAAAATACAATGTACACATGGAACAATACAACATATACACAAATACAACAAAACATGTACACAACACTTTAACTCACTACAAGGCCGCAATCACATACCATTAAGTATCCATAGAATATTTTGTCTCCACCCATATACAAGGTCTCCACCCAAACTAGGAATTGAGAGGACCTTGTTCCTTCATCTGATCATTTACTTTTTCCATGTTTTTTCAACGTGAACCCACAACCCAAATCCCGATTTTGTGTCTCCTTCTTTTTTCCATGCTTGTCCCTGCATGTCGTAGATCATACTGCTTTCATTTTAATGATATATCCTTCAAAATTCCCTATTCATAATGGAAGAATGGAAACAATATAAGTATCATATTCAAACGATATTAAAATCATAGATCAGTGAGGGCTATTTTTTCCCAATTGGTTTGTCATTAAACTAGGAACCTTTTTTAATGTTATGTCATCTACATTAAATGAATTGAAACAATCATTTTTCAACAAGAATGGACCCCTAAAAAAACTTTTTAGACATAATGGAAGTTTCATATATATATATATATATACATGATCATGTACACAATACATAATTGCATGTGTCATTATAATTAAGGTTAAGAGAACTTCCTTTGTGCCATGTCACTATCCATTTCCCCCCCCATGGACCCAACCAACCCATTTGGATATCATACTAATGTCCACTTAATAAAGGACATGATAGATATTTACTTATGTCAAATAAAATTATGGTTAGATAACTCCTTGTGTATAATAAAATCACACATTATTCAATGGAATTCTCTTTCCAAAATTCCTCCCTTTTCCTCTTCCTTCCACATTGTTGTTGTTTCAATTATGTAGAAATTTCTAGCCACTTACCTTTTATTCGAGAATGTTGTTTGGTTCAAGAGTAACTCTCCAATATGTTCCAACGTTGTCCTTTTTCCGGCTCATCTTCCCAACATTAGCATGTTCTTGTTCATGCCAGTCATGCACTTCCCCTTCTCAAACTTTTTCATTTTCATTTACGCCTATTGTTTATGCATAGGCCTATCTCAATTTGTATTGTTCTGTTGGTCCTCCTCGGCCCTCTATGAGAGCCCTTGTGGCTTCCCTGCCACCCTAATCAACTTGCCTTGAGACCCCCAAGTATAAAAATTGAAAAGAAAAGATGAAATCGAAAGAAAATTTCAATATGAAAGCAAAGAGAAACACTATGAAAACAAAATCCATAACAACAATCATAAAGGAAAACCGTAGAAAAAAAACATGACCATGCTTAATCAAGAATCAACTTACAACAAATCATACAGCTAAAATTTAAAAAGTGTAGCATATCAACATAAATTAAAACAATTCCCAAAAAATTGGCTCAATGCCCTAAATATAGCCTTCATGGTTCTTTTTAACTTCATACAATGCATATTTACGTCTGTGTGTGGCTATCTCTCTCTCTCTTTCTCTCTCTCTCTCTATCTCTCTCTCTCTCTCTCTCTCTATATATATATATATATATATATGCGGAAAAAAAATCAGTTGCACAACAACCTTTAAATTTCAATTTCCCTTATGATATTACACATGGAAATCTATTTTCAATTCCTAAGCATGTATCATAGGGTTGGAGGGGAATATTCCCTATTATTTCTCTTCACCTTGCATTGCTGGTTCATGTCCCTATGGCTCTCTGGGGCTGTTTTCCTTCATTTTCTTTCAGTGGGGACAATCTCTTTTCAAGTGTTCCTCCCCAAAAAACCAAAGAGAGATGTGATTATTTTCCTTCTCAACCTTAAGTGGCCTCTTTTTTCTAGCATAAATTCCCTCTTTTAAGGGTAAATCCCATTGTGTCAGTTCCTACATGCATTTTTTCAACTTTGAGTTCATCTTGGCTAGTGTTTGTTGCTTCCTGTAAAGCTTCCAAATTTATGCCTTTCAAATCTTCAGTTCGGCGTTCGAGCTCCTGAGGTCAGCCTTCAAGTTCTTGAAGGTTCTTGTTCCTTGATGGGATTGGTCCATCTCCTGCTGTGCCCTGCCACAATACAAGCTTCTGTTTGTTTCCACTAAGTCTTGTTATGTTTTTCCACATACATTTAGATGTTAGTCTATTAATTGAATAATATAAATTAATATACCAACTGCTATCTTGTGATGTTAAGCCAAGAAATTTACCTTGCAACTATTCACATATCCTCAATTTTTCGTGAGTCACATGTCTCAAACTAAGACATAATTAGCATCTGCTTTAGTTTGATTTAAAAATTTAGAGTTTCATATCCATTCATATTAGTAGGTTTACCATTCCTCTCTCATAGATATTAGAAATAAATTATTAATCAAGATCATCAACAATAATTTAAAGTCAACCATCATGATTATTTTTCAATGTTAACTTTCTAGCTAAAGCCAACATTATCTACTAAGTTCTATCTCTTTACCAAGGACAATTATCATGGCATATACAATCTCAAAAGGTTAGTTAGAAGCCATATATATATATCACATCAACATTTTCCATCTTCATAATTTATGGTTATCACATTCATAAAGGCATCATAGCTATGCATGGAATTTTCATTCAACACATAACTATTCAGTCATAGTGCTACACCCAACACCCACTTTCACAAACAAGTAATCAACATATACTCGACAATCATATTGCTGCCACTAGCACCAAATAAGTATACATCGAAACATATTAATCTTTAATACAACCAAAAAATATCATACCTCCAATCCACCAAGGATATTTATCACATACAACCATGGGATTTCTCACATCCCAATCAATATAGAAATATGATTATGTATAATCAGAAACATACTATGTTTTGTAATACAATTACCACAAAGATTTCTAGAAATCCCTTAGATCATACAAGCATTCACTTGCACATTCATCCCAACTGTGTAGGAATACACCACTTAACTAGTAGTGCTAATACAATAGAAAATTTATGCACAAAACTGTGCAGGAAGTTCCACAATAGTTAAATAAATAACCGTTATCGTAGGTTACAAAAATAATTTTTCCAGACATTCAACATGCTACATAGTAATTGCATGCCTTGTTAATGCATCCCTTAAGCATCATGCTAGTAGAATTATTGCACTCAACATGCAATTCTATAATAAAATTCCACAGGAAACATAAAATCCACAATCAATGATATGAGGAGTATGAAATCATTATTTACCTTATGCTAGGTGCTCCAAGCTTATGCTCCATTTCATTTCCGGAGATCTAAGTGTTCTATTTTCTGCTTTTTTAACTTCATAACAAGGCTCCAATTTACTTCCAAAGGTTCAAGGTTGCACCCTTGGCTTCGTTTCATCTACGATAGGCCCGTCCAATCCAAGTGTTACCTAGAAGCTTTGATACCACTTTATAACATACCCCTATTATCCCTGGAACCTAATAAGGGTAGAAGGAGGTAATTACTCCGATGACCCAACCTCCAAAGTCTAGTTATGGAAATGGGGTCTATATTTTTCTATCTTTTTCAACTTCCTCAAAATTTGAAATAGATAACATTTTTGCACTCGTCTCATCGAGCCCTTTCCAATGATATTATAAAATTTTCCTCAAACCAACTCTCGAATAAGAAGATATGGTCTTTCAAAGATAGGCCTATCAAATAATGCCACATCCTTCTGGCTTGCCACATGGCACCTACGTGGTGCCCCGTAGCACCTACTTGGTTCACATGTGGCATCCATGTCACAACCCTTTCACTACCCACATGGTATTCCCACCCTAGCTACTGACTCATTCAAGTCTATTTCACATGACACTTCTCCATGTTTCGCAAAGTATAATGTATAGCATGCACACCCACACACAAACATAAACACATAGACACACATAGACACACACATAATATAAATAGGGTATATAAACGTAGGCCCCTCTATGGCCAGATCACCCTGGTGGTAAGGCTGGGTGATGTTGTCCCAACATTTATCCCCTCATGATATCTGTTGAGATTGGGTGAAAAACCTACCGATATTTTAATCCCTCGGTGAGGTGGCATAAGGGGGGGAGACACATGAAATATTCATGTGTGTGTGCACACTTATATAGGTGTATTGTAAGCCATGAATGTGGGATATTGTAACACGACATAAGTGTGTTAGAAAATGTGAAGAACTACCACATGGTAATTGTTCGACGATGACTTGAATGACTACATGGATATCACATAGGTGCCACGTGGTAGGCCAATGTGATGTTGCATTATCTAATAAGTCAATCTTTGAATTGTTGTAACTTTTGATCTAAAAGCCCAATTGAGGCAATTTTTTATATCGTTGGAAAGGTCTCGACGAGATGAACCAAACAATTTCCTCTGTTATAAGTTTTGAGGAAGTTGAAAAATTTCAAAAAATTCAGACCCCATTTCCATAACTAAACCCTAGAGGCCGGGTCATCAGAGTAAATTCCTCCTCCTAACCTTAGTATGGGCTAGGGGGTATGTTATAGGGGGCATCACTACTACAATCAAATTGAATTTTCTTCCATTGAGATCATACAACATCTAGATAGGTATGGGTTGGTTGGAAGCTCATAGGGTGAGGTGGGTTATTATGACAAAGTACTGGAGTGCCTCAATGATGAAGGAAAAGCAATAATGATCCAAGGAATTAAGAGGCTAATAACACTCTAAATGATCTCAACGATGCAAGTAAATATTTGTAGCAGAAAATGTTTTTCTGTTTTTGCCATCCAAATAAAAAGAAGAAAGAAACAAACACAGACCCCTTTGTGAATTACCTAGTATTAAATCAATATAACAATGTGTTCCTAGATGTATTTCAAATATTTATACCCAAAAAAGACATTGAATTCACAATCGAACTCATTATGGGAACAACACTGGCAAAAAATACCCCCTATCGGATGAGCACACCTGAGATCATGGAGTTAAATCTGCAATTGAAGGAATTAACAAATAAGGGATAAATATGGCCCAATGTTTCACCGTGAGGAGCCCCGAAACTCTTTGTCAAAAATAAATATGGAATATTGTGTTTGTGCATATATTACCGGTAGTTCAACAAAGCTACTGTGAAAAATAAATATGTACCCATTTCCCAGAATTGATCATCTATTTGACCAATTGAGAGGGGTTGTTGTGTTTTCCAAGATTGATTTAGGGATTGGATACCACTAGGTCAAAATCAAGGAATAAGACATTCATAAAATAATGCTCACGATGAGGTATGACCACTATGAATTTACTGTAGTTCCATTTAGGTTTACAAACACTCCAAGAAACTTTATGTGTCTTATGAAAAATGTGCTCAGGCCATATCTGGACAAATTTGTACTATTTTTTTTGGGTGACATATTGGTGTATTAAAATAATAAAAAGGAGCATGAGGCCATCTGAGATCTATTCTACAACTTCTACGAGAGTTTAAATTGTATGAAAAACTCAATAAGTGTGAATTATTTCAATCTCAAAAGGAGTGACCAAAGAAATAATGGAATGGACTGTGAGTCAAAATTTGATAGAGGTCATATCATTTATGGGGTTGGATGGTTACTATCTAAGATTCATTTGAAACTTCTCGAAGGTTGGACATCCCATCACTTCCTTACAAAGAAAAGGAGTGAAGTTTTCAATGGACATTTGAATGTGCAACTAGTTTGAACAACTAAAAAATTTACTCACTTGTGCACCTACATTGAGAATAGTTGACCCAGAAAAAGATTTTGTAGTTTGCATTGATGCTTGTAAGGAGGGACTTTGTGGAGTCATGATGCAAGAAGGACATGCAATCTTATATGAATCCATGAAGCTGAATGAGAATGAAAAGAATTGTGTCACTCATGACAAGGAGTTGGAAACCATTATGCACACATTAAAAATGCGGAGGAATCAACTATTGGGATGCATTTTTGTGTTGATGACTGATTATGGTGGATTGAAATAATTTTTTGACTAGCCCAAGTTGAATTCTAGACAATCCAGGTGGTTGGCTTTGATCAATGAAGTTGATTTCTAAATTAAGTGCATTAAAGGAAAATATAATAAGGTGGAAGATGCACTTAGTAGGAGTTTACAAGAGGTTCACCTAGCATCCATAAGAACTTTCTCATTTGATATCAAGGAGAGGATTAAAGAAGGTCTGATAAATGATGAACATTATCAATATGTGAAGTGTTGGAAAAAAACTATATGGATAAGTAAGCATAAGCTACCAGCTCAATGATGATGGAATACTAATATTCAATAACAGGTAATATGTGCCCAATGCCAGGGATTTAAGGAATATTATCATGGATGAATTCCATAAAATACCTTACTCAGGTCACCCTGGATATCAAAAGATGATGACAACCATGAAGAGGACATATTTTTGTCTAGGAATGAAGAAAGTTATTACAGAATACCTTGCAAACTGTTTGGAATGTAAACAAGTGAACTTAGAGTTAAAACATCCAATTGGACTACTACAACCAATTCCAATTCAGGAATGGAAATGGGAGGTCGTATCCATGGAATTCATTACAAGATTTCCTGAGCCATCTAGACAACATGATTCTATCATGGTGGTAGTGGATAAGTTGAGTAAGACAACTCACTTTATAGCTGTTAAGTATACTCATCAAGAAATAGCTATAGCTTAGATATCCATGAAAGAGATACTTAAGCCGCATGGAGAACTCAAAAATTTAATATCAGAAAGAGATGCCAAGTTTACTTCGAATTTTTGGAAATCATTGTTTGTAGGTTTTGAAACCTGACTAGCCTTTAACACAACTTATGATCCTCAGACCAATGGTCAAACAAAGATAATAAATAGAATATTGTAAAAAATCTGAGGATGTATGTGATGCATCAACCAAGAAAGTGGGAAGGCTACCTTACATTGGTAGATTTTTCATACAAAAATGGCTATCAAGAGTCATTAGGAATGAGTCCCTTTGAGGCATTTTATGGCAGGAAATGAAACACCCCGATTAGATAGGATGATCCAGGTAATAGAGTAATTGTTGGGCTATATTTACTAAAAGAAATGGAGCAGGAGATGATAAATATTAGGAAAAATTTAATGGCGGCCTAGGATAGGTAGAAAAGTTATGCAAACTAGTAGAGGCAACATAAAAAGTTTCAAATTGGAGAGCATGTTTATCTCCATATTAAGCTAAGGAAAAGTTCATTAAAAATGGGCTTATATTCCAAGTTGGCACCCAAATATAGTGAACCATTTCAGATCTTGGAGAGAGTGGGGCCAATAGCCTACAGATTGGCGTTGCCACCCATAATGAAAGATCACAATGTTTTTCATGTTTACTTGCTTAAGAAATATGTTCATGACACTAATGATGTTTTTGAATGGTCTGTGATATAGGTGGAACCCGAGGGAGAGTTCCAACCAGAATCATTATGCATACTGGATCAGAGGAAAATCACACTCCAAAGTAGAACAATAGAGGAGGTCAAGGTGCAATGGAAGAACTTTGGACCTAATGAAGCCACTTAAGATATGGCTGAGCAAATAAGGGTAAAATACCTATATTTTGTTGTTGAATAAAGAGATGTATGAGTTTTATGTAAAGGTCAATTTTGTTTGCTTTCTATGCTAAAAATAACATCGAGGATGGTGTTCAGTTTAAGAGGGTGGGGTTTGTGATACCCATGGTACATTTTCCCCTGATTTTCGGTAATGTGAAAATAATCTAAATTATAAATGAGTATATTTTATGTAATGGCCTAAAGAGTGGGACCATAGATCCATGCTCTAAGAGGGAAGAGGAAAGATAAACCCAAGTGGGGTTAGATGGCACCTTTAATTAATTTTGGTGAAAATAATAATAAAAAGAAGAGGAAGAGTCCAACAGGAGCATGAAGAGGAACCCTTAAGAAACAATAAAGTGAATTTTCATAGTAATGATGGTGTTGGACCTCTTCTTGGTCAATCTCACGGGGAAAGATAGAAAGAGCTATGAGTCATGGGAATGTGATTCCCTGAAAGAGGAAATGTGACCAAAGTACAAGAGGATTTAAAGGAAATGAGAATGAATTCTTTCCAAGGAATGACTGAGAAACCACTAAGGGTGCTAGCTAGGGTTGACAAACAACATGTAGAAGTGTGTTTGTTGAGAGAGAATTGATAAACCACCTAGGGTGCTTGCTATGGGTCGATAAACCACTCCTACAATGCTCAAAACAACTAATAAACCACCCATTGTTATGAATTTTGCTTTCCTTGAGTAACTGATATACCACCCAATGTTCGATGTATTTCCTATCTTATGTGGACTGAATATGGATTCCTACTAATTCTACTGAAAAGAAATTCCCCTTATATCGTGGATCTGGATTGGGGGTGACTATTGTAAGTGATTTTGGCTACAATAGGTCTATAGTTAGGTGGAAAATTGAAGTCCCACCTTCACTTTGGCCATTGGATTTATTGTATTTGCATGTATTTATCTAAGAGTTGTGAAGCTAAATATTTCCTTGTGAAATTTAATGTTTAGACCTTAATGATGTTGCATTGTTGTGTAATGCTAGTGCATGAAATTACTGAATGGAATTCTTGAATGATTATGGTTCATTTTATGAATTTCTGTCATGCATTTAAAAGCTAAATGCCTGCATTTTTGTATTTACTGCATATAGAGTGTATTTTAGGTTTAATGGTTGATAAATGGTTCTAAATCGCAACATGGAATGCCCCCTTGCTTGTGTGGAAATGAGAGGTTTATTCCCAAAATATTTTTCTAAGAAATGAGTTTATTCCCGTGTTTATTCTAAGCGTGTAGATTTGTCTAAATACTCGTGTATGGAAAGAAAGACAATCTATGTTGAAAGAAATGGAATGCATATATATATCTATATATATATATATATATATATATATATATATATATATATATATGTTATGGATTTGGAGGCCCAAAGAAAAGGCTCTATCATTTGTATACATACAAGCTTTGAAAATTTCAAATGCACAGGAAATTAAAACCCTAAGCGTTAGAAAAAATCATGCCTTGTGCCTCGTATACCCATGTGGTTGGGCGCCATGACCAAAGGCGAGATTGATGTGGTTCTAGAGATGTCGATATCACTGTAGAATTTGATGGAAAATTAACTAAACTAAGAAGGGGGGGGGGGTGAATTAGTTTCGTACATTCATGGACATTAAAACTATTTTTCTTTTAACTGATTAACTGGAACATTAAATGAGCATCTTAACACATAATGAACAACAAATTTATTATGTGAACAAGTAATAAGTAAACCAAAAAATCACATCATCACATGAAAAAAACACATATGGACACCAGATATAAGTGGAAATCCATAAAGGGAGAAAACCATGAATTTTTTATTATTGTGATGCAAAGGGAAGCTCCTACTCCATTATTACATTTGATTTTTTGTAGTCTCTGACATAAATGAGACTACTACCTCAATTTTTCTGCAAGCTACAACATACAAGGAAGCTCCAACTCCCATAATTTTTCTATAGGCTAAAACCTACAAGAGGATCCTACCTCAACAGACTCCAAACTATTATTTATCAAGCTACAAGTTGAAAGGAAACTACAATCCCCTAATGCATAGAAGAAACAACATGCTATTTTACCTAGTCTATAGCTCTACATACCTCAATCTCTGTCTCTGCCTCCTCTTCTCCTCAAATATGCTTCACATTAGTTCTATATATGTGCCAGGTAATTAATGAAGAGCACCTCAATTAGCTCTCACTCTCTAACCATATAGCCTTGCAACCCCTCACATTTTTATAAACAAGCTTTGATGGATATTGGTATTCCAAACATGAATATGAAGTGAAAAGTCTTATCTCTTTGCATTCCACTCATTAGTTTCACATATTTTTGGATATTGAATATTAGAATAAAGTAAATGCTTCACCAAATATTATTTTTAGCCATATATAATGATTTTATCAACAAGCATAACAACCAAAACCTATGCAACATACATTCATAATATATCGAAAACTATAACACATCACAACATTACACGCATAACAACATTATTCATGCATTTCCTTTGCTTTTCCTTTTCCTTGGATCAAAACATCTCAACTCAACCATCATATGCATATAACAACATAAGCAAGCCAACATCTGTCACCAACTCATCAACATCTCCAAGCATCATGAGCACGCTTCAAAATCACAAGATCAACATTTTGATTAACATAGCCTACCTTTCCACATAGTTTGCCATCAATAATAACAATGATCAACAATATAGTAACATAACAAAATAAACATATGCAAACAGTTAAATATCACATATGCAAGCAAAAAATTCACTTTCCAATGTTGTATATCTCTTCTCTTGTTTCTGCTACTTTGTTGTTCATTTTCCATCACCTTCATCTCTTGCTTATCCTATTTTCATCAATAATTACAACAAGTATTACAATACCTATTTTCCGCTCCTTTATTGGAAGACCTCACAAGCATACACAATTGCAGATATGGTGACCACACTTCTTGCTGCTCCTTTTCCATCAGACATACCAAGTCATCAAGCAATTAACCTTGCACTCTAAAGCAATCAAGACTATAAAAATATGACAAAATCATTAATCATCAAGCTACCCAAACCTCTTTAACATGAAACACTTCTTTTGACATCAATGCCAACATTTTCAACATTCCCCCCCTTTGGCATTGATGTTAACACAATGATACTTCCCGTGCACATTTAACAACACACATAACCTCCTTTTTGTCCTAAAAAAAAAATTCTTTCATAACTTTGCTTACCTACCCCTTTGAAATCAATGGCAATGGGTTTGGAGATATAAGACTGAAAAACCTAGGTTTTTAATAGTAAAGCAATCTTGAATAGTTAAATAAATATATGGTTACTAAAAAAATTTCTTCCCTCTTGTAGGTTTATGATATTTTTTTTCATAGTTGGGCTAGTTGTTAAAATTTTCAAGGCCAATGCTTAAGTGAAAATGAAACAAATACATATTCATCCAACAATTCTAATGTCCATGTATTCATTCTTTATGAGCTATGCTTCAGTCCTAAAGTCTTCAATAGATTAACCTTTCATTTGATATGAATATGATCGAAATAAGAATTAATTATAACCAAGTGAATTCTCTTCCATATCCTCGAAAAGAGTGGAACTAATGAAAACAAGTTCGATGGTGTTGGGTGTGTGTTATATTCTTTACATGGGGGGTCCGAGGTAGCACCCCGAGATATTTTTTTTTGGACCCTATATTAGGTGGGTGGACCTACCTATGGTTTTGTGCATGGGTTTTGCACATGTTTTTGGTCCATGGTATTTTCTAGATCAATTCAAGGGAAATACAATTATGTTCTAATCCAGGGTTAATGGATTGAGGTTTATAAATTCCTCAACATGTATATATATGTATTGTAACATTGAAAGGAATATAATGAAAAATCAATCTCGTAGTCCTGGTTTTGGGATCCAAGGGAAAATCCATGTATATATTTGTTTATATTTTATGTTGTCGCCATTGTTTATTTTATGTTATAAAAATTCGTTTGCAGGTGATTTATATACAAGGTTAAAACCTACAAATGGAGAAATTACAAAGGGAAACATTTAAATACCAAGAGTTTCAAAATTTTTACTGTTAATTAAGCTATGCTTCAATCTTTTTGCTCTTATCATCCATCAACCAAAAAAAAACCTCACAACTTCCTTCCTTTGTCTAAGTATGCCTAGTATGTTGAGTCACTTGTCTTGATGCTATGAGTCGAATATGAGTAAGGTAATCAACAACCATGATATATGCCTTTGTTGAATATTCCACAATTCCATTGGGTTGATTGCGAATTATATTTTAAGTATGTACAAATTTTGAAATCGTTTTGAATATTTTTGAGAAGAAACACACGCAAAAAGTCCTTTTTGATGTTCTTTCCATAATACGATTTGGAAGGTTTAAAATCTCCCACAAAATTTGGTGGCATTGAGAGTAGGTTTGTAGCCTCTGCTGAAACATGGAGGTCAAGGATCTGAGAGTGGCTAGCCATAATTCTAGAGTCCAAAATTTACACCTAAATATACTTTTGAATTTTGCTATTATGTTGATTCACGACAACCAGAGAATAAGTTATAAACATCCAATGTTGGAAAACCATGCACTCTATACATATATGCATACATATAACAATGGTTTAGTACTAAAATGAGATTAAAACACCTCAACGCCTGCCAAAAATATGTTGAAATGTGTAAGTGAAATGGATCCTTTGGTCTGACACAAGGTTGTTGGTATCAGGCATAACAACTCTAGGTTTGGGAACTTATGGAAATTATAAAGAAGTTTGGAACACTGTGAGTTTGTACCATCTAATTCGTACAACATCGATGTTTAATTGGCTGCTCAGGAAGGAGAAGATTCTCACATGGGAGAATCTACAAAGAAAAGGTAAATAGGGTCCAGGACGCTGCAATCTCTGCAAATCAGAACTGGAAATGATATCACACATATTTTTTGAATGTAAGGTAACTATGGAAATGTGGGAAATGTTCTCCAACCTGATTGGTATTGAGAGATGGAGACCGCTCGACAAAAATCACGCATATGATTTCTGGGCTACAAAGGATGCAGGCTATAGAACTCTCCCTTATTATGTATGTTGGGAGCTTTGGTGTACCAGGAACAACGTATTGTTCAATGACGCATTATATGATGCCATAAGAATTTATACACATGTCATGGATTGGCTTCATATGAACCCTGCCCTGGCTTTTTTATGCAAAGATCTATCCATCAGAATCAGGCCACACAACATTCAACTACCGGATCTTTTCTTCGATGGAGCTCAACAGGAGGGCATATGTGGATGCGGGGCCTGGATCAAATTGTATGGCGAGGAGAGGTATCATATCAGATGGAATGGGGGCTTTGGAACAAAAAATAAAGTAGATATCATGGCACTGTGGAGTGGGATCATGGTGGCTCATCACTTAAAGATACCCTGCATTGACATATATGGGGACTCTCGGATTGTTATTGATGGAATATCAGGTAAAGCCACACTAAATGGCTCAAATCTCTGCGGGTGGATTGATCGCATTCTTTTCATATTATCCACTTTCCAGAGGGAAAATCTACATCACATATACAAGGAATTAAATGGAAGAGCTGATAGACTTTCAAAGAAGGGTCTTGATCAATATTTTGGTTTCATTTCTGTCAGTTACTACATGAATAACCGGGAGGTGGATTCATACAGACACAATTTATAGGCTCTAACAACATTTTAATCCTCTGTAGGTGACAGGTCACACTTATCTCTTTCTTCTATCCAGGTTTAAATCTAGTTGATATCTCCCATATGGACTTGCCGGATCACACATTTGGCTGGGGATACTTAGGCCTGGTTTCAATCTGGTTGATGGATTCTAGTACTCAGGTATGATGGTACTCTACACTCCGATTTCCTATTTTTGTATGGTCTAATCGTTTTCTTTTGATCTGTTTTTATCTGCAAAGAGCCTGTTGCACTTCACATAACTGCCAGGATTGTAATTATGCCAAATCTCACATTGGATTTGGCGGATCCCTCACTGGATGGCTCTCCAAAAGTCTCGATTTTGGAATGGGTGGAGGGATTCTGGTATCAAGCGAGCCTGATTGGAACCTTTTTGGTTTTTTTTTTTTTTTTTTCCGTCATATACTGTGGGCTCCTCTCATAAGGGGGCTGGCTATTGAACATTATTTGTGCTTTTTGGGAGGAATGGATCTTCAGGGTGCTTGAAGTCTTTTTCTGTATCATCTTTCCCTCGATATATAAGCATCATTCCTGTATTCTGCATTTGACATTATAGGTTTCCTCATATCCCATATGAGGGTCATATTGAATATTCTGCTGAATCTGTATCTTTTTGATATGGGGATTTTTATCACAATTGGGCGGGGCTGAGACATCCATTTATTCTGGATGGATAAACATAGGTTTTCTCTCTGTTGGCGGTTATATGTAATCGGTATATACACTGTTTTCCCCTATTAATATACTCAAAACAATGTTTTTTTCTCTTGAAAAAAAAAGAAAAAGAAAAGTTGCTAGCCATCCACACAGTCTTGAAGATCGAAAATATTACTCTACGACGCCCATTTGGCGTGTATGCTTTCATTGCTACATGGGAAAACCTATACTCATAAACTTGATTTTACCATTTATGGTATATCTATGCCCACTAGCATCCAAATATCATTAGACAACGCCTACATAATATAACACAATATGCACCAATATATCAATGCAAAACACACATTTATGGTTATATAACACACCTCCATTAATATACGTTGATACCATATCAACGCACTATATACGCACCTCCAATTTCCATGCGATTGCAGAGGCAGAAGAGTACACACTGTTCCATCACAACCTCCACAGAAATAGCATAATAAAATGTCGAAGTCAAGACAAAATATCAACACATTGTGTTAACAATGGATAGCTCATTGTAATTATGCTTAGTGCCAAAAAATATATCAACACCAATGAATATATCAACGAATATATTAAACCAATAGAAAACCATTTTATTAGACGAGAGTATTGAGTTCCTTGAAAAAAAATTTAGGCAAGACTCACAAAACTTGAACTCAAAAATTGCATACTCATTGAGCACAAACTTTAGAGCCCATCTAAAATAAGACCATGATCTTACTTCCACCATGCTCCAAAAAGTGGCTAGCCTTTCCATAGATCCTAACATTGCTTATCCATGTTTTTTTCATTAAAAAACTAGAGTGATTAATAGTGATTAAAATGGATAACTTTTACAGGGAAAGATAAACACCTTCAAGAATTATCCTCAGCTCATATATCCATCATCATTCTATATATTTCTTATCACCTTGTGTAACTATTCTTATGAAATCCTAATCTAAATCATGGAAAATAGGTTAAATAACATCCTCCCCAAAATATTTTTCAATAGTTAGGGAAATTTCATGAAGAAATGTCAAAACCATTGACAACAAAATCATGGTTTAAGAGGTAATGTGTTTTAGTAGAGAGAATACAAACAAATAAATGGTAATTAAAATATACAAGGTCAATGCATTTGATAGAGTAAGGCACTCTTTTCTTCTTGATGTTCTAAGTAAATTTGGTTTTAATAATGACTTTGTTTAGTGGGTTACCACTTGTATCAATGGTCCTTAGATTGCACCTTTAGTTAATGGAAGACCCACTAATATTTTTAAAAACGATAGATGATTGAGGTAGAGATGTCCCTTTCCATATATATATATATATATATATATATATAGATACTTAAAAAAATTGAAATCGACAAGGGCAACTAGTAGTTTGCTAGGAATTAAATTGGCTAGAGAATTCAAAAGTATGAATCATTCAAAACTTATAGAGGACACACTTTTACTAGGAGGGGATTCAACCAATATAATGGATCAATCCAAATCATTTTGGATCATTTTCTCAATGGTTCATGAAGCAAATAATGGTAAAATCAAATTGTATGGTTAGAACTAGGGAAAATTTTAAGGATGGAAATTTATCTTAAAGTTTAGAAACCTTGGCAAATCCCACTAGTCCATAATATGCAATCTGTAAAATGTTTGGATATATTTTTGTAAAAATATGCAAATTTATAATAATTTTATATAGTCTCTATATAAATTTTTGGCGATTTTTAGTGTAAAATAATTTCATACTATAAAATTTAGGCAAATCATTTTTGGATAAAAATGGAAATTAGCGAATCCTTTTTTTGGAAAAAGTATAGAAAACTAGCCCACTTGTGAATATTAACCCATAAAATTTTCCCTGGTTAGAACATCAAACCACAACTTCTTCACGTGATTTCCATAATATTATCACTCCCTTGTAAAGAGTCTTAAGTTTTCTTTAAAAATATTTTTTTGTCGATCTCACTTAGAAATCCTTCTGTTTAGTCTGGGTAAGGCATAATCAACAAGATTAAATCCAAATTGCAATAGTTGAATATAATAGGTAGGGTGGTTCTCATAAAATTTGTGTTGTCTTCCCTCCCTATTTATCATTTTTCAACCATGTTAGCTTCAATTAAAATTATGTAACAAGTTTTTGAAGAACTTTACAAATTCATTTGATAGGGAGTAAATAAAACCATAACAATTTGGTTACTTGGAACATTGTTTAATCCCTCAAGGATAGAGGTGGATTGAGAATTAAGGATCCTAAAATCATAAGTAAGGAATTGGGAGAAAAGATAATGCGGAGACTAATTTTAAATAGGATAAAATGGTGGAAAAAAACCATCTTCAAAAAACACTTTCAAGGGAATCATAAGAGATGTCTAAACAACCTGCTTGAGAGCATGAAAGGGTTCGATGCATGGAAAAATATTTAGAGCTACAATGCCACCAATCATGCCTAAGCTCACTTGGGTGCAATGTAATAGTAAATATATCAACATATGGAAGGACAACATTATGGGGAACCATCTTCTAGAACTCAAGCATGAATTTCCCCATTTGAAAGTTTGGATGGAGAGCCAAGGTCTTCTCACCTTGTTTGGCATATTGACCTAGGTAGAAGATGATGATTATTGATCTTGTTTGTTCTCCATTTTTCCTCTTACAAAATTACCCACCTTAATCTCATCTATTCTCGCTTCTCACAAGGGTTACACTCTACATGCTAATTTAGTTCTTGATAAAAGAGGTTGGGATAATTTGGATTACTTTGTCAAAGTTGGATATTAAGCCCAAATTATGTATTTTCTCCCTCCACAATGATATACTTCATGGAAACAAGTTTGGCACATTGATGTATTACCTATTATTAAAATATTTCATTGGGTAGTGGTCCATGTCAAACTTCTAATTGTGAAGAAAATTTAGGAAAGGATAATACATTGGTTATCATGATGAGTGTTGTGCCACGTAGAGGCTAAAACCTTGTTATCATGATGAGTGTTGTGCTATGCAGAGGCTAAAACCTATCGTCATATTTTATTTCATTGCATTTTTACCAAACAATTGAGAAATTTTTCATTTGTAGGGATCAATCACAAGATGAGAGCCTAAAATTCATGGAGAGACATGCTCACTCTTGTATTCAAATCCTATAGGGGATTGTTTACAAATAAGCCTAGTCTCAAAATATTTTGGCAAGAATTTCCAAAATTTATTTGTTAGATAGTTTGGTTGGCCCATAATAAAGCCATATTCTAATGAGAATTTATTAATCCTAGGATGAGCATTGTGAAAGTAATGGGACTTCTAGTAAAAGCCATCAAAATATGGGGCATGAAGGGTTGCTTGATGCATTTGCTTAGTTGTGAAGAGAAATAGTGGCTTTTAGACATTCTTCTAGGATGAGCTTCTCACCTAAAACAAACCAACCTTTAAATAATGAATTACTCTAACTAGTAGATAAGAATAAAAGAGGATGATTTCAAAGAGTAGTAGTACAAGAAAAAAAAATCACATTCTCCTCCTTGAAGGAATTTTGAAATGAGACCCAAGGGTGGAAAGTGTGGGGGGGATCATCCTTGATCACAGGGGAAAATAAGAATAGTATTATGAATGGAGTTTAGGTAGAACTATAAATAGTTAGGATAACACATATGCTCTCCTCCAAGGACTTTTGTCTTTAAACAAAACAAGAGTGAGGTAATTAATTGTTGTTAGTGATTCAATAATGATTATAAATTTGACGAATAATAAGAAAATCACATATGAAAAAAAATAGCCCATATCATCACAAGTATAAAAAAAAGGAGATTAGTTGGTTCAAGGATATCACGTTTTCCCAAGTTTTGAGGACTCTAAATTATTAAGTGGACATCGTTGCAAGCAAGGAATCAAGATTGAGCAAGGGAAGCCAAAGGTAAAATAGGGAAATTTCTTATAATTTATCCCATAAGTTCACATCCAAATTTAGTTATGAATGGTGCATGTATCAGGCTCATCAATCAACACATGTCAACATACACAATCCATCATAGTATAACAAGAGGGAGGTAGGGTGCACAATGCATCACCTTTATGACATCCCCATACATGATAGCATTTATGATCAACTAACATTATGAATCTTGTGGAGATTTTGTGTGGGGGGAAGGTGGGATAATGGTTTAGAGTGCAAGTGCTTTGTCTAGTGTGGAGACTTGGTGGTGGTCGACTCTAGTTTAGCTAGAATTTTAGGTAAGCATTCCCTTTCAAATTTTGTTGGTGATTCTTGGTGTTTTTGTAGTAATTTTGGCTTAACCTTTTGTGGCCTATAGCTTGGTCCTGTGATCTACACTATTGTTTGTTTGGATTTTTGTTCTTATCGTTGTTTGGATTGTTAGTGTTTTTTTAGAGCCCCTACTTCCCAATGGTACAAAATAGGGGTTGCAGGTCCCTTAATTTTTTAGTTAAATTCTTGTTTCGGGAGGTTCTAATCCAAATTTGTGGGTTTTGATTGATTTCAAGAAATGAAATTCTGATCATTTGCTTGTAACCACTCTATTTTTCTATTTGTGTTGTATGATATTGTGTTTATTGTGTATTTTCCCTCTTGTGTTGGAATTTCAAGATGGTTTTATCTGCTTGCTAATTAGGAAAGTTTGGTTCAACCTTTTGTTGGGTGTTTACCATATAACTCTTGTTTGGGAATTTGTGGAAGTTTTTGGTCATGGATAGAAAGAAGTGTAGGAAATGCATAGGGTATTGCATATGTATAAGGATTTTATCAACAGTAACATGACATCAATATTTTTGGTGATAATTAAGGTAAATGAAAACGAATACCAATGCATATCTCAAAATCCAATGCTTATGGACACATTTTTCTTGTTAGCTTTGATGTTTTTTTTTAAGGGACAACATTCTTTTTGTATTACTATGTTGTCTAAGTAAGTCGTAGCTTATTTTTAATAGAAATATTACTCAATTATATTTTTTAAAATAATTATCACATTTACATTACAAGTCTCAACTTTTATTATTCCTATTCTAATATTGTTACATTACATTACGTACTTCATCTTTACTAGGTTGTAAAGTGCATCTCACTTTTCTCATTTCTCGCATATGGATTTTTTCACTTTCATACTACATACACACCTGACCTAAAGATATCATGGTGCAACTTACGTATGTGTTGTTTCCATGTGTGACACACCGAATGATGACTTGGTTACATCTTGTTTATTGCACAAAGGCTTCTTTGAGCTTGATCACTCTCCCTTAAGTCACCTTTCCTTAGTCTAGATGTCCAATTTTTTTGGAATGTCTATATTAAGATTAATACCAGAAGAATTTTTTTAATAAGCATGTACATAACAAAGAACAAATACGAGTGTTTACCATGGAAACCCTTTAATGAGAAAGTTGGCTTAAAAAATACTTTATTACATGGGTCACTCTAACCAAGACAACCACTCCACACAATTTACAATGGAGTACACCAAGCCTTTAAACAAACATCTTCACATCAAATAGCATGGGTTAAAACCATGTTCCATTGTAAACTACATATGATAACCCCACCCTTGATCCAAGATTAACATACTATTAACCCAACTTGAATGAGTCAACATTAATATAACAAACCCCCCTTTAAATTTGACTTGAGATGAACACCTCTCCCTTTCCAATATTATTAACTGGGTATTTGATCTTATTACAAAAAATACCCCTCAAGTCTATCACCAAGGTCTATAGGCTTCCTAACCTTACACAAATGAATACCAAATTGTGTCATCACATGTAAAGTTTTCATGGTGTTCCGCTTACTAACCTTTGTGTGATTCCACTAATGCTTGAGGTGCATTTCCAATTGCCATATCCAAGCCTTTGCCACAAATACATGCAATTTCTAGTGAAACCTGCTAGTCTCTATCTACCACTAGAACTGTCATGCTTTTTTATCCATCTCATCTTCTCTTATTTATTAGAATGCACAACTCTCACAAAAATACAATGCTCTCTCTTATACAAGTCAACATAATCGACGTGAAACCAAACATAGAGTTGACATTGTTGCATCATGATACAAATTTATGCTTCCACTCATAATTTTACATTAACATCATTGATAGATGAAAACATGAAAATGAGTAACACTTTTCCTTGTTTTTTTTAATTTTTTATGTTTCTTCAACTCCTCTAAAACTCTTATTTTATTTGAAAATTTCACATTGATGTAAAAACAATTTTTTTTAGAGAATTATATTACCTCTATACTCATATTATTTTTATTTTTTTCATAAAAATATAATAAGATAAATTTGTTGTTTATTAATTACATACACTTTTTAAATTTTAGATAAGAATAATGTGTAACCTACACGGGTGTCTACTTTTTATTTTTTTCTAGATGTCTATTGGTTTTAGGGGGATACACATATTCTTTCAAAACTGAAATGGAATGCACTAAAGTGTGGACTATATAATGTGTTTTTTCATACTTAAAGTATTTTTAATTATTCATTGAAAAAGTAAAACAAAAAAAATGTTGTATTTACACATTTCCTTTTTGATGGGATCATTACCAAGAAATTAAAAATATAGTTTTGAAGAGGGCAATGCAAGGAAGTGAACTGCAAAATTTTAAATCTTTTTCGCATTGCCATTTTGATGATAAGGATTTTTCGTTTTAGGAATTATTTTAGTGCATAAAATTTCTTAATTGATAAAGTTTAAGAAAAATTTCTTAATACATATAATTCTTAATAAAAAATGGTAGTTCTTATATCATTGCAAATTAGATTCATAGATGAATCTATTCAAAGTAGGCCCAATAAATGATCTTTAAAATCCAGAAGGTTCTGAACTTGTTGAAGTTTACGAGCTCTTTTGTTGTTGTGGTTGACCAATATCTTTTAAAAAAGAAAATAGTTTGAATGGGAGTTGTTTCCCAACTCGCATCCTAGAGATTTTCAATGGAAAAAGTAACCTTGGGTTACACTAAACTTTGAATTAAGAGTTTTATCAAATCCATGCTGATAGAATCTTGCACATCCAATATTTCAAGAGAAAGGGTTAATTGTTTTTGAAATTTCATATGTCTAATTTTTTTTTTTTTTTTTTTATCAGTTGTCAATTTTATTTATTTATTTTTATTTGGATTTTTCTAGTGCAAGATATACAAACACATATTTTTGAAATTTGATAATTATTTTTAATGTCGTAGATGATTATTTTTCACTTTCAATGTATTATTAAGCAATTACATATTCATAAATTCAACCATAAAGACAATAGAGCAATAGAGATCACAAATCTTAAAGATACAACAATATTTTACCATGGGAAAGTCTACTAGGGGGAAAATCCAACCAACCTTTACCTTAGAGAATCAATGCAACAAGAGATACATAAATTCAAAGACAAAATGACTAGCATAGAAGTCATATGACCATCAACCAAGAGCCAATCCAACCCTACACATATTCCAAGACAAGTGTCCTCAAATCTATCCACGCGATATCTGCAATAGGGTCTGCTCCAGGTATACAAGAGCGCTGGAATTTGGCTTGCAAGACGGCCTCAGAATTTACACTATACCACAGAAAACTCGTCCAAAACTCAACCTCTTTTGTCTACTAGAGCGTGGGCAGATAAATTGTATTTATTCCTTCTATTTTTGGCCTTTATGCTCCTTGTATTCTTCACTTAGAACACAGATATAATCATGATATGAAGTTCTCTTTGAAGGATATTGAATGGGTTGCTTATAGCCTTCAAGTGATCCGAATGGGTTTATCTTTGGGTAGGTTGGCATGATGGCCTTGAGAGCCGACTTGGCCACTTTTGGAGGCAAAAATACAAATTCAAAATTCAAAATTTTCTTTTAGCAGGGTAATGAAGAACATGCCTTTCATAAATTTTTAATTTTATTTTGACAATAATGAGCATGAAGAACATGCTGGAAAAATAATAATTTTTCTTTTAAAAATATAATTTATATTTCATCATTACAAGTACAAAATAAATATCATGAAGACTGACCATAACTACAAAATTCAACACTCCCTCTTAGCTAGGGAGGTATTCATAATGACTATCAAAATTTTCTCTATATACATGATCTATTTAAGGAAATACAACTCATCGATAACATCATAATCTTGGTCAACACTCTTGACCTACATCAACATCATCATCATCGATGGGTAACACAACCCAGGTTAGCACTCCTAACCAATGGTACTCACTCAACTAGTCACCATGATCCGGTGGGTGCCTCACCTCATGGTACTCCGAATAGTCTAGGGCTACCATCACCCATGGTAAAACCCTAGGGACACCCATGTACCAACTCCACAGGCCTCACTCTAGGGCATGATGCTGAAAATGTACCACTCCATTGAGTGTACGGGCCCTAGG
Organism: Pinus albicaulis; assembly: GCA_034641835.2. Classification (NCBI taxonomy): domain Eukaryota; kingdom Viridiplantae; phylum Streptophyta; class Pinopsida; order Pinales; family Pinaceae; genus Pinus; species Pinus albicaulis. The sequence continues at coordinate 254,503,149 of CM076577.1, read as the reverse complement.
GACCATTATTTTAGAGAATATCTGTCCCTCATGCTATCTCACCAAAAAATTGGACAATTTACCTACCCCCGTTTTCCACTCATCAAAATTCTAGGCCATGATATTGTTATCATCAACAGTCTAAGCCATACCCTTGTTGATTTCACGTCAATACTCCCTCTCACTAATATATGGGTTCTCCCTAAGTCCAATCTTGTCCCTGAAGTATACAAACTTCGCCTGAGACAAAGGCTTTGTAAAAATATCAATTGTATTCTCATAAATGGGAATATACTAGAGCCTCACTGTTCCCTTGTTAATTTTAGATAACCATGGTAGTTCTATGCTTAATGCAGTTTTACTTCAATATTTCTTATAGGCTCAATTCAATTTAGCAATCACATAAACATGAAAGTAAAATGTTGATAGAACATAATAATAGATCAATAGAAGACAAGCCAAATAATGTATCAGAATTGTTCTTGTCCAGCAAATGGATAGATAAATGTTTATTACAATAGTCAATAGGATGCCCCAGCCAACAAAGCCTTGAGTTGCTCAAACCAACTTCTCTAACAACCAAATCTTCCTTCCACAAGTGTCACACACACACCTCAAAGACAACTCAAAAATTCAACGCAAGTCAACAAAAGAATCCCTCATCCAGAGTTCCGACAGCCATTTTTGGCATCATCCATATTGTCGACATCCATTTTTGGCATCCATATTTCCAGCATCTAGATTTCTGGCATCCATTTTCGGCATCCATATCTGGCATCATACATATTTCCGACATCCAGATTTCCGACATCCATATCCGACATCATCCATATTTTTGGCATCCATATCCACACATGGGAGAGAGAGAAGCCTCTTCTAGGTTATACGAACCAAAAATATCACGAGGAATGTGTGTGATGAGATGATGATGAAATGGAAATCATCTCTCTCCAGTTTAGATACATCAATGAGGGTGTGTGACACGTCTATAGGGCTTTTGAGCCTACATTACAAATCTGGCCGACCTTGCACATGTGTGGAAAATAAAATCAAAATATATGTTCTGCTCATCCAAACAAGATGAACTTTAGATCAATATTGCACCTCTCCGAAAGAGGAATAAAAAAAAAAATATAATCATCATCATATGAGCATTGCAACATGGAGTTTGGAACTAAAATTAACACTCCTTCTCAACAAGGGAGAACGCCATCTGTCCACCTGTGCCATCTAATGATTAGTACCATCGTGTACTATCGTCATGTGTTCTTGTGTCATCCTGCTATAACATGATTTTCCGAATCAAGGGAAAACAAACGAGAGTGAGTCACAAAGGCATCACACTCTGCTGACCCAAAGTCAGCCTAGAGGGTAAAACCTCAATAGACTAAAAAAGAGTCACATACTAACCTGAAGTTATTTTATTGACCCAAAGTCGGTTTAGAGGTAGGAACCTCATCAGAATTGATCCTAAATCAAGGTGTTGGACACGTGCCATCCTAGACAAAGGGAGTACAACAATCTCCGATGCATCCATCAGTCTTGCTATTGGTCTTTATCCACATTTCCCACCTCATTGGCCAAATCATAGGTACTTCCCATGAGTCCAAAACTCCATGGGTAGGATGCATGTTGGGAATAGATAAAAGAGAAGGTGAACCAACTAAAAAATCATAACGGTGGGGCAGAAGTACAACAAGGTTTGACAAGCTTAGCCCCGTGTGTGCTTATAGCTCCAAGAAGCTATCCCCAAGCCCCCCGGAGCTCCTAGAGCTCATAGTCCAACTCAAGCAGGACCCCCACAATAGGGTCTTTCCACGATTCCAAGTTTCTCATAGAATTTTAGGAACTTGACCTTCCCCAGGGGCTTTGTGAGAATATCTGTGACCTGCTCATCAGTTCCTATGTGATTGAGCCTTATGATGCCTCGTTGTACCATGTACTAGACAAAGTGGTACTTAATATCAATATGCTTGGATCGATCATGGAACATGATATTCTCAGAAAGATGAATCCCACTCTGGTTATCACAAAGGATAATGATAGTATCTATCACATGTCTGAAAAACTCACTGAAGAGCTTTCTCAACCAAACAGCTTCACAATAGGCCATACTCGTTGCAATGTATTCAGCCTCAACGGTGCTCAAATCTGTCAACTTTTTCTTCCTGCTCATCCGAGATATCGAAGTAGAACCCAAGGTGAAGAAACATCCAGATGTTCTCTTACGATCCAACACACTACCAGCGTAATAAACATCAATATATCCATGGAGTCTCAAACTCCTGACAATGTATCTGAAACCATGGTTGATTGTGCCCCAAAGATATCTCAATAGATTCTTGGCACCAATCCAGTGAATGTGATAAGGATGAACCATATGTTGACTCAAAGTGTTCACTGCAAAACATACATTAAGATGGGAGTTCACTAAGAACATCAGGGCCCCTACAAGTTGTCGATACTCAGTGGGATTTTCGAGCTCGATCCCAACAATGCTTCCACACAAATTATTAAAGTTGAGTTCCATCGGTGTTGACATAGACTTACAGTCCACCATACCACACTAGTACATTTGGCGGAAATTCCAACACTTTGGCTCCGACACTTTCGAGCAAATGTCGGAAATTTCCACAAAATTTATCAATTTTTCAAATCCCGCCCACAACTATTGCTATATCGACGTTTGGAGACAAGTGTCGGTATTGCGACACATAGAAGTTAGTGTCGGTCTTGCGAAGTTTGTAGCAAAGCGTTGGAATTGCGATATTTTGGGCAAAAGCGTTGGAATTGCGACGGATTAGAGCTAAGTGTCGCTATTGCAACGTTTGGAGGAAAGCGTCGCTATTGCGACAGTTCGGGCAAAAGCATCGCTATTGTGACAGTTTGGGAAAAAGCGTCGCTATTGCGACGACTTGTAAATTAATTTCTTTGGCCTCTCCTTTAATAAATAATAATCTAACTTGGGTCCCCTTTTTGAATGGTTGGAGCAACATAATAAGATATCTTTAGTTTAAATATCACATTGTGATGAAGATGGAAGGTGGTTATGATGGGATTTCTAAGGAGTTTCATAAAATATTAAAGATGTGATGCGCTCACTCCTTGGTTCACTTTTAATGTGTGCCCCCAACCACGATTCAGCGCGCTGTGTCGCGCAGTGTGAGGTTGCCTGACCGAGTGCGTTTAGGTCGGGCCATTTCGTTCAAGGGTGCCCATATCATTTTTGCTAAGTTGTGACCGCCCGAGTGCCTTGTGCACGTTCAGGTGGCCCGTTTGCCATTTTCTCCCTTGTGGCATCCTTCGTTCGGGTGCGTTGTGTCACACCATGTGAGGTCACCCGACCAGGCGTGTTCGGGTCAAGCTGTTTCGTTCGAGGGCACCCGTATCAATTTTGCTAAATTGTGACTGCCCGAGTCCCTTATGCACATTCGGGCGACCGGTTTGCCGTTCTCTCCCTTGTGGCATCGTTCGGTTGGGCGTGCCGTATCGCGCCGTGTGAGGTCGCCCGACCGGGCACGTTCGGGTCGGGTCGTGCCATTTTGTTCGAGGGCGCCCATATCAGTTTTGCTAAGTTGTGACTGCCCGAGTGCCTTGTGCACATTCGGGCAACCTGTTTGCTATTTTCTCCCTTGTGGCATCGTTCGGTCGGGCGCGCCATGTGAGGTCACCCGACCGGGCGTGTTCAAGTCGGGCTGTTTCGTTCGAGGGCACCATTAGGGAAATTTTGAGGTCTAAAATGGGCCTCCTAAGGAAATTATAAAATAATAGTGGAAATAATAAAATAATATTTGCTTACATCATCAAATTTTAGAGGGAAAAAAGAAAAAACTACTTTTTCAACTCGTATTTTTAACTTATCTTCCAAATATTTTACTCAAATTTCGAGTGGGAGTACTCATTGGATGCAAAATTTAATTCCTCATCCAAGGAATACCCATGTTGCATACTTTTGATGTATCGTACTACACAAAAAATGAGAAATACATGAAAAACGTGATTGTAATCACATTTTTTCATGGATTTCTCATTTTTTCATGTAGAAGGGTCCATCAAAATTATGCAACATGGGTACTCCTTGGATGAGGAATTAAATTTTGCATCCAATGAGTACTCCTGCTTGAAATTTGAGTAAAAATTTTGGGAGATAAGTTGAAAATATGAGTTGAAAAAGTAATTTTATTATTTTATTATTTTTTAATCTTTGTACCTTTTTACTTAACAAATGGTGAATCATCCCCCATGGTTGACATCATCATATTGAATCTTATTGGTTCTTATAAAGTTTATTTTGGTTGTACATTTTTCTTAGGAGGCCCATTTTAGACCTCAAAATTCCCCTAATGCCCATATCAGTTTTTCTAAGTTGTGACCGCCCGAGTGCCTTTTGCACATTCGGGTGGCCTGTTTTCCATTTGCTCCCTTGTGGCATCCTTCGGTCAGGCGTACCATGTTGCGCCATGTGAGGTCGCCCGACTGGGCGCATTTGAGTCGGGTCGGGTCGTTTCGTTCAAGGGCGCCCGTATCGGTTTTGTTAAGTTGTGACTGCTCGGGTGCCTTGTGCACGTTCGGGCAGCCTGTTTGCCATTTTCTCCCTTGTGGCATCGTTCGGTCGGGCACGCCGTGTCCTGCCATGTGAGGTTGCTTGATCGGGCACGTTCAGGTCGGGTAGTTTCTTTCGAGGGCGCCCGTATCAGTTTTTCTAAGTTGTGACCGCCTGGGTGCCTTGTGCACGTTCGGGTGGCCCGTTTTCCATTTTCTCCCTTGTGGCATCGTTCGGTCGGGTGCAGAATGTTGCGTCGTACTATGAGGTCACCCAACCAGGTGCATTCGGGTCGGCTGTTTCGTTTGAGGGCGCCTGTATTAGTTTTGATAAGTTGTGACCGCCCGGGTGCCTTGTGCACATTCGGGTGGCCCATTTTCTATTTGCTCCCTTGTGGCATCATTCGGTCAGGGGCGCTATGTGAGGTCGCCCGACTGGGCACGTTTGGGTCGGGTCAGGCTGTTTCGTTCGAGGGCGCCCATACCAATTTTGCTAAGTTGTGACCGCTCGAGTGCCTTGTGCACGTTCAAGTGGCTCGTTTTTTGTTTGCTCCCTTGTGGCATCAATGTTCGTTCGAGTGGCCCGTTTACTGTTTGCTCCCTTGTGGCATCATTCGGTAGGGCGCGCCATGTCACATCGTGTGAGGTCGCCCGACCGGGCGTGTTCGGGTCTGGTCGGGCCATTTTTTTCGAGGGCGCCTGTATTAGTTTTGCTAAGTTGTGACCGCCCGAGTGCCTTGTGCACATTCGGGCAGCCCGTTTTCCGTGTTTTCCCTTGTGGCATCGTTCAGTCGGGCGCACCGTGTTGTGCCGTGCGAGGTCACCCGACCGGGCGCGTTCGGGTCGGGTCGTTTCATTCGATGGCGCCCGTATCAGTTTTGCTAGGTTGTGACTGCTCAGGTGCCTTGTGCACATTCGGGTGGCCCGTTTTCCATTTTCTCCCTTGTGGCATCATTCGGTCGGGCGCATCGTGTCGCGCCGCGTGAGTTCGCCCGACCGAGCGCGTTCGGGTCGGGTCATTTCATTCGAGGGCGCCCGTATCAGTTTTCCTAAGTTTTGACCGCTCAGGTGCCTTGTGCACGTTCAGGCAGCCCATTTTCCATTTGTTCCCTTATGGCATTGTTCAGTCGGGCTTGCCGTGTCACGCAATGTGAGGTTGCCCGACCGAGCGCGTTCGGGTCGGGCCAATTCGTTCGAGGGAATCCATATCAGTTTTGCTAAGTTGTGACCGTCCAAGTGCCTTGTGCATGTTTGGGTGGCCCCTTTTCCGTTTTCTCCCTTGTGGCATCGTTCGTTCGGGCACACCGTGTTGCGCCGTGTGAGGTCGCCCGACCGGGCGTGTTCGGGTCGGGTCGTTTCATTCGAGGGTGCCCGTATCAGTTTTGCTAAGTTGTGACCGCCCAAGTCCCTTGTGCATGTTCAGGCGGCCCGTTTTCCATTTTCTCCCTTGTGGCATCGTTTGGTCGAGCGCGCCATGTCACGCCGTGTGAGGTCGCCCGACCGGGCGCGTTCGGGTTGGGTCGGGCCGTTTCGTTCGAGGGCGCCCGTATTAGTTTTGCTAAGTTGTGACCACCCGGGTGCCTTGTGCACGTTTGGGTGGCCTATTTTCTGTTTTCCCCCTTGTGGCATCGTTCAGTCGAGCGCACTGTGTCGTGCCGAGTGACGTCGCCCGACTGGGCGCGTTCAGGTCGGGCCGTTTCGTTCGGGGGCACCCGTATCAGTTTTGCTAAGTTGTGACCGCCCGGGTGCCTTGTGCACATTCAGGTGGCCCATTTTCTGTTTTCTCCCTTGTGGCATCGTTCATTCGGGCGCACCGTGTCGCGCCATGTGAGGTCGCCCGACTGGGTGCGTTTAGGCCGGGCCGTTTCATTCGAGGGCATCCATATCAGTTTTGCTAAGTTGTGACCGCTCGAGTGCCTTGTTCAACATCGGGCAGCTCATTTTCCGTTTTCTCCCTTGTGGCATCGTTCAGTCGGGCGCGCCGTGTCGCGCCATGAGAGGTCACCCGACCGGGCGCGTTCGGGTGGCGTTGTTTCGTTCAAGGGCGCCCGTATTAGTTTTGCTAAGTTGTGACCACCCGGGTGCCTTGTGCACATTTGGGTGGCCCGTTTTTCGTTTGATCCCTTGTGGCATCATTCATTCGGGCGCTCCGTGTTGTGCCGTGTGAGGTCATCCGACCAGGTGCATTCGGGTCGGGCTATTTCGTTTGAGGGCGCCCGTATCAATTTTGCTAAGTTGTGACTACCCAAGTGCCTTATGCACCTTTGGGTGGCCCATTTTCCATTTTCTCCCTTGTGGCATCGTTCGGTCGGGCGTGCCATGTCGCGTCGTGCGAGGTCGCCCGACCGGGCTTGTTCGGGTCGGGCCATTTCGTTCGAGGGTACCCGTAACAGTTTTTCTAAGTTGTGACCACCTGGGTGCCTTGTGCACGTTCGGGTGGCCCGTTTTCTATTTTCTCCCTTGTGGCTTCATTCGGTCGGGCGCGTCGTGTCGCGCCGTGTGAGGTCTCCCGACCGGGTGCGTTCGGGTCGGGCCATTTCGTTCGAGGGCGCCCATATCAGTTTTTCTCAGTTGTGACCGCTCGGGTGCCTTCTGCACGTTCGGGCGGCCCTTTTTCCATTTTCTCCCTTATGGCATCATTCGGTTGGGCGGGTTGTGTCGCGCCATGTGAGGTCGCCCGACTGGGCATGTTTGGGTCGGGCTGATTCATTTGAGGGTGCCCATATTAGTTTTTCTAATTTGTGACCACTCAGGTGCCTTGTGCATGTTCGGGCGGCCTGTTTGTTATTTTCTCCCTTGTGGCATCGTTTGGTTGGGTGCGCCGTGTGAGGTCGCCCGACCGGGTGAGTTCAGTTCGGGCCATTTTGTTCGAGGGCGTCCGTATCAGTTTTGCTAAGTTGTGACCGTCGGGGTGCCTTGTGCACGTTCGGGTGGCCCGTTTGTTGTTTACTCCTATTCGCTCGGTTAGGTGCATTGTGTCGCGCCGTGTGAGGTCGCCCGACTGGGCCCGTTCGGGTCGAGCCATTTCGTACTTCGAGGGCGCCCATATCAGTTTTGCTAAGTTTTGACCGCTCAGGTGCCTTGTGCACATTTGGGCGACCTGTTTTTCGTTTGATCCCTTGTGGCATCATTTTTTCGGGCCCGCCGTGTCGCACCGTACGAGGTCGCCCAATCGAGCGCGTTCGGTTCGTGGCGTTTTGTTCGAGGGCGCCTATATCAATTTTGCTAATTTGTGACCGCCTGGGTGCCTTGTGCACATTTGGGCAGCCCGTTTTCTGTTTTCTCCCTTGTGGAATATTCGTTCGGTTAGGCGCGTCTGTTGTGTTGTGTGAGGCCGCCCAATTGAGCACGTTCGGGTCAAGCCGTTTCGTACTTCGAGGGCCCCCGTATCAGTTTTGCTAAGTTGTGACCGCCCGTGTGTCTTGTGCACATTCGGGCGGCCAGTTTTCTGTTTGATCCCTTGTGGCATCGTTTAGTCGGGCGCGCCGTGTTGCGCTGTGCGAGGTCGCCCTACCGAGCGCGTTCGGTTCGGGCCATTTTGTTCGAGGGCACCCGTATCAGTTTTGATAAGTTGTGACTGCCCGGGTGCCTTGTGCATGTTTTGGAAGCCCGTTTTCCATTTTCTCCCTTGTGGCATATTCGTTCGGTCGGGCATGCCGTGTCGCGCCGTGCGAGGGCGCCCGACCGGGCACGTTCGGGTCGCGTCATTTCATTCGAGGGTACCCGTATCAATTTTTCTAAGTTGTGACCACCCGGGTGCCTTGTGCACGTAATTCGGGCGGCCGGTTTTCCATTTGCTTCATTGTGGCATTGTTCGGTCAGGCGCACTGTGTTGCGCCATGCGAGGGCACCCGATTGGGCACGTTCGGGTTGTGCCATTTTGTTCGAGGGCGCTCGTATCAATTTTTCTAAGTTGTGACCGCCCGGGTGCCTTGTGCACGTTCGGGCAACCCATTTTCCATTTGCTCCCTTGTGGCATTGTTCGGTCGCTCAACCCCATTAACCCGTAACAACCTCTAAACCCTTAACCCCTAACCTGGCCTAAACCCTTAACCCCTAACCCATTTAACCCCCTAAACCCCTAGTAAACCCCTAACCCATTTAACCCCCTAAACCCTTAACCCGTAACCCCTTAAACCCTTAACCCTAACCCCTTAAACCCTAATTCTTGACCCTTAACCCATCTAACCCCTTAAAACCTAACCCCATTAGCCCCTAACTTCTAACCCCTAAAATCCTTAACTGCTAAATCCCCTAACCCCCTAACCCAATTAACCCCCTAAAACCTATACCTATAACCCCTTAACCCCTAACCCATTAAACCCTAATTCCCAACCCCTAACCCATTTAACCCCCTAAACCATAAACCTCTAAACCCCTAACCCATTTAACCCCTAAACCCTAAACCTCTAAACCCTTAACCACTAACCCTTAAACCCTTAACCCCTAACCCATTTAACCCCCTAAACCCCTAAACCCCTAACCCATTTAACCCCTAAACCCTAAACCTCTAAACCCTTAACCCCTAACCCCTTAAACCCTATTTCCCAACCGGCCTAACCCATTTAACCCCCTACCCTAACCCTTAACACAAAAAATCCTTAACTACTAAATCTCCTAACCCCATAAACCTATAAACCCTATAACCCATTTAAACCCCTAAACCCTAAACCTCTAACCCCTTAACCCCTTAACCCCTTAACCCCTAAACCCTAGCTAAAATCCTTAGCTTTTAAATCCCCCAAGCCCCTAAACCTCTAAATGTGTGCATAACCCATTTAACCCCCCAGAACCTAAACCTCTAACCCTTAACCCCTAACCCCTTAAATACTAATTCCCAACCCCCAACCCATTTAAACCCCTAAACCCCTAAAACCCTAACCTATCTAACCCCCTAAACCCTAGCCCCATTAACCCGTAATGACCCCTAACCCCTAAAATCCTTAACTGCTAAGTCCACTAACCCCCTAAACCTTTAAAACCCTAACCCATTTAACCCCCTAAACCCTAGCCCCTGCATTAACCCATAACGACCCCTAACCCCTAAAATCCTGAACTGCTAAATCCACTAACCCCCTAAACCTCTAAAACCCTAACCCATTCAACCCCATAAACCCCAAACATCTAACCCCTAAACCCCTTAACCCCTTGATTTTCTATGGGCTGGTTACCTTGATATTAACGGTGTTGTATTCATACTCCTTCTGAATAGCCAATAAAGGGTCAAGGAAATAGACCAATATGTTGTCAAGTTTTATCTTATCCATCTCCGGGGTAAGCTTCCTTTCAGCTAACTCCACTGCTTTTAATCTCAATTTTGCCAATTGCTTCCTTCTCTCATATGATACCTGAGCCTTTACCTTTCTCTTCCCTTCTAATTATGTAATAGTGTCATAGTGATGCCAGCCAATTTCTTTGGAAAGCCTTCCTAGCAGACAATACTTGTGACCTGGATGAAACCTCGACACTTTCAGAGCATCTTGAATGACCTCTCTCTTACACAATATCCCTCTCTCTCTCTCTCTCTCTCTCTCTCTCTCTCTCTCTACCATCCAATCCTCTCACAGTTATATCCCTCCCTATATCCTTCTTTCTTCCCCCCTTCCATCTTTGTGTCACTATCTCCCTCTTTTACCCTTCTCTACCTCTCTCACTCCTCTCCCTATCTCTCTCTTAGCTGGTCCATTCCTTCTCTCCCCTCTCCTTCAGTTTATCTCCATCTCTCCCTTGTGACTCCCCTTGTCTCACCACCTCTATCAATCTATGTCTTTATAATTATTCCTTCTCATATATATCTAGAGTTAATATGTATCATGACATATTGGGACCTACGATTGGGTTAATTCTGCCTTGTTGGCAAGGTTAAAATGTGCACAAACAGAGACCAATGAAACTATCATCTTAACCCCTAACCCATTTAACCCCCTAAACCTCTAGTAAACCCCTAACCCATTTAACACCTAAACCATAAACCTCTAAAACCTTAACCCCTAACCCCTAAACCCTTAACCCCTAACCCATTTAACCCCCTAAACCCTAAACCTATAAAATTTTAACCCCTAACCCCTAACCCCTTAAACCCTAAACCATTAAACCCTTAACCTAGCTAACCCCTTAAACCCTAAACCTATAAACCGTTAACCCCTAAAAACTAACCCCATTAGCCCCTAACTTCTAACCCCTAAAATCCTTAACTTCTAAATCCCCTAGCCCATTTGACCCCCTAAACCCTAAACCTATAACCCCTTAACCCCTAACCCATTTAACCCCCTAAACCATAAACCTCTAAACCCCTAACCCATTTAACCCCATAAACCCTAAACCTATAACCCCTTAACCCCTAACCCATTTAACCCCCTAAACCCTAAACCTCTAAACCCCTAACCCCTAACCCCCAATCCCTGGCTAAGCCCTCCAAATTCGAATTATCTTTGAAGAAGTAAGTGTTTTCTTACTTCTGTCTAATTCACTATATAATCAGATCATGAATGTGAGAAGGCTTCTGGTTGTAAGCATGGTTGTGGTATGTTGATGTTCAGATGAAAACTACAACTTGTAGCCCTTGATCTGCTAGGGGCCAGTTACCTTGATATTAACGGTGGTGTATTCATACTCCTTCTGAATAACCAATAAAGGGTCAAGGAAATTGACCAATATGTTGTCAAGTTTTATCTTATCCATCTTTGGGGCAAGCTACTTTTCGGCTAACTCCACTGATTTTGATCTCAATTTTTCCAACTGCTTCCTTCTCTCATATGATACCTGAGCCTTTTCCTTTCTCTTCCCTTCTAATTCTGTAATAGTGTCATAGTGATGCCAGCGAACTTCTTTGGAAGGCCTTCCTAGCACACAATACTAGGTTATGAGGGTATCATGTGTTTGTGGGTAATGCCATTATTACCATGTGTTTGTAGACTAATTAGTAAATTTTAATTAAATTTACTAGTTCATAATTAATCAATTGATACATGATTAAAGACCCCTAATTAATCAATTTATATCATTAATATATGATTAATCATAATTAATCAATTGATAGCATTAATACATGATTAAAGATCCCTAGCTTGGCCTATTTTTTTTAAATTCCAACAAATTAGCCTAATTACCTTACCCATGCGCCCTATTCCACCTATTCTAATTTTCCTAATCGACCTATTTAAATTTTTTTTCCCGCTCCACTTGTTCGACCTTTATGCCTTCTTTCCCATGATTCCATTCTTCCCTATGATGCTTGTTTTTTTCCAGATTCTTGAAGAAGCATGGACACTCTGAAACCCTAAAGCGGCCACAGTCCATTAACGGCTCGAAAGCCATAGTAGCTGGTGGAGATATTTCAATTTTTGCCGATGTTTAGAAATCTATGGGAGATCTGAAGAGAAATCGATCGTGGAAGAATGCTCTCTTATTATGGAAGAATCATATTGGTATTTCCCTTGTTTTACCCCATTCAAATTTGCTATTTTCTTCTACGCTATCTTGGTTATGAGATATATATGGTTGTAGGTCTGAAATATATTACATTTCTCATGGAAACATTGTACACAGCATGGTTCTCATGAACTCTGAGCATGGAAAAATACTCTTTTTAAAATATTTCTTTAGCATTTGTTTTGAGTGGCAGCAATAGAAAATACATGAACTTTTACAGTTATCAGAGGCTCTCTGTCTTCATCACTATGTAATGGGGTGGCTGACATTTTTGTCTCCCCTTTTGTATTCTGGCAACTCTTATTGGGATTTACTGGTAGATCATGATCTACACCTGTAAGCTCCATGGCTCTCTGGGCTTGCAGAATCCAATCTGTTTGAAGCAGAACGTACAACATGAGCATGACACGAGATGCCTGAGCTGCCAGTAGTCCGAGCCAGAGGCCCTCAAAATAAAAATTGAATACGAAACCCATGAGAATAGAAAATGGCATGCCAAAAAAGTAGAAGGAGCTGAGATTGAAGTTTGCACCGGTGTTAGGACGGGTTATTCCCCTGAGAACACCACAGCCTGTTGTTTGTGGGAAGATTCCAAGCTCACAAAGGCCTATGATGGGAAATGCCAAATATATTAGGGAAATGATTTCTTGGTCGTATGTAAACATTTTGGCCCACCTATGACGCATGGTGGTGGTGAAAGTCATGGCTAGGAATCCTAGTACAACAGCCATAGAAAGTGCTACAATCATGGACCTCCGTGCTTTTCTAGGCCTGTTGGCACCTAGCTCATTTCCTACTCTAGTCAAAACCCCAAAGCTCAATGACGAGGGGAATATGTACACTAGAGAGCTTTTCTGGATGAGAATTCCCATGGAGGCAACAGTTGCTTTAGGATTTAGAAGCAACCCACACAAAATAATCATGAACTCGTACCACCACCACTCCAGACAAACAGAAACACAACTCGGGATGGCCAAACTGAGTAATGACCTCCATCCTTTCAAACATTTTTTGGAAAGCCCCTCCCAAGATTTCTTGTACACCCCTGAGAACCACAAGTATAAGGCCAACCAAGAATTTTAGTGTAACTACCAAAAATCTATCCTATTTTTATCCAAGGATAAATATTTATATTATGAGTGTATAATTAAAGTTCATGAATAGACCTAAGCCCCTTAAAGTGACTGTCTCATCAAATTATACAAGTCAATATTTTGTCAAAATCTGAGGTGTTCCATAATCGTTCAAATAGAGAGAATTTTCTATGATAATATATGCTTTTAAAGGGTTCTATTGCAGGTAACTGAGTATGTTAATCTCAAACTGAAACTTCTTTTATTTTTCCATTGTGTGTTTGAAAATTATGTATGTTCGCATGCTGCTGACTCCTGAGTGCCTTTCAGAAGGAATATCTAATGGGAACACAAACTGTCAGAGTTTTAGTTAACAGTAAATACTAAATACACATTCTTATCTTGAAAATAAATTGGAAACACTAGTAAAAAGACGCTATATAGAGGCAGTAAGTTGGGAACTATGGATGCATATTACAAAAAGTTTTAGCCAGCTAAAGCCTGAAAATAATATATTCCTTAAAATTTTGGCTACGTAGGATGATTCTTTATATTTTGTTTCCAGTTATCTATTTAAAGAAATCTTGTTCTTGGAGGTAAGTAAATAAAATAGATGGATGATAAGGACTTACAATTGTTGAGGTTCCAACCAAAGCTGCATTTAAATTCTCCAATGTTAATCTTTTCTCTAGCATGAGTCCTGGTTTCTGCTACATTATATTATTATAATTGATGTTGTATGTAAAGGTCCTGATTGGAGTTCCTGGTCATTCCTTAGGTTCTTTATGTGATATTCCCCTTTGCTGAACCATCTGTAGTACTTCAGACTATTGTGGAAGCTTGCAGTTCTCTTGGAGCAATAATTAACAGTCCAGATAGAGAGAGAAGGTTGTTAAATTATAGTCAAGTTGGGAAGGCTCTAGACTATGCTGCTACCCTAGATGAAATAGTGAATTTAAGTGTTCCTACTCTATTTGGGTTTAGTGTTCCTAAGCTTGTTTACAAGTCCTCACGGCAGAAATGATTCTCAAAGCTAGCAGGCCTCTAGTCACTGAGTTAGTCACTCATAAAGAAATAGCTTTTACTGTGTATAACAAGGCTCTTCGGATCCCTCGCTTGACTCCTATTTATGACGCATCACAACAACCCACATTTTCACATAGAGCTCGACGAGGAGTTGTGCACCTGAGCTCAGTTTTTCAAGGACATTGGAATGATTGTGGTATTTCTCACACTACTGGGGGAACACCATCATTATCAAGAGACAATTTACTTGATACAGGATGATTACGGTCAAGTGCTTGGGATAATTCTTGGAAAACAAGGCATTGAGAGTCAACTACATGTAATTCAAGCAGGCCTGGAGAGTTTCCTTCCAAATATGATGCATGCTACCTATTTGAGCCACTATTTATTTTTGTAGAGCTTGGTTCCTTGGATAACATTGTTTCTAACCCTGTGACTAATGTTGCTACTCCGAATTCAGTGAGAACCATATCTGATGATGCAAGTGGGAGTACTCATCCTTAAAATTCAATTGGACTAGGAGATATTGGCTCAAGCACTGCTGCAGAAGGATTGGAATCTGACTGTTTAGGGCCTAGGAACCAGGAGGCACCGAGTCTCCATTGTTGTTATGGTTGGAATGAAGATTGGAAATGGCTTGTTTGTGTGTGGACATATGCTCGTGGATAACTACTAGATGTCCATATATTTCCACTTGGTGGGGTCAGTGGGCGGCAGGATAGTAAAGGCCTTGAAAGTCTTTTTATTCAGGTTTTGCAGCAAGGATGCCAATATTTATCAGTTACTCCTGATGTAGGTGGTTGCAGACCAAGGAATATCGTGATTGCACGTATTGGATGATTTTATGAACTTGAATTCCAAGGTGTGCCTGTTTTTATTTGACTGTCTTATGAATATATGCTGTCCTTAATAATTTTTTTTTTGTGTTGCCATCTTTTTAGAAGTTGACAAATATTAGTAGTCTTGGTAATACTGGTAAAAAACCTGACAAATGTTAGGGATGGAGGGTGCAGAATGGAAGAAAGAAATTTTTGCAGTAGGTGGGAATGAAGTTAAAAAATGGCCTGTACAACTGCGGCGATTTTCCCTTGATGTCACCTCAGCAAGTTGCGGTGGTAGTACACTTCAGCAGCAGGAAATCAATATGATCCAAGATAGGGCTTTGACTTCTCCCAATCCATCATCTTCTCCTTACAATTCAAATTCAAAGTCATCTAGTTTCATTAAAGGCAACCTTGGGCAAGTGAACACAAGAAAGCAGACAATGTCTGGAAATTTACAAGACATACCAAAGGGTGCTTTTCAGTGGGTCCAAAACATTAGTCTAGTCGGCTTCTGTATAGACCACTCTCTACAGCTAGTTTGTCCAGTCGAGATGAATTCATTAGGTATTCTTCCCTTTATATGTTTACTTTTGCTGTTAATTTCCAACATGTTCTTTTAAATGCTATGCTATATATACTTGGAGAATGTCATTCATGCTTTCCACAAATGTAAATCAAATGATTATGCCTCTTTTCGTATGTTTAATTGCAAACGAATTCTAACTCAAATCTCTGGTTTGTTTGTATAATTGAAGGATATGATGTATTAAATATATATCATGCCTATCGGGTGTGTTTGGACAAGTAAGCCTTTAGATTTCAGTTTGTCTCACTTTAAGTCAATTCCAAATTGTGACTCTTATGCCGTATATGGCAAGAAAATGAATTCTACTTTCCTGATTAGGATAATATTAATTGTTATGCTTTCTTGTATGTATTTGTATTAAATTTTAATATTCTATTCTCTATTTTCTTGGAAAATTGAAGTACACGTTTCTTTTAAATAATTTTCTCAGCTGCTGGATGTGTCTGTACATTATTTTTTACAAGTGGGTTTCTGATTGCCTGCAGGTGCAACTCAAGGTGCTTCTTTGGGACTATCAAACTATATGGAAGGTTTAAACTCAGTAAAGTCACTTGCATCAAAAACTGTTTCAAACTTGTTTGTTCGTTCACATGGTCTCTGTTTTATCCCTCCCGTACCCCTACAATTTCCTGCGTGCCTTACATCTGAGTCTCCACCACTAGCACACTTATTACATAGCAAAGGATTTGCGTCCCCTTTTGCTACTAGTTTTGTAGTATCCAAACCAACTCCCTCCATCAGGAGAGATTCCATGCAACGTATTTCCAAATATGAGTGGCCATCTACTCTTATGGTGAGCTTGGTAGATTATTATGGGGGAACATGTACTGTATCAATTGAACAACAAGGATCTGTTACATCTGAAACTATAGGGAAAGGTAAGCAAAACCGTTTACCTGTTGTAGAAGGAAAGGACTGTCAAGTTGAGGTTCTTCAGATTTTGGAGTTTGTAGCAGTAGAACTGCATGCACTTTCATGGTTATCAGTGAGTCCTGCATTCTTAGACCGACGTACTGCTCTACCATTTCACTATGATATGGTTTAGTGATTGCGAAGACTTCTGCATTATGCTGATAAGGATTTTGGGATGTCTGGAGTGTAGCCAAAACACCGTGTTTAATTATTGGATTTTTATCTATAGAGTATGCTTGTAGCATATGTTGTCGTCTTATGCTTATGATTTCTATACCCAAGTGGTGCTCAAATTGGCAATTGGCATTGCGGGGAAGATTTGAAAAATTCTCTTAGGTTTAGAAACAACAAAGATACAAAGAAAGCCTTGTCAAGCTCATGGTGACAACTCAAAGTGTTATAAAAGTGAATTTGTTCTGCATAATGTTGTGGTCTAATTTTTCCATCGGTTGGTTGTACCTAAATAGTAAATGCTGCCATTTGTTTGGTTCATAATCTTGGAGTTTTGGGTGCTGGAATTGAAACAATATGACATCAACCTTACAGTGCAAGATTGCAGTGGTGTTCTAGGGTACCACTCTTTCCATATAAACTCAAATATTTGTACCAATTTGTATCCTTTTATCGATCCTTTGGATATGCCTATTTGTAACTGTAAATGTGGCAAGAACCTTCTCAGGGGACTATTTATATAATCGAAAGTGAATACTACATAAATTCGTAACAGGTCCGCAGTGTTGTATAGTGGAATGTTTGAGCTTGTAGAGGAAATGCAAATGGGTTTATTAGCCATAATATTATTCCATAGAGGAATGTTCTAACTCAACATCACAATGACATGGAAAACTGTTTATTTATGACCTTGTCGGTAGTGCATTATTCTTTTGGTCTGCAAGGTTGCCTCCTACATGATTTCCACAATCTCTCTAATTAGAGAAATTTTCTTTTAAATCCTCTATCTAAGATTATAATGTGCATTTTATGGAAGGGACGTAACTTAAACATGGTTATCTGTACACGCCTTCTCTATAATTAATCCTTAAGATTATTTAAGAAATTTATATTTTTCATTTCAAGAGCATGTGGGGATGTTCCTGTCAATGTATAATAGGTATGAATGAGTAATTATCAAATATATCATAACCTAATACCAAATCATCTATTGGTTTATGTAAACCATATGTTTGTTACAGTTGCCAACACAGTAACAAAATTTGGTCGAATTGGCCCCCTACTGAAATTTGGCCTAACTTTTCTCAAATTTGGATTTATTGGTACAGAAACTCTGTCCATCCATATGATATAATTATATTCACTGAAAGTGTATTAATATTTTCATTAATACCATTGTAGATAGCAAAGGATTGCAGAGAGTCAATATTCAATGCAAAACACCGTGTTTAATTTTTAATTTTTTTATTTTTTATCAAAGCGTCGGAAGAGGGACACATCCAACGTTGGTATTGCAACACCTCTAGCATCAGAAGAGCGACTTCTACACAACTTCAGTATTGCGACACTTCAGCAAAGCGTCGATATTGCGACACTTCTGAAAAGCGTTGGTATTGCGACACTTATGCAGAGCATCGGTATTGCGACACTCCAGCAAAGCATCGGTATTGCAACGCTTCACAAGCGTCGATGTTGCAACACTTCACAAACGTCGGTATTGCGACACTTCACAAGCGTCAGTATTGCGACACTTCACAAGCATCGGTATTGTGACACTTTGCAAAACGTCGGAAAAAGTGTTGCTCTTTCGACACTTTATTGAAGTGTCAGAATTGCGACGTAATGGCTGACCACATTTTGTCCGGCCTCAAACTGTCGCTCTTGCAATGAATATGTGTCAGAATAGCGATGAAGTGGCCGTTGGAAATTGGGCCAAATTTACTAGTGCCAAATATCTCTAGTAGCTTCACGACATATTTTCCTTGAAAAAGGAAAATCTTGCTTGGCATTTGCTAGACCTCCAAGCCTATAAAATAGTGCATCAGTCCTAGGTATTTCATATCAAACTAAAAATATAGCTCCCTCTTACATTGATGAATGAGAGGGTGAGTACCTGTTAGGAAGAGATCATCCACATAGAGAACTAGAATGAGAGGCATTTCTATACAAACCTTAAAATAAAGGTTTGGATCAAAATTAATTCGAGTTAAGCATAGCTTCATCAAGTAGCTATCTATCCTATCATACCAAGCTCTAGGGGCTTGTTTCAACCCATAGAGGGCTTCCTTCAACTTGCATACATAGGTGTATATCTTGGACTTCAAACCCCAGAGGTTGCTCCACATAAACCTCTTCCTTTATTGAACCATGCAGTCTTCACATCCATCTGATGGAGACTCCATCCTTGTGTTGCAACAAGGGAAGTGATAGATTATATGGTGGTATAGAGGGTGACAGTTGAAAAATATATCATCGTAATATATACCTTCTTTTTGAGAGAAGCCTCGGGCAACAATCTTGCCTTATACTTTTCAACACTTCCATCAGCTCCATGCTTGATCTTGAAGATCCATTTCAAGGTGACAATATATTTTTCCTCTGGTCTAGCATCCTTCCAAACTTAATGCTTTATGACTTCTTCAAATGATCCAGGCTCAGATTGTACAATTGTACTCATGGCTGATAGGTACCCTTGGTACCTATTCGGTTTCTTGCTTTCATAAAATTTTCCTCTCGAGGAAAAATGTCTCTCGAAATCCTGGAGAGTGTCCCTAAGCCATGATGGTCTCATCTTATTAGAAGGAGGTGGATCAATAGGATCCATCGGTCCTTCAACATCAGGCATAGGTTCATCCTTCGGTTCTTCCCGCCTTCCAGCTTCTTCTTTGTCTTCCTTTGAGGTAGGAATATTTTTTACTTGCTTGAGGGGAGCATCTTCATTGAATGTGACATCATGGCATATATCCACTTCTCTTTGACTAGGCACATAGATTCTATATGCCTTCGAAGTTTCACTATAGCCCACAAGCATTCCCTTCTTTCCAGAAGCATCCAACTTGCTTCTCTTTTCTTTCGGAAAATGGAAGTAAACATGACTTCCAAAAACTCTAAAGTGGGAGACATCAAGCTTCTTGCTAGAGAAGACTTCTTTTGGGAGTTTTGGAGTCCAAAGCGGAATGTGAGATCTATTTTGAACATACACAACAATGTTCGCATATTCTCCCCATAAATATTTCAGAAGACCTTGGTTATATAGCATGGCACGGGAAACGTCCACAATGGTCCTGTTATTTTCTTTCAACAACACCATTTTTCTTAGGAGTATACATATTTGTTTTCTCCCTCTTAATGCCAGCTTCCCTACAAAAGTCATTGAATTCATTTGAATCATATTTGATCCAATTATCGGTCCTCAAAATTTTGATTTTCTTCTCAGTTTGATTTTCCACGAAGGCCTTGAAGGTACAAAACCATTTGAATGCTTCGTCCTTCTTCTTCAAGAAATATATCCAAGTCTTGCGGGAAAAGTCATCTATAAAATCCATGTAATAGGAACATCCTCCTAAGGATGTTACCGACATCATACCAGATAAATCAAAATTTATTAATTGCAAGATATTAGATGTCTTTGTGACACTTGAGGGGAATGGTTCCCTTGTATGATTCCCTTCGACACAAACCTAAAATATACCTTCATGGTCATCTTTAAACTCAGCCATCCCTGTTACCAACTTCCTTTCTTCGGGAATGGATTTGTAATGAAGGTGTGCAAACCTCCGGTGCCGTAACTCGGTTTGAAGAGTTGTATCACATGAAATAGCCCGCAAAGGACTTCCTCCAACCTGGTAGAGTGTATCAAATCTAAAACCAATAGCAAGAGCTTATTTGAAGTTCTTTTTCCAGATGCGTACCTTTCCATCAACGAATGCCACCTTGAATGCTTTGTCTTCCATTTCCGAAATAGACACAAGGTTTTCCTTCAAATAAGGTACATAAAACACATCTTGCAAGTGGAGGTCTTAAACTTGAGATAGATGAAGGGTCACAGTCCCTATCCCTTTCATAGGATATGTGGCATTATCTCCAAGGATAATTTCTAAATTAGTATCCTTCTCAATCAAATCAGAGAGGGCTTATTTATAACTAGTGAAGTGCCTTGAAGCACCACTATCAATCAACCAGACATCCAGGGTGTCAGGAGGAGATGCAGCAGAGAGGGCAGATAAAAGAATATTCATTTATCTTATTATCAAAAAAATTAGACTCATCGCACTTGGAATTTCCTTACCTCTTGAAAGGTTTCCCATTTCCACTACGATCAGAGGGAGCCTTCCTTTTTTCTTTGAACCTTTTGTTCCTTTGATTGCAATTCCCCCTGAAGTTGTTGTTGTCATCATCCCTAGGAGAGTCCCTTTTATTGGGGCACTCATTTGCATAGTGACCAGACTTGTTACAAGTGTAACATCTTCCCTTCCTTCCTTTGGGCCCCGCTCTACCATGGTTTTGATTTCTTGGGCCACCATGGTTCTTCTTCTTTGCATGAGCAACGAAGGTAGTAGCGTCACCTCTATTTCCATTAGAGGGATGATCTCTCTCCATCATTCTTATCTCCTCTTGAGTGCATCCAGTCAAAAATTCATAAAAAATAGGAATCATATTATTATTAATAATCGTAGTATTAAATACATACCAGTCTTAGGGATGTCCTCCAAGAGCAATGAGGACAAGCTCTCGATCAACTAATTCTTCTCCTATAGCAGGGAGATCATTCCTGATTTTTGTGAGCCTCATAAAATATGATGGAGGCTCACACTACAAGGAAAATACCCTCTAGTGGATGTTTTTGAGGAACCCCTTATAAAAATACCCCATACATCCGTTTCTAGTGGAGGTTACTAGAGGAGGTTGGAAGGTGGAGGGTTTTGCGGATGTTTTCCGCTCGGTGCGCTTATCATCCAACACCGCACTATTGTGCTTGACAAGAGAAAGCACTGGTGCACACAAGACAATTGCACACCGAACACTGTGTGCTCCGTACACACCTGCTCGGTGTGTCGTATTAATGTAGAGCACCGGTGCTTCACAACTCTTCTGCGCCAGTGCATTTAAATCACCGCGCCAAAACAGAAACTGCCCAGTGCGGTATTAAGAAACCACACCAGTGCATCATAAAACATTGCGCAAAAACCGAAACTACCTGGTGTGATATTAAGAAACTGCACCGGTGTGCCTATAAAACCCCGCACACCGGAACAGGGTTAAATAAAAAAAAAATTACGACCAAAAAACCACATTTTTCACTTTTCTCAGGGCTCCAGAGCTTTCAAGCACCGATGCAATTTATCCTTGTCTGAGCCGCCCTAACATTAGTGCTTCCATTGCACCCATTGCACGCACTGCTACTATGCATTTCCCACCAATCTCCAGCTTGCATTTTGCAAAACAGTGGGAAAATTTTATTTTGCAAATTCTATAGCCAATATGCCTCCTCGATGACGAAATGTACAGGTATTTTTCTTGTTTTTCCATAATTAAGGTTTTTAGCGGATTAGAATTTCAAATAACCTTAAAATTGACCATTTAGAATTATATATATATATATATATATATATATATATATATATATATATATATATTTTGTCGCACGATGCGCACGAGTCATTCAGCTCGCACCGGTAAGCGGTGTTGCCTATAAAATTTACAGGCCGCACCGCAACCGGTGCTAATGGTATCTGCACCATTTCCGGGGCGGTACTGAAAGGTGCACCACATTATTTTAAAATTTTACAGGCACCATTGACCATGTGGAATAGCAGTAATGTGGTGCATTGATAGAAATATCTGCCCCGATGTCTATCAGCGCACCACATTCGGCATTCTGATAGGGTCAACAGTGCGGCCTAGTAAAAGACCGCACCATTAACTATGTAATTAGTCAAGAAGTCGATGTGCTGACACAACTATATGCGCTAGGGCGTATATTTTAGTCAGCGCACTACTCTTCTGACACCATACATAGTCAACGATGCTTTAAAAATTTTCAGGTGCAAAACATGTGGTGCGTTGAATGTCATCTCGGGCACCGCCCCCAGTGCGTGACAAACAAACAATGCACCAGAGCTGGTGCATGACTGTTTTTTGTGGCGCACCGATTGGTCTGTTTTTTTTTTTTTACAAATTTATATATATATGTATATTCTAAATACATGTCTCATTTAATAATTTTTTTTTATTTAATATGTCAATGATTCAGAGAGAAGAGGGGGAACAACAGAAACAACAAGCAGAGCAGTATGACATGGTTCGCCTGTGGGAGGCACGAGAGGAGAGAGATGCGTACCCTCGCCCTATTACAGTAGCTACCCAGGGGCTCCTAAGGAAGGTAGGCCTCCTCAAGTTCTATGAGGAGGCTACTTCCCTAAAGGCCCATGGTGTGTTTTTGAAACATCTTATCAGTATTGTCTCCTGCAGATTTTCAGGTCGCTGGACGTCAGTTACGTATTGGTGCATTTGGTAGTGAGGAGGTGTAGTGCCTCTCACTTCTCATTTCGACCATTTCACACAACACCAGTGACAGGAAACACATTAGTTGCTCGCTTATATATCATGTTGATTCTTTAGTACATGAGCCACGACTTGTCAGGTGGTTTGATATTTTTTTGCGACAGTTCTGTATAGCCTTAGATAGATGTCGTACTCATGCACAAGGGAGGGTCAACTTCCCTTTTGCGTCAAAGATTTTTTGTTTATTTTTTGCGAGGTTTCCAGAGATGAGGCCTACTTTTGTTCGGCAACCTCGTAGGCCGATGTTCGAGGCAAAGATGCACATGTGGGGGAAGATGATGCCCAAGAGGGGAAAGACTATGTTTCCAGCCAAGATATCACATGATGCGCTAGAGTTGCTAGCCAATGTTGACGAGATGCATCCCTTCATTATGGTCCCCTAAAATTATGCTGGATTGGATTAGCGAGGGTATGCCAACATCCTCTTCACAGATGATGAGCCACCAGATGATAGAGGTAATATTATTGTTTTATTTAAATTTATTCTAACATGTTCTTTAACTTGTTTTTATTAAATTGTGTAATGAAATTGTCTAATTATTGTTGTGTACTTGTAGATATTTTGCAAACATTGGCTCTTTTGATGGCGAGGACATGCCGACACCACCACATGATCTAGGTTTGGATCTTGATGAAGATCAGGGCATGCCAGATGCCGAGGATCATCAGGAGGCTGTTGTAGAGAGGCATGCAACATCCATCAATACTCATGATCATAAGCAAGCTGGACCATCGACTATCGAGGCTGCACCATTGACTGAGCAAGCCTGAACTAGTACTGCTATTAATGTTGTACCACCAGCTAATCCATGAAATTTATATTATAGTTGTATATTTTTAACATTATATATATATATATATATATATATATATATATATATATATATATATATGGTCCATATATTTTATGTTCATGTTGTAGTTGTACTTAATTTACATATTGGTGATCATCATGATGTGTATATTGTTTGGTCATGTTAGCTAATATGTTCATTTAATGTGCAGCTTGTAGATAGATGTGTATGTGATAGCATGAGTTATTTGACATGAGATGTATATTTGATATGTGTATTGTGATGATGTTATACAATGCTAATTGTGTTTTGTTAGATGATCATGATCACGATGATGTTAGCAAATTTGAATGTGTTTTTTAGTCGAATATGATGCTTGTATGATGGTTATCATGATCGTGATGTTTATTAATTAATTTAATATTAAATGACCACGATATTTATTAAAAATTATGTCGTGATTGTAATTGAACTTTAAATTTTAATTGTATTAGTATTTGTAAAATTGTATTTGTATTTGTAATTGTAATTTTAACTGTAATTGTATGTACAATATTTAATGTCAAATTTTAATTGTAATTGTAATATTTAATTTATTGTGAAATGATTGTAATTGTAATTTTAATTGTAATTGTATATATGACAAATTGTAAAATTGTAATTGTATGTAAAATTCTAAAATTGTAATTATATTTGTAATTGTAATTTTGATTGTAATTGTATGTAAAATATTTGTAAAATTTTAATTGTATTACTATGAAATGATTGTAATTGTAAAAATATTTTTATTTAACATTAAAATGTAATTGTAATTCTAATCGTAATTGTATGTGAAATTGTAAAATTGTAATTGTAATTGTAAGTAAAATATTTGTAAAATTTTAATTGTATTAATGTGAAATGATTTTATTAAAATATTTAAATTTGTAAATTTGTAAATAATTGTAAAATAATAAATATAGAATAATATGAATTTTTGTAACATAATAAAGTTTAGAAAATAATGCAAATAAATTCATGCACTTTAGAATCATCATTATTTTATTACGATCTTACATAGAAAAAAAAATAACTTTATATAGTACACCATTTCTAGTGGAGATTCCTGGTTTTTCGTCCGGTGTGCTTATCATCATAACACATAACGATGCATCTTAATACTAAGACACACCGGTGATTTACAACTCTTCCACACCAGTGCATCATAAAACACTGCACCAAAACATAAACCTAGATCTTACGAAACCACAACGATACACCTATAAAACCCCGCGCACTGGAATTTCTGTAAAGTGCAGTATTGGAGCAGCAGAGGGTTCGAATCACGGGCAAGGATTTTTCTGAGGAGATGAGGGTTTGAAAAGACGAGAGTTAAAATTTCGGCTGAGAATTTTATAGCAGAGAAAATGAGTGATTCAAATAGAAAGACAGACAAAGATGCTTACAGGGATGCAAACGACTATGGAGCTCGACAGAGTACAAAAGGAGAAAAGGAGTACAGGTTGAGATCATCAGAGATAATTTGGTTCATGAGGCCGGAGATAGGGTTAAGAGGTCCCATGATGGAGAAAGGGAGAGCAGAGTTGATGGCAGAGAAATACTTGTCGACGCTCTGGCGACTAGCAAGGTGAAATGGTCCTTTGAAAGCAAGGAGTCCTATTCGCTAAGGGATGTCAAAGAGATATCAATTGAGTCTCTTGAATGGGATAAGAGATCACATGAAGGTGATGATTCTCATTCTTACAAGGATTGCAGGGAAATATTGGACAATAGAGAAAGATTAATCGAGGCAGTTGATAAAGCCAAGAGGCACCATAAAGGGAAGGATTCGCATTCCCTTAAGGACAACAGAGAAAGATCAATTGAAGTTTTTGATCGGGCTATTAGGTCCCATGAAGGGAAAGATTCTCCAGAATGCGTTTAAAAGCAGCTGGGAGTATTTTGCGAGCTTCGGTTGGCTTACATAAACTTTTACCGGCAAAGCTGACGTCGCATAAAATCACATCTTCGACTTTCAATTGAACCTGAATGACATCTCTAACTTGTCTGAGATGTGGTCCTGTGGATGAAACCAGTAAAAATTCTGCTTGTATTATAAATGGAAATCCAGTGACCATTTATGTGGGAAGAAAAGCATAGATACCTACAGCTACCATATTTCCACCTGCAAATTGGTTTCCCATTGGAAAAGCTAATGTCATAGCCCATTTTGCAATGTCTTTCCTCTGCTCAACCCTATACTGATTTTATACGGGAAACCATTTCTTCCACATGTAATAACTGCATCGTCTAGTCGAAAATTGATCTTCTTTTGCTAACAAATGTAGAATGAAGGACTTGTTGTCATTGATCCTAGAAAATTCAAGGTCGGTTTCTCGTAAAATAGAGATTGTATAAATTTTGTTAAGATCAATAGAAAGCACAAAGGAGAAAAGAGGAAATTGGATGCCAAGATGGAGGAGGAACTTACAAATGAGCAAGCAGATCATGGGGCACCTTTTCTTGTTGCAGGTTATGGAAAGGTTCAAGTTTCTTTTTCTGAAATAAGAAGAGGTGTAGTTTTGAAAAGAAATGGCCCAAATATTTTCACAGCAAAATGTACATTTCCAACATGTCTAAAAAGTAAAATATCTCCAACTTCAATAAACTGCTCATAAACAAAACTTTCCCAACCATTTGTGAAAACTGCCCACGTCTTAGCATAGCACAGGTTCACATGCCACAATTGCCCACTTGGGCCCTGTAGTATTGCAACACACCCCACATTGCATTCTCTCCACATAATCAGTGGGGACCTCCTGCAATAAAAAAAATGCATTGGAAGAATAGTTATTTACATAGAGAATTTATCCAATTCTAATTCTAATTATAATTCTCAAGAATAAACACAATTCTAATTCTCAATTTCTATGGTTGGAGTTCACTAAATTTGGTGTACACACCTAAAAGTAATTTCGGTGCCTTAACCGCAAATCGGTACTACTGTACATATAACCGCACCGGTGCGTTTTAGTTACCGTGCACCGGTGCCAGTGTTACAAATGGACACACCAGTGCGATGCTATTAAGTGACGCACCGGTGACGAATAAAAAAGCGACAAATTAAAAAAAGGGCAACAAAATATTTTCGAAAATCTAATTTCATAAAATAATTATTTAAATACTAAACACTTTTCATTATTTCACTCTTTTTGCTAAAATTTTCAGCCAGAGATTTGTAGGAGACATACCTGGAGCAAGAGAGCACGAGAGTTCTATGGAGTAGTGAAATACGTTTGAACAGAAGTATTCATACAATCAGAAACCAAACCTTTGGTGATTTAAACCCTGTATCATAGAATTTCAAACCATATTGTGATTAAATTTGATTATTATTTTTTACTTTTTATGCAGTTTTTTTACTTTTTCTACAGATTTATCCATTTTTACCCTAAACCCTGCATTTTTTTTGTTTCGGCCCTTTCTTCTCCTTGTTTCTGTGATTTCAGAATTAGGGCTTTTCATTTTAGATTGAAATCCAACCCATGGGACAACTTGTATTGTCGAATCCCAATAATTTCGGCCCTTGCATGAATTTTTGGAAAAAATGGATTTTTTTTATTATCATTGCACCTTGCATAACCTAGCACACTGGTGCACTGTATTATACAGGGCACTGCGCAAGTATTGTGTAATAAAAAATTTAAAAACATTTTTTTTAATCAGTGGACCATATCTAAAATAGGGCACCAATGTGCTATGTTACGAGGATAGCACCGTACGGTTTATTATACTATTTTTTGCGGTCGCCGATGCGTACATCATGAACGACGCACCGATTTTTTTGAGATTTATTTTTTACCTGAAAAGTTGAAAATTGATTTATAAATATATTAATGAATGATATGGTACATGTTTTAGATTGATAAAGAAATGATTGACAAGAGATCAAGTAACAAAAATACTTATAACACATCAAGAAAAGAAAAAAAGGCAAGTTCTTTGTAAATTTTTTATAAAAAATATTATTTTTGAACTATATGTAGGTTTAACTAATATGTATTGTTTACTGTGTATCATGCAGATCCACAAAATGACGAAGCTCGATAATATTATTTCTGATATAGGACCAGAAGAGCGTAAAATCTTGATGGAAAAATTGCGAAAGGATGATTCAAGTGAATGAAAAAATACTATCGATCCAATATGAGTTTCTTTTTTTTAATTTTCATTAATAATATACTTAAAATTATTAGATAACATGTGTCAAAATGTCTATTAATTCACATCTGTTTAATGTTCTACAAGGACCAACAACTCATAAAAGGAATGTTGTTATAAGAAAAGAAAAAAAATAGAACATGCAAATGAAAATGAATTTTTCCTAAGCTCATCTGGAGTGGTGTTGGAGGTTAACGAAAGGGGGAAAAACTTTTACAAAAGTTTGAGGGATCTAGTGGAAGGAATGTATAGACGTTCTTTCCACTTACAATACAGAAACCAATCCAATTATTCCAAGAACCAAATTTTATCTAAGCTACAAGAAGAGTTTCCAGAGAATTGGCCAATGATACATGTCAGACTTTTAATAGCAAAAACGTACAAAAAAAGAAGAAGGAATGAAAAAGTAATATTCCTTTACATGTTTGTCTAGAATCATTTATAAATATTACTTTTTTTATATTTACTTTTCATATATCAATATAAAAATTAAATAGTTTATTGTCATGTTACATTTTCAGGAAGATTATGAAAATATCAAAAGATGAATGAGCTGATATCAGAAATATGCCAGTAGGAATGTTCAAAAATGTGTACAAGGAGATGGTCAAAGAAATGGACAAAATTGCATCGCAGGAGGAGCCATCTCAACAACAACGTGCTTCAAATGTAATATGTAATCATTGAATTTTTTATCATTAGGTACAATAAATAAAAAAATTAGCATTAAATATTAATTTTCAAGAACTTTCTTGCAGAAAAGAAAAGAAAATGGAACCCATTCAGCACATAAAACAAGATGACAAGGAAGAAAAGGGTTGATATCTAAGTTTTTGAGTAATTGTTACTTCCTTATAAAAACTTAACTAGATTTCTTTTTTGTATTTTTTAAGTTGTATTAAAAAAATCATCATTGAATGTCTTCAGACATGTGCTAACATACAAAGAAGAACCATCAGACGAATTGATTGAAATTGGGTTAAATATGGGTTGTGAGTATATGTTGGCATATCATAAATTAATTGTGGAATTTGTAAGCATCTATCGATCTTGTTTTACTTAGCTCCGTCTATAATTAATAGAACAAAAAAATATTTTATATTAAATATATGATTCGTTATGGGGTGTAAAAATTGCAGGAATCAAAGTATGCAACTACGCCAACAGATGAAATTTTGAAAGATGGCATGTTACATGGTTTTGAAAGAAAGTGTATAGTTTATGAGTCAATTGTTGTTATGGTACGTCATTTTTCTTTTCGATTTAGATTGATGTATATTATTTAATATTTCAATTTTCATTATTATCACGAATGTATATACACTCAGTTCAGTTTATTTTTATGTTTGTAGATGGAAGGTGAAGAAGAAGAAAACAATCAACACCGTGAACAAAACATTCCTGAAAATAACCCAATTCATGGAAGTAGCTCTAGCAGTGACAACAATTCAAGCGAAGAATGGTGATCACTATGCTTGGATATCAAAGCAAGGCATTGTATTTTTTGAAATAATTGTCTGTGAAATCAGACATTTTGTTTAATGTAATGGACATAGTGTCCCAATTGAAAGACAAAGGGATACCAATAATTGTCCCTTTTTTTATGACAAAGACTGTCCTATATATATATATATAGAAGAAAATATGTTTTAATTTATTCTATTGCATTCTCCATTAATGTCGCTATTATGTTCTCCATTGTCGTTCTCAAAGGCACTAATAAAAATTTAATTCATATGAACATTGTTATAAGACATATATGTGTCGACTTTTGATGAATAATGAATTTAAAAAAACCACAATAATTATGATATGATATAACAAAGTAATCCAAACATCACATTCAAATGCATTAATAAAAATTTAATTAATATGAATATTGTTATAAGATGTGTCAACTTTTGTTGAATAACGAATTTCGAAAAATCACAATAATTTCACTGTCACAGGTTGATGTTTCTAAAAAATACAAAATAAACACTGGTGTGTGTCAGTTATTGTACACCAGTGCTTTTGTATGCTGCAGTGCACCGGTGCATTTCTACAACTTATGGGCACCGCACAAATACCAAAACTATTGGGAAAAATACTGAGAGGGGGGGGGGGGGGGGGGGGGTGAATCAGTATTTAGAGCTGACTAAAAACTTTTTACTTTTTCTTTCTCTTAAACCCATACGCTACTTTACTGAACCCAACTCACGTATACACGCAGATATCCTTAAGAAAACTTGCGTATGTCCATATATCTTATTATGCATTTAATTATTTACTTAGATAATTGCATCATTCATTCATCAGATGTTTAGTAAGCAGTAAGCATGTGCAATAATAACATAATAAACCATCACACATAAGAAACACACATCAACACCAGTATTTAAGGTGGAAACCCAATTCGGGAGAAAACCACCGCTGCTGTTGTCTCTGTCTTCAATATTTATTATAAAGAAAACTTCTTACAATTTTGTACTGGTGCAGACTCATACCAGTACGCAGGCACCCACCTGCAGAAGGCTACAACCTTCTCTCATTCTCTAGCCACTACTGGAAGGGAACTCCAACCTCCTCACTGAAGGCTTTGACCCTCAGCACCACCATGGACCACGTTTCATCAATTTTCAAACTGGACCCACTCCATACATCAAACTGAAACTTATAAATCCATCAATTCATTCATTAAATCATCAACCAATCAACCAACAACTTGATCTTAAATAAACATAATCAACAGCATATTCAACATTCAACCAACCCGGATCTATATGAATACATCATTGACAGATAGCAGTAAAACAATAAAACAGATCAGACATTTCATTCCACATACTTCTGCAAAACCCTAGATTCCATACGCGCTTTTACTTCACTGAACCTGTGTATATAAGCGCTTTCACAGAGACAAACTTGCGTATACGCGCTTTTGCTGAACCGAACCTGTGTATATATGCACTTTTGCTGAGATGAACATGCGTATAGATATGTAAATTTTCAAAACTATGCATCTCTTCAGAACAGATAACTCAGATTTCACCCTCTACTTCAGCAAAGATTCACCAGATCATGGATCTAAACATTCCATAAACAGATCTAGAAAATACATAGTCATTTCAGATCTAGAGATACATTTTCATCATTTTCTTCATTGGCACATTATTAATTCAGATCAATCAATAAAATGTTACCCATTCCATGCAGAAATACTTCAGAGTGAAGTATTCGTTAAAACCCAGACTTCAGAATAGATATGTAGATACAAACTCAACCCTGAACAGACATTGATTCAAATAGCATACACTACTTTTCTTTACTGAAGCTGCGTACATACGCGCTTCCCAACACAGCAACCCGCGTATACTTCTGTGTATTTTATTCTTCAAAAAACCTAACTGCCATACGCGCTTTTCATGTAGCGAACCCGCGTATATACGCGCTTTTGTTGAAACCAACTAGTGTATAGATCTGAAAAAGATAAACTTTGCAGAACAGACCAGACCTATAAAATTACCCAGATTTCTTCAATTTCTTCATCAGACTTGCGCCAGGTCTTCATCATTTCTTTTGCAGATCATCCTAGAGATTCATCATTTCTAGATATAGAGATCTTGAACCTTCATCATATCCATAGGTGCATCATAGATTTAGATCTATTAGAGTTCAACCATGCAGATATCTCTTAAAGAGATTTATTTATTAACAACCCTTACACATGCACACCCTTGCACTATGATCTTCTTCTCCTTATATAGATTTAGCCTTTGTCAATACCATGAGTCAAAACCACTCAACTGCTGATGGTATTCCTGGATGGGATCAAATAGATAATCCAGCGCTCAATATAGTGGGCCAATACCATGGTAATGTCCCCTGGTTTTATAAATTCAGAGCGCAAATAGGCATACGCTACTTGGTACGTACTTTTCTGCGTACATACGCTACTTTACCTTTACAAACCCGCGTATGCTTTGTGACATATCTTATTCATCATTACTCTGGCACTTACTGGAATTTCTTTCTTTTTTACTTCTGAACTGCTCTGTAGATACATCAGATTTACATTATTAAGAAATAGGTTGCTATCCAAAGTCAACTCATCAAGGACAACTTCATCAAGTTAGTTAACATCAAGGACAACACATTGCATCATATTGCCAACAAATCTCCCCCTTTGGACTTGATGGCAACCATGATGGTGTTTGATCACCATAAAAGATAGATACATTGATTATAACCATTATTCAAACACCATGATACTCTCCCCCTTTGACATCAAGGGCAAAGGGCGGATCAAAACCAAACAAGGTTTTTCTTCTCTTGTAGAAAGAAGAGCTCTGTAGATCTGATGTGCACTGAAGTTACCATGCTTGCTCCCCCTAAGTTCATGCTGAATATTCAAACATATTTTTCAATGAAGTACATGACTCTATGACCTTTCCTATCACCAAGGACTCATACTTACATATGTGACACAAGTACCCAACCAAGTGGGTTTACACATTTTGACTCAATTACCCAACCAAGTGGGTTTACAAATTTGAAGAAGTCTTTAAATGACTGAATATAACAATTTACATCATAGGTATAAAATTTTAATCAAAATATAGAAATAAATTATACAATCAAGACCAAAGAATCTCAAGCATGAGATTAGACCACAACAAATAATTAGAATGCCAACAATGCATCCTTTCCATATGACCAAAGCTCCCCCTTAGCTTGTGCATCCTGAACACTTTCAACAGCAAATCATCAAGGCATCTTCATCAGAAGCATTAGAGAATGAAACAGAAATATGAGAGCTGGAACATCACCAGAGATACCCAACAGCACGGCAGTTGTGCTGAAGATTGCTGACCCAAAAAAAAATTGTCAGAAAATACCCATACGCGGTTTTTTGTGTATAAACTCGCGTATATACGTGATTGTCCTTCAGGAAATCCGCGTATCCAATTTAATATTCTATATTTAAGTAGATCTGATCTTCTGCATGGCAGAGACTACTCCCAGCTTCTGTCTGAGATATTAGAACGCTTCCCTGGGTAAAGGTTTGGTAAATATATCAGTAACTTGTTCTTTGGAGGGAACATACTCCAACTTCACCTTTTGTTCAAGCACTTGTTCACGTAAGAAGTGATACTTGATGGGAATGTGCTTGGTCTTGGAATGCATAATAGGATTCTTTGAGATACTGATGGCACTTTTATTATCACACATAATGGAGATAGGAGGTGAACATTTGATTTGAATGTCTTGTAAGGTTTGCATCATCCAAAGAAGTTGAGTGCAACATGATGCTGCAGCGACATATTCTGCTTCTGCTGTAGATAAGGCAATAGAGCTTTGCTTCTTGCTGAACCAAGATACCAACCAGGGCCCCATATAGAATGCACCACCACTAGTGCTTTTCCGATCATCAACGTTTCCACCCAATTTGCACGTTGTAAGCATGAAGAGTGAGATCAACATTCTTGGATACCATAGTCCAAAGTCTTGTTACTTTCCTTGCATATTTTCTGAATATTCCTTTGGATGTACCGATTGTGACTTGATTAGCTTGGAATCGTCCCACAATCCCAACTGCATGCATAATGTTTGGTCTAGTCCCAGTGAGATAAAGTAGACTTCCTATCATAGATCTGTATTTTGGTTGATTCACCATGGGAGAATCATCATGAGAACTAAGATTAAATCCGGTTATCATTGGTGTACTTATAGGTTTGCACTCTTCCATGCCATACTTCTTCATAATTTGCTTAAGATATTTTGCTTGTGATAAGAATATGCCATATGTTGCTTGTTGCACTTGCAAGCCAAGAAAGAATGTTAGTTCCCCAAGTAAAGAAATTTCAAATTCTTGTTGCATAACAGAAGCAAATTTATGACTCATAGACTCTTCATTACTTCCAAAAATGATATCATCAACATATACAACCACAATCAATAGTTTATCATTTTCAGTTTTTGTGTATAAGTTGCTATCAACAGACCCTTTTGAAAATCCTTGTTGATGAAGATATTTGTCAAGACGATAGTACCATGCCCTTGGAGCTTGTTTGAGACCATATAGAGCCTTTTTAAGTCTACAAACAAGTTTTTCATCATTTCCAAAAATGAATCCTTCTAGTTGTTCTATATAAACTTCTTCTTCTAGATCACCATTGAGAAAAGCAGATTTAACATCCATTTGATAAACTTTGATTTGTTGGAAGCTTGAAAAAGCAAGAAACATTCTTATGGCTTCAAGTCTGGCTATAGGAGAAAAAGTTTCTTCAAAGTCTACACCTTCTTGTTGAGCATACCCCTTGCAAACAAGTCTAGCTTTATTTCTTATAACATCCCCATTCTCATTTAACTTGTTTTTGAATATCCATTTAGTTCCAATGACATTTTTGTCATGAGGTCTTGGTACTAATTCCCAAGTGTGATTATTTTCAATTTGATCAAGCTCTTAATTCATGGCTTGAATCCAACATTCATCTTTGCTAGCTTGATTTACATTGTGTGGTTCAATAGTGGATAGAAATTCCAGATAGCTAGAAGATCCCACAAGAGTCCTTCTTGTTTGTACACCTGATTCCTTTTCTCCCAAAATTTGAGATTCTAGATGATTCTTTTGAACATATCTGGATGGAGCTTTTTCAGATAAATCATCTTTGGGTTCTTCATTGGGTTCACTGTCTATATCATTTCTATTTGATGTAGAAGGATATATGTCACCATCGTCTTCATCTGTTGTTTGTTTTTCTTATTTTGGAGCTGCAGGAGACTCATCAATAACAACATCAATATATTCAACAATCTTCCGAAGTCTTTTATTGTACATTTATATGCTCTACTCCTAGAGGAGTAACCAAGAAGTATTCCTTCATCTTCTCTGGGTTCAAACTTGCCAAGTTTTTCATCATTATTTTTGATAAAGCATTTTCTTCCAAAAACTCTAAAATGCTTCACAGTGGGAGGATTACCATACCATATTTCATATGGAGTTTTATCACTATTTACACGAACATGTGCCTTGTTAAGAATATTTACCGCTGTATGTGCTGCTTCTCCCCAAAATGTGTCAGGTGTTCCGGAATCATCAAGCATAGCTCTAGCCATTTGTTGAATTGTTCTATTCATTCTTTCTACTACGCCATTTTGTTGTGGAGTGCCAGCTACAGAAAACTGTCTTTTTATGCCATGTTGTTCACAAAATTCAAGGAATTCATCTGATGTATATTCTCCTCCTCGATCAAATCTAAGACACTTGATTTTTAGATCTAATTCATTCTCAGCTAGTGCTTTGAAGATCTGAAATTTCTCAAATGCTTCATCTTTGTGTTTAATCAACCCAATCCAACACATTCTAGAGAAATCATCAATAAATAAGATATAGTATTGTTCACCACGTGGTGACTTTTTCCTCATAGGTCCACATATGTCAATATGAATGAGTTCAAGAGGCTTACTTGATGATCCTTCCTTGGCATTAAATTGCACTCTGGTTTGCTTACCGAATTGGCAAGATTTGCATATGATACTTTCAGGTAGAGTAATATTGGGAAGATCACGAACAACTTTAAGTCTGCTTGATTTGTTGATTTGAGAGAAGCTCAGATGCCCCAACCTTCTATGCCATAGCTAACATAGATAAGATTTACCTGCTAAAGGTTGTCTTTGCAGCTTCTTCACATGAAGAAGGTGTTGTTGGAGTTCTTTTTCCTTTTATAATTCTTTTACCTATACTGGCATCATGTATTCACATTTTGAATCACACAACTTCAGCTCCTCTTTGATCACACATTTGACTTATACATTTAATATGTTATGCTTTAACATGTTCATGATATTGGTTAATATATTATTAGCTTTCACCTTTATTTCAGAAAATAAGACCTCTTTTCCCTGAATATTTATATATCGCCTTCCAAATGTAAATATCTTCTTTTTCTAGAGCAACTATATGCAAGGAAGTCATAAGCTTATTAATTATGTGTTTTGAGCATCCACTATCAATGTACCATTGGTTTTCTTCACCTTCTACAAATAAATCTATGCCACAATTTTCAACCTATAATTCCTTCTTTTTCCACACTTTGGAGCTTGAAGGAAAATGCTCTTTTGGCTGAACTTTGCTCCTGCATTCAGATTCTTCATGGCCAAAGTTATTCCAATAAGCACATTCAACTTCATTTTGAAGAGGAGAAAAGTTGTTATAGGTATTCTTCTTTGTTCCAATATCAATCCTTTTCTTTCTTGCTTCTCTTGTCATGATGGTTTTATATGCAACACATTGAACAAATTTATGACCAAAATTGTGACATGGGAAACATTGTCCATTGAAGAAGAAATTTCTGCGATCATGAAATATTATACTTGAATTTACCTATTGATTGGTGTTTCTTTGAAAGGTACTCCTGTTAGTGTTCTTTGAATTGAGATGGTCATGCTTTACCTGTAAAGATTCTTTATTCCCTTGCTGAGTGGCAGAATGTTGTGTACTGGCTGTAGCTGCTTTTAGATAATTTATGTCAAGTCTAAAACAGTCTATTAGTATCTGGGACTCGCTATAAGAGTATGAACTAAATTTGATAATCTCATCTAAGGTTTCAGATCCTTTAGCAAATCTAAGATTCAAAGTCTTTACTTTCTCAATTTCTTTTCTTAGACTTACTATTTCACATTATAATTTCTCATTATGTTTCTCCTTTTCTTGAAGCTGGTTTTTCAAAGTTTCTATGGATATTTTACTTTCTTCTAAGCATATTTTGAGTTGATTGATTTCATCAAGAAAATCATTTTCCTCTAAAGCATCCATAAAAGTATCCTTTTCTTCTCTAGACTCTTTTTCAAATGCCATGAGAAGTCTAAGATCTTGTTCACATTCTTCCTCACTGTCTGATAACCCATCACTGTCTTCATGAGTATAGTAACTTTTTCTAGTGCTAAACCAATTCTTATTCCTTCTTTCTACTTCCTTCCCTTTTTCATGTGTTTCTTTATGATGACACTTAGCAGCATAATGACCAACTCTTCCACAAGAAAAACATTTGAAAGGAAGCTTACCTTTGAACCATCCTGTGCCAAGTTGGTGTTTCTTTACAAAATTTACCTCATCTTCTTCTGAGATATACCCTGATCCTTTTGTCTCTTGTACTTCTTTCCCTTTTGTAGAAGCTCTAAAGATGACTTCTTTGACTTCAGTTGGTCCTCCTATTCTCATTTCACATGCAGTTAGTATGCCATGAAGTTGCACCACAGTAAGATTTTGAAGATCCTGCTTTTCTTCAAGAGCAGAAATTTTTGACTCAAATTTTGCCGTTAGTGATCTTAAAACTTTCTCAACCAAAGTAGATTCGGTTATTGTTTCTCCTAGATTTCTCATACGATTTACAATATCATCAAGATGTAAAAATAAATTGGCAATGCTCTCCTCATTATGCATTTTTAGATTCTCATATTAAATTCTGAGAGTTTGGAGTTTAGCACTTTTTACCTTTGCATCACCTTCATAGCTTTGAATGATTTTGTCCCATATTGTCTTTGCAGTATCCAGCTACATGACTTTGACAAATTCTGATTCAATTAGACTTCCCAATAGAGCATTGACCGCCTTTGAATTTGTTTCATAATCTTTCTTTGCGTTGGATCTGTTGGTACTGCGGCTGGATATTGATATCCTCCTTCAACAATAGACCATACATCTGCTCCCAGAGACTGAAGATAAGATCTCATCCTTGTTTTCCAAAAGATTAAATTGTTTCTGTTGAAGAGCGGAGGCTTGATAGATGTTGTTCCATCTTGATTGCTCATCTTGTTTGATCTTCCTTCTAGCGGCTAAGATTTTTCAGAAGGACCTGCTCTGATTCCAATTGTTGGGAAAAATACTGAGAGGGGGGGGGGGGGGGGTGAATCAGTATTTAGAGCTGACTGAAAACATTTTGATTTTTATTTCTCTTAAAACCATATGCTACTTTACTAAACCCAACTCGCGTATACACACGGATATCCTTAAGAAAACTTGCGTATGTCCAGAGATATTATTATGCATTTAATTCTTTACTTAGATCATTGCATCATTCATTCATCAGATGTTTAGTAAGCAGTAAGCATGTGTAGTAATAACAGAATAAACCATCACACATAAGAAACACACATGAACACTAGTATTTAAGGTGGAAACCCAATTCGGGAGAAAACCACCGTTGTTGTCGTCTTTGTCTTCAATATTTATTATAAAGAAAACTTCTTACAATTTTGTATTGGTGCAAACTCATACCAGCATGCAGGCACCCACCTGCAGAACGCTGCAACCTTTTCTTTTTTTCCAGCCACTACTAGAAGGGAGCTCCAACCCCCTCACTGAAGGCTTCGACCCTCAGCACTACCATGGACCATGTTTCATCAATTTTCATACTGGATCCAACAGCTTCCACACAACATACCTTGTAGGCCACTTTTCATCAGATTTTCAGACTAGACCCACTCCATACATCAAACTGAAACTTATAACTCCATCAAGCAATCAACCAACAACTTGATCTTCAATCAACATAATCAGCAGCATATTCAGCATTCAAAAAACCGAGAAGTGTATGAATATATAGTAGTAAAACAGCAAAACAGATCAGAAATTTCATTCCACATACTTCAGCAAAACCCTAGATTCCATACACACTTTTACTTTACTTAACCTGTGTATATACGCGCTTTCACAGAGACAAACCTGCGTATACGCTCTTTTGCTGAAACAAACCTGCGTATATACGCGCTTTTTCTGAGATGAACATGTGTATAGATCTGTAACTTTTCAGAACTATGAAGCTCTTCAGAACAGATAACTCAGATTTCACCCTCTACTTTAGCTAAGATTCACCAGATCACAGATCTAAACATTCCATAAACAAATCTAGAAAATACATAGTCATTCCAGATCTAGAGATCCCTCTTCATAATTTTATTCATAGGTACATTATTAATTCAGATCAATCAATAAATTGTTACCCATTCCATGCAAAAATACTTCAGAGTGAAGTATTCATTAAAACCCAGACTTCAGAATAGATATGCAGATGCAAACTCAACCCTGAACAGACATTGATTCAAATATCATACGCTACTTTTCTTTACTGAAGCTGCGTACATACGCGCTTTCCTACACATCAACCCGCGTATACCTCTGTGTATTTTATTATTCAAAAACCCTAAATGCCATACGTGCTTTTAATGTAGTGAACCCACGTATATACACGCTTTTTTTGAAACCAACTAGCGTATAGATCTGTAAAAACAAATTTTGCAGAACAGACCAGATCTATAAAACTTACCCAGATTTATTCATTTAATTCAGTAGACTTATGCCAGTTCTTCACCATCCCTTTAGTAGGTCATTTTGGAGATTCATCATCATAAGATCTAGAGATCTTGAACCATCATTATATCCATGGGTGCATCATAGATTCAGATCTAACAATTAAGAACAGAGTTCATCCATGTAGATATTCCTTAGAGAAATTTATTCATCAACAACCCTTACACATGCACACTTAGCACTATGATCTTCTTCTCCTTATATAGATTTAGCTTTTACCAATACCATGAGTCAAAACCACTCAACCGCTGATGGTATTCCTGGATGGGATCAAATAGATAATCCAGCGCTCAATACAGTGGGCCAATACCATGGTAATGTCCCCTGGTTTTATAAATTCAGAGCGCAAATAGGCATAACGCTACTTGGTACGTACATACACTATTTCGCTTTTTAAAACCCGCGTATGTCACAGGACAGAATTTATTTATCATTACCTCGGAACTTACCTGAATTTCTTTCTTTGTTACTTCTAACCGCTCTAGAGATACATCGATTTACATTATTAACAATGGTTACTATCCAAAGTCAACTCATAGGTTTCCATCAAGGACATACATTGCATCATATTGCCAACACTATGTTTAATGGTGAGGTCAATGTAGAGAAACTTGAAAATTGCATAAGACAGTTGGAAGTTTAGTTGAGGATACAAAACCTTCATGAATACTACACCAAGATTCAGTTATCCTCTCTAAGAATGGAAGGAGCAACATTGGTATGGCGGTAAACCAAGACCAAGGATGAAATTAAAAAACATGGTAATATCACTTTATCATGGGCTGAATTTACTTCCGCATTTAAACAACAATTTTATCCATTAGCTCATTTACAAAAGGCTATCATGAATTGGAAAAGTTTTAGAAAACTTAAGGGACAAAATGTTCAAGATTACACTCAAGAATTTAGAAGAAGGGCTCTGTTGTTAGGAATTGATTTGCATAGTCAAGATACCTTGTTGAAATATATAGGTTGTTTACATAATTATCTTATACATACTATCGTTATGTTCAATCCTACTAGTCTAGACGAAGTTTGTATACAAGCTACGCATTTAGAGGCTAGAGGGAAACAATCTATTGATGGGAATAAGGATAGTGAATTTAAAGGAAAAGGGAAGAAAATAAATTCAAACTCTAGGAAAGAAAAAGGAAAGTTATTTTGTAAAAAATGTTCCAAAACAAGCCACGATGAAGACCATTGCTGGAAACTTCATCCAGAGCTGAAACCAAAAAAATTTAAAACCAAAGATAAGGCCAAAAAAAAGGGAAAAACTGTTGCAACTGTTGAACAATACTTAGGGTTTGAATCAGGTGATGAAACTAAAAGCATAGCCATGATACTAAATAACATAAAGGGTAAAGAGGTTGTAAGGGAAACAATTCCCAGTTCTAGCACTTTAAACTGTCACATAGAAGCTCAAAATGAAAAGAGGAGGATAGAGCTATTTCATGTGAGGAGAATCGCCAAACACACAAAGATAGACACACTATTTGATAGTGGGTCACAAGCGAATCTCACCTCAGAAGACTTAGTCAAGAAGCTGGAACTTGAAACCATTCCACATCCAAAGCCATATCCACTTGGATGGATTTGCAAGGATGTGTTGAACCCTTATTTAAACCGCCGAGAGGGGGGTGAATCGCTTTAACACATTCATGGACTTTTAAAACTTTTTCATTAACACTTGTTTACACCTTCTTTTCATGTTTAACTTAAATTCTGAGTAATCTTAGAATGTGAGAAGCAAGCATTAATATAATGTAACAGTAGACTTAATATGAGAGCAGCAAGTATTAAGCAGATGATATAAACCAGATCAACACATAAACATCATGCACAAAGACACCAGATATAAGTGGAAACCCATAAAGGGAGAAAACCACATCTTATTATTGTTGTGATGCAAAGGCAAGCTCCAACTCCCTCTCACCACTGTTTTCTGCAGGCACCAACCTACAGGAGGCTCTATCCTCAATTCTGCAAGCTGCAACTTGCAAGGAAGCTCCAACTCCCATCAATTTTCTGCAGGCACCAACCTACAGGAGGCTCCAACCTCAGTCAGCTACAACTGACATTTTATCAAGCTACAACCTGATGTGGAAGCACCAACTCCCATCTATTTTCTGCAGGCACCAACCTACAGGAGGCTCCTACCTCAGTCAGCTACAACTGACATCTATCAAGCTACAACTTGATAGGGAAGCTCCAAATTCCTTACTCTTTCAAAAGAAAAACACTTGCTGATTTACCTTGGATATCAGCGCTGTTCTGTTCCATCTGTTCTGCTGTTCATCTATTCACATATCTGTCCTGTATCATCTCTGCATCTTCTAAGATTCTCTATCAGCTTCTCCTTCTTCTCTGCTCAGCTCCTCTTTCTTCTCTGCTCAGCTCCTCTTTCTTCTCTGCCTCACTGCTTCATTTCTGCATTCTCTTCACTCACTCTCTCTAACCTCTTGCAGCTTTCTTATTTTCTTCAACTCTCTTCAATTCTGCTGCACACTCTCTTCTTCTCTCACTCTATTTTCGTAACCTTCTCCCCTTGGATATTACCCTGTTTTATACAAAATAGCT
Organism: Pinus albicaulis; assembly: GCA_034641835.2. Lineage (NCBI taxonomy): Eukaryota > Viridiplantae > Streptophyta > Pinopsida > Pinales > Pinaceae > Pinus > Pinus albicaulis. Next base: position 254,461,339 of record CM076577.1, on the reverse strand, counting down.
TCATGGTTGTTTGTATTCTACTGGGAATTCGAAATGGACAACCATGTCTCTTTGCCTTCTGCCTTCTCATCTCTTTTATCCACTCGTTCAGAAAATATAACTATAGGCACAAATTTAACATTACAGTGGGATATTTGTTCTCTTCCGGAGACTTGCCAATGCATCACAACAATATAAATTAAAATCATTTACATTCAATTACAATGAAAACTCTAGCTCACTCATTCAGCCTCTTGGCTTGTTGCGCATTTGTCTTTTCTTTGACCGTGTATTTGTCCCTTTCAGCTCTGTTTGTTTCCTTTTTCACTGTCACAGGGTAACGGCCATATGCCATACATATGTAACTGCGATTGTGTGTCTGTTGTATATATATAACTGCTGATCTGGCAATATAATTAAATACCCCAAATAAAATCAGAGTCTGGCGCATATAAAAATGTCTCTCCATTTGCTTTCCCTGCACTGGAAATTTGAATAAGTGTATGCGGTAGCTTATCTTTTAACATCTTTGATTTACAATCAATCCCCAATTCACACTCTTCATATACGGAAACTTTACCTGTTTCAAATCTATGGTTAAACCATAGTCCAACCCACTTCATAAGCCATCAAATGAATATTTCAACTTTGGATTACAACTCAATATATCATAAGCCCAAAGCTTATCCTTTGCATATAACAATAATATGCTCAGAAAACAGTTTCATTTATACAAGGTTCGGCTTGCGTTTAGAACTTGAAGTATAACTCGTTTTTCTGCATATGTTAACCTATGTCGAGACTTTATATTGCGCCAAATATCATATCTGACCCACGACACTTTAATTTTATTTATCAACTTTGATTTTGATTTAACCAACGCTTTATCAATCCCGACTTTGGTTAAAACGCAGACTTCAATATATATATAAGAAGTTGGGCCCCACTTGCCGAACTCTTTCTATTCCCTGATGCGATGAGCCTCCTCCAATGAATTCCGATTGCTATTACATCCTTTGTCATTTTCCCGATGCGATTGATCGCAATCGCATCCTTCTATAGGATGTTCCAATGTTCCGCCATTTTTCCGATGCGATGGCATACCTTTAAGCCGGACTTCAAACACACATGAGTCACAGTGTATAATGAATTGGGTCCAGAACTCGATCGCAATCGGAACTTTTGTTAACAAGTTCCGATGCTCTGCTCCTTCTCCGATGCGATGCAACACTGTTTACCGGAACTCAACCATATATCAATCATGGTTTATAAACCCATCGGGTCCAGACTTCAATCGCAATCAAAACCTTTTGTTTACATGTTCCACTGTCAACTTTTCTCCAATGCGATTGACCATTGTTCATTAAAATGTGCCGATGCAATTGGACCAGAACTTAAATCTATAAGATCATAATTTATAGACCCATCGGGTCCAGGCTTCAATCGCAATCGCAACATCCATTGAGATGTTCTGATGCTCCGCTTTAACTCCGATGCGATTGATGAGGGTCCCACCGTATACGACTTTGATTGTATTAAGGCCGAACAATAGGGCGTTTTTCATATATGTATATAGTATGATTCATTCCTTTGAATATGAAGCGCAACATATAATGTATATGTATACATACATATGCTTTGGACCCTTGTGTATGTAATGCACTGTGCGTATATATAGGTTTTCCGCTTCCGCCTTTATTATATCCTCCAGCTATGGTAATGATTCTCGGAATTTACTGTTTATGTATCCTCCAGCCTGGGTAACGATTCTCAAAATTTTCTGTAGAGGGGTCCCACCTTATGGTACTTCGTATATAGTGCTTTGCGCATATATATATATATATATATATACACTTTACCACTTTAGACTTTCGTAGTATCTATCACCGGTAGTGATTTAAATAACTATTTACTCTCCGTCTCATTGTACTCACTCCTGTATTTCGTCACCGTTTCTCGTCACACTCGTAATTTTATTGCCGAACTTTGGCTCCCAATCGGCCTTCCTGGGGAATATTACCTATTGTCTTCTGCTACTATTTTTTTCCGCCTTTGCATCTGTTGCCTTCTTTGCCATCAATGACAATATTTCCAACAAGATGCTAATTTATTAGTCTCAAGAAAGTGCATTTTGCACTTCACCATAACACCTATTATGCTGATTTGGAGAGTCAATTTAGTACCTTCTGTGACATTACAGGTGTGGTGTTGGGTAGTATGTATTTATATGATAGAAAAGAGATCTTCCATCGCCATGAGAACAAGTATCATTTGTTTAAGGATGGCAGGATTTTATTGTGAGAGCACATCGGAAGAAGCTAGAATCGTCTTTAGTGAATGCAGGGCAATTGAAAAGGCTTGTTAATGCAAGTCAAATTTTGACTTTTTTGATGATTAAGAAAAAATATTTTGTACATAATCCTTTAATAATAAATATTATTATATAAATGATGATATGTTTCAGTTCGAAAGCAAGTTAGCAAGTCATCTTGGGAAGATGACAAGATGTTGCAGAAAGTGCCTTTAGTGTCGATCGATGTAGAGAAAAAAGTATCGGTACAAGGTGGTGCAAGAATCCAAGAGAGGGTAAAGCATGCAAGCAAAGAGGGCACAAATTTCAGCATGGGTCATTTTTGGTTTCAGAATGGTAGATTGGTATGGCGAGAAAACTTGATTGGGAATCGACACAAGTACATGGCTCATTTGGCAAAAATTCGCCATAAGGACAGTTGGCAAGGTGAATCTCAAATTCAGTTTCCTTTGAAGTTAGACCATTGTAGGAGCATTATAATTTCTGCAAATTATAGTTGTTTTTCTACAAATTTCAAATATTTGCATCATGACTCAGTCAAGGTTAGCAATAGTCGGTCATCAGATTCAAGGAAGAATTTATCTTTTTATGAGAAGCTCAATTTGATGAAGTTAGGAAGATTTCAGTGGTTCAAGGTTGGAAGAGTGGAGAATCAGTCTCCTCCTCTTCAATTTCTGTAAATCAGAGAGATTTTGGGGTCCAAAAGCTTCCCATTTGGGAGGTGTGATCAGGTGATCATGTCCTAAGTTGAAAAATGCTCAAAAATGGAATTTCTCAGAATGGGTTGCAACCTAAATGGCCAGATATTCCTCATCGCTACGATTCTGGCGTCATGAACAACACTCAAATTCGACATTGTATATGAAAGTTATGCAGGTTTGAAGTTTTCAGTATCCTTCAAAAATCCAGTCGACCAAAGTTGACTTTTGACTTTGGAAACATTAAAAAAATAATATTCCAAGGAATATTCCAGGAATATTCCTCGAAATATTCCCCAAAATATTCCCTGGAATATTCCAAATGAGCTAATGGCATTCGGACAAGTAGCATTCTCTGATTGGTTTATGGTTTGACTTTTGGTTTTCTAAGCCAATCGGAGGCTGCCACGTGGCAGGCCTCGCAGTTGAAAGGTGTTCCAAAATTTTTGTAAGTCTGTGACGTTCAAACCTCGAACCTCAGCACCACAAGCACAGCGCCCGACCAACTCTCCTATCCATTAAGTCTTAACCAACGTTGGGCACGGTTTGTATTTCAGGTTTAAAATTGTTGTCGATGGAAAACAAAAAGGGGCTAGCCCCTTAGGGCTAGCTTGACCCTCCACAAGACTAAGCACTGTGACCCTGCCCTATGGCATACAAACTATGGATTTAATGGTCTTATCCGGTCCCATGTGGGCACACATAAATGTTATCAAATGCCACGGTTAATAAAATGTGGTTTGTTAAACGAATTCTGTCGGTTCCGGCAAGAACAAATGGTCCATGTGACCACAAATGCCTAACATTTATTATTACCACCAAAAGTTCCACCTATTTTAGTGCCACTCTGAAATTTTCAGCCAGATTTCCAAATTAGCGCCCTTAACTGCAGTTCTCCTAGATTTAGTGGGGTTTTCAAGTGACATTGGGCAGAAAGTTTGTTTTTGTCATAACTTCTTCAATATTGGACCAATTTGGATAAAATTTTGGTCAATTTTGGGTATCCTGAGCATTCTAGAGAGTTTGGGATAGGTTGTAGAGCTAAAAAAGGTGTTCTTAAACCAATGTTTCTTCAGGGAAACTTGGAGAGCCATAAGGGCCATGAGGGAAATGGAGCTGTATTGGGCTATACTTCATTGTTTGAGGTGAAAAAAAATCCATTTTTAGCTTATTTCTATCTTATGAATTCAATTTCACAGTTGGTTTTTCCTATTTAGGTATATTTCTCACTGTATAACCAATTTGAGCAACTTAATAGAGCAAGGACATGCCCATTGGGAGCCTTGGAACTGACAAATGTTGCCCAGGAGGGGTGAAGTGCCTCATCATGTTGTTGTATGTTGTTATGGTGAAGTTTTTGTACAGTGTATTTATGATTTAAGATGTTAAACAAAAATTTTAATTAACATTCCCACACACATAAACTCAGAAACAATCACCAAAAACACTTTGTTTAATTTGCAAGACTTGGAGAGTACTTTGCACACTTAATTTAATGGAAATGGATACTTTGCATAGCATTACAAATACTTCCATTTTCAGATCAGTCGGTCCCACTACCACGTCATCCACCGCATCGCACATCGCAAATCACACTTTTTAGTTTGTTCCTTTAACACTTACTGCTCCAAATTTGAAATTTTGTGATTGTGATATCGCATATCGCAACTTTTTACTCCATTATGCCTTCGCCATCACACTTTTCAATTAATTCTGCTCCAAAGCCATTTTTGCACCATAATAAAGCTTTTATAAGATTTAAACCCTCACTTTCCACTTCTAAGCCTTGTCTCATGTGTTAAGCCCTCCCTTAGCCTCTTTAGCCCATTTCTTTCCTCCAAGCTTCAAAATAAACACTTTTTCAATTAGGATTAAGTCATGGATAGCTTAGTTGCATGAGTAGAAGCATGGTGGATAGACTATTGAACCTCAGAATTATCCTCCCTCTCACATCCTTCCTCACCTTTGTCCCTTACTTTCTCATAATTTCATACACTCCAATCAATAATAAACGTCATGTTTTATTTCAAGGAATGCATTTAAGTGATTTCTATGTTATATTTTGATGTTCTTGCTATTCGAATGGATTTTTATAATTTGGCTACAAAACACAGCCTATTCTGTAGCTAATCCTTTGTTCTACAACTAGTTTCATGGTCTGACAGGTTCCAAGGAGTAAATACAGAAGTGAGACACATGGGCATTTCTAGAATAATTCACACATGGATTTCGTCCTATCTACTTGATCGAAATCAATAGAAAAAGATGCCTGAGATCATGGTCAAATTTTGGCCAAAGAACGTAAGCCAAGAACAAAAAGAATCTTGATAAATCAAGAGTTAAATAGTCAAACTCCAATTCTATAATTCGGTTAAGTTAGCCACCTATAGGAAAAATTAGCTCATCACAATTATATTTTGTTTTATTTAAATATTGGTTGTACAAAACGGAGAACAAGTAGTAGTTTTTGCTAAAATGTTGTGTATTTTTTTCAAACTCTATTCTATTTTAATACAAGGATCATTTTCATGGTTCCAATGATTTCTTAGTGCGTATATAATCAACTAGGATCTCAACCAAATCTGTTGCAGAGGGCCCCTGCATAGGAGGAGGTTTTTTTCATTGTTTTAGTTTAAATTCTTTAATCTATTTTGTCAATTCTGTTTTCTGAGTAGGTTAATATTACATTACAATTTTCGATCATTAGCATAGAATTAAATCATTATTGTATTCTTAGCGTCAACCATAGAATTACTATGTAATCATTACTTTTCTGAAAACATTTCAAGAGGATAGATCTATCTATTTTCAAATTGGATTAATTTTGAGTCAATAGAGCTCACATTTATCTAGTTTACTTTAATGTTCTGTTATTTAGTTTCTTAGATTAAACTATCAATTCATTTTATAATTGAATGTTCCTAAAAGATCAAGTTAATAAGGTGATTTTTCATACTTCTAAATTGGGAGATTGAATTTTACATGATTTCACATTTGCTTTTAGATCCTCATTTAATTGTATCATTGGGTGTTCTTAAAAGTGATTTCAAGAAGATTATTTTATCATATTTCTAAACTGAATGATTGAATATCTAATTTATGCAATTATTGAGTTTTCCCTTGCACACTTTACTTGCTTTTCTAGAACATTAGAAACTAAGGTATAATTGGTTTCTTACACATCATTTCAAGAGGGTGATACTTCATATTGAATGCTGGAGTAATCAAACATACATTAGTTGTTTTCTTCTGAATCTGCTTTCATTTATAGTAGCATTTCAATTTCAAATTTTAGTTATAAAATTTATATCCATGGATTGGAATAGACACTCTATTTTTAGATCAAATTCTAACCAACCAACAACCTTTGATTCATTTTTATGAAAATTATTTTAACTTGGGAACACTTCGTTTTCTTCCTCCTTTTAAAATTAATTTTACACATTTAAATTTCACTCGGTTCATTTGATTCCTTTCATATTTTTAGATTAAAACTCTTAGACATAAATAACAAAACCCCCAAAACAACATAAAAATACATACAACGAAGTAAAGACAAGGTTAACTAAGCACATATAGTGCATCACAGTTCATTAGTTTACAAACCTCGGTTGATAATTTATGTAAGAAATTTAAGACATTAAATTGGCTAAACATAGACCATAGGATAAATAGAGTGCATTTAGCCGTTTGGAAAAGTTAAGTGTGGTTAGACTTAGTTTCATTTCTGCAACTTATTTTAGCTTCTTTCTAGTCATTTCCTTTCAGAAAATTAATTTAGTTTCTTTCTATCATTTCCTTTCTGCATATTAAATTAGTTTATTTTCAGTTATATCCTTTTCTGTAAATTAAATTAATCTCATTCTTGTCATTTGTTTTTAGAAATTTAATTTAGTTTTCTTTCTGTCATTTCCTTTTAGCAATCTACTTTCAAGTCCTTATCATATTTTAAGAAATAGCACCCTTTTGTAAATCAGAAGATGATGACATGAGAAGAATGCATATGATGTGTATATAGCAGTGACACCTCCAATTTTGTATGAACCCCTAGTTCATAAAGTAAATTAGGGAAGCCCATTGGATTTGCAACACTCTTGATTCAATACTAGGGCTAACCAATCTTTGGTGTCATTGTCGGGGAGGTGTCTAGTAGATGCTTTGATTTTGTTTTTAGCATTATTTTATTCTTTCCTTTCTTTTCACATCATTTCAGAAATATTGAAAAAATAAAAAAAGAATTAATATTCATGCCTTGTGAGACTAGGAAAACTCCAAGAAAAACCTTACCTAAAACCCCCTCATCACCTCCTGGCCACCCTTCACTCTTCTTCAATGGCAGTGAGAGTGAAGCCCCTCTAGGAGAGCCTTCTAAATATTTTGAGGATCCTACTGGGGAAGAAGAACAAGACGTCGTTTCAACTGAGGGACCTGCTTCACCTATCTTATCCATGGCTAGGACCCAGAGAGCCTTTCCCATAAGAGAGGCAGATGGAGAAACAAAGATGAAGAACATTAGCCCCTGAGATCTTCCACACTTTCGTGGACTTACCTCTGAGTAAATTTACACCTTCATGTTTGAATTTTTTGTTGTTTGTAGGACTTATGACTACATTTATGATGATTAGAAGTTGAATCTATTTCCATCCACCCTTAAGGATGCATCCTTATGCAGGTTCATGGGTCTGCCTGGGGATAGCATCACTACTTGGGCATAGATGGAAGATACCTTCAACAACAAATAAATAGACTACTGTAGGTCCAAGGAAACTAAGGATGAAATATTTAGGATGACTCTAGGACCCGAAGAATCCCTAGATTACTATGAAGAGAGGTTTCAATTAAACTATAAGAGATCCAACTATACCCTTGGTCTTGCATCACATAAACTTGCATTTCTTCAAGGGATTAGTGAAGAGATGATAGAAACCTTCAATATGTTAACAGGAGGATATATCCACCAAAAACCCTATGAAACAATCAAAACTATCTTCCGAAGCCATTCTAGGGAATTTAGGAAGAAGGTTAGAGCTAGCCAAAGTACATCCAATACCCCTTCCTCTTTCACCTTCATAAAACATGAGATTGGAAACATGCTAGAGGACTTCAAGAGTGACATGTTGCTTACATTTTCTTGGAAAATGCTCACAATGCAAGTAAAAAGGAGGCAATAGGAATCTGAGAGAGACCTAGCCATATTTTGTCCTAGATGTACTAGGAAGCACCCAAGAAATGAATGTCCACTGAATGTCATAGAGGTTTTCTTAGTCTATGAGGAGAATCATGCCATAGAAAAGTGTCCCTCCTTACATAGAATTAAAGTTGTATATCAAGGTGGGGAAGCAATGCTAGATCAGCTATGTTTCATCAACCAGAGAAGGCCTCAAGGCCCTCAATCATATCAACCAGGCATGCAAGGTGCACCTTACTCTTACTATCACAACAATTAGAGTGCACCGTGTAACTATGGTACACCCCCACTCCTCCATCCTGGTCTACACCTCCTACTTGGAATTACAACCCTTCATATCATCCTCAGCCAGTAAACCAACCATTTCAACAGTATGCTCCACAACAACCTCAGTGGAAAAATCCATCTAAAGCGTGGAGGCCTTAAAAAAATCAACCACCTTCTCTAATTCCTCCACCCCAACCTCAACATCAACTTACTCATGATGGTCCACCTAGGCTACCTATACCTGTACAACCCCATCTGAACCCAAACAACAGACATGCACAATAGGCTTTCGGTGGAGAAACATCCCATCTAGCTTATGTTGTGGATAGACAAGAGGTTAATCTCATGTCAGGAGGAGTACTCCCAGACAGCCATCCTCCATCTCCACATGTAGAGGTTAAGGAGGAAAAGGAAGAAGGTAACACTCAGATCCAAAAAACCTCCTTTTTCGAAGCACTTGATCCACCCTAGTCGTCACACCCCAGAGGAAATTGAAATCCTAGGAGAATTGGAAAATTTGTGTGTAAAGTTACCACTTCTCCAGGCCATTAAGGATGTCCCTATATACAATAGGCACATCAAAGAAAAGTGCTTCAAGAAACCTGGGAGAAGGAAGAGAGATACCCCCACCATCAATGTGGTAGGAAAACTCTCTCACCTGATGTTGGGGAAGGTGATATTTCCAAAGTACTTGGACCTTGGTAGTCTAGATTTTTATGTGCATGTAGATGGTGTCATATTCCCCAACACTCTGATTTATCTAGGGGCTACCATCAATATCATGACCAAGGAAACTATGTTGAAACTCAATCTCTAAGGGACTTTGAGGAAAACCACAATAGTTATACAATTTGTAGATCGGTCTACAGTAACTTTGGAAGGAATTGTTGAGAATGTTATGGTTACCATTGAATCTTAGGATTATCCTACATATTTCCTGATCCTACAACCAAAAACCAAGTTTAATGGTTATACTCTCATCTTAGGGAGACTTTGGTTAGCCACAACATATGCTTATATTACTTGTCGGGCCGGAAACATGACTATAAAAAATGGGCCTTTGTCTAAAAAACTAACGTTATATGCTCCAGCCCAGCATTCCATTGATCATGATCTCCCTATATGGTTGGAGGATGAAGTAGATTAGCTATATAACACTGCCCCTATGTGTACCGTAGATGTTATTCTTAGAGGGGGGGAACTTAATGAAGATGAACTCATCGACCATGCCATTCAAAACCAATCCTCCATTAGAATTCCTCTCGAAGCCTTAGTCAAAGAGTCTGAAAGACAACCTTGGATGGAAGTGCACTCAGTTGAATCAACCTCTAAAACCACCAAGGCTATTGATTTTGGCCAATCCAGATCTTTGAAAATCAAACCAAACCTCTCGAATGAACTAGAGAAGTAGTTATGCCAACTTTTAAAAGAGAATCTTGAAGCATTTTCTTGGGATTAAAAGGAAACGAAAGGAGTGTGTCCTTTAGTATGCAGTCATCAAATTTACGTCAAAGAAGGGTGCAAGCCTGTGAGACAAGCCCAAATAAGGATGAACCTGGCTCTAAAGGACATAGTGAAAGAAGAGCTGCAGAAACTATTAGATTTGGGGTTCATATATCCTATATCCGATAGTGAGTGGGTATATCCTCTTGTCCTATTCCCAAAGAAGAATGGGAAGTGGCGAATTTGTGTTGATTATCGAGAAATTAAAAAAGCCACGAAGAGAGGCCATTTCCCTTTTCCCTTTAAAGACCAAGTCCTAGATGGCCTTGCGAGGAAGAAGTTATTTTCCTTCTTAGATGGGTTCAATGGGTACAATCAAATTCAAATCAGACCTAAAGACTAGGATAAGACTACTTTCACCTATGCTTGGGGTACCTTTGCTTATAGAGTCCTACCCTTTAGGTTGTACAATGCCCCAACTACCTTCCAAAGAGCTTTCCTGAGCATATTTTCTATGTTAGTCCATGACTCTATCGAAATATACATTGATTATTTCACACCATATGGGGATGACTTCCAGGAAGCTTTCTCCAATTTGGGTAAAGTACTAAGAAGGTGCATTGGGATGCATCTCTCCTTAAGCCCAAAAAAGTGTGAATTCCTGAAGAAAGCATGGGTTTTATTAGGACAATCCATATCCCAAGCAAGAATATAGGTAGACCTAAACAAAATCACTATCATCAAAAGGGTACCTGCTCCTCAAAAGTAGAAAGATGTCAAGAGTTTCTTAGGCTTAGTTGGTTACTATAGAAGGTTCATTAAATATTTTAGCACGATGACTTTGCCATTATTTGTGTTATTGGCCAAATATTCTGAGATTATTTGGTCTGGTCCTTGTCAAGAGGCTTTTGAGCTCATGAAGAGAATGTTGACTACTACCCCCATCCTTCGAGGTCCAAATTGGACTTTTCCTTTCCACATCCACATTGATGCATCCGAAAAATATGTAGGGGAATCATTAGGAAAATTAGAGAACCAAATCCCTTATGTTATTTATTTCATCAGCAAGAACTTGTCCAAGGCCGAGCTAAATTATACTGAAACTGAGAAGAAGATGTGAGCCATTGTCCATGCCTTGAAAAAATTCATCCATTATGTAATTCCATATCAAACCTTTGTTCACACTAACCATGCAGCCATCAAGTATTTAATGAAAAAACCAGATGTTAATGCTAGAATAATTATATGGTTGTTACTTTTGCAGCAATTTGGTTTGATGATTATTGATAAACCTGGAAAGGAAAATGTTGTTGCAGATTTTTTTTCCAACGTAGCTCTCCCTATAGGTGAATAAGGAATGGTGGATGACCAACTGCCAAATGAGAATCTCTTTGCTATATCATCACTCTCCATGTTTTTCTGATATAGACAACTACCTGGTTTCTGGGAGACTCCCTCCTAATATTTCATTCAGGGAGAGGAGTATAATCATCAGAAAATGTTCCCCTTTCACATGGATTGGGGGAAACCTTTTCAAGTTAGGCCCTGATCAAATCCTAAGGACATGTGTGAGGGAGGAAGAAGTTTTGTATATCCTCTCTGCATGTCATGACAGCCCATGTGGAGGCCACTTTGTTGCAAAGAGAATTGCTTACAAAGTTTTGCAGGCAGAATACTATTGGCCTACCCTTCACCAAGATTCTAGAAAATACACCCGTAGGTGTGATTAGTGCCAAAGGATGGGGAAACCCACACAATGATATGAGATGCATTTGCACCCTGAAGTGGCTCTTGAGCTATTTGACAAGTGGGGCATGGAATTTTTTGGACCTATCGATCCACCATCTAGACAAAATAAGTATATCATAGTCTTCACTGATTACCTAACAAAGTAGGCTGAAACAAAAGTAGTGACTATAGAAACCAAGGAGAAAGTAGATGAATTTATGAGGGATAATGCGTTTTACAAGTTTGGATACCCTAGAGAAATAGTCACTAATTAGGGAGCACAATTCACCTCCCACCTCATTGAGAATCTTTTGAGGAGGGACAAGATTAAGCATAGAACTTCGACTGCCTATCACCCTCAGATGAATGGACACGTAGAAGTAACTAACATAGCTTTAGAGAGAATCCTCCCCAAGGTTATGAGCAACAATAGAAAATATTGGGGAGACAGATTGGTAGAAGCTACTTGGGCCTACAACACTACTTGGAAGACAACAACAGGATTCACTCCTTATGAGCTAAACTATGGTAAGAAGGCTCTACTTTCAGTTGAGTTTGATTCCATACTTTAAGAATGGAAGCTAAATTAAATATAGATCTATCAAATGCCAAAAAAGAGAGGTTGTTGCAACTAAATGTATTAGATGAGTTCAGAATGCAATCACTTCTTCACACAGAGGTAGTTCAGCTACAAGGGAAGGTCTAGCATGATAAGAACATCAAAGAAAAAACCTTCCAAGAAGGACATTGGGCATTTTTGTATGATTCAAGGTTTAAATATTTCGAAGGAAAGTTGATGAAAAGATGGTTGGGACCTTACGTAGTGATAAAATGTTTTGATAATGGCACAGTTCAAATCAGAA